>CM042011.1:109274107-110474107 GCA_023525715.1 Cichorium intybus
TGAGAATAAGATAGACATTAAAATAAATGATCCTACCCCAAAGTCACAACCAAACAAGGAACAGCCAATAAGGCTAGACCAAGAATTCTTAGGCTATCTTATCCTAATTGTATATAACCCAATAGCATTCACTAAGCAACCTAATAGTGTTAGCATAGATTTTAAAGCAGCACAAATAACAAACAACAGGCAGAAGGCATCCTAATCCAAGCATTTCTAGCATGCATTTCCTGACTAAATTCCACGCCTACTTTCTGGCATACATATATCATCACATAACACAAACTTGCCATGGGTAATTGGGAATCACAAAAACTTACTTGAGCTCGGTTGACGGTTCGCATCGCATCACATTCTTTTCGAAACTCATTATCCGTTAAAAATCATAAGTCAGGTGTGCATGCCATGTTTCAAACCCCCAAGCAACAATCAAACAAGAACATGCAAGGGAATCTTCCACATGTTATTCAACCCAACTACTTAAATCTTTTATAGAGAAAACATTATTTCTTTAACGAAAAGCTCTCAGTCCTAAGTTTGAGTTTGGATTCCCAATACAGTTCATCCAAATCCCTCAAACCAAGGATCTTATACCAATTTGTAACGCCCCAATTTCAAAATTTCTAAAATTCATTTATTATCAAGGTTCCAATAAAATATTTATTCCAAAAAGTAAATCTGTTCGACATATTTATTAAACCAACAGCGGAAACATTTGAAAATCATAACATAATTCATTAAAATAAATCTCTTGTATGCGATGCGCCGCCGTCACGCCTTGCCCTTCTTTTTGTCATTTGAAATACCTGAAATGTTATAAAATCAACGGGTAAGCTTAAAGCTTAGTGAGTCCACAAATTACCATACATGCCCACACATTAAACAACCCGTCCTCGAGAACGACCCGACACTACCCGCCATACAACAGCTACGGGCGTCCATCATACAACAGATATGGACACGGGAAGGTTCTACCCATCATACAATAGCTATGGGTTCCCGGTTATGGCCCAGCCCATCATACAACAGCTATGGGACAAGGCAATAGTCCAACTCGCCATACAACAGCTACGAGGGGACACGCATCAGTACTGAGCCCAACAACAAATAAACACAGATATAGAGCAAATCATATAACTGTAAATAACACACAAGATGCCTAACATGCAACATCATATAGTAAGGTGAGGATACTCACCTGAATCACAACCGTCCGGATAATCGCTAATATCCCAAACTAGGCTCGTCCGATCACCTAAATCCCACATACACAACATATTAATCACTGACCGAACTCCTATAGACTGGCCTAAAGGTTAGACCCAACATTTGGTCGAAAATAAGCTTTTGGGTCAAACAGCCGCTCGCCACGGCGCGACCTTCCTCTTACGCGTCGCGGACTATCATTACACTTACGGGGTTTTACTCGAACCCGCGTCGCCGACATAGCCTGTCCGCGTCGCGGACTCGCAATAGTCCGAAATCCTCTTTTTGCTCTTAACCAGAACAGTCATCGGTTAGGGTTCCACTCTACACCCTTCCTGGGATCAAAAACTACCTTAAGATCACTTCCTTATGGACATGCAAGTCCATGCATGTCCTTGGTCCAAACCCTAAGTGTTACAAGTCATCTAAGACTACTAATCGAGGGATAACACCATAAAGACGGGATAGAATGAAATATCAGAAGGTAGATCCTCTTACCTTGTTTCTGGGAAACAGAGGAATGCACCCGATCGGCTACAAGCCTTTCCCTACGTTGTATCTCTTCCTTCAAACCTTCAAAGCCTTAGCACCGAAGACCCTCTGCTGAAACCAGTCGAATCCACTCCAGAGAACTTCTAAAAACACGAACCCTAGGGCTGGGGTCCTTTATATAGGCGTGTACATCCGAATTAGGGTTTTCACAATAGAGGCACACCGCGCCGTGGGTTCTTTCGAACCGCGCCGCGCGTATAAATCCTACGCGATTCTAGATTCTTCCTAAAGCCGCGCCGCGGATTCCTCCGGGCCGCAACTCGGCGGAACGGGTCTTACAATTCTCCCCCACTTGAAAGGATTTCGTCCCCGAAATCTGTGCCTGTAAACAACTCGGGGTAATGCCTTCGCATTTCTTCCTCGGATTCCCAAGTCCATTCAGACCCCTTACAATGCTGCCACAGCACCTTAACTACCCCTATCATCTTATTTCGTAAAGTCTTTATTTTCCTTTCTTTAATAGCAACCGGTCGCTCCACATAGTTCAAGCGTTCGTCAATTTGGATACCCTCCAAGGGCACAATTGAAGTTTCATCGGTAATACACTTCCTGAGTCGGGAAACGTGGAACGTGTCGTGAATCTGGCTAAGCTGCTCGGGCAGCTTCAATCGGTAGGCTACCTTACCTACTTGTGCGATGATTCGATATGGTCCAATGTACCTAGAGCCAGGCTTTCCTCGATTCCTGAAACGAATAACCCCCTTCCAAAGCGACACCTTAAGAAGAACAAAACTTCCAACCTGGAACTCAAGATCGAACCATCGTCTCGCAATTTCTCTCCCAATTGCATGCTACAGAATGCGTCGCATTGCACAGCCTCAACTAAGAAATCTAGAAGTTACTACAAGCCTGACTGAGCCATAGATTCTATCTACTACACTAACAATGATCCGGTATACCCGGGATCCCACTTTCCAGTACATCGGTACCCTAACGACAAAACTCTGACCGATAAACTCAGGTCCTATCACTGCATAATATCATGATTCTTCTTACTGCTCAAATCGGTCTACAATCTCTTCATGAACACATAGAAGTCCTGACACCCTCTCCCGTACGACTTCTTGCACAGGAGACCATTTCTCGTGTGCTAACCATTATCATAAAGGACTCTACCAACGTTACATAGGAAACTACAACTCCCATCAAGCTAAGAACGAAATCCCGAAGGAACTCCTACATTGATCTCTCCATACAGCCATCCTTCTAAGGATGATGCACAATACTGAAATAAAGTTGGATGTCGCAACTTTACGAACCTTCTCCTAAACTCCTAAGTGAGCTGCACCTCCTTACATGATATCACCATCCAGAGCACCATATCGGGGTACCTTCTCCCGAGCCTTAACATCATCCACCCTTCGTAGCCCAGCATACTATAACAGACTCAAGGTGAGCACTTCTGCTCCATTGGTCTACGACATCCTTGATTTTATCAATAAACTGAGGGGTTCCTTGGTACTTCTGCGATGAACCCATACAGGCATACCTCCAAATTCTACCTCAGAAATCCTCGGAGACCAAATCAGCTACCTATCTTTTAATGATTGGCCTTGACCTTTCCACCGATCAAACCTCTCTCCTCTTAACCATTCCCCACTTCCTTACTGGCCAGATCACCAGTAATTCTCTCCAATATCATACACATCCGTGTTGCCCCTCGGGAAATGAAAAACTTGACACAAATTTCTTCGTTCATCACCGCACGGAAGCTCCGTCTATATCTAACATCCAAGGCGACCATAATGGGTTAGCCATCCTCCGCTAACCCTACCCCACAACCTTCATTTACCCGAACTGTCTCACCTAAAGGTGTTCCCTTCCATGGTTTCTCATCTAAATCCTTATCTTGAATCCAATCTGCCCAGTCTTCATGTCGCCCTGATCCGCCCTTGGTTTTCATTCTCACCAGCTAAACAGCCATCAACAAAACCAAGGTAGTCTTCACCTCAACTACTTCGGCAAATGCGATCATGGAGGGGTCCATAATCATCTCCCATCCTACTGAACAATCCTAAGGGTACTAATCCTCGGCACCCAGATAACCATTATCTCATCCTGCACAAAAAATCATCTGCCCCACAACCCAATCTGACCAATCAGCCTACTAAAACCGTATCTCGTACTCGAGGGAACACGTCATAGTATTGCTACAATAAAGCTCCCGGCACTCCCGATCAGCACGAAGTATTCACCAGAACATAGCACAGTACCACCTCAACATAGCACACTCCATCCGACAACACTTTATCTCTCACCGAGGCACGAGTGGGCACAACCTCGAACAAGGCACAGTACCCCGGTACCTACGTGAGATACCAATCCTCCAGGACGTAAAATCCTTAATCGATCACTACACCAATACGACCCAATGCTCATGGCCAACGCTTATCCTTGTTCCTAGCATCGCTTAGCATAACCCTCGTCCTGTCTTCATATTATCGTTGCTTAATATGTTGCTTCCGCGCTGATCCTTCCCGATCGATACACAATCTCACCAAAATGTTTCCTTAAAACCTCGCTCCGACCCCTTCCTTACTTCCGTCCAGCCTTTCCTGCCTTGGAAGGCTTCTCAGCTCGCGATCCTTTCGTTCCTTGAAACTATTGACTAGCGCTCCTGAGATGAGCTGTCCCATATGACACATCCCTTACTTCGAAGACTTTTGTCCTACACACATAACTCTTGTTGAAGCCTGAAGTAGATTCCCAGTATCTGAATAATTCCTCTGCATAAATCCTTCTGAGTATCAGTCCATGCAAGCAGAACCCTTGTGTTCCAAGTCACCATAGCTTGCGCAATCTTGCAGTCGACCCAACAGGTCGCGTTGTCCCCTTAACCCAGCGTCTCACCTTCCATGCTTTGCCATTTTTATACTAAAACTCGACTCTCTCGCTCCCACTACTGTCAAGTCCTGAGTTGAAACGAAATACAATCGTCTAGCGTTCCCCACGCCTTAATGGAAATAATCAAAACTCCCATGGAGGTGACCACGCACCCCTAGCATGTCCAAGATCCTTGCCTCTTCGCAATGCATACTACCTCCAACCGCTTCCTTGAATTCGCAGAATTTCCTTTACTCAAAGCTATTCCAAACACCTTTACCTTAAGGTGAAAAGCTACTCGATGCACCAACAACCACTTGCTAGCTCTAGCACGCAATGACACTTACATATTCCTCCTTCAAACTACAACTTTCCCTTTTCAAGGACTTAGCCCCTGCCGACGAGTTCCCTGCCTTCTCAGATCACGGGTATTTATCCTCACGCCGTTTCCCTCATTGCCATGAGACTTCCATCCTCAATGGTCGGTTATGTCACACTGGGAACCCTTCTTCCCTTTCTGCTTCAACCCTCTACTTGTGGCTATCTGTCCAAGGAGCCATCTTCTGTGGGTCTTTATCCCATAAGTCACACACTACTTGCATTTTTCATCATACCTTGTACGTAGTCTCTAGTTACTCTAACTTCCGCTGGGTAGCAGGAGTCAATGTCCATCAGCTTCAGTAGCTGGACGGGCCCTTCCTGCTCTTCGAGTGACACAAGTCGACATAACGTCGGCACTTAAATCAATCTGGATTCTCGTCCATTCCCCTAAAGGAGTACTTGGAAATCCTCTGGAACCTACCTGCAGATTCCCAAGCCATGATTTCTATTTAGCTGCCAATTCCTTCTCCCTCTATCATCATAACCCAAGTCCAACGCTTGATAATTCGTAATGCAAGTACTCCCATATTCCAGTAGCTGAGCTATTTGCGCATTAAGCTTCGCTCCTTCTCTTAGAACAACAACTTTCCCCCACTTGGAATCTGTGCCAATACATAGTGCTGATCGCGATCGATCAGCGCCTCGAACCTTTGTAACAAATCCAATCCTCATACCATGTCGTTAGTCCATTAAACAGGAATAAGGTCTATTGGGATTCACATCCATAGACCTTCGAAACATTGACATGCAAAACCTGGATGCATCGGCTAGCAACCCGGATGCATCGCCTAACCTATTGCTGCCAATCATAACCCTCGTTGATACCTCAACGGCGATCAATTTCTGCACCTATGATCCATCCCGATCCATCTCCATTGGTTACACCCGAAACTACTCCCAATCCACTCTTCATTACCGAACATCGCCACGATGAAGACGTGTACTTTCCTTTCCCAACTAATTCATAATGTGAATCATACCTGATTCTCTACCCTACCCGGTTCCTTAGAATTTTAGGTAACTCTTCCTGACTCAAGTATGAATCCTGTGCTTTCGGTAGTACGGGCCCGGTACTACCTTCCACACCTATTCTTACTTGTTCCAGAATTTGTCCCCCAATACTCTAATTCACCACCCACTCATCTATTCGACATTGGTATTCATACGGTCTCGCACCCAAGTGCCTAACACTCATCCTAGGCTACCTAGGATCTCACACCCCACCCGTGCCTAAAAGAACTTCTGCTAACACCATTGAGTCGCCTCACGGATACACAGTAGTACACAATCGAGAATAAGATAGACATTAAAATAAATGATCCTACCCCAAAGTCACAACCAAACAAGGAACAGCCAGTAAGGCTAGACCAAGAATTCTTAGGCTATCTTATCCTAATTGTATATAACCCAATAGCATTCACTAAGCAACCTAATAGTGTTAGCATAGATTCTAAAGCAGCAGAAATAACAAACAACAGGCAGAAGGCATCCTAATCCAAGCATTTCTAGCATGCATTTCCTGACTAAATTCCACGCCTACTTTCTGGCATACATATATCATCACATAACACAAACTTGCCATGGGTAATTGGGAATCACAAAAACTTACTTGAGCTCGGTTGACGGTTCGCATCGCATCTCATTCTTTTCGAAACTCATTATCCGTTAAAAATCATAAGTCAGGTGTGCATACCATGTTTCAAACCCCCAAGCAACAATCAAACAAGAACATGCAAGGGAATCTTCCACATGTTATTCAACCCAACTACTTAAAACTTTTATAGAGAAAACATTATTTCTTTAACAAAAAGCTCTCAGTCCTAAGTTTGAGTTTGGATTCCCAATACAGTTCATCCAAATCCCTCAAACCAAGGCTCTAATACCAATTTGTAACGCCCCAATTTCAAAATTTTTAAAATTCATTTATTATCAAGGTTCCAATAAAATATTTATTCCGAAAAGTAAATCTGTTCGACATATTTATTAAAACAACAGCGGAAACATTTGAAAATCATAACATAATTCATTAAAATAAATCTCTTGTATGCGATGCGCCGCCGTCACGCCTTGCCCTTCCCTTTGTCATTTGAAATACATGAAATGTTGTAAAATCAACGGGTAAGCTTAAAGCTTAGTGAGTCCACAAATTACCATACATGCCCACACATTAAACAACCCGTCCTCGAGAACGACCCGACACTACCCGCCATACAACAGCTACGGGCGTCCATCATACAACAGCTATGGACATGGGAAGGTTCTACCCATCATACAACAGCTATGGGTTCCCGGTTATGGCCTAGCCCATCATACAACAGCTATGGGACAAGGCAATAGTCCAACTCGCCATACAACAGCTACGAGGGGACACGCATCAGTACTGAGCCCAACAACAAATAACCATAGATATAGAGCAAATCATATAACTGTAAATAACACACAAGATGCCTAACATGCAACATCATATAGTAAGGTGAGGATACTCACCTATATCACAACCGTCCGGATAATCGCTAATATCCCAAACTAGGCTCGTCCGATCACCTAAATCCCACATACACAACATATTAATCACTGACCGAACTCCTATAGACTAGCCTAAAGGTTAGACCCAACATTTGGTCGAAAACAAGCTTTTGGGTCAAACAGCCGCTCGCCGCGGTGCGACCTTCCTCTTACGCGTCGCGGACTATCATTACACTTACGGGGTTTTACTCGAACCCGCGTCGCCGATATAACCTGTCCGCGTCGCGGACTCGCAATAGTCCGAAATCCTCTTTTTGCTCTTAACCAGAACAGTCATCGGTTAGGGTTCCACTCTACACCCTTCCTGGGATCAAAAACTACCTTAAGATCACTTCCTTATGGACATGCAAGTCCATGCATGTCCTTGGTCCAAACCCTAAGTGTTACAAGTCATCTAAGACTACTAATTAAGGGATAACACCATAAAGACGGGATAGAATGAAATATCAGAAGGTAGATCCTCTTACCTTGTTTCTGGGAAACAGAGGAATGCACCCGATCGGCTACAAGCCTTTCCCCACGTTGTATCTCTTCCTTCAAACCTTCAAAGCCTTAGAACCGAAGAGCCTCTGCTGAAACCAGTCGACTCCACTCCAAAGAACTTCCAAAAACACGAACCCTAGGGCTGGGGTCCTTTATATAGGCGTGTACATCCGAATTAGGGTTTTCACAATAGAGGCGCACCGCGCTGCGGGTTCTTTCGAACCGCGCCGCGGGTTCTTTCGAACCGCGCCGCGCGTACAAATCCTACACGATTCTAGATTCTTCCTAAAGCCGCGCCGCGGATTCCTCAGGGCCGCGACTCGGCGGAACGGGTCTTACAGAATGGGTGGGTGTTTGAGACCATGGGACGGCAGGAAAAGGAAATGAGTACCTGATGAAATATTCTTAGAGAATTGGTGAAAATGAAAGGAGTATCTGATGCAATATTCTTAGAGAAAATTGTAAACGTAGGACCGAATCCAGTTGATTCTTGAAGAATGGAATTGATGTTGAAGGTTATTATGTGGTATTCTCTAAGAATGGAATGAGAAATTGAAATTGATTTTTGAAGAATGGAATGTAGAGAATGCAAATTATTGAATGGAAAACATTATCGAAGTTGATTCTTCAAGAATGCATTGATTCTTCAAGAATGCTTACATTTTTCAAGAATTCTTCAATTGCAAAGATGACCCAGAAAAGAATACAGCCATACTTGTAATTTAGAATACAATTGATGTAATTTGGATTTAATTTTTATGAATGTTTGTTATTGCATTTGTAATTTGTAATAAGAAATATTATTATTTTGACGCAATTGTTTTTATTGAAAATATGCATTCATATTCTTTAAGAATGTTAATTCTAAAAAAATCTCTTGAATGTAGCCGTATTCTTTAAGAATGAAAAAATTATAGGAGAACAAACTGCAAAAGAAAATGTTTTGAACGTGTTGACAGAAATTCGAATTCTCAAAAAATTGATTTGGTTTGAATATATTAGATAAAATCTGAGAATTGATTTGATTTATATTAATTATTTTGACTTAGTTACCTAATATGTAGGTAATATTTTATTTCTCTCTCCTATTAAAATGTCATATTTGCCCTTATAATTAATTATGTCTAATTATATAGTATATGTCACCCCATGACAATAATGTGTACCATCAATTTACAACCTTTCATTCTTTTAATCTAATGGTTTAAAATTGGTCCTACATTCACACAATAATTACCAAATGTATTTAATACTAACTATATATATATATATATATATATATATATATATATATATATATATATATATATATATATATATATATATATATATATATATATATATATATATATATATTCTCTTGATAAACATGTCAATCAAAAGAAAAGTTAACAAATAAAACAATAATTACTAGTGGATAATAAATAAATCAAATAAGCTAAAAGTTATTATGATTTATGATCACTCTGTTGCACAAACTATAACATTTTAGATGACATAAATTAATTTTTTCTAGTTAATCATCAATTAAATGGGCAACATAAAAATAAACTGTTATTCATCATATTATATTAATTAATTTTTAGTATTAAATCATGTGATATATATTTTTATTCAATGAATATGGTGAGTGTGAGCTACAGTCAAAAACCGAGGGTGTCGTCATATTTCCACTACCAAACAAGATACCCTTGGCCTGCCTTATCACCCTCCTCCATATGCGCACCAGGTCACTTCAACTTCTTTTAACCTACGCACTCTCTACACATGTCTTACTATCCTACGCCTCTCCATCATTAATTACTTAAAGGCGTTGACCTTTGCCGGCGGCAACCCCACGGTTTCCCGTTTATTTGGGAACGGGAGGTGACATATGCACGCGCTTAAGGCGCGTAAGAGAATTTGTTTTTATGAAGGTGAAGTGGGGTGGGGGTAGGCTGGGGGGAATGATTGCTTGGTTATGATAGTTGGAAGGATATGGGGAAGGAAATGTGGCTAGGGATGTTTTTTCTTTTTCTGGTAAAAATGAGGAGCATGCTTATCTCAAGTTCCTTCACTTTTATTTGTCACAAAATAGGGAGATAGTTGTTTATCTAGATTAAATGAAATCTATATTAAAATATAATTTTATGATCCAAATTCGTATGTTGATGTTTATGTATATTTTTAATTTATATAGTAACTTGTTCTTAAATGAAATCTATAGTAAAATATAATTTTATGATCGAAATTCGTATATTTTATTTATAATTTATTAAAGTGATTGGAACATGATTGTATACGTGTCTAACCGATATACCGTGAGGACAATTGTACAAGTTGCAAGCTTTGATCATAAAATGAAACATGATTATGTATTTCGTGAATAAAATTCAATATGTTTAATAAAGGGATAATGCTACACTAAACTATCGAATTTTTTGTTTTTATGTGCTTAAGGTTTCGAAAACCGGGCATTAAAACATGAATTTGAAATCACATTTTTTGGGGCTCTTCACATATTTTTTGGGTATCTTTGTCACTCAACATCCCCAAACCATGTTTCTAAGCTAACACAAATATGCCGAAGAGATTATCAAACGAAGAAATAACACCGCAAACATGCGACAATCCTCATAAACACCAATTCCAAACTCAGCCAGTCTATCAATACACGATAGAGTAGACGACTTGTCTCTATACATTAGTTTAATGGAAGGACTACAATACCTTACCTTCACTCGACCAGATATCTCATACGTCATTCAAGAAATATGCTTATTTATGCATGCGCCATGTGTACCCCATTTTAATGATCTAAAACGCATTATTTATCGCCTACAAGGTACAATTGAGCTCTCCACCTCTATTCTTCTAGCTCCTCATAACTACTATCCTACACAAATGCTAGCTGAGCCAATTTCCCGGACACATGGCGATCAACCTCCGAATGCCGCATCTTCTAAGGGAATAACGTCATTACATGGTTGGCGAAACGCCAACCCACTTTATCTTACTCAAGTGCCCAAGACGAATACCGTGTTGTCGGGAACATGGTTGCTAATACATGTTGACTTCACAATGTACTTATTGAACTTATTGTCCCTCTAAAATGCACAATATGAGTCTAAAGTCATAACGTCTCTGTTGTGTACAAATATAGGAATCTCGTACCAAACTAGCTAATCAAACACATCAAAACATGCATCCATTTCATCTGGCAAAAACTTGTCATTGATCATGTCTGTGTTCTTCACATACCCTCGACTTCCCATTTTGCATATATATATATATATATATATATATATATATATATATATATATATATATATATATATATATATATATATATATATATATATATATATATATATATATATATATATATATATATATATATATATATATATATATTAGAATGGCAAATCTATCCTACTCCTACTCCTAAACTATTCATTGTTATGTTAGTGTCAGTGTTTGAACCCACGACCTCCTTGTTAGTATATCACCTTGTTAGCCAAGTGGGCTAGCCCCAACTTGTTTTATGAATATATTTATATGTATTGATGTATATATTAATCATAATCCTTATATATATATATATATATATATATATATATATATATATATATATATATATATATATATATATATATATATATATATATATATATATATATATATATATATATTACTTTGTATTCTGATCAATGGAAAGGCAAACAGATTTTACATATCTCTAATTCTCTATAAGCCTATTAGTGTTAGGTTATCCAACAAAAGAAAAAATGTAACCCAAAGTTGTTACACCAAAATGAGTAACCAATCAAGCCGATACTTGGACTAATATATTCAATTTTAAGAACAGATATAGTTGTTTTATTTACATGGGGAATTTAAGAAATTTAAAATTTAATTAAAAAGAGATAAATTCCATATTTAACACCTTTACGAACTAGTCTCATGAGTATTATAAATAAGATAAATGAAAATATTTAAAATGAATCATGTCTATTCGAGACACCATCCACGAATTTTATATCAGTATCGGTAGCACAAACTTAATTTACAATATCATGTAAATGTTAAAAGGATTGCCAACAAAAAAGTGATTAATCAAAAATGAATCCCAGTTGAAGTACACATTTTAAACTAGAATTGATTCACTTTTTGGATGAAAGTGAAAAGTCATTTGAGTTATGGAATGCAATCCAACACACACAATCCACTAGGATTCCACACAAATTTCTACCTTTTTTGCTTCCATCATCTTGTATGTTGGAATCCTCTCATAATTGCGTAGACAATTTTATATGCTTTTATAAATATTTAGATCGGGTATACAATAATACATTCTTGTTCAATTAACCTTAATCTTTTAATTCATTTTGAACACGCTTCCTATGTTACGCGGCAACAAACCAACAAAAAATCAAACATAAACCAAACTTTAGTTTATGGTTAACCTCATGTTACATTTGACTTCGTTCGACTAGTTCTTAAACTTTATGCGTATAACAAAAGGATATGTATATATGTACTACTATACAATGCACGTTGTCAAAATTTGTAACATACTAAAATTTTCACCTTCACATGTAAGGATCTAAAGAGAGATAGTAAAGACAAAGCAGGGAAAGACAAAACTGTAAAAATGTTCCTTATAGTTGTAAAAAGTTCAAGTTTAGTTCAAAAGGTTTGAACTTGCACCAATGATTCAAAATTGGATTTTTTTTTCTTGTGTTTTTATCGCTATCATCTTGATAAGACCATTATATTTATTTCCTTTACACATGATTTTTTTTTCTATTTATATTAATTTTAATATTTTAAATAATTAAAAATAAGATAAGGTCTCTCTGTCTCTTCTTCGTCACACTCTCTCTCTTCTTTGTCACTTTCCCTTGGAGATCCCTTTCGCCTTCAAAAAAATCGCATGCAAAATTTTAATCATCAAGATACCTGCTAATCAAATGCAAGAAACACAAGGGTTCAAATTGATTCGTTTTTGAATGATCAATTTGTCGTAATTCACCAGATCTTAATTCATAATCGAAACATTAACATTAATTCAATTGATCGCCATCTCTGTAACTGATTTAATAATTTGGCGAGTTGGAGAAGAGCTCACGTCACTTGAAACACCTTTTTTATCGACTTCCTCTCCGTTGTTTTTCGGTTTTGTTTCTGATTTCCGAAACCCGGTGGCTCTCAAAATCACACAGCTTTCAGTTTCATTTCTGATTTCCTCTCCGTCGTTGGTGACGATGCCGCTTCCAGATAGTGATTCAACTCGCACTTTTGACCAGAATCCTCACCGGTTTGTTCATGAACCCTTTTGTTAAAGAGATCCCATCGCCTGTAACTAGTTTCTTTTGTAGCTGATGACTCACCTTTGCGGTGTCTAATGGAATTGCACATATCTGCAGAAATAAATAAATATTAATGGACAATGAACCCGAATACTTTATCAGTGCAAATATCGATGGAGTTTTAGAAACCAAATTGAATTGCCTAAGCTACAAGAGGAGGAGTACAGAGATGAGAAATTGCATAAGCTACAAAAGGATACTGTAGACAAATCGACTACAATAAATAATCGATAACTTCAAGATCGAAGTATAAAACCCAAATATCACGATAGCAATTCAACGGAATATAAAACTATTTGAATAATCAACCAAGAATAAATCGAACGATAAAAAGAAAGAACACGCGATATTTACGTGGAAACCCAAATCGGGAAAAACCACGGGCGGAGGAAGCCGAGAACCAATTCACTATAATATTCAGTGTTTACAAAGATAGAGGAAAGAAAAACAAATATATCAAATATATATTTGTATGAATATGAGAGAAAGATGAAGATGTAATTTGAGGTGTGGTGTGGTGTTTCTAATAAGTTTGGTTTCCTTTCCTTTTATAGGCAAATGAATGTCTAAATTCAATTGTCTATTACCATCCAAGCTTGACAAACATGCTACCATCCATTCTTGACAAACATGCTACCACCCATTCTTGACAAATTAAAACCACATGTGTAGAATGGTATTCTAGAAACCATCCAATGTTGAGGTTTGAAGGAAACTTCCACAATCTCCACCTTTACTTCAAATGAGACAGGATGAAAAACTTTAACTTGCACAATGATCATGCAAAACAGTTTATCAACAGCTCATCATACTCCATATCTCTATAAGAATCTGCAAACACCATATGAGAAAAAATTGATTTCGAAAAGTAAATATACTTCCTCCACCACGAGCCTATCAGGCTCAAATGCGATCCGAAACACCCACAAAATCCAAACATGCTTTGAATTTGGCTATTGGAAGACTTTTAGTGAACATGTCAGCAAGATTATCATTGGTGTTGATCTTGTTTACTGTAATATCGCCTTTAGCAATAACATCTCTGATGAAGTGATAACGAACATCAATATGCTTCGTTCGATCATGGAACATTTGATCCTTCGTCAGAAATATTGCACTTTGATTGTCACAAAAAACAGTGTTAACAGATAATTTGTTTGAAAGCTCACCTATCAACCGTTTCAACCAGAGGGCTTCCTTCACTGCTTCCGTAGCAGCCATGTATTCGGCTTCGGTGGTGGATAACGCTACAGTAGATTGTAACTGCGCTTTCCAGCTAACTGCGCAATCACCCAAAGTAAACACGTACCCTGTAATCGATCGTCTTTTATCCAAGTCCTTTGCATAATAGGAATCCACATAACCAAGTACTCCATTATCGGTTTTTCCAAACTGCAGACATAAAGAGGAAGTACCTCGCAAGTAGCGAAAAATCCAGTTAACAGCAACCCAATGCTCCTTTCCTGGATTCGCCATGTATCTGGTCACCATGCTTACCGCATATGACAAATCTGGACGTGTACAAATCATAGCATACATAAGAGATCCTACAGCGCTGGAGTATGGTACCTTTGCCATGTATGCTATATCTTCTTCGGTGGTAGGACTTAAGGCGGATGATAGCTTGAAGTGGGCTGCGAAAGGAGTGCTGACTTCTTTTGCGTCATGCATATTGAAACGGTGCAGAACCTTCTCAATGTAGCTTTGTTGAGAAAGGTATAGAGTTCTTGCACTACGGTCTCGCACTATTTCCATTCCTAGAATTTTCTTGGCAGCACCCAAGTCCTTCATATCGAACTCAGCATTCAACTGGTCTTTTATCTTTTGAATCTCCTTTATATTCTTCGCTGCAATTAACATGTCATCCACGTATAAAAGTAGATAGACCATTGAACCATCGTCACACTTCTTGTAATAAACGCAGCTGTCGTAGGTGCACCTTTTCAGCTTGTGACTGGTCATAAATGAGTCAAACCTTTTATACCATTGTCGTGGAGATTGCTTGAGGCCATAAAGAGACTTCTTCAATTTGCACACGTGGCTTTCCTTGCCAGGAGCTACGAAACCTTCAGGTTGTTGCATATATATCTCTTCCTCAAGCACACCATTTAAGAATGCTGTAGTAACATCAAGTTGCTCTAACTCATAGTCATGAGAGGCAACTAATCCCAACAAGACACGTATTGACGTGTGTTTCACAACCGGAGAGAAAATGTCGGTATAATCGATACCTGGGATTTGACTGTAGCCTTTGGCTACCAAACGAGCTTTATATCTTGGTTTGTCACCAGGGTGGATAGCCTCCTTCAACTTGTAGACCCATTTGCACTTAACTGTCTTCTTACCCTTTGGAGCTGGAACGACATCCCATGTGCCATTTTTCTGAAGAGATTCCATCTCCTCGTGCATGGCAACCATCCACTTATTAGAATGTTTGGATTGAATGGCCTCGTTGTAGCTTGTGGGCTCCAGAACAGACTCAACTTCATTGGCAACTGTAAGTGCATAAGCGACAGAATTGGCTTGAACATATCTCTTTGGAGGTACAATCTGTCTGCGAGGTCTATCTCTTGCAATGGAGGGACTGTGAGGTTGGCTTGGAGCTTCGGCTGGCTCATGAGAAGAGGAATGTTGATTATTCGAGGGTTGAGAAACCTCGACACCTTTATGAGACTGGTCCTCGAAAGATGAATTTAAAGGAAGCTCCACCTCCACTCGAACTTTGTCTTTTTCCGAATTTTCATTTTCTCTGGTCTGAATGTTGGAGACAGGATGAAGCATGGCTTTTTCATCGAAGGTCACATCTTTAGAAGTCAAAACCTTGCTTAGCTCCGGGCTCCATAATTTGAACCCTTTAACACCTGTCGGATATCCGAGAAAGACGCATTTAATTGCCCTTGGTTCCAATTTACCGTTATCAACTCGGGCATATGCTGGACATCCAAATGGAATCAATTTCGTGTAATCAGCAGGTTGGCTGGTCCAAAGCTCAAATGGGGTCGTCTTTTCAATAGCACAAGAAGGGGAACGGTTGATAATGTAGCATGCGGTTGAAGCGGCCTCGGCCCAAAAAGACTTCGGCAACTTCGAATGAGATAGCATGCATCGGACCTTCTCCATGATGGTGCGGTTCATACGTCCCGCTACGCCGTTCTGCTGTGGTGTATGAACTACGGTGCGATGCCTCGTAATTCCTTCCCTACGGCAATAGGAGTTGAATTCTTCAGAACAGAATTCCAGTCCATTATCAGTACGAAGGTATTTCACTTCAAAACCTGATTGCTTTTCAACCAATACTTTCCAATCTCTAAAAGTTTGCAATACTTCTCCCTTTGACTTTAAGAAGAACGACCATACCTTTCTTGAGAAATCGTCAATGATCGTGAGCATATAAGAGGCTCCACCTTTCGATGTAACCTTCGCTGGTCCCCATAAATCAGAGTGTATGTAGTCAAGTGGCCCTTTCGTCGTATGTTTGCCACCGATAAAACTCACTCGCTTCTGCTTTCCAAATACACAATCTTCACAGAATTCAAGTTCGGTTGATTTGTGCTCCCCGAGCAACCCCCTTCGACTTAGTTCATTCACACCATGGTATGACATGTGAGCGAGCCTGAGGTGCCATAGACGAGAGCGATCAACGTTGGAGAGGGATTTAGAACATACCGAGACTTCGCCGGAGATAACTTGCCCATCCATAATGTAAAGGTTTGCGGATTTTCTAACTCCTCGGATGACCACAGAACCTTCCTTGAAAATATGGAGTTTCCCGTCTTTGCCAACAAACTCGTAACCTTTCTTCTCGAAAGTACCGAGACTTAGTAAATTTCGCCTAAGACCGGATACGTGCTTCACATCTTGAATCGTTCGAACAATGCCATCGAACATGCGGAACCTGAGTGTACCCCGTCCAATAATACGACACGAAGTGTCGTTACCCATTAGAACGTGGCCTTCGTTAACCTTTTCATATGAATGAAAAACGCTTCGGTTGGAGCTTATATGAAAAGTACACGCTGAATCAAGTACCCACTCACTCGTGGTTATTAGGCCATAGTCCGAAACGGATAGAAGCTCGCCATCGGAACCAGTTTTGGCAACATCGGCTTCAACGGTGTTATCGGTTGTTTTTCCCTTTGCGATTGCCTTCGCTTTCTCCTTGTTCTTTAACTTGAAACATTCATCGATAAGATGTCCCTTCTTGTGGCAATAATTGCAATATTTGCGATTGGCTTTGGACTTAGATCTAGATCGGTTTTGTGAAGAGCTACCTCTCTCGTTAGGTCTCCCTCTGATGTTGAGACCTTCGGCTTTAGAATCGCTGCTACTGTTCCCAACTATCTGCTTCATCTTTTCCTTTGAATCAAGAGCAGTCATTACCTCGTCAAGGACAAGAGTGTCCCGAGAATAGATAATGGTGTCACGAAAGTGATCGTAGGAGTCTGGGAGAGAAGATAATAAAAATAACGCCAAGTCTTCATCTTCGTATTTGACGTCCATATTCTCCAGATTTCCTACAAGTTCTTTAAAGGTAGAGAGGTGATCAGACAAAGAACTACCTTCACTCATCTTTAGGTTAAAAAGTCGTTGCTTCAAGTGTAGCTTGTTGGGCAAGCTTTTCGTCATAAGTAGCTGCTCGAGTTTTAGCCAGAGAGCCGCTGTGGATGTCTCTTTCAACACATCTTGGAGAACGTCGTTAGAAAGATGCAAACGGATCTGCGACGACGCCTTCAGATCTTTCATCTCCTTTTCCTCAGTCGACCAAGTTGCCGACATTTTATCCATTCCTAATAGTGCTCTGTGGAGATCCATCTGGATCAACACATCTTTCATCTTTACTTGCCAAAGAGGGAATCTTGTGTTTCTGTCAAGTAAAGGGATATCGTACTTCATCGATGACATGGTTGAAAATAGTTTTTATGAATCGTTATCGGAAAACCTGGATAGCTCTGATACCAATTGTAGACAAATCGACTACAATAAATAATCGATAACTTCAAGATCGAAGTATAAAACCCAAATATCACGATAGCGATTCAACGGAATATAAAACTATTTGAATAATCAACCAAGAATAAATCGAACGATAAAAAGAAAGAACACGCGATATTTACGTGGAAACCCAAATCGGGAAAAACCACGGGCGGAGGAAGCCGAGAACCAATTCACTATAATATTCAGTGTTTACAGAGATAGAGGAAAGAAAAACAAATATATCAAATATATATTTGTATGAATATGAGAGAAAGATGAAGATGTAATTTGAGGTGTGGTGTGGTGTTTCTAATAAGCTTGGTTTCATTTCCTTTTATAGGAAAATGAATGTATGAATTCAATTGTCTATTACCATCCAAGCTTGACAAACATGCTACCATCCATTCTTGACAAACATGCTACCACCCATTCTTGACAAATTAAAACCACATGTGTAGAATGGTATTCTAGAAACCATCCAATGTTGAGGTTTGAAGGAAACTTCCACAGATACTTTATTAGTGCAATTATCCGATTTGGAATCTCCGACGACCATATGTAATTCTGGAACACCAGGTACCCTAAATTCCTTCCCCTTTTCTGAATTTTTGGTTTTTGCACCTTGATCTCATACACTTTTGTCTTTCTTGATCTTCTTTACATATTTAAACCTCCAACCCTTCTTTACGTTTTTGTCTTCTTTACGTATTTAAATCTCCAACTGTTTTCTTAAAGCTCCCATGGTAGCAATCGCCTTCAAATTGATTATGATATCTTCTTTGATCCTGAAGAATGAAACTGAATCCCTCCAACATTCAATCGATCACACCATCGTCGATATCTTGCAAACCTTCGTGCTGGGTACAAATGATTCGCTATGATCGGAGTGATTTTTTTTAGAACAGTAAATCTATCCTACTCCTACTCCTACTCCTACCTATTCCGTCTCTAACGAGACTTGAACCCTCAACCTCAAAGAGGGAGGGCGACGCCTTTACCACTTGATCAAGAGATCATTGGCGATGATCGGAGTGATTGGGGTGCGAAGATCAACACTTAGCCACGTTTTCCGGTGACCGTCAATTCGTTCTTACTGGATGTGTGTGTATGTGAGAGAGAAAGAGGGGAGGGGAAGGGAAGGGGTGTGATACTTTTTTTGGTTTATTTTAATTGAAACATTAATAAAAGAAAGTAAAGAAATCAAAATGACTTACTTTAAGGGGTATATTGGTCATTTCAGGTTAGATGTAGACCAAAACCACAAAAAGATATCAACCAAAGGGACCAAAATCATAAAAAGATCTGAAATTAGACCATTGGTGCAATTCCAAACTTTTTTTTGTCAACCACGGTCACCATTTTTTATAGTTTTTTTGCAAGAAAACATTCGGGTTTTAGTGTCATTGACCTATGTTACATGATGAGGTGAACAAAATAAATGTTTAGATAAATATAGGATGACTAAAATTCTTATACATGTGAACAAGAATGAGAATTGTAAGACTTTAAAGTACAAATTCTTGATATCTTAAAACGGGAAAAATGTGGATTTACAAAGGTATGATCCTTTAATATGAATTACATGATTAGGGATGTTAATATGATCCTTAAAATCCTCAAAGTACAAATTCTTGATGTCTCAAAATGGGACAGAAGTGTATTTACAAAGGTACGATCCTTTAATACGAATTACATGATAATGGATAATGGAAATAAGATATCTATATGTTATTCAATTTAAATGGAACATGAAGTCATGAGATATTACAATATATGATATCTACATAAAGTGTATTGTTAATTGGTGTAACATCGTGTTATGGCTAGTAACTATTCTAGAATATATTATAGATATGTGTTAGATGACTATAAATGGTATTGAGTGTGTTAGATGATTAAAATGATTGCAATTGGTATTTTGGTCATTTTAGTGGAAATTGTATAATACAAAAATTTCGTCTTATTAAGGCATCAAACTATGATGCTAAAATAGGAGTAAAATTTTATGTATAGTGCTTAGATAGAACCGAGTAGGACACGATGCGCCCTGTATATATCGATGTTGACATGACAAATTTAATAAAAGGCTTTAAGTCGGTCTATAGCTCCAATTAGCAACTTTCACATACTAGAAACAAGAGTGAATGAAATAGGAGATGTCTTGAGCTTGTTTTGAAGGGAAATCTGCGAATTTAATACCCTTTTGGTCATCTAGGAGGATTCTCGGAAGATTAGGGTCAAAATACCTTTAAAGAAATTAGCGCTTAACTGAAGAGGAAGTTAATGCAGGAACTCAAGTTGTTATTGTCATATTTCCTCCAAGCCCTTGAATGTATGAAACGTATTCCTGTGATCCTAGTTGAATAATACGGTTAACAAGAGAACGATGTTTATAAGTTGTCATTACTAGTTTTGTAGTGTTTTTGGAGGTTTAATTGAACCTTAAGTCTTTAGGCCTTAATACCCTATTATAAATTCTAAAAAATGAAAAATGAGTAAAATAAGCCATGGTAAGCATTTGATAACGTCTAGAATGAAACGGATGAGGGTCTACATGTTTGCAATGAACACAATGCGTATGGTCAGAAAACACATCGCTTAGAGTCTGAGACCTCGATGGGTCATGTTGAAATACACTGGGCACGACGTATCCATGAGTAGGATGCGACACATAAAAGTTTCAGAGATCATTTTTCATGGTGATTTGAATTCTTCTTGAACTAATTAAGTCTTGTTTAGACTCATAGCATTTGATAAGTTGTCTAACGGGGTATAGACAATCCACAAATGCTTATATATGTTTGAAATCTAAATATATGTTGATTTTTAAGCCAAGTGTGACCTCTCAGATATTGTGTTGCAGTACTCCTACCTAACTGATGGTTAGTATTGATATGTGAGTATCCATTCTTTCCCTTTATTGTTGCAATAACGATATTTTATGCATGTGTCTGTGTAGTTATATACCACCGGTGGCTGGAAGTATTGTGTTTGTGTGGTAATGTACCATTGCAGGCTGGAAACACTATGAGAATGCATGGGTAGCTATGTGTTACCGCTGGCTGGATATGTACTGAATATTGGAGTGGTGGTAAGCCTTATTGGCTCAAAACCATAGATGGAGCCATGGAGGTGGAGGAGTGGAAAGGGGATGAAAATGTATTGGTACAAATGGAGAATTGTTACCATCATGGTTCTTGTGAAAGTATCGTCTGTGATGTATATTATGCGTATATATATATATATATATATATATATATATATATATATATATATATATATATATATATATATATATATATATATATATATACACATATATACATGTGTGTGTATGTGTGTGTGTGGGGGGGGGGGATTATTGTTGTAATACCTTATATGTTACTTATTGGTTACTGACTAAGCTTTGGTAACTTATGTTTATGTGTTAATGAACATGTTTGAAATGTTTAAAAAAAATTTGGGTGCAGTTTTTATTTAAGCAGGGCGTTACAATTGTTGAAATTTAGGGACAACATTGTTAAGAATTGCAAAAAATTGTGTCCTAATAGTCATTTTAAAGAAATTAATGATTTATGATGTTATATATGTAGTTCTTAATGAAAGTATGTGAGTCTAGGATGCATATGGTGGAAATCTTGAAGTATCTATAGGAAAGCAAGTGATATATAAAAGTTTCATAAAATGATAGGTGCCTTAGTTTAGGACTTTGGAAATTAGACTTAAAAGAAAAATTATTGTTATTCAAACATTCCAATGTGTAGCTGGGACAACAAGTAAGATAAGATAATCCAATAAAATAAGGTCTCTTGGAGCTGAAATAAAGAAGTTATGCAATTTTTAAAATGACATGTTGCATTTTTACAATCCTGAAATATGAAACACCCTATGTTGTAGGTTATGAAACTCGATCTTGCTATCAGCAAAACAGTTTTTTCTTGATTCTAAAATGTAGCTAAGACAATAAAGAACACATAATAAGAAGAATCAGCTCAATCAGAGTTCATATAACAAAGTTATGCTTGTTCAAAGTTGAGGAAAATCTATGCGAGTAAGTGGAAATAAGGAACATAGTCACATAGTAAGAGTATAAGAATTTGAACATTTAGATTCGGAAGTGGATCCGACAGACCCGAAAGCCAGCTGCTACTGGCAGGTGACAACGTGTGCCTACCCGCTGGTGTCGTGTGGCTTTTGATCACCGATTTTGGTTCTATTTCGGGTAAAGCGGATCTCTCAGCCTTTAACTCACCTTTGATCATCGATTTTCACCCTTATAACATCAAGTCATTTTTGCATCAAGAAAATTTGAGAAACATTGTACATGTGGGCTTTTGGCATAAAAGTGGGTGTAAGATCAATTAAAAGAAGATTAAAGAGCAAATCAAAGGGGGGTTTTCCACCCAATTCAAGAATTAGATAAATATTTAATTATCTTTCTTTTAGTGGATTTGAATTGTATATGATGAATGATTTACTAAACCCTAGTTTTTTTAAGATTGTTTGCATGATGGAATCAAAATTGAATAATGATAGATTGAGCTTTATTATCATTTTACTATTATTATTATTAAACAAATAGAAATGAAGTTCGAATCAAGCAAAATGACAAAAAAGGAATCATGACCTAAACCCTAGTTAGGAAAATGGTTGAAAGATTGGAACTAAATATAAGTATTGATGAATAAGGTTTATAAAATATTTTAATCCTTATTATAAACATATTACAAGTTAAATGAGTTATTCAAACTTATGAATGGGAAAAGATTTGAATAAATAAAAGTTACACTTGAATCAATAGAATGAGTCACTTTAACACTTATGATGTGCAAGTATAACATTGAAAAGTGGCATTATGAGAAAAAGAAACAATAATTGGAACATGTTAATTTATTAATACAAGATTATAGTGTCGGCAAAATATGTATATGAACTTTTTCAAGGATTAACTATCAAGGATCGAATTCTATGTACTTGTTAGTGTGTCTAGTGAAGTGGCTTGAGGATAAGGTGCTAGTTTTACCCATTGTCAAAGTATTGTGATACTTAACATGTAAAAGTAAACTCACGGACAAATTTGGAACCTAATGGAATGCAACTTTGAGCTTGGATTTTGAGGTTACTATGGTTTTAACCTCCTAGGTTGAGTACTTGGAAATATTTTTACCCAATATGGGACACATGTCAAATAACTTGACGCGGTTTTTAATTATGTTGTTTAAATGCCATATGTTTGGTACAATTATGATAAATGTTTTAAAAGTTTATGACTTCACCTCATTTGTTTAATACTTGAAAATATTTCCCAATACATGACACTTTTGGTAAATATAATATGTGTTGCATATTAGAAATAAGAGTTCGATTTATGCTTTACTCTTATTGCATATGAAACATGTGTGTAGGAGTGAATGTTATTGTAAAAATAGTATGCTTGAGTTGTACATCATAGTGTTGTTGGATCTATATGCCCAAGAATCATTTTTGAATGACGTTTGCCAATAACATATGATCCTATAGGGTCACACCTTAACTAGTTGGCACATATTGAAGAAAGGCCCCTTCGCTGCTCTCTTTGTTTTTTCCCTCGAGCGGGATTATTTATTATTAATACAATTATTAATATATAATCAAATCTTGTATTTAATTAGGAAATAATTATTATTTTATGAAAATAATAAATCAATAGAGTAAAAACTAGTTATTATATCATATAGTATGATTTAATAAGTCATGTACAAGCTTTTGGACACTTTGGTTTCCACTCAACTTTCTAGTTACATGAGTACATCTAGTTTGGGAAACTAGATTATTTTTCTATCTTGTTGGCCAATTAGTCAAAGGGATAGGGAGGTTGCTTGCCAACCTCCTTCTTACACAATTCATGATTCTTACATGCCATCACTTGACATTTATTAGAGGTATGGGTCTTAGTTCTTATATGTGGGTATATAAGAAAGTGTAAGACCAAAAAATTAACGCGTTTTTTCTCATTCCAAGACTAAAATTCGTCCTCCTCATCCTCTCCCCCTTTCTTGCATGTCTTTTGAAGCCTTTTGCAAGTATAAGTGGTGTAGAACAGTAGAAGTGCTTCTCCTTTTAGTGCTTAATGGTGTTAAGTACTTAAAGGCTTAAGAAGTCACAAATACAAAAGGGAACTAGCATTCCTAGTGCCTTACTCTTGTTGGTGGATACATTATAGAGGAATTCTCCTTTGGGTTCTCTTGCCATCTTCATCAACTCCCCAAAACCAAGTGGGATGAAAGTCTTCAAAGGTTGTTTTCTTTTCATCATATGGTTATCAAATAATCTTTATATATTATGTAATTGGATCCTCTTGGTAGTTTTGTTAAAATGATATTAAAATAATAGTTATTTTAAAACCGCTTCCGTTTGCCGCTGAAAATTGTTTTACGCAAAATGATTGTTTTTAGCTTATTAAAACTCATCAAGTGCGTGACTTGCATGAACATGGATATTGTGATATTCTCTAGACACCCGTAAGACAATCCTAGGATGATACCTCTATTTGCGAAGTGATGGTCTAATCACAACGTAGGAAACGTTCCAATTGAAACAAGATCCAAAACAAGACATTGATACTTGGATAAAAGTACTAGGTTGACCAGTTCCTTGCATCTTATTATGGTTGAAGGAATGCATATCATTTGCATTGTAGTATTATTACTTTGGAAATAAAGTACTTTGGTTATCAAATGTTTTGAATAATAGAATCTGTACTAATGGCTTTGAATTCTATTTTGTGTCTAAACCCATGTACTCACGAGACAATATTCTATTACATATCACCTATTTATGAGATGTGTTCCAGGTGCCAAGATGAAGTAGCTGTGGAATTATAATTGTAGTCGTTGATGCATAAAAAATAAACCTTAACAAATCTTTCGATAATTAGTCAATTATATTATATACTTGTATTACAATTGGGTCTTTCTATTAAATAAAGTTAATTCTATTAATTTAATTAAAATTAATTTTAAGAAATATTGTAACACCCCATCTTACATAAACTTTAATTGATGTATTATTTTATAAAATGTTGTAAATCAAAATTTCATTCTTTCAGAAAAACTTTTAAACTGTCATTAAATCATTACATAAAACTTTTGGTCCCAACAAAAACAAACGATTTTTTAAAAAATATTTTGAAACCTTTAGGGGTTACCAACTCATATTAACCCAACCATAGTAAAGAAGTATACTATATAAAAGCTAATGCCCGAAAATGATTTAACATTCCTACTGAAATTTCTGAATGACCACTTGGTTATTTAAACGATATCCATACTGACACGACCCAAATCAAATAGCCCGAATAAAACCCGGGAACAACAAACATTTCAATAAAACTATATGGGGCAATGATATACCATAAACGTAGTCTATCTCACTATATGTACCTATCACTACTATACCATTATGGAATGAAACTATCTTCCAATAAACATTTCTATCTATACAACATAAAATATCTTCGAAGTCTCTACAATCCTTTAGTCCAATGTTAATCAACCTGTTCCTGAGATACATAGCATTAAAAACAATAATACGTAAGACGAAACGTCTCATGAGATACATGGGTTTTAGACCCAACAAGATATTAACGCAAATTGTCAACTTGAAAAGCATATTTCCTAAGTGGAACTTATGTAAACTGTCACTTGTAACTCATACTGAAAATTTGTTCATACAATTCATCTGGAAATCATATTAGTACTTATCTCACCAATCAAAGAATTTTTTTACTAGAAGGTAGAAATAATTTATAAGTTGAAACCTTCCATTAGCTTAAAACAACCTAAAAAATCGAATCATAAACCAAAAAATCAAACTTCAAAATCCAATCAAAATACAAAAACTTGGAAGATCAAAATAATGATACCCCCTGTATCGAAGTCCCCTTCATGGAATGGAACACATCCACCCATAAGGTTGTGCTTCTGCAGATAACTCCCCTTCATAGGATTGGACACACCCATCCTATAAGGTTGTGCTAAAGACTACTACTTCGCGACGAGAGGTACCACCCCAGTAGTGTCTATGTGACCCCCTTCCAGCGGGTAAGGTCGTAGTCCCGACAAAAACATATGAATGCATTCATTACTGTAACACCCGGCTTTTAAAACAAAACACCCCTGAAAATTTTTTCATTTTAAACAAAGGTTTCAATACATAAAACCATAACAAAGGGGTATTTTTTTAATAGAAACGGGTACAAGTGTATCAAGGAGAGTATAAAATACCATGTCTCCTTAAAAGCCGGGCTGCTACTGACAGCATCTATGAGTCCCACTTCAAAGTCACGGACTCTATCTTGTCCCCTATCAGTATCATGCTAACCTGCAGATTCCACCCGAAATGGATAATCTTCTTGTTTTCCGCCAAGGTCTGTTATGCAAATTTCAAGCATATCTTCTAGAATCTGCATCATTTTCTAGCCTCGTCTATCAATTTGCGAATCGTATACAGTACTTACTAGTACTTTTGAACTATTAATTCTAGGAATTAATGCTAAATTCATCAAATAATTCTAGTATTTCGATCCAATACAGTCGACTCCTGTAGTGCACGTCAACAATTTTCTTTTCTATGTAGTTTTTCACTACTTTTCGATCTTAATTTCTTCACTAGTCGGTGTAAATTTACGCTAGTTTCATCAATCAATCTGCAATTACCCAAATGGTGTCATACCCATGCGGTACTTGCAAAGACTTTATTACAAAGTCTATAATAATATCGTCCCATTTCTTCTTTGGGACCGACAACGGCTAAATGTTTCGTATGCTTCTAATGATTTGACTATAGTTACACACAAGCCAAACACTTTTGCACGTATCTTTCAATATATTTCTTCATTCCCGGTTACCAAAACATAGGTTTTATCATCCTATACAGTTTGGTACTACCCCGGGCATTTTGCATATCTACCCCAATATACATCTTTTAAGGGTAAATTTCATATCTCGCTTTGCTTTGGAACTCACATGCACAACCCCAAGGGTTTTCAATCGTCGTGAGTTTCTAACTAGCTTCTTTCAATAGCTAATCATTTATTCACTTTTCACGTTTTCAGATTTGCATACTTCTTTCTGTGCTACCCGAATCAACTCAGGTAATCAATTCGCCACACTCACGCATGTGGTTGTATCTTTCAAAAGATACTCTTTCCAATTCAAGGCATCTATAATCACATCCGCCTTTCCGAGATGGTACAAGATTTCATAACCGAAATCTTTAAGTAACCCATCTATCTTTGCTATCTCATATTCAGCTTCTTTTTGATCAATCAAGTACTTCAACTTTTATGATCCATATAAACAGTAAGCTTTACACCATATAAGTAGTGTCTCCAAAGCTTCAATGTTAAATCATAATTGCTACTGCAATATTATGTATCCAAAATCAACTCTGGATGCATTTCTATAATCCAATTTATCTTCTCCGCTTAGCGACAATGCTAACACCGGAGCTTCATATAAGGTTTGTTTCAACCTTTGAAAAGTTACATGTGGTCTTTCTACCACTCAGACTTTTCACTTTTATTGGTCAACTTTAGTCAATAGAACAATAGTCAAGGAGCAGTTTTCTACAACTTTCCCATAATAACCCGCCAATCCAAGGAAACTACTACTAATTCAGTCAGATTCCAAGGCGGTTTCTGTCTTATCATAGCATCAATCCTACTAGATTTATTTTATCATCTTTGGCACTATTATCATGCCCAAAGAATTAACACTTCTTTTAGCCAAAATTTTCATACTTGGAGAATTTTACAAATCACTTAACTCAGTGAAGTAACTCCAACATCTGGTACAATGTACCTCATATTCAGTCTGGTTTCGAGAATATCATATTCTCAGTAGTCAATGTACATAGACATTAACTTATCTTTCTTCTTTTCAAACAGATAGGGCTCCACACGATGACACATTCGGCCATATGAGACCCCAATTCAAAAACAATTTCTTCCAATTGTTTTACCACTCTGCCATCTCTGCAGAGGCCAATCAACACAGAGCCTAGATAACAGGAACGGCTCCCAAGACCAGCTTAATCATAAGCTCTTCTCGCCAATCTGGCAGAAATCTTGGAAGTTCTTTTCAAAAGAACCATCCGAGAATTTATTCAAAGTAGTGAATTACTATCACTGTTTTATCTAGCTTGGCCAATACCACGTATGCCAACTACAACATCATTCCTTTACTAACCCTTTTCTGAGTTTAAGCAAAGAAAATAACCGGTATTCTCAACAACGGTCATTTACCATGGATTTCCATCTGTTCCACTTCTGTTTTAAGAACCATACTGTTCTTGTTTCTACAATTCATGTTAGCATCATTCATTGCTAACCAATTTATAAGCACAATTGCTTCAGTTTTAAAGGTAGTCATCGGCTTCAGATTCATAGGGAAAATGGTCCCGTAAATCCTAGGAAATCTACCTTCCAGGTGTTCCATATCTAGAACATGTTTGCTATCTGCTATAGCTACTTCCAGAATTTCATCTAAAATCGTTGATGAAATATTCCAACAAGACGCCAGTGTCACCGATCCAAAACATAGTTTCATGGATCAAATATAACATACACGAGGTTATATTCAAAACATTTACATCGGAGATCATATCTGTCTCCTCACGAGCTCATTCCAAAATCTGCTGGAATGCTCAAGGTACCGCTGGTTCTTTTTAACCATTCATTTCTTTACTCTTTCCTGGGTTCATCACCCGTTACTCCACATTTAGCATGTGAGTATTTCATAAGAAAGTGATCTATAGTTCCACGCTGGAACCACTTCCGTCCCACACAACAAACTAGAGCAAAATGCTCCCAGTTCCTGCAATTTCAGCAATTCAACGGTAGAGTCTCAACTCTACTAATTTCTTAGTGCCTTTCCTGCACTGATCACAATACATAGTGGCTCTGTTTTGGTCCTTTCCCTATAAGGTTGGACCCAATTTGTGACAACTTCTTCTGAGAAGTCCACTTTTATTTTCTGCTTTTCTTGTAGTCCCAACTACTGTTCTTTCACCTTGAATGTCAACCAAGGTAAGCAACCGATTTCTTTATCTGACCACATCAGCTACTACTGCTTGTCATGTATATTTTTCTGCTTTCCGTCCCCTTTTTCTCCACGTATTACGGAGCTTTGATAAAGGGTTGATCCATTTCCTAGAGCTTCACGCCCTAAATATCTTCCATGAAGATTCACGGTTCATACTTCTTATACGTCAGAAGTTAGCAACAATTAGGTTATATATGTATAATAACAACTATATACACCTAACTATGCATCATGTCTACTATCTCAGGGTTTAAGTCCAGGAATCTACTCTATAGACACCTAGTTCACTTAAACCACGGCTCTGATACCAACTTGTAACACCCGGCTTTTAAAACAAAACACCCCTGAAAATTTTTTCATTTTAAACAAAGGTTTCAATACATAAAACCATAACAAAGGGGTATTTTTTTAATAGAAACGGGTACAAGTGTATCAAGGAGAGTATAAAATACAATGTCTCCATAAAAGCCGGGCTGCTACTGACAGCATCTATGAGTCCCACTTCAAAGTCACGGACTCTATCTTGTCCCCTATCAGTATCATGCTAACCTGCAGGGACAGTAACAAATATCGTGAGCTATAAAGCTCAGTGAGTAATCATTTCTGCAAATAACATGTATTAAATATATTCGTATATCTGTTTGGATATCAAATCCAAACTCATAGCCTTACTGGCTGACCATATATCTCTTAGGATTTCACATCCTAATTTTGTAGCCTTACAGGCTACTTCATGACAACCTGCAATTATCAAACCACATCAGTTATTTGCACAGATAATCATATCTATCGTTTCTGTCCCATGTTTCTTAGTCACAATGGACTGCATCATATGTCATGGCTATATAAGCCGCACTATGTGTCATAGCTTTGTAAGCTGTACCAAAACAATATCAATATATAAATCATAGCCCGAAGGCCGCACCAGCTGGGTTAAATAACCCGATGTCATAGCCATAAGGCCGCACCATGTACCTGTAACAAAATCATAGCCAAAAGGCCGCACCAAATATCATAGCCCGAAGGCCGCACCCATTGGATATAAAATCCAGAAATCATAGCCCGAAGGCCGCACCCATTGGATATAAAATCCAGAAATCATAGCCCGAAGGCCGCACCCATTGGATATAAAATCCAGAAATCATAGCCCGAAGGCCGCACCCATTGGATATAAAATCCAGAATTAGTTATGGCTCACGGGTTAGCCCGCTGTTGCCTTGGCTCACGGGTTAGCCCGCTGTTGCCTAGACTCACGGCTCCGTTCTTGTCATCGTAATGACTCACGGCTTATCCGGTCTTGTCTATATAGGTTTGACTCACAGCTCCGTTCTTGTCTATTATAGACTCACGGCTTATCTGGTATTGTCTCTTCAAATGTATCTTTGAACCATCAATTTCGTCCCACAATCAGTTTTAACCTGTAACAACTCAATCATAATATATCACATATGGTATTAGTGAGATTACTCACCTGGATGCTAGCTGCATTTAAATCTCGGTTGTTTCTTGCCTTTGCGTGCACCACAACCTTTTTGTCCCATACCTATTTATCCATTTATATACCAAATGATAATAGGTTAATAACCATTTCCGTTGACTCTACTACACAAGAGTCCTATATAATACAATTGGGGACCATTTCCAAGCATTTCCAATCAATAACCATCGTTATAAAAATTTAATACACTTCCCGAAATACGCGTATTCTACTACAGTACTTTCGGGAGGTCGTATTCGTATTCCGATAATTTTCCATGAAGTTTCACAACATATTAGATCTATGTTTAAAATTTCAGGTCAATCGGATAAGCCTAGCATCAAAATCAAACTTGGAAAATGCACCAAATTTTAACATGGGGTTTTAGAGCTTCTGCCTCAACCCGCGCCGCGCTCAGTGTGAGGGGCGCGTCGCGGCTACTGAACAGCAGTCCAGAATTCCCGATTTTTATGCTACAAATTTCCATTTTCTCATATTAAGCCCTTAATACATGACTTAATCGATAGGGGATTGTTCCAGGTCAAAAACCATTCATTTACATCTAGTTTTAACCCATGGAAATCATATAATTCAAACATTTTCCAACAATTCCCGTTTTTGACATTTTGGTCCAAAAACCGAAATTCTTCAAAATTAATCACTTCTACTGATTATTTTCATCATTAACAACATTTGGAACTCATTAGAACTCATTATAATCCACTGGATCATATAATCATGTGTTCTAGGGTTCTTGAGCAAAGTTCCAATTTTTCAATAATAACAACATACTTTCAATTTGATATGAATTCTTACAACATAAACATGTTTGAGGCTTAGAATTCATTTGAACCTCTTGGATCATAACTGAATTTCAGTTTCCAGATTATCCCAAGAAGAACACCCACAAAACTTAGGTTAGAATTCATTACTAACCTTTTAATGCTCCAAAATCTTCAATTTCAAGCTATGATTTTCAATTCCACACTTCAATCCTTCAAGATTTCCAGGTTTTTGCTCTCAAAACCCATCCCCGTTGCTGCACAAATGGCCAGTCAAAGAGAGAGTCAACTCTCTCTTATTTATACCTCAAATTTTTACATTTTTGGTCCCTAAGTTCCATTTCTTGAACTTTGACCACAAAATCAAGTTTTATTACAATAAAACTTTCATTCTTTATACATTTGCCACAAACAACAATATTTTTCATATTTGGTCCTTCACATGGTCAAATGACCAAAATACCCTTTTGCGGTAAAAACGACCCAAATTCAGTTTTTATAACATTTTAAGTCCAAAACTCAAAATATTATTTCAAACCAAATACTTTTCTGTCCAAAAGACAAATTTACCCTTCCAAGGTAAAATGACCATTTTGCCCTTTTATTATAATTATATAATAAAACATGTCTTGGCGTTACAATTACTGACAACAAATCAACATTCCATAACCAAATAATCCAATAAGAATCAACAATTTCAAACTTTAACTCAAAAGCCACAAAACATGCTTAAATCAAATATCAAATGACTCAATGAGTAATAACCACATGGAAAAAGACTGAGCATGAACATAAACAAAGTTCAAATAACTTAGATGAGTAAAGCATCAAAACCCAATAACTTTATAAACAAATGACCCAAACTCAATAAAATTTTCCACAAAATTTGGTAGGATTCAATTTAAACAACTAGTAAACCATTTGCTTGAAAAACCATAAACTTATAAGCATATTTCTGGATTTGTATAGAACAAAGCATTTCATAATAAAAATCATTTAGTGTTGGAAACCTGGTAGTTAGATATCTTGTTGCTATGTGCCCAGTTAAAAAGTCCACATGTGCTCACCTCAGTAGCTGAGTATGTCTAGCTACACTAATCCACGTATCCCTAGACTTCATTGCTTCCATGCATCCTCCAATGTCTAACGATTTCATAAAAGATTAGAAACATATAACACAACTAAGCAAGTAATATTTAACTAATCGCTCATAAACCCATCTAAGCATCCTTGGCAAACAAAAGAAGGTCACATTTGCTAAGTGGGCCAAGTTCCGAAAAAGCAGAGCTGGAACTTGTTCTTTTAGAAGTTTTTGGCCCACCTGTCGGTTTTATCAGCAGGGCGTCACTTTCATTGAAAATTCCACAAGCAATGTGTGGATTTATATTTAGAAGAATAAATCTCTTCAATAAGTGGAAGGTTGCTGTAAATGTTGAGACTAACCTCATAGTCAAATGCCTAAAGTTAGATAATGGGGCTAAGTACATCAGCCATCAATTTGTTGATTACTGCATTGAGCATGAGATTCGAATGTTGAAGACGGTCCCAGAGAAACTTCAGCAGAATGGAGTGGTTGAATGAATGAACTAACATTGAATGAAAGGGTGAAGAGCATGAGGTTGCATGCAGGGCTGCCAAAAATGTTTTGGGCAGATGTCGTGTCGTTAACACAACAACCTACTTAATCACTAGACGACCCTCGGTCCCCATATGGTTCAAGATTTCAAAAGAGGAATGGCAAGGGCGAATAAGTCCTTCTTTATAGGGTACGCATTTGGATCACATGGAATAGCGGTTCTTGAACAACCAAAATCGTAGGGTTGTTAGAAGCCAAATGTGACGTTCAATGAAGGTGCCTTGTACAATGATGTGTTCGCAGAAACTTTAGACCGAAGCAGAAAATCTAAGCTGAAGAAAGTTCAAATAGAGGTTGATATTCCAGATGAAAACCTTGTAGTGCGCCTCAGTACTGTAAAAGAAAGTGGAGTGACCGAAGGTAGTGAGAGCATAGAGATATATGGAAACTTCAGTTTGAGTTGTAGCGAGTCGAGGAACAGTTTAGCCTTGGATAACGGCTCCTCAGATGATGAAGATGAAGGATCAAGTGTTGCAACCGGAAGCATCATTCGTCGGTCCACTCGGGAGAGAAGACCTCCAGTTCGGTACCAAGCATTGACTTATTTGCTGTTGATCGAAAACAGAGAGCCAGAAACGTATCTAAAGGCCTTGAGGATGAAGGAATTCATACATTGGAAAATGTTTTAAAATGCAGGGATTAGAAGTGAAAATAGAACAAGGATAAGCTGGAACGAAGAAGATAAGAACCAAGCAATTCGCAGCGCTAAGGATTAGAGATCGTGATGCGAAGAAGATATGACACCATAATCCAAAATTCAATTCAAAATCCAAATTAACGTAGATATCGGGAAATCAGTTGATTCGCGACACTAAATAAGGTTGCTGGCGGCGCGAAGTGTCCGATTTTCAACTAAAAATAAAGACTTTCATTCGACATTCTACAAAATCCATCGAGAGTTCCCTGAATCTCAAAGCTTGTTTTTGTTTGATTTCAGTTTCTTTTCAGTAGTTCTCTGGATCTCAAGAGTAATATGAGGTGTTAGTATATTATCCATCGAGATGAATATAACATAGTGATATGACTAACACTTATGTACTTTATGGATATCAAGTATTGGATTAACCCGCACTTAGAGATTACTTCACGGAAATTGTCAAAAGTAATTTTAAGCTGATAATATCTTACATCCTTTAGACCGAGATGCATGAGATATTGTCCTATATTTTGTTGTACTATGGTGTTCTACACCGTTCTTCGTACCTGGCAGCCATACAAGGAATGCTCATGTATGACATGAGAGTAGACAATGTCTATGTAGTCAACGTTTATGATTAACACCAATATCAAAATATTCATTGAAGAACCTTGGGGTTTTCACCAACCCGAAGATTCAACACCAACACTCAATTACTTTGAGTTATCACAAAACTTAGATTACACTGCATGGTTATAAACAATCGTTATACAACCTTGTGAACACCTTATAAAACACCAATAATAACTATCAATTAATACACCTATATAATCACCCATTATTACACCACTCGTATTTAGAAGCAACTACTTTTGAGGTTTCACCTATGTTAACACATAAGGTATTTATACAACTACTATTCACCAAGGTAATCAATCTAGCACCATCATATGATATACACAAGCATATACTTAAACAAAATACACATACAGTGCAACACCAGTAGTTGACTAAAGTTACTCACCTGTAGTCCAAGTTTCCAAAAGTAAGTTATACTTGATGTTTTGAAGTCTTCCTTACACCTTATTGTCTACAGGTAAAAAAGAATAAACATTTCTTAGACGCAACCCAGCTTAATTTTGTGAAAAACCGAGTTTCTGTCCTCATCAGGAACTTAGCGGCGCTAAGTTTACCCCTGTTCATAGTTAGCCCCGCTAACTATGAACATCAGCACACATTTGATGAATTTTTCACATAAAACTCTGTTTTTAACTCCAAAACACCAAGAACTAAAGGAACACAACAACATATTCAATTACACACCTAAACCCTTTCGTTTCAGCACTTGCATATCAACTTAAATCAACCAATATAGCTAATTCAACTTAGCAAATGCATACATAAGAACACACTAACCTCAATCCTTGATTGGTATGAAAAATCCCTTTGATTACACCTTCAATTTGATGATTTAAAGCCCAAAAACTTCCTTGAAACACCTGTTCTTCGAACCTTCTGGTTAAGTGAATAAAACCCAAATGACCAACAAAATCACTTATAATGGAATTCTGTCAGCCGAAGGTTAGCGTCGTTAACCTTAAAATTAGCGTCGCTAACATTAGCTTCGCTAACCTTAACATTAGCGCCGTTAATAGTTAGAGTCTCTAACTTTCTCATTAGAGTCGCTAATGTTCCAACTTTCGCTTGGTGTGTACTTTTGACTCCAATTCACCAAATAGCAACCTACTTCAACATAGCGTCACTAATCCTTAGACATTAGCGTCGCTAATGCCTTTGATGAGTGATTTCTTGCACATTTTCACCATTTTCCACCTTTTGACCCATAATTCTAAACTTAGAAACCAAACTCCATATTAAATCATAATATAGACATTTAAACACCAACATAACACCTTAACACCTCAAATTCTAAGATTTGGTTCGTTCCTAGTCTTTAACGTTTTTGGTCCTTTTTCATCAAGAGCACCCATGAATAATCTAAAACTCCTTTAACAGCATCAACATGTTATTACAAGTTGATAATGAATGTAAACCTACTTCCTGGTGGTATTACAGCAGTCTATCGTGGTCCCCACGAATCTCTATTCAAAAACACAGAGAATATTTGAGTTTGAAAAATTCCATGTCTCGTACTCTTACAAATATCAAAGAACAAAAGGATGTTTGATCACTTACCTAAAGGGCTATTTGACACATTTGGGTTGTAACTACACTAGGAGTCACTACTAGAAAAACAGTCTTTAATGACTGACGATTTATGACATACACATATTTATGACAGACATTTTAGTTTATCATAAAATTAATGTCATCTTTGATAAGTTTATGACATACAAAATTGTATGTCATAAAATTACCGTCAATCTGAAAATTTTAAATATCCCGCTTACAGTCACGGTACTGAAAAAGGTGTTTATAGAATGAAATTTCTCCCCTTTTCCCTAGGTCAAACAAGAATCGGCCTCTCAAAAAGGATAACACTCTCTCCGTCTCTCCTCATCGATCGATACAACCTCTTCATTGCGCCTGCTCGTCAATCGGTATTACCCTCTTCATCGTGACTTCCTTGCTCGTCGATCTGTCTCCCATAGTCGTTAGTTGGTCTCCCGTGCTTAGCAATCGGTCTCTCTTACTGGTTAATCGATCGATACAACCCCATGATGAGTGTTTTTGACGAACATGAGGATCGACAATCGGTACAGTGATCGATCTCTCCTACTCGTTAATCGGTACAACGAATCGACGATCGACAATCGCTACTTCACCTCCCCGTCTCCCTGACAGTCGATAACTGGTACTTTACCTCAACAATCTCCATTTGTAACTTAACCTGAAAGCTAAGAACCTAAATCCGGCTCAAGTCCGTATTGTATGTCATTTATCATCAATCGATTGAAGCTTGACAAATTCTGCTTGAACCCAACAAGGTAATCTTCTTACATTCGAGAATTCCTCCAATTTTGAACAGATTGAATATTTATTACTTATTACTGTCATTACTATGTACAAGTTTAAGAAAGTGCGGCTGTAATTATGGAAATAGAGTTCCTTTTTAGGTCTACGACTGAAGGTAGAGAGTTTATCAGGTGTTTGAATGTTTGTTTATGTCTTTTAAGCTTACATAATCAGAAATCAGGCAAACATTAAAACTGATTATTGCAACTTCATGTTGAAATATTGACTTTCATTGTAGGCTACCAGTGGAATTGGGAGGTATGCAGTCTCTGATGCCTCTTCATTCAGTACGCTTCAGCATTGCTCAACTCAATGTTGTCCTCCAAGGTTGGCCAATGGGGTACACTATCTGAAGGTGCATTAATAACCCGAACTTTCCTTTTTATTTGAAGTTTCAAATCATTATTCAGTCAATTTATTTCATAATTCTCCTTTTTTGCAAATGCTCTATTACTAGGCACTGTTATTACAATTGGTTTTGAATGCACATTAATCTTGACAAACTTTATTGTGTAAGATGATGTGCAATTTTATGATACTACTTTCTTTACAAAAGTAGTTCAAGTTAATTTCATATTCTTAAATAAATTTTATGACATTAATTTCATCTTGTTTACTTGACAGGATTTGCGACCCCACTATAACATGGCCTTCATATACTACAAACATATGAAGCTGTTACAACAAATGCAGAACCATCATTTCTATGGTATTGCACTTCTTTTTTGGTGGTTTATTCGATCAGGGGCAAAATTGAATCTACCCTAATAATGTCAAAATACTTAACAGTTAGAGTAAATTACATATTTGCTTCATTAAGTATGTAGCAATCGTTCCAGGGTCAGGTTTATGTCGGGACCGAAATTTCAAGTTGTTGACTTTACTCAAAAACAAATTTAATAATTTTCATGGCATTGTATTTCCATTTTCTTCGTTTATGCTTATGAAATCTTTATTTCTATATCAATTACAGGATGACCTACAGAATTTGGAAAATTTTGGAGAGGTTACACGTGGAACAAATGATGATCTTCGTGAAGAATATGTCTTTTTTGACAAACTTTATTTATCCATGATATTTTTGTATCGACAAATGTATTTTTGATAACTTTGAAATACTTCTCGGTATATGACATGACGTTATTGTGTGTAATTGATTGTTTTATATATTGAGATTTTATTTTGTATTAGCATTAAAAGTGGTTTAATTTGAATATTACTAAATCTACAAAAAATTATATATTTTTTCTACAAATCATAAAATTATGACATACATTTACGATTTACATTTATGACTTACGTAAATTATGTCGTAAAAGTAAGTCATAAATGTAAGTCGTAAATGTCAGTCGTAAATTTATGACAGATAAATGTCTGTCATCTTTCATTTATGACTGGACTTTCAATGACAGACATTTGTCTGTCATCTATACCCTTTAATGACTGACAATGTCAGTCATTAAAGGCTATTTTTCTAGTAGTGAGTATTGGATTACATGTTCTATGCTAGGTTTGATGAAAAGGTTGTATAGTTGTTGAGCCATGTGCAAGTGCACGACTGTTAGAAATATGCCTAAGGTCTCAACAAGTAAGAAACATTTATATATATTTAGCAAGCTCCTTTTGGCCTACATTTATATAAAGGATGATTTAATCATAAAATGACAATGCAAAATTAAATGGGACAAGTTTGTTAATTTGTCATATTTAAGAATTAAAAGGAAACTAAAAGGGCTGACTAGAAATATTATTAAACTTTATATGTGGTAAGCATTATCATGATTTATCTAGAAGTTTAACTGATAAGCATTGAGGAATCTGACATTGATAAGGAGTACCAATATGATAAGGATTCCTCAAATGTAAATGGAAGGGTTAGTGACATTTTTGAGACACACTTTGTAAACCCTATCTCTCTCTCTCTCTCTCTCTCTCTCTCTCTCTCTCTCTCTCTCTCTCTCTCTCTCTCTCTCTCTCTCTTACACACACACAACCCTTTATCGATCCCTTCTCCACGGTTGTGACCCACCTCTGACTACCCACATTTTCATCGTCCACCACCACCAATAAACACTACCTCTATCTGTCGTTTATCTATTTACGGATGGTGCACACACACACACACACACACACACACACACTCTCTCTCTCTCTCTCTCTCTCTTCAAGTTTAACCTAACCAATAATGTAGCTTTAGTTTGAAGTTGCTTGAACAGAAAGCAACTATTAGCTACTCACGATATTAGGAGGATTTGACCACAAGTTTGGAGGATTTTTCATAGGCGTGCTTGATCTATTCTTTGGGGTGTGATTTCGTTTGAGGGGTTCGACATTTGACTCTCGAATCATCCAAGATGAAGAAAATATCAAATATGAAAGGTATTTAACTAATTTTATGCTTTTAGGATTATAGTAGTTGCTTGAAATTGTTGAACATGTGTTTCATTCTTAGGTTTTGTATCTCGTTTTGCTATTTTGCTTCAATGTGTTTATTTGTTTACGAGTTTTATAAACCCAACACGAAGCACTATCACATAAGAGTGAGTCCATAAAACCACTAATCAGAATCTGGATTCCATGGCTCATGCATTAAATAAGTTTATTGATGTTACAATTGTGAAGCTCACCTCCCTCTTAGACATAAACGCTTTGAACAAAGTTGTCACCTAAAGCTTTCTTTGTGTGTTTGAGATGTTGGGAGAGAAGGAGAAAAAATAATTAAATAAACCAAGGTTTGTGCAAGAGGTTGGCCCTTCTAGCAAAAAAAAAAAAAAAAAGGGGGGGGGGGGGGGGTGGGGGGGAGGAAGAGTGGATTTTGAATATTGATGCATCCTCATCCGAGGATAAGTTCACCTAGCCTAAATCCTCCCATTGATCAATTTGTTCCTTCATTTTAATCATTAATCCAACCAAAGAGCTAATCACGTTTCCTGTCCCTCAAAATCCACCAATTATTGCTACCATTGATGATGTTGTGATTTAAGATGTTACTGATATTAAATCTGTGGAAGAGAAAGAACATCAAATCTTTGATGCTACCATGTAAACAACCGAGTGTGATGGTAACAAAGCCTTTAAAACCATCGTAGTTGTAGAAACAGTTGTTTTGGTAACTCCTAGAGTATCATTTAAGGACAGGGAGAAAGGAATTTCTTCTGCTGATGATGAATTGAAGGTACAAGTGAGTTTAATGAAGTTGTTACAATTTTCTAAGGATGAACTTATGGCCAAGAAAATTCAAGAGGAGCAAAATGAGCTAGATGCATGATTGCTCCATGAAGAACGAAGAAGACCACATGGAAACACTAGAAGAAACTCTAAAGACAAGCGGAGAGGAACAAGTTACAGAACTAATACGAAAAAAGCTTGAGTTTCCAGTCACTCGTTGTCATCGTGATGTTAAGAAACTAACGAGAGATGACTTCAAACTAAGGAAGACCTTTGATTTGTCTTCCTAAATCAAGTCATTTCCAACATGATGTACCATTATCCTCTAATGCAATATATTATGTGGTAGTTCGTTAGAAAATTCTACACATTCCCATAGAAGACCAAGCCAAGGACGAGCGTGAACGTCATGATTAATTTTACAAGACTCATGCTCAACCTGCTGATGATGTGTGGTCCCTTCATTAGATCATGAGTTGTCCGAGATTCCCAATGAAAAAGTTCTGGAACTACAAATTCTTCACATTTGAGATTACAAGAATTGATAAGAATGACTACATTTTCTCCGAGGATGAGTTTCCCATGATGAATCCGGAGGACCTTCTAATTCTCATATGAAACTTCCAGATCAATCTCCTCATGCATAGTCAAACAAGATTTCCCCATCTTCAAATAGTTTGATTCATCAAGTCACTAATCATTGAATTTGGTAGACAAGATGTTGAGCTTTATCTTTATTGGGATTCCCCTGGAAGAACGTGTCCTAGTCTTTGGCGATATTGAAGAAAGGCATCGCAGACCAACTGATGATCCTGAACCATGAGTCATCTTTTATCATGCCAAGAATGGTCTAAAGAACTTCATTAAACTCAAGGACAAGCATCTTTAAGCCACGATAATTCTGGATAAAATGATCGATACTTCCCTGAAATCCAAAGGAGGGACTTTGAAGTTGAAGAGCGGAATCAGTTAAGAGTTAACATAATGGATCAGAGTTCGCAAATGGACACTTGGAGCAATCAAGCTAGTCAACAACCATGAATGTTAGAAGTAACTACATTCACTTCGAGGGAGACTGTTGGATAAGAATGAAGTCACCTACACCTTGTCCGAGGACATCTTCACTCTGAGGACCAAAGACTGAAGATTGAAGATTGTATCTGAAGTTTACTAACCGGGAAATAATTTTTTTCCTCTGTGTCTATTTTTGTTTTCTATAGAGGACAATGTCAGATAGTATATGAGTTTGTGATTGGTACATACATGTAACTCGGATTTATCCTAATGTACTACTAACCATGATGTTATCCGGCTGTCCCCTGTGCACCCATTTTTTATCCCCTATAAATAGTTGCTCTTTGTAGCTGTTTGTAAAAAGGGTTTTAGGTTTTCGATAACATGAAATTTTATAAAAGATGAAGTAATTTCGAAGTTTGGTTCTCCTGCTTAATTGTTCTTACTTATTTCTCCATTTCATTGCTTATTTATTCCTTTTATATGCCAATATAGTAAGTATTAGAAGCAGAAGAGGATTACTTTATATGTCAATATAGTAAGTATTAGTATTAGAAGTATTATAGGATTCCTTCACATAAATTTATAAAGACCCATGTACTAGCATTTTTACATGTACAGAAAATATGAAAATATGCATTGTATAGCGAACACTGCTTTTCTTCGTATCTTTTAACTTATTTTTTGTATTAGAGTCTAGAGACACTGTAAGATACCTATCTACTTTACCTCCACTCCTTTATAAACATCAATATTGACTATAATTCTTGCATTGTCAGTATACTAGCTTCCTGCAGTTCCGATTTTTAATAAACAATTCAAGACCAGTCAATTTTTATATGCGGAATTACCTCTACTATCTAAACAGTGCTGTTGAATATCAGTTACAAATACCAAAAATATTCTACACCTTATAGTCATTTTCGTTTTTCCAGTTTTTCCAGTTTCTCTTACTCTTTGACGGATTTGGCTAACGACCATAGTAAAAGCATTTCCAGTTTATCCTTAATTCAAGTTTTTTCATAGTTTTTTTTAAAGAAATTCTAGTTGATTCTTGATTCCAAGATACCCAGATCGATTTAAATCCTAAGATCAGGAAGTACCAACATCCGAAGAAAAAACATTGAAGAAACCGAGTTGCCAAGATAAAGATTGATTAAATCAGTTCATAAAACCAAACAAGAAAACATTAAAGATCTTTCTAATCGAAATCCATTTTGAAGTTTTAAACCATTCGCCTTTAAATTTATTCAAGCTATTGTAAAAATGAATCCCAGGATCAAGAAGTATCAACAAATCAATATGTCTGTTCAACTTCAATTTACTCCACGATTATTGTTGGTATCGAATTAAGAATATATTAAAGAAATATTCCTAATAAATATCTAGAGTTTAAAAATAAATATAGCATAAATTCGCATCAGATGGAGAGGCTAACCAGTAAAGCAAACATAAAAGAAAAACACATCATTCTTTATAGGAGACGGTCCCATTATCACAAAAGAGTGGCATAATGTTTCGTGGTTCTTTTAATTCTTTGATGGCACTTGACTTTTTTGATGTCTAACCAACAACAAAGATAGGGCTTTTAAAAATCCAGGTGACATTGATCGATTTTTAACAAAACATTTCAACAGACAATGCCTGATCAAGATCAACTGGGACAAGTCGGATCACCAATAGTCATGGTCAAGGTACCTTTTGAAGACATTGTGCGACATGACATGGAGGATATTCCCAAGGGACCGATGGTCCTCATCAGCTTCCGGCATATTCTTTTGTTGGCTTCGTTGGTGGTCAGACAACGCCACCAGACCCATCGTCGTTTCCCCCCTATTAGCCACATACCACATGGCATGCAAATAACCTACCTAACTATCGGCTTATGATGATTTTCTAATCTTACTGATCATTCTAATTTTGGGTCAAAACAGGTTCTTAAAGGGCCGATTTCAGCCCAAATCATTTTCAGCGTAGACATGATATAATCTTAAACATATCTCATATCGGCCATACAACTCTTAGATTACCTAAGTGCTTACTCAGCCTTAAAGTCATCCATCTTGACCTTGAGCTTACTAAAAATCTTTTATCCATTTCCAAACGTGTACATGATAACATATGCATATTTGAATTATCATGATCTAGTCTTTTCGTCAAGACCCTAGCAGGGGCCATCCTCCACCACATTCCTCATAGTGGTTGCAATGTCTACTCATTTTCTGTTGCATACATCCATGTTCCTCCTTCTATAAGTCACCTTTGGCATCCACACTTAGGATGTCCTTTATCACATGTGCAGAGGAAAATTTATTGTCTCGGAGAAATAAATAAGGTATATGCTTTTCATGATTGTAGTGTTTCCAAAAGTACACACTTACGGTTCCCAAAAACTTCAAAGAGATATATAAACTCATACAGAATATTGTTTATTAAGATATGGAAAATTATATTTCTTCCTATATCCTCATACACACTAAAAAATAACATGTGGAATCCACTAATTCTTTTTCTCAATATCCTTCTTGATTTTGACATTTTTTTTTCATCTAGTGAACAGGAAGATTGGTAGAAAGTTATTTTAGAAGGATATATGGGCCCATCAATTGTTACTTCACCATTTAGATGTCCTTTTTATTACATTTATTGAGTTTAGTCATTTCATATGGATGTATCTGTTTACTCATCAAAAGCAAACGTTAGAATCATTTTGCCATTTCAAATTAGCACACGCAAAAAACATTGTTATCAAGCCTATTAAAACTGTTGAGCTTACAAGTTGCAAAAGGACAAATGGGGAAGTTCTTATGTGAGTATGGTATAACCATCACATCTCCTATATGTACACCCCTCGGTAAAATGATCTAAGAATGTAAGTAAAAATCATCATCTTTCTAAAATTACCCACTCCTTATTATCCCACACACATATTCCTTATCAGTTTTGGTATGATGCCTATGCTACAACCTCCTTCTTAATTAACCGTTTGAAATCACCCACTCTTGATCATAAATCTCCATATGAAAAATTATTTCATGCTCCACCTAATTACTCTTTGATGCGTACCTTTGGATGTTTATGCTACCCCTTTCTTGGCCATATTCTTCTACATAAATATCTCCTAAATCCATTGCTTGCATCTTTCTTGGTTATTTATGGGTATATATACTTTGACTTTCTTATCCAAAATTACCCAAAAGACTATTTTCTATCGTCATGTTGTTTTCCATGGGACTCATTTTCTTACTAATATGCCCTCTTCATTTGCACCACCTGCCATTTTGTTTTACCACCACCTACCAATATTACTAGTACCATCATCTTTTGAGGGACTCTCCTCATTCCCTCATCTGTTTCACCATCTGCTACCTCTTTTTCACTACTAATTCCATCACCTTCTCCAACTCTATTTCATCACATGACCACTCAAACCTAAGATAGTATCCATGTTGAAAGTATTCAAGGTGCAAAAATGAGAAGGACAAGTCCGAAGACTTGAGAAATACTTAAGTAGATCGAAGCTCAACAATAAATAGATACAAACAAGTATATGTGTAGAATAAGTAAAGACTTTAGATCAAATGCAAGAATTAATTAAAGCAAAGGAAGAACATAAGCGTAAAGATAAAGAACAAGAGTTTGATGGAATGGAAGATATTTTATATCATAGAAAGAGAGTAACACATCAGTTCTCCAAACCATGAAGAAAAATGTTGGTGGAACTCTCCTTTTATAGTGCAAGGAGAGTTCCCACTAGACAAATACCTAAGGTTGGAATAAACTACAGACCAGTTCATTCCGTATTACACTAGGATAAACGTACAAAGTCATCCTATATTGATTGTTCTCTATCTAAACAGTACATGCGCCAATGCAGCTTTGGGGAACATGATTTGACAAGTCTGATTGTACTTCATAAACCGATCTTCTTATCTTTGTCTTTATCTTCATTTAACTTGTTCTCTTATCTTGATCCGAACTTCTGAATGGAACCGAAGATTAGGGACAATCTTCGGTATAGGAGTTGTTGAACATTTGAACTTCTGATTTCATTTGAAGTGCTGAACCGAAATCTTCAATACTGAAATTCAAGTGTGAATTTCAGTGTCTTCTAACACTTCACTTCTGAACTTGTAGAACTTCCGAGTTTAGACTTTGTAGCACAGTCCGAAATCCAAGAGTGGATTTTGGTATTTCAATTCTTAGACTCACATTATAATTATAAACACAAGTATTGAAGAGAAAATATGTTCATTCATAACTTGAAGACATTCAGCAGTTACAATTAGAACATACATCAGAAAGATAAACAAAATATTGTGCAAAGAAAGATTACATTCAAATCCACGAGTTGGTCAACGACTCCTTGACACTAACAATTCCCCCTTCAGTTACCAACCGAGGGGTTTCTTCCGGTCTTCATACTTTATCTTTAACAGCTTGTCTGCATGCCACGTCCCAAAATTTTCCAACACTAATCATCCATTCCATTCTCTGAATCAACTCTTTCTTGACTTCCTCAGTGGTGATATTTGATCTTTTAGCTGCCTCAATGAAGTTCAACAGTACTATGTTTGGAGCTCTTTTCATTTCATCCGCTCTGAAGAATAGTTTTGTGAATTTTCGCTCTTTCGACTTGTATACGATACCAAGTATGGGATCTTTCGTAGCTCCATTGTTCCACTTTTCTCTTGCATCGGGCAAGGACAAATTCAACATCTCTGAGTACTGATCACCTGGATGAGTTCTGATAATTTTGTATAGTTCACCATATTGGTAGATGAACTCATCCAGAAGTTGTTCCAAGAATATCCGGACAGCCAAGTACGCTTCTTTCGTATCCTTGTTTTGTTCAATTTTCGGAGCCAACCGCATCACGATGGTGTATAGATTAGTTGGGTTCATTCTCCGGAAGTCAGCTTCTGTTATTACCAATACTTTGTTATTTCTGAGTAATGCATACTCATAAAAATTTGACCTCTCGAAGGTTCTTTTCTTTAACCCAGTGACTGCGGTGATAGGCTCTGTTGACCATGTTTTCCACCTTGGCTAAGTGAACCTGTCTAAGAATCTGTACACCCTAAGTCTCATTTCCATATTCAGATTGAATAATGGAATGGCAGATTAATTTAAGGTGTAGGAGTATTTTTCTCCATTTGGAGTCAATGGAATGTCCTAGCTGTGAGATTTACTTACTGAGGTGTAAATGATTTCACTGGTCGGTAATCACTGTCGATTAGTGGTCGGAACAAGAAAAAGGAGGAAAACATTGGTTGGCTTGAGCCTTCTACTGCTGATGCAGCCTCAACCTTGATTTCTTTTTCAAATTCTTCGGCAAATTTGGTTGCACGATCATCAAAAAAGGCATCTTTGAGGGCTTTGAGTTCAGGAGGGTCAGATGGTTTGATCGGTGAATACATAAGCTCATCATCTCCGTCATGGGTTTTCGGAGATTTGGGAGGAGATGGAGTTTTATCTTTTGAAGTTTTCGGGGGAGATTTCAATAAGGGAGGAGGAGTAGGAATTTTCGGTATTTCTTCACCAGTACCGAAAATATTTTCATCAGCTTTTGGTGGATTTTCGGTCTCATCACCACCATCTTTCGGAATATCATCTTGAACTTTCTTCTCGGCATCATCTTTCTTCTCATCATCAGAATCATCATCGATCACAACTTGGGGCACCTTTCCCCCTCCTGGGCTCCTTCGCCTTTTGAAAGTGCCGCAGGTAGGTGCAGCAATATTGATTCTAGCTTGGCCATGAGATTCTTGGAGTAGTTCTGAATGTCCATTGAAATGGTTTCGTTGGATTTGGAGTGACCTCCTTGAATGTATCAAAATTTTTTCCAACATTAAGCCAGTAGCAATTTTCACTTGATCAATTGGGCCATGAATCGATTTGGTTATCTTCTATAGAGTATTGGTGAGAAGTTGAAGAAGTAGAATGTGGGTTGCTCGAAGAGACTCATTTTCTCTGAAAACGCCTAGGAGATATTTTTCAACATCCTCGAATATAGACTTGATTCGGTCTGAAACAGATGTGTCTAAACGTTCAAGGTCTTTTTCTACACGATGAACTTCAGTCATCGTCTCCTGAGCTTTCTTCAGTATGGCCTCGACATCTTATTGCCTTTTGTCATCAATTTCTTTTAAGCCTTTGGAGATGGCTTCTTTGACTGCATCATCCATAACTAACTCCCTTTTCTCAAAGTTTTCAACCTTCTGCTTGAGTTCCGAAATCTCCTTTATTAACGCATCCTGAGACTGAGATGCCTTCAACTCCGTGGCCATGGTGATTAAAGAGTCGATTTTCCCATGGAGTTCTCGATCTTCAACATGAGGCACCGAAGATTTAGGAGGAGGAATTTCGGTTGGTTCTTTATGGGATGGAGCATCAGAAGTGGAGTTCGATTCACTGATGTCAATGTACATGACTTTGGTAATTTTCGTCTTGTTGACCTCCTGATCCGTACCAAATATAGATTCACTGATAATTGTTGAGGTTGTATCCGAAAGCGGATACGTTCGCTGGATTCAGCAGTAGGAGATCCTTATTGAGTAGGAGAGGATTGGGATGGATTTTCCAGCGTGGCATGAAGAATCTTCGATGGGGAATCTGGTTCTTGAGTTATCAATTCCGAAATTGGCTTGGTAAATTTCGGCTTAGTTCTCTCGGCATCCTTGGCAAGGAATCGTTCCCACGTCAACGGTGCAATGTGATTAACTATCTTGGAGATCTCAAATGACAAAAACTTGTTGATTTCAGCAACTGCAGTTTCCAGACGATGTTGCTCTTCCTTTTTTTTGGTATCAGAGTCCAGAGAGGGGCCCATTTGCTAAGGAGCTGGAGATGGGTATTTTGGACTTCAAATCGGGTTTTCAACTTTGCTTCAGTTCTTTCTTGAGCTTTGACTGCGACATTGAATCTCCACTGCTTAAACTTACTGGCAGTGGGTGGAACTGTAATAGATTTCGGTGTGACTTTTTCGGTTTCTTTTTCTTTTCCTTTTTCTTTTATTTTTTTTGTTTCTTTTGATATTTCTGTTTCTGGTGTGGGCTCGTTCTGTTTTTCGGCCTCTTTTTCGGACTCGGAGTCATGAAGGTCCCAAGTAGTCTGTAAGTGAGTAAAAACATTAGAGAGATCATGGGGGAAACACATTCCTTAACACATATGATGGGTAATCAAAATTAAATGCAATCACTTAGAAGCACAATTCATGACCGAAAACTTATTTTGGATTCCTAAAAACCATTGATTTTTGTTACACAAATTGTATTGAGACATAAGTTCAAACAATTTTACCAAATATATCTGGATTTCTAAAATGCCAATAACAATTATCAACAAGTTGATTAACGTGGCATTTTGTTATGACTTATTTTAGAAAATAAGTGAAGTGTTGTATCGAAAATGAGTCATTTCCAATATACCGAAAAATAGTTTGAGACTGAGGAGTACCGAAAATTTGAGCTAAACAGAAAGTTAGGATACCGAAAATCATGTCAATCCAATGATACCGAAAATTTTGATTTTCCAGGTGTGATGTCGAAAAGTCAAGATACCGAAATTCAATTTCATTCATAGCATACCGAAATTTGCAGTTATTCAGAAATATAATAAAGTGAAGATTCATGCTAAGGAAAGAGATAGTGTACCGATGTTTTCTTCTGCTTCTTTGATTTCAGTTGTTTGACTGGTGGAGCTTCAGCAGCTTTCATTTTAGCTTTCTTCGGTTGTACCTCATCTTTCAAAGGCCGGGGAGGATAACGTTTAACATTTTTGGTAATAGTCTTGTGTCGATGACAAAAACACTTGAAGAATCACCGAGGTTCAAGAATGAATCATGTAATCTTCGGACCAATCCGAAAATAGGGTCTGACCTTGGTGTATATGGTTTACTCGAAGGCATTGTTAACAAAGTGTCATCATCAGCAGCTGGGATTGGAACATTGAAGATGGCATATAACTGTTCTATACACATAGCCCAAAATCTTATTGAGTGAATTTTTCTTAGGCTCTTTTTAGATGCGAAGAGATAAGACAGAAAGTCTTCGAAAAGGATAGCAGCAAGGTCAACTTGTCTGCCCGTATACAGACTCCACAATAGTTCCATCATCCGTTTGCTTATTTGATCTGTGCCACCTGTCTTCCCAGTCAAGCTCCTAATGCAAAAATGCACTAGACATTGCCATAAGCGTGATATGCTACCCTTTTTGAACTGAGAGAGATTTTCAAGTTTAAATTCATAACCCATTTGATACAGCATTGTGATGAGTTGGGATTGGGTTAGACTATCACACTAGGCTTTATGAAACAGGAGCTCAAGGGCTGCTGCGAAAATATTCTTGTTTAAGGGCACCTCTATGTCATTGGAGAGGAGACCAACATATGGTTATCGTATTTCTTGGCAGAAATCACCGTTTGGTCTAAAATAGTCATTGTGATGGCTAGGGGTGGAGCAAAGAAAGCTCGTGACAGAGGATATCTGTTTAGAACGTGAATCACCATCTGTAGATGTTCTTTAAAAACTTTCGGATCACTTGGAGCTAGAAAATTGCACAAGGCAATTGTAATCGTGTCATCGCCAGCGGATCCGGTGGCCCTTTTTGAAGAAGTGGCCATAACATTGATGCACTAAGATTGCAAGGCAAAATATGTCAAAAATCTTGAGTTTGCTCAAGAACAGGAAGAACATAAAGAACACACTTATGAACAATAATGACAAATATGAGTTTGAGAAATGTTTACTGGAGTAGTAGTAGAGAATGTGAAGAGAGAAGAACAATAGGAGACAGCAGCGGCGGCGAAGAGCAGCTAGCAGGTGGCGCTCAAGCGGAGAGGAGAGGTTTCGAAAGAAAACTCTAGGCCGGAGAAGATGAACGGCAGCGGAGAAGGAGAGAGAAAACTACGATGAAGACGATGGTATAGTGTGTGTCAAGAAGGGAAAGTGGCAGTGGCAAAATTTAAGGAGAATCTGTAGCTTAGGTATTGAGGTTCCAAAAATTCTTGAGGTTCCGAAATGCTTTGCTGTGCCGACATTGTTGTATGTAACGAGGTGGTATCAAAAATTGACTCAAACCGAAAATAGGATCATACCGAAATTTTATTTGAAATGAGGTTCCTCTAAAAATGTTAAATATACCAAAAATTAGTTTCAAACGAGGTTGATCAGAAAATGTAGATATACCGAAAATTAGTTTCAAACGAGGATGATCAGAAAATGTAGATATACCGAAAATGATCAAACCGAAAATGATTTTGAAAAGAGGTTCCTCAGAAATTTTTTGAGGTTCCGAAAATCATTTTTAAATGAGGTTCCTCTGAGAATTTTACAGTTCCGAAAATTTGTGTTGATTTTGGAGGTACCGAAAATTTGTTTGATGAGAAGGGAATGATCTTGAGAAGTGGAGGATGTTAGATTGAGAGGAAAATGATCCGAAATTTACAATGACACAAAATCCATCAGAAAGAAATATTGAAATGAACTTAAATTACACAACTGAATAACAAGCTGGGTAGTTAATATCGGCGATATCCAGGTGATATGTCGGTGGTATCTTGGTTATCGGTCATTTTCCAAATATCGGTTTCAAATACCGGTGCAAAATATCGGAACCAAGAATATCGGCGATATTTAACGATATTTGATCGATATTTTAATACCCAGATATCGGTTATATCACTGATTTTTTAGAAAATGGATTTTAGGCCAAGTTTTACATCAACCCATCAAGATTACCCATTTAGCCCATACACAATGGAAGCCTGATGTCGTAATTTTTAAACCCAAACAAAAAAAACCTAAAATCCCATTGTTCCATTCGTTCTTCATCGTTCCAGGGTTCGAACGTAGAGGAAAATGATGATTGGGTTATACCAATAGAAGTTGAGCTTCAAGAGTTTGTTAATGGTAGAGATGACCATCTTTGGTCGGCTAAGCAAGACGCAAGGAGAGGAGACGAAGAAGTTGGGGTATGTACAAGGAGCAAAAGAGAGCGCTATAGAGATGATGATGATGGGATTTGACAACGCCTAGTGATATCAAGTATTTTAGGCGTTGTTGAGCCATGTTCTTGATAAAATTATATCAAATATGTCTGGGTATTCTCACTTTTCGTGCTAGGACTTGTTTGGAGAAAAAGAATAGAAACAGGGACTAAAAGCGTGCAAAAGGAAGAAGTTGGGAAGGAATGAAAAATCAAGAGAACTCGTACGCGCGCCGCGGGAATCAACCATACGCGACGCGGGCTTAAGGCGGTGGAACACATTCAAATGCCGAAGAAACAGGGAAAAGATAAGTACGCGCGCCGCGGATTTCACTTCTGCGCGGCGCGGTTGCGGAAAATTTGCAAGTATAAATAGATGCATTTCCAGCCGAAAACCCTAAAAAGACCGGGTGTAAAATCGACCTTGAAGCTCTTTGACTCCAGGATTTCATTTCAGCAAGCTCACAATTGGTATTTTATGTTTTTGGATTTAATTTCCTTTTAGTATTAAGTAGTTTTGTAGCTAAAGTCTTTGGGAGTGACAACCACTGACTTTGAGCACTTAGGTTTCTGTTTTAGAAACATTTGGTTACTGTTTTTGTGATTAGAATTCAGTTTTGGTGAATGAAATCATTTGGTTACATTTAATGTTAGTATTTCGGTGTTTTTGGATGTTTGTGTTTGGTTTGATTATTGAATTGTGTTTGGACCTTGTTAGGACTGTTTTTTCTTAGCTGAAATCAGTAGCTAATTAGGTTATTTGGTAAGCATTAAACCTTGGCTAGTAACTGTTCAGTAGGACTTTAACTAGTGGTTAGTTTATGCTTTGCTTGGTTTTGTTAGTTTGGATGCGTTTGATTGCTTCAGATTCAGAGATGTACTTCTGATTTCAGAAAGTGACTAGGTCATTTGGACATAGCTTAGCTTGGCTTGAGTGTTTGATCATTATCTCATTTGCTAGTGATTAGGAAAATAGAAACCAGATCCTCCGACTATAGCTGTGACACTATTAGTTGGTAATCTCTCATCTAGTCTAACCACAAAGCTCCTGTGGATCGACCCTAACTACCGCTATACTAGTGTGTGTGTTAGGTTTTCTCTTATTTTTGACCGCACGACGACCTCTGCGCGTGTCAAATTTTGGCGCCGTTGCCGGGGAGCTGTGCGCTTAGATTTGGTGATTTGTAGGATTTAGTTTCCAATTTTGATGTTGATTTTAGTTTGCTGATTTTTGGTATGCGTACATCCTTATGATGGGTGATTACATGTACCCGGATCAGTATTATGAAGATTATGAAAATCCGGCCGACACCTATTACAAGGATGATTGCTGCAATGGATCATTGAATGACAATGGATGGCGGACCGAGGAGTCATCTCAGCCTGAGAATTCTGCAACTTGGGCCCAACTTTGGGTATTCATGTATAACAACTACCACGAGCAGAAGGACCAGACTGATGCTCTTTTAAGTTTGCAGGCTTCTTTAGATAGGTTAGAGGAAAGTTGGAAATGTTCACCACCTTCGCCAGAACCGGAGGCGAGTGATTTTTATACCAATAATAATGTGTGTGAACTTGCATCACCTGAATATGTGATGGAAGGGCATACACCGTGGGAAAGTCAAGAGACCACTGAGAGGGTCGAAAATGTTGTTGAGGAAGAGGTTGTAGGTGACAATGCTACCTCTGACTCAACAGCTTTTGATGTTTTTGATATTTTTGAAGATGTTGATAATGTTGAGCTGGTGATGAGTGAATCCATACCATCACCAGACGATTTGATTGATGAGGATGTTGTAGAGGGGGTTGTAAGTGACAGTACAGACCCCAGCCCAATGATTCCTGAAATTGTTGATGTTTTTGAGGAAGGGGGTGTAGAAGACAATATTACCCCTGACCCTATAATTTTTGAAAATCTTGAGAAATTTGAAAGCAAGGATCTGATGATGGGTGACTTTGTACCACCATCAGATCAAACCAGTCACTCACTCTTGGTCCCGATCCACCTGTTGGACGATGATCAAGAAGTTGATGCCGACGAATTGATATTTGAAAACAATAAACATGATTTTATCACCACTCATGATCCATTCATGAATGGAAAATTAGATGTGATCAATACCATCGATGAGGACATATGGAAGCATCCTGATATGTTACCTTCCGATCCCACTCGATTGGAAAATCTCTACTGGCATTGCAAGCCAAAATTGCAACCTGAAGATAATACGTGGTGCACTGGCAAAATGAAATCTACAAAACAACTACTGGGAGCAGCGCTAGGCGTGCTTCATGTCAAGCCCTTGACTTTGAAGAGGTGCAAAAGAAAGGATCGAGCTTGGAGGTTCAAAGCTACTTCCAAGCACTCGCGGGAAATCATCGGGAGACGGCAACTGTGCAGCAGCAGGAGAACTGACAAGCCATTCGACCCAGGAAAGTTTGAGGAGCAGTGGGTCAACAAAGGGACGGTGGAAACAAAAAAGCAGCAAGGAGAGAAGGCATATGATCCACCGTAGCTGTAGTAGGAGTAAAACGTCTGGCTGAAGACGTTAAACTTAGCACTTGTTGGGAGGCAACCCATCGTGTCATAAGTTAGGATCTATATTTCTTTGAATTAATTAGGAAAATACATCAATCTTTTTTGCAGGTGCTAGTAGTTTAAAATAAGTGTGGGGTCATGTGAGAAGTTTTGAAATTTTTGAAGACCGCGCCGCGGGTATTTGAATTACGCGATGCGGGATCGTAAACCAACCCGATGCGCAGGGGTTGGTTTGGTGACACGCGCGACGCGCAAAGCTTAAATCCGCGACGCGGGGAACGATCAGTCGGTTTTCTCCTTTATAAGGTAAGCCGTGGCTCACATAACCCACACACGACTCGGAGCTCTGGTTATCGAAATTCTCTTGCAATTTTTCTTGCTCATTTTGTTTCCACTGCCAAGGTACGCTATTCTAACTATCTATTGCTCGTTAAAACTAGTGATTAGGTAGTTAATTTTAGTGATTTGCCCAAAATAGTTCAAAACTTAGAATCGCTAATGCTAGCTCATAGGGTGTTTGTTTTGCCAAATGGAGACCCTAGATGAGTTAGTCGGCACCTAGGCTACCTTGTGGTGTGTTTAGATTGAGTTTTAGCAGGTTAAATTGAGAATTTGGATCGGGGTTTGGAAACAGCCGCACGCCGTGCCGCGTCGCGCCCTTGCTCTTGGGCCGCGCTGCGGTGCGGCAGGGAAGATAGGGACTGATTTTGCAAAATTTTTGTCTTTTGTAGCTATGTATCTTTTTGCAAATGATGTTCAGATTGGAGCACGCTTTCCTCCGGTACCCCGAGGGACTGGCTAGTTCTGCAGAGTATACTTCACGGAGGGACGCGTTGATTGGTCGCCGGGTTCTAGAGGCGACGGTCATCGACAGAGACATTCTGAGGGATGCTGGGCTCTGGGGTGCGATCGAGCCATTCTTGCATTGCACCTGGACCCATGAGGAGGCATCATTTACTTGCCGTGGATAAGACCGGATCATGACCACTGACGAGGATGTGGTCTATACGGAGCTTCTCCTGGAGTTCCTGTCTACTATCCATTTCGCTCCCGGGGCGTAGGATCCACGATCCCGGATGATCCGCTTTCGCTTGGGAGGTACACAGAGGGAGTGCAACCTCAGGGAGTTCGGGAGGCTCACAGGCATCTACACTCCGGCGGATCTTCAGCACCGCTACTTCACACAGTTCTTTTGTGCGTGCATCCAGGGGCAGCCCGACCGGGCTCCCAATATGGAGATTTGGACACCGTTGTCCAACGTCAGGTACGAGGCAGGGACCTCGAGGGAGAGCCACCTACGTGATCCACTCCACCGCCTCATGCACCGTATCGTCTCCACCTCCATTATGCAGCGGGAGGGAGGCGAGAAGGTGTCGGGCGACGACATGACCTTTTTGTGGGCTCTTCTCGACCCGTCCCGATTCCTCCATCTCCCCTTCGCCCTCGCGATTGCCCTCTCCACCCACTCTACCGGCGCCTCCTCCAGCAGCCCACTAGCCAGGGGGTATTTCATTACCAGCCTGGCCCGTTCCTATGGCATCCTTACTGCCCCCGTGGCAGCCTCTTTGACTGCTCTGCCTCCATCGCGCACTACAGCACGCACTTTGGAGAGGATGCGGTTCATTGAGCTGCAGCGCCCGGGGCAGTAAATCCGGGCACCTACTGAGCCTCTTCAGGCACCCCAGCCTGCGTATGCTCAGCCTGGCAGGAGACGTAGGAGGCCAGAGCCGGAGCCAGAGCCCGCAGCCCTGACAGAGTCACATCAGGTGGAGCCAGCGGCCATCCATCGACTGGAGGCCCGAGTGGCGAGGATTGAGGACCAGTTGGCATGGATCGGGGAGGTACTTTTGGATTTGGCCACACAGCAAGGCCGACGCCCCCGACCATTCCCAGCCAGGGCCCATGATCATGAGGCCGGACCCTCCAGGCCGCCTGGCAGTGATTGATGTACTTTTTTTCTTTCTTTTTTTTCTTTCTTTTTATATTTGGAATATATGTATAAACTTATGACACATCTTTCTGTATATTTTTTGTTTATATTTTATTTCTGTCATGTGTGTTTTTAATGTGTTTGTTAAGTTATGCATGTTATACCAATTTGAGAAGGAGTTGTCTTAGACAAGTGTGGGGTCACCGTGCCCCCTCCACTTGTCTCGACCACCGGCGTGTTCACTGTAGCGCTACAACTCCAGAATACGAAATCAGGGATCCGTTTGTTCGCAATTATACCTGTGATATTGAGCACCAAGCAGTCTATCGTCCAAAAAGGGGTAACTCTTTCTCCCTTGTTTTGAAATAATTTTGTACAACGGGGACGTTGTACGGTTTTAAGTGTGGGGTGTGGACGGTCGAAAGAGATTCTTTTGAAATTTTTGCAGAAATGATCAATTTTTCAATTTTTAGCAATATTTTTCAAAATTTTTAATGAATTGCAATTTTGAAATGAATGGTTTATGATTGTGATAGCATTAGTATTTTTCAAGAAATACTATTTATTTGTGATCATGCTATTAGTTAGTCAAATAAGTTGAGTTTTACGAGTTTAGAAGATTGAGCTATTTTAGGATTGGAATTTAGGAAGGAAAAGTCAATCTGTGGCCTTTGTTGTTCGAGCCAGTAAGTCTAAAATGGGTGGGCCTTATGCACCTTACCACCTAAGATCGTCTGGTCTGGGATGGTATTTCTGAAAGCTCGCTACACGGACAACATCGAAAGTCATGGACAATTCCTTAATGGCCTTTAGAATCGGAATGAGTAACTACACTTCATTGTGGACAGAAAGTTTGTAATCAAGGGTTCTCTAGAAAGCCATGAATTCCAAAGAACAACTCAATTATGTTTTCGCGAACTATTCCACTCTAACTCAAAAGAGCAATAAACTTTGAAACTGAACACAGTCAAAAATTGTTTGATTCTTTATTATAATTTGTTAAAAACTCTATTGCTTGGGGACAAGCAAGGCACAAGTGTGGGGTGTTTGACAACGCCTAGTGATATCAAGTATTTTAGGCGTTGTTGAGCCATGTTCTTGATAAAATTATATCAAATATGTCTGGGTATTCTCACTTTTCGTGCCAGGACTTGTTTGGAGAAAAAGAATAGAAACACGGACTAAAAGCGTGCAAAAGGAAGAAGTTGGGAAGGAATGAAAAATCAAGAGAACTCGTACGCGCGCCGCGGGAATCAACCATGCGCGCGCGGGCTTAAGGTGGTGGAACACATTCAAATGCCGAAGAAACGGGGAAAAGATAAGTACGCGCGCCGCGGATTTCACTTCTGCGCGGCGCGGTTGCGGGAAATTTGCAAGTATAAATAGATGCATTTCCAGCCGAAAACCCTAAAAAGACCGGGTGTAAAATCAACCTTGAAGCTCTTTGACTCCAGGATTTCATTTCAGCAAGCTCACAATTGGTATTTTATGTTTTTGGATTTAATTTCCTTTTAGTAGTAAGTAGTTTTGTAGCTAAAGTCTTTGGGAGTGACAACCACTGACTTTGAGCACTCAGGTTTCTGTTTTAGAAACATTTGGTTACTGTTTTTGTGATTAGAATTCAGTTTTGGTGAATGAAATCATTTGGTTACATTTAATGTTAGTATTTCGGTGTTTTTGGATGTTTGTGTTTGGTTTTGATTATTGAATTGTGTTTGGACCTTGTTAGGACTGTTTTTTCTTAGCTGAAATCAGTAGCTAATTAGGTTATTTGGTAAGCATTAAACCTTGGCTAGTAACTGTTCAGTAGGACTTTAACTAGTGGTTAGTTTATGCTTTGCTTGGTTTTGTTAGTTTGGATGCCTTTGATTGCTTCAGATTCAGAGATGTACTTCTGATTTCAGAAAGTGACTAGGTCATTTGGACATAGCTTAGCTTGGCTTGAGTGTTTGATCATTGTCTCATTTGCTAGTGATTAGGAAAATAGAAACCAGATCCTCCGACTATAGCTGTGACACTATTAGTTGGTAATCTCTCATCTAGTCTAACCACGAAGCTCCTGTGGATCGACCCTGACTACCGCTATACTAGTGTGTGTGTTAGGTTTTCTCTTATTTTTGACCGCACGACGACCTCTGCGCGTGTTAGGATTAGAGTTGAAGGGGAAGATCTTGACGAACGAGTGGATACATTGGTTGATGTGGACTCCGAGGAAGATTTCATAGCTTACGATTAGATTATTCAAACATTGAAACTTTTGAGTTTTGACTTTTGATGTTACTATTATATATGTCGTAATTTAAGATATATATATATATATATATATATATATATATATATATATATATATATATATATATATATATATATATATATATATATATATATACTGCGTGATATAAAAAACCGATATATCACCGATATCCCACCGCGATAACCTATATCGCAAATCTAATTACCGCGATAACTGCGTAGATAACAAGTAGACATGTTTTTAGGAATGAAAAGCAAGGATTCAGGTTTTGAAGAATCCTAGATCATGATTCATCATACCTAGCATTTCTAAGAAATTATGAAATTTAGGTGTGTCCAAGGCTTTGGTAAAAATACCAGCTACTTGTTCTTCAGTAGGAATCAAGTAAAGTTCAATGTTACCTTGAAGGATCTAATCCTTGATGAAGTGATATCGTAGATCAATGTGCTTTGTCATTGAATGTTGGATTGGATTGTGGGACATAGCAATGGCACTCTTGGAATCGCAATAGATGGGGACTTGAAGAAAACGATATCCATAGTCTAGTAATTGAGTCTTCATCCAAAGGACTTGTGAGTAGTAGATGGAGGCTGCAACATATTCTACTTCTGCTGAAGAAAGAGAAACACAGTTCTGCTTCTTTGAAGACCAGCTCACAAGTCTTCCACCCAAAAATTGAAAGCTTCCAGAAGTGCTTTTTCTATCCAAGCGACATCCAGCATGATCAGCATCAGTGAATGATTGAAGCTTGAAGTTATCACCAATCGGGTACTAAAGACCCATTGCTTTGGTGCCTTTGAGATATTTGAATATCTGTTTTACAGCAGTGAGATGTGACAACTTTGGTGCTGCTTGATATCTCGCACATATACAAGTTGCGAACATGATATCTGGTCTACTTGCGGTTAAGTAAAGAAGAGAACCAATCATTCCTCAGTAGATTTTGTGGTCTACTGGTTCACCATCAGGATCAGCAGATATTTTATGGTTGGATGACATAGGCACTTTAGAAGTGGAGGAATTCTCAACAAAAAATTTCTTTAACAACTCATTTGTGTATTTCCTGATGAATGAAGATTCGTCTACTAGTCTGCTTGATTTGAAGACCAAGAAAAAAAATTAATTTCCCTATTCAAGCTCATGTGGAATTTGTCAGTCATGATTTTGGCAAATTCGTCAACCATTGCTTGATCGGTGGAACCGAAAATGATATCATCAACGTAAACTTGAACGATCATGATATGCTTTTGATGAGATCGTACGAAGAATGTGGGATTGACTGTTCCTCTTTTGTAACCCGATTTTACCAAAAATGTAGACAGAGTCTCATACTAAGCTCTTGCAGACTGTTTGAGCCCATACACGGCTTTGTTCAGACGATAGACATGATTGGCTCAAGATAAATCTTCAAAACTAGGAGGTTGTTGGAGATAAACAACCTCATTGAGATCACCCTGTAGAAATGCACTCTTAACATCCATTTGATGGACAATAATGGTCTTATGAGCAGCATAGGCCAAGAAGATTCGGATAAATTCTAGGCGTGCTACTGGTGCATATGTTTCATCGTAGTCTATTCCTTCTATTTGGCTATAGCCTTTCGCTACTAGCCGAGCTTTGTTCCAAACTACCTTTCCCATGTCATCCAGTTTATTGCGAAAAACCCATCTTGTGCCAACAATGGTTTAATTGGCCGGTCGAGGCACAAGATCCCAAACTTTATTCCTCTTAATTTCTTCAAGTTATTCTTGCATTGCCTTGATCCAGTCATCATCACCTAAGGCATCAAAAACTGTTATCGGCTCGAACTTGCTGATGTAGGCTGCATAATGACATTCATCCTGAATAGAATTTTTTGATCGAGTTTGAATTCCAAAAGATGGATTACAAATTATTTGGTTTGGAGGATGACTCCAGGTCCATTTATGAAGTCCAGGAATAAGAGTAGGGACTGATTTGGGCGGCACCATGTCTTGAATAAATTCCGGATCTTCAGGAGTGATATCTTGTATATGTGAACAGTCAGTCGAAATTTCTTCATCGGCATCGAAGGTGAATACTATAGCATCATTTGATGTATCTGCTGAAGAGTTAAGTCTTTGATCATCTCCTGAATGTTGATGGTCCCCCTCAACTTGTAGGATTCCATCAACATGAGTTGGGAGCGAGAGCTCCCCTGGACATGTGCTGGGAGCGAAGGCTCCCCCTGAACCCGTTGAATTTGTGATGGAAGTGAAGGCTCCCCCTCAAATATTGCATTTGAATTAGAAACTATTACCTCGTTGGATGGCATTGGAGGATTTGATTGAGTTGGTTCATTGGAAGAATTAGAAGGCAATGGAGCAGAGGCTGCTGTTACTTGTTGAATTGCTTCAGGAGAACGAATTACCTCAGCATTGATTGCTGTTTCATGAGGATCGAGGAGAAGATCATATCAACTTCGGTTGATCTGATAGGTTGATGATCTGTTGGCATATTGGCCTCCATGACATAAAGAATGCCTTGGGCAGGCTTCCTCCAAGGGTATTGATCATCGTATTCTACATCAAAGCTCTCTTCAATTACTCTGGTTCACCTGTTTAACACACGATAAGTGACGACGCCTATTAATATCAAGTATTTTGGTCGTCGTTGAGCCCTATTCTGAGTGAAATATATGTCATAAACTGTTATATACTCACCTTTTTGTGTGTAGTGCTTGTATGCGAAAAATGTTGAATACATGGGTTAAACACGTACAAAATGGTCAAGTTATGAAGGAGTTCCACTTTCAGGCGAAAACACATGTGCCCCGCAGACTGAAAGACACACGCATCGCAAAAAGTTAATAAACGGATGAGAAGTTTGACATTCAATAAGCGAATATCGGGGTTAGAGATAAGGTCGTGCCGTGGTTTTCACCCTTGCGCAACGCGATCACTCAGATTTCGCAACTATAAATAGAGGCATCTAGTTCGTGTTTCAGGAGCGAAGACCCGACCTTGGAGTGGAATTCAGGCCCCTTTCGACTCGTATTTTCGGATTTCAGAGATCAAGAATTGGTATTTTCATAGTTTTAATTTATTTTCTTTAGTTATCGGTTTTTTATTCACGCGTTTCCAACAGTTCTGGATTATAGAACTCGTTGGATCGTGTCGGGATTGAATTCTGATTGAAGTCAATAGCTTTTGGCTTTTGATTTGGTTTAAGTTAATGCAAGCATTCAGTTTTAGTTATTTTCGTTGTTAATTTTGGTTTTATTCTTTATTGCTCGTTTAGTTGTTTGATTGATTCTTTAGATTGGTTGATGATTCTGATTTTCTGAGTATACCTCGGGGTCAGAACATCTTAGTTTGGTTTGGATTGACATTAGCCTTATAGTTTAATAATCATTAGTTTATGCTTTCAGTATTCGTTTGGATTGGATTTTGTGAAGTGTATGGAACGCCGCCAACTATAGAGTGACACAATAGTTAGGTTAATTTCCGACACATATATTCAACCACCGACTCCACGGATCGACCTTTACTTCCACTTAGCTAGTGTGCTTCTAAGGTATTAAATCTTATATTTTTGACCGTATCAACGACTACGATGATGTCAAATTTTGGCGCCGTTGCCGGGGAGTTGTGCGCTTGAAAATATAGTGTCCGTGGTTTTTATTTTATGTTTTTGATTTTAGTTTTTAGCATTTAAGTTGATTTAGTTTTTGTTTGATGGTCGTTTGAACCTCGTGCATGCGTACACGTCAAGGTGAACAATCGTCAGTTCTTCTTTTTGATTCTGAGATTGAACGAACCGCACACAGAAATCGTGTGCGTAGGCGATTAGTCAACATGAGTCTTGATGATATTACAGTCGAAGATATTACTAATGAGTAGACAGGAGAGGTAATGGGGCAGCCGTTTGTGCCCCCTGTTTCAACAAATTTTAATGAAGCCTCTACTAGTAGTGGTGGTGGTGTAGTTCCAGCCCCTACACCTATCCACCATGTACTCAGGATACTGTTCGACCAATGAGTCAACCAACCATAAACCCTGTAGGGAATCATGCGTCTGCTGTGTTGACATGGGGAGTGCCGACCCGTGATGGTACCCCGCGTCCACGACAGCCAGTGCAAGTTCCACAACCACAGCAACAACCAGTCCTAGTTCCTAAACCTCAACCACCTATTCTACAACCTCAACCCCAACCATAAATACAACCACAGCCACAACAACAACAACAGCAGTATCAGTACCAAGCTGGAGAACAAGGATATGATGACGAGGACGAAGGTTGGATGTCGAACAATCCTGTCAACCAGAACCAGCAATGGAATCGAGGTCAGGGACCTCCGAGACAACAACAATACCAAAATCAATGGCAGGGACAACAATATTACGACCATGACAAGCACAATAACGGTAATTTCATTCCTCGCTTGTATTTTCCTCAACCGATCGGGCAGTTGGTTGCGTTGCACTTCCAACCGCGGGAGTATGACCATGATTCGCCAATCTACTTTCCCGATAATGTTGAAAGTCAAATAGAGATCAGGCCTCAGCTACTAGGAGTATTACCAGAACTTAGAGGATATAGGCAGGACGACTCATACAACCATTTGTATGAATTCTTAGCAATAGCAAATGCCAACATCCCTAGGAATGCAAATAGGAACTTCTTTAGGTTAAGATTATTCCCATTCACTCTTAAGGATAAAGCCAAATATTGGTTCACATCTCTGCAACCTAATAGCATCACCACGTGGGAGCAGCTCAAGACAAGGTTCCTACATGAGTTTTATCCCGCCAGTAAGACTTCAAAGATCATGAGGGTAATCCAGGACTTCCAAGAAAAACCAGGAGAGGCATTTCATGATGTGTTTGAATGACTCAAGGAATTAATGAGATCATGCCCGCACCACGAGTTTTCAAGGTGGCAGCTCGTCAAGTTCTTTTATGATGGCGTGGACACGACCAATCAAGCTATGATAAACACATCATCAAGTGGAACTATTATGCTACAAGTCCCTGACGATGCATGGAAATTTCTAGAACAGCTTAGTCATGGCTCAAAGGTAAGCGAACCGATGAAGGATAGGACATTTTCTGTAGCAAATATAGAAGCAGATAATAAATGGAAGAAAGAGATTCAGAACGAGCTAAATGCTATTATGAGAAGGTTTAATCAGTTGCTTACAACATTGCAAAAGGAGAAGGGAGCTTATGTATTACATGGTCAGACTATCTGCAACAATTGCGGGCGAAATAGGACATAATTGCAATGATTGTATGATCACGCATGAAGAAGTAAGTCAAATACATGGGTACGGACAGTTTCGGAATACACCACGCCCATTCAAGGGGAATCAGCAAGGAAACAAGCAACCGCAAGGAGGACAACAATGAGCAAGTGCAATACCAAGAGAGGGAAGTGTGGAATACAATGCCGAGATAAGTGAATTTTTTAAATTTATGATCAAAATTAAGGAGGTTGAAGATGCAAACACCCAGGAATTTTTGAAATTAGGAGCTCAACTGTTAAAGATCAGAGGGAACAATAAGCCACAAGAAAGGGAGAAGGTTCAAGAAAGGCAAGTGATTGAAATTATAACTTTGAGGAGTGGCAAGAAGGTGGACAATAAAGTTGTTGCTCCACCACCTGCTCCACCACCTGCTCCACCACCTGAGGACGATAGCGATGTGGAAGTAGTTCTAGATGAAAAAAAAGAATAAGAGAAGAAGGAAAAGAGGTACAAAGAAACACGAAGAAGCCAGAAAGTAAGTGAGAGAATGGAGAAACCAGTGGCTCTACCCCTTTCCCAGCAACTTTGGAAAAGCCGATGGACAAACCATATGGAAAGAGAGGGCCACAGGCTAAGGATATGTGGGAATTATATAGTCAAATTAAAGTCAACATTCTGTTAGTTAAGCTGATTAAAGAAGTGCCTGCTTATGCTAAGTTCCTGAAGACATGTGCATCCATAAAAAGCAACTTCTTTCTCATCTTCCGAAAAAGATCGAGTTAACTGAGTACGTCAGCTCGATAATTATGGACACTTTGCCACCAAAAATGAAGGACCCAGGAGCACCTCTTATATCGGTCGATCTAGGAGACGTTCACATCCAAAAGGCTTTGCTGGACTTAGGTGCGAGTGTGAATATTCTTCCGGGACAACTCTTCGATAAGTATGAATTTGGCAGTCTAAGATCTACGGACATCATTCTACAGGTTACAGATAACTCAACCAAGGTGCCACAGGGGATGTTGTCGGATGTTATAATCAAGGTTGGGGACTTCTATTACCTAGCAGATTTTCTAGTGTTTGATACTCACCAGGCGGTTAAGGAATCGCAGCCAACTATTCTCCTTGGGTGACCATTTCTCACGATAGCAAGTACACATATTGATTGCCGCACTGGAGAGATGGGGGTTTCTTTTGGACACCAGCAATCGAAGATCAATATATTCAATGCCAATGAGAGTACAATGGATGAACATGAATGCTATTAAGTTGACATCATAGATGAGTTGGTCCAATAGTATACGCCTGAAGTGTTAGAACAGGAAGTGCTAGAGTTTCCTGAAGAAGAAGAAGATGCAAGACAGAAAAACCCTCAAGTAAAGGAAGAAGGGCTAAGACATGAGAAATGTTTGCAAGTAGATAAATTGCCAACAGAGATTTCCAAATCGCTCAAACCATCACTCCAGGAACCACCAACATTAGAATTGAAAGCATCGCCAGCTCATCTCAAGTATGCATTTCTGTGAGAGAATGAAAGTTTGCCGGTGATTCTATCAGCCGATTTAACAGCGGAACATGAGAAATCCTTACTGGAAGTCTTATCTAAGCACAAGGAAGCCATTGGATGGAAAATTGCAGATCTGAAGGGGATTAGTCCCACAACATACCTGTGCCATATTATCATCGAGGAAGGCATTAAACCCGCTAGAGACACGCAACGTAGGCTGAACCCCAATTTACGTGAAGTTGTAAAGAAAGATGTGTTAAAGTAGCTGGATGCAGGAATCATCTACCCGATCTCGGATAGTGAATGGGTTAGTCCTACGCAAACGGTGCCCAAAAAGTCAGGAATCACAGTGGTAGAAACTAAGGATGGTGACCAAGTCTCAACAAGGCCAGTGTGACACGCCTAGGTCGTCATGCGGTCAAAAATAATAAAATACCTCACTCACACTAGTACAGTGGTAGTCAGGGTGGATCCACAGGAGTTTCGTGGTCAATATAAGACGATATCTTACCAAATGTAGTGTCACGCTACAGCCAGAGGGACTAACTTCTACTTTCCCAAAAATAATCCAAAAACACAATTCTAGCTTAAAGTCCTAATCCAAATGAAACATAAGCGAAACTAAGATCCTACGAATGTACGTACTGAAATCAGAAATAAGATTCAAAATCCAGAAGCACACAAATCAACAATTGCAGTCAAACATTCAAATACTAAAATACCGAAAAACATCAATAATCATGGAACCAAATGATTACTTTCATAAACTTCAAATCCAGAACATTCAAAACAGAGAAATACAAAATTCAGAAACTTTAACCTAATGCTAATGGTTGTCACAATCCAGAAACACCAAGCTACAAGCTTAAAACAACTAAACTAAAACTAAAAGTAGAGTGAAAACATAAAAATACCACAAAGGACTGATGAAATCTCGAAACTTGAATCAAAGTCACCATAAGTCCACCTTAGGGTCAGATCTTGGCCTCCGAAATTCGACCTAAAAGCCTCTATTTATAGTTGTAGAAAATTAGAACCCGCGCTGCGCAGAGCTCATAACCGCAGCACGCGTAGAGCCTTATCCCCGTTTTTTCGTGGTTTGAATTTCTTCCACCGCCTCATCTCTTTGACGTGGCACATCGCGCACACATGCACTCTCGCGGCGCGTGTGTCCAGTCGACTCTTCTTCATTTTGTACGTGTTTAACCCCCTGATTTTAACTCTTCTTTGCAAAAAAGCACTGACACAAAAAGTGAGAATACCAATGTATATATGATATATTTTTACCAAGAATAAGGCTCAACAACGACTAAAATACTTGATAGTACTAGGCGTTGTCAAACACCCCACACTTGTGCCTTGCTTGGGATTGTCCCCAAGCAAGAGAGTTTTTAACAGATTTTAAGTAAGACTCAAACAATTTTTGAACGTGTTCAATTTCAAAGCTTATTGTCCCAAGAGTTAGATTGAAAATAGTCTGTGAAAACATAACTAGAATATCTTTTGGAATTCATGACTTTCTATAGAACCCTTGATTACAAATTTTCTGTCCACAATGAAGTGCACGTACTCATTCAGATTCTAAAGGCCATAAAAGAACTATCCATGACTTTCGATGTTGTCCGTGTAACGAGCTTTCAGAAATACCATCCCAAACCAGACGATCTTAGGTGGGAAGGTGCATAAGTCCCACCCATTTTAGACTTACTGGCTCGAACAACAAAGGCCACTGATTGACAGTCCCTTCCTAAATTCCAATCTTAAAATACTCCAATCTTCTAACTCCTAAAACTCAACTTATTTGACTAAACTCATATCATGATAACAACTAAATAGTATTTCTTGAAAAATACCAATGCTAAAACATTCACAAACTATTCGTTTCAAAATTACAATCTAATAAAAATTTTGAAAAAGTTGCTAAATTTTTTGAAAGTTGACTGTTTTCGCAAAAATTTCAAAGATACTATTTCGACCGTCCACACCCCACACTTAAAACCGTACAACGTCCCCGTTGTACAAAATTATTTCAAAACAAGGGAGAAAGAGTTACCCCTTAGACGGTTGACTGCTTGATAGTACTTGATTGTCACAGGTACAAAACACGAACATTTCACACTTCAGATTCAGATTTCCAGGAGTTGTAGCGCAACAGTAAAGCATGCCGGTGATCATGACAAGTGGAGGGGGCACGGTGACCCCACACTTGCCTAAAACAACTCCTCCATAGATTCCCCATTTGGTACTTCACATGCATCACTCAAAAAAAACATTAAATGCAAACAAACAAACAACTAAAACCTAAAACAGATACAGAAATAAAAGAGTGTCAGAAGTTCGGTACAATATCTCCAAAAAAGTGAAAAGAAAATACATCAATCATCCTGGTGTGCCCTGGAGGGGCCCGCCTCGTCATCATGGGCTCTGGCTGGGAAGGGTCGTGGCCGTCGTCCCTGCTGAGAGGCTGTCTCCAATAGTACCTCCCCAGTCCAAGCCAACTGATCCTCTATACTTATGACCCTATCACCTAGCTCTCGAATGGCCGTCATCACATCTGACAGCTGTGGCTGTGGCTCTGCTGGTGCATCGACACTCCGGAATCGCCTCGCTGGTCCCTCCTCATGGGCTAGTGGGGGTGCCCGTGGTGCCTCTGTCGCCACCTTCATGTATGTACCCACACGCGGCTGATGATTAAGCCCAATATTCTCCAAAAATCTGGGTGATGTATGCACGGGTGGTATCGGTGTCAAGGTCGCTATGGTCCCAGCAGTAAGCAGGCCATATGATCTGGCCAAGCGGGTAATGTAATGCCCTCCGGCCATGGGGCTATTGCCAGACACACCCGCTGCACGAGTATACAAGGAGATCGCCAGCGCGTAAGGTAGATGGAGGAATCTGGTGGGACGAGAAGCGCCCACATGAAAGTCATGTCCTCCCCGGACACCTTCTCACCTCCTTGCTTCTGCATGACAGAAGTGGAGATGATACGGAGCATAAGACGATGTAACGGGTTGCGAAGCTGGCTCTCCCTGGCCGACACCGCCTCAACTGAACATTGGACAACGTGGCCCAAATAGCAGCATTGGCCTCCCGCTCGGGCAAATACAGGCATGTAGAAATGGTGCAAAATGACGGCTCTGTAGCTCCTCCTCTGTATAAATCTCTGTGCATCTTCCAAACTCCCGGAGATTGCACTCCCAGCTCTCTCTCCCCCCTAACCTGAATTTGATCATCCTGGACCGTGCCTCCTGAGAGGCTGGTGTGTAACGAACAGTGGACAGGAACTCCAGAAGAAGCTCCGTGTAGACCACGTCATCCCCATTGGCCATCAGCCTATCCCAGCCGTGGCAAGTGAATGTGAATCCTCCAGCAGACCAGGTACGATGGATAAATGGCTCGATCTCGGCCTAGAGTCCGGCCTGTGTCAAAATGTCCCGGTCCAGTATGGTCGCCTCGAGCACCCGGCGAGTAATCAGCTCATCCCTCCTGGCCACATACTCCGGTGTGCTGTCTAGAATCTCAGGAAACTGAAGGAATGGGTGATCGCGCTTGAAAGCCATCTTGCAAATTTAGTCCTTGTCTTCCCCAGAGAGGCGCGGTGCGGCCCAAGAACCAGGCGCGGTGCGCCGTAATCTGTCACTAAACCAAAACCCCACTCGATGATTTTGATATGTTAAACTCGATTCAAGACCACTACAAGGTAGCCTACCCACCAACTAGCCTCTCTAGGGTGTTGATTTTGCAAACAAAACACCCTACGAGCCAGCATTGCCGATTTCTATGTTTTCTAGTTTTTGAAGAAATCACTCAATTTCACGGCCTAAATGCTTGTAATAACTAGTGCAAATGAGTTAGAACAACATACCTCGATCGTAGTAATAAAAAACACAAGAAAAACGCAATAAAAATCTCTGTTGGATCGATGCTCTGGAGCGCGACGTGGGTTTGTGTGGGTTATGCGATGAGATACATACCTTATAAAGAGGATTTCTGACCAATCGACTTCCGCGATGCGCATATGAGCGAGCCACGATGCACGTGTCCCCAATCCAACCCCTACGCATCGGGTTGTATTACGACCCGCGTCGTGCCTTTCTGCATGCCACGTCGTGGCTTTCAAAACCTCCAAAGTCCTTCGTGTGACCCCACACTTGCCTCGAACCAATAATACCTGCAAAGATGATGATAATATTTTCCTAATTACTCCTAAGAAACACTATACCTAACCTATAAAGGATGGGTTGCCTCCCAACAAGTGCTAAGTTTAACGTCTTCAGCCAGACGAATTCCCCCTACTCTTTCCAATCTTCCCGTGGCATCAACCTTTTTATTTCTGGTGCTGAGTCGTGTACCAATGTTGCCAGCAATGTCGTAAGTTGTGTCATTTGATCGCTAACTTGACTAATCCACTGCTGTTGTGCATCCAAGAGCTGGAAGACCTTTGCCTCCCTACACCGTGCATCCTTTTCATATTGCTGATGTTTAAGTTCCATCATTTCCATCATATCGAGCAACTGCACCTCATCCACTATTGACAGCGGATGCTCTTTTGTTTCCCTCAGGATTTCTTCTTTTCCACCTTCACCTTCTCGTGTCCATATCGTTCCTTTATCCCTGGTCCTTGGTGCCATCAACGGACCGCTGCTCTAACACTTATCATCATACCCTTGTGGTAGAGATATGGGACACCTGAACATATTAACTCTACGCTTCCTCATCCCAAAAGAGATATCCAAATCTCTAGTCTTGCAATCCATAACAGCACCAACTGTAGCCAAAAATAGGCGTCCCAAGATCAGCGCGGGGGCATTCTCCAAACTATTGTATTCCATTACCAGGAAATCCACTGGGTAAAAGAAATCATCAACTTTAACTATCACATTCGTTAACTTGCCCTGGGAAACCTTCGTTGACTGATCAGCTAACTGCAGAACCGTCTTTGCTGGTTCCAGTTCCTCATTCTTATATTTGTCATATAAATATCCTGGCAACACGTTAACACTTGCTCCAAAATCCAGCAAGGTGTTCCTAATAACCACGTCTCCCACCGTGACAGTAATCAACGGCAATCCAGGATCTCTCTCCTTCTTAGGCAGTGTCCTTAACAAAGCCTCACTTGCCTTAACCGTTAGCCTCACCATGTCAGGTGTAGGAGTCTTGGATTTTCCATTCTTTTCACACATTTCCTATAGAATCCTTGTATCTTCAGGAGAATCCTTCAGCTCGTCCCATAACTGTTGATTTATTGACGGCCCAGTCGGCTTGCTAGGCTCCTCCTGCTTCTTCTTTACTTTCTTCTCTTTCTTTTTCTTAATACCAGCCACCACTGGCTGCTCATCCATTGGGACTTCCTTGTCCTCCTTAACATGACTCTCCTTCTCAATTTGCGTATCATCCTCATCCTTATTCTCACCTTCCTCATTCTTAGCCTCTTCTTCGTTCTTAACTACATCCTCATTCCCTAACAAATCCTCTTTAGTGGCTTTTCTCCATTCGGCCTCAACTGCGTTCACATGCCTTTTCCCCGCTCGTTGTGTATGATTTGGGTTGATTTCTGTAGTACTGAGCAATTTGCCACTATCCCTTTTCCTTTGATCCTCGGCCATCTGAGCAATCTGCCTCTCCATGTTGGCAATGGCCTTGGCATTTGCTTGCGTTTGCTGCTGACTGGCATTGAACAAATCATACATCTTAGCAATCATACTTTCTTGACTTTCTGGAGCGTTGTTGTTAGTGCTATTGACCCCTGTTGCTATTGCTGCTCCTATTTGAATTATTGTTGTTTGCCGGTTGGAATTGCCTGGTTTGATTCGATGGTTGCCCTTGATAATTATTCTGCCTGGTGGGTTGTAGGAATTTTGGGTTCCCTGGTTGTATGGTCTGTAGGATCGTCCGTTATTGTATTGGCCTTGACCCTGACCAAAAACTTGATTCACATCCTAGGTCCTTTGTCCCTGTTGGCCACCTTGTTGCTGATTTTGGGGCCCATTCTGCAAGGTAGTCATTAACCTATCGAACTTCTTATTCAACTCACCAATTTCCTTTTTGACATCTTTCTTCCAATCTGCGTCCGCTCCTACTGCTACAACTGTGCTTACGGGTTTCCTGGTGGAGCAGTTTGCCTTTGATCCATTGCTGAGTTGTTCGAGGAATCGCCAAGCATCATCGGGATCTTGCATCATAATGGTCGCACTGGAGGATGCGTTGAACATTTCTTGATTGGTCAAGTCCACACCCTCAAAGAATAGCTTCACCAGCTGCCATTTTCGAATATCATGATGAAGGCACGACCTCATCAACTCCTTGAACCGCTCAAAAGCCTCGTGAAATGCCTCTCCCGGCTTCTGTTGAAAATCTTGAATCGCCCGTCAGATCTCGGTAGTCTTACTAGCTAGGTAAAACTCTTGCAAAAACTTGGCCTTTAACTGCTCCCATGTGGTAATGCTATTAGGCTGAAGAGAAGTGAACCAGTATTTGGCTTTGTCTTTCAAGGTGAATGGGAACAATCTTAACCTAAAGATATTCTTGTTGGTGTTCCTAGGGGTATTGGCATTAGCTATGGCTATGAACTCATATAAATGATTATATGGATCATCTTGTTTGTAACCCCTAAACTCAGGCAATATTCCTAAAAGTTGCGGTCTAATTTCTATCTGAGCATCTACATTTCAGGAATATAAATGGGCGACGAATCGTCATACTCCCGCGGTTGGAAGTGCGACGCAACCGATTGCCCACCTCTCGGTTGTGCGAAATATAAAGGTTGAACAAAGGTACCGTTATAGTGATCAGTTATAGTGATCAGTGTTGTAACCTTGTTGACCTTGCGGTTGTTGCATTCTTCGTGTAGGTCCCCGACCTCTGTTCCATTGTTGCTGCTGCTGCAGAGGAATCTAGCCTTCATCCTCCTCGTCATATCCATGCTCAACCTCCTGGTATTGATACTATTGTGGCGGAGGCTGTTGTGGTTGCACATATTGGGTTTGTTGTGGTAAGGTTTTAAAAGCAGGTTGTGGTTTAAAGATGGTTGTTTGGTGCTGTGTTTATAATGGTTGTGATTGCTGCGGTTAAGAAAAGGTTGTTTGCTGACGTTGCAGTGGGTTGCCATCTCGGGTTGGCACTCCCCAAGCCAACGCAGCGGAAAAAGGATTGGTTGTGGTTTGTCCTAAAGGTGGAACTGTCGGCGGAGTGCCTGCTAGTATTGATGCGGGGGCTGAAACCGCACCACCAGTAGCACTCATGCTACCAAAATGAAATTCTCACACTGGGGGTATAAATGGAATTCCTCCTATTACCTCGCCCACAGGCTCATGGGTAACATCGTCTATACTAACACTACTGAGACTCATTCTATCTAAGCGCCTACGCACATGATTCTTGCACGCGGTTCGTTCGATTTCAGAGTCAAAAAGCAAGGGTGATGTTTGCCCACCCCGACGGGTACGTATGCACTAGTGCAACACGCCCGCCAAAACCAAAACAAAATATACTAACCAAACTCAAAACTCAAAACTAAAACTAAAAATCAGAAAACACCTCCCTACAGATCGTCCTACCTTAAGCTTACAACTTCCCGGCAACAACGCCAAAATTTGACACGCCTAGGTCGTCGTGCGATCAAAAATAATAAAATACATCACTCGCACTAGTATAGTGGTAGTCAGGGTCGATCTACAGGAGTTTCGTGGTCAAGATAAGACGATAACTTACCAACTATAGTTTTTACGCTACAGCTAGAGGGAGTAACTTCTACTTTCCCAAAAATAATCCAAAAACACAATTCTAGCTTAAAGTTGTGACAACTGTCAAACTAAGTCAACTCAAGTCAGTCAAAACGTACGTTAGATCAATATGTGAAATGTAAACTTCATAATCTCTACGTTGTATAATATAATAGTATGTATGCTAATTCAAAACAATTATACGAACAAACGCTATTAAGTTAAATATTTTTTAAAATAAAATTAAATAAAATTATTTTTTCACATCGTGAACAGTGAATAGTATCCGAATAGTGAATAGTGAACGGTAAAAACGTAAAACTCTTCGGAATATTACAAATTTTATATCAAAACGTAGATAAAATTACGACGGTTCCGAATATGTAATCATATTTTTACCAAATGTTATATATACAAAACATATATATATCTGTAAATCGAAAGTCCGTGATATTTTTAATATTATTATATATATATTCGATGAATCGTCGGTAAACAAACCCGTGATAATAATAATATTATTATATATATAGTGGGTCCCACTCCATTATTATCCAATTTTACATATTTTACCCTAAAGAATTCATATTTTCATTTATACGTATTCAATACGTATTGTTAAGTTTACCAACAATATTATATCAGTTTAAAAAACACAAAATATACCATTAAAACGGTATCGTCGATACGAACAACCTGACATCAAAATTTCATATTATGGGTATCAGTTTTATATTTAATATTTTCTTTTTCTTTAAAAAGAAATTATATTTACATTTAAACCCTGTACTCTTATTAAAACTACAACTAATACCATTTCGGTAATTCGTTAGAGATTTTTAGTTAAAAAGTTGATATTATTAAACTACGATTTTTGCAGATTACATTTTTATAAACATAAATTATTTATCTTATATAAAAACTATTAAATCTATTTAAAGAGTGTTTAAGGGTATGTTTTGTCATAAACAAATTCTAAAATCTATAATTATCAAATCTATGTATCTTGAGGGCTGCTATACGAAAATAAACATACTATAAATAGAAGCTCAACTTCTCTCATTTTTATTCACAAATTCACCAGAGCTTCTAGGTTCTTCTTTCTTTCTCCAATTGTTCTCCTTTTGGCTAAGAGCATCGTCACTTCGCCGCACAAAACGTTGTTGTTTTGTGGTGATATTTCGCAGTGCTTCTCAAATACAATCGTTCTTATATCTAAACCGAATTTACGCTTCAAAGGTGAGTTCATACCCCTTCTTTTATTATTTACTGAAGTTTTTAAGGGGGAGAATACAAGTCATGATATTGAAATAATTATTTATACTCATCTGTAATAGTAGTAAACAAAATACAAATTTTGTAAACACCATTATTACAATAATTCAATTATAATTCCAAAAATAATATTGAATGATCTACTTACGAGGACGGTGTCTAGGCTGATCATTTTGGGTTAGGTTGTTGGATTTCCGAAAGGCTTATACGCTGAAAGGGTCCTGCCTCCCCATCCGATCTTCTACCTGGTCGTTCTTTATTTGATAGTCATGAGATATTATTGAAATTATTAAATAGTATAATCATCTAAATAAGTTATTTCACACATATTCATAAATATATATATGACAGAATAATAAAAATAAACTATTATAGGTATAGTTTGTGGATACAAAGGTTACTATTATATATTGAACAAAACCAAATAATTATATAAAAATATATAATTATTATACATTACAATATTATCAAGGGAAATATGATAATGGATAAACACAATGATTTTTCATATACAAATTTTACGTAAATAAGTTGATTGAATACATACATTTTGTGAGATGTGTCTTCACAAGTACTTATTTAAGTACTTACTATAAGTCCTGAATTTATAACCAGAGTCTCGGTAAGAGAACGTGATAATTGTGTATAGATCTATACGGGATTGACAACCCCGCACCTAAGCTTTTAGCTACAGTTAGACCGGCAGGTCTGGGGTGACAAATGTCATAACATTCCGACGCTTGAAGAACGTCGCAGCAGGCCTACAAGTTACAGTATGGTTATAGGGCGTCTCACATGGAAAAACAATCAACTTTATAATTTGTTTACGTGGAATCATCTATTTTAACGGATTTATACTACAAACTATTTTATACATTTTAGTCTTTGGGACTTGGACATTTTATGAGAAGATATTGGATTTTCTCGGTTTACAATACTATCATTTACAAACAAAAAGGACTTTTCTTATACAAAAATCTTATGAACTCACCAACGTAATGTTGACACTTGAAAAATCACTTGTATTCTCAGGTAACAATTAGTCAGGACCGACTATCCTTTTGGCATGGGATGCGAAGACGTCTCCTTTATTTATTTCGTTATCGTACTGTAATCAGGTTTAAACAATACCGTTTGAATAATGTAACTTTCCAATTTCAATGTAAGATGGTTGTTTATTTACTTATGTTTCAATGTATACAATGGTTGTAATACTACGTTTCGTTCCACCCTCAGACGATTCCGCCATCGTGGTTTGAGGGTGTGACAGATTGGTATCAGAGCATTGTTTATAGTGAACTAAGTATATCAATCCATTAAATATATACAACTATAAATACAATGAGACTAAAACTCTCTAAAAACATTCTGTACAAAATATACTTTCAAAATACAATGATATTTTATAAAGTATAAGTACAAGTACATACATACTACAACAGTGTCATAACCAGAACAATACAAGATTAATAAGATGAGTTGAACACCACGAGTAGGCCTAAGTAGTTATGTAATCATACCTAGGATAGATAGAGCCTGATCAACTATATTGGTCCATGGTGTGGCTAACATCTACTTAGGGATAGTCGTAGGGAACAACAAGTCTAAAAACTTACCAAGAACCCTATACAAAGAAACTCTTAAATACTATAGGAGTATTTCTACACCTAGACACTTTACAGACCCCTCATACCCCATTCTTGCACAGACATCATGGCAGGATTTCATTTGCCAGGAGACCCTTATTTTCCTGGGGAGGGAAACGGAGGATGGCTCGATGAGGAGCCGGAGGAAGAACCAGAAGACATTCCAGAGGAGGAACCAGAGGAAGCTTCAGAGGAAGAAGATCAATGGGAAGAAGATGATTCTGATGACGAGCCCGAGGTCATCAACCCACCCTATCCAGTCCGCGACATGCATGCACCAGCGCCAGCGGCGACTTTTGAAGTATACAGCCACTCCGGTGGCCCATTGTGGAGACGTACTCCTCGAAAGAGGGTACTTCCCATCCATCGCCCTCTAATAATAAATGAATCTCATCAGGACCCGACGCCTATTTGGGCAGAACACTTACACCGATGGAGTCGTGAACAGCAACAACGCCCTCCTTACGGCAAGAGCCATCTTTATTTTGACCTCAGCGAGGGAGGCCCGGCTGACAGAGCCTTACCTGTCACGATTAGTCGTATCAACCGCTTGGACGAACAAACTAGGGCGATCACTAGTCAAATCTATGATGTGGGAGCCACTACTGAGATCACCACCGCTCGCGTCCGACGCCTCGATGAGGCTCATGACGGTACCTCAATGAGGGTTGACTCGCTCGAGGAAGACAGAAGGACTGCCATGGGGATGTTCAGGGAGACCTTCGAGCGATTGCAGGATGCCGAACAGAGGATAAGAGACGTGGAGTAGAGGGCCGAGGAGGCCATACGGGAGGCTGCAGAGTTGAGGGCACAGGTAGCTGCGCTCCGGGGAGCATGAGGATTTGGCTCGCTATGAGAAATGTTTACTCAATTTGGATATATATATTATAAACTTATGGGTAAACTCTATGCACTACTCATTATTGTAGGTAGGCGCGACCCTACAATTAAGTGATTACACTCTTTGGGGGTCGTTATGCCACTCGTTTGTTGTTATGTACTGAAGACCTCTACGAATGTCAAAAATTTCCTTCTCAAATCGTGTAATGCTACAAAGTATTATTAATATGATGACATATTTATAAAGTAGTATACAAGTGTTTGATATGTATACATGATACTGGAAATATGCTTATAAAAAAATTAATAATAATAATAAACGTGTAATAGATGGATGCTGATACCCCCCACGCCGCCGAGACCGCAGAAATACCAGAGACACCAATGATGGATACTGCTACCTTCCAAATAACCGCCGCTGTGACAGTTGCAATTCCCAAATAAATTCAAATGGAACAAATGGAAGCGGAAGTAAGAACGCCACTAACGATTCCACAAATGGAGAAACACCAAGCCACCCGCGAGTATGTACATACAAAGACTTCGCGAATTGCAAACCGGTGACTTTTCATGGGACTGGAGGTGTTATCGCTCCTACAAGGTGGATCGAGAAAACTGAGTCGATCTTTGACATTTCTGCTTGTCCCGGGGAATACAAAGTCAAATACTCCACTTGTACTTTTGCTGATACGGCCATGTCCTGGTGGAAGGGTAATATTAAGAGCCTGACCCTCCCTGTAGCCAACTCAATAAGTTGGGGAGAACTAAAGACCATGTTGATGAAAGAGTATTGTCCCAGAGGAGAGGTTCAGAAACTAGAACAAGAATTGTGGAACCTTACAATGAAGGGTGCAGATATAACCACTTACACCAACAGGTTCAACGACCTGGCAACCCTTTCCCCCTCAATGGTCACACCAGAATCCGTGAAGGTGGAGCGTTATATCTGGGGGCTATCCCCTCTAATTCAAGGAAATGTGGAATCAGCAAGCCCAGCCACGTACGACATTGCTAAACGACTGGCTCAACGACTAATCGACCATGGAGTTCGCCAAGGCACCATGACACTCAAAACCGAGCCACCAAAAGGAAGAGACCACAAGAGAAAATTCTGGAACAGGGGGAGAGATCAACAAAACCAAGGAAACGCTAAAAGACAACAAGCAGTGACGATCCATGCCGCTACTCTCCCTACCGCTCCAATACAAAACAAACAATACAGTGGAAACCTACCCAAGTGTAACAAGTGCAACTACCACCACCACGGAGCTTGTATGCACTGCACAAATTGTGGCAAAAAGGGTCATACTTCTCGCTTCTGCAAGGCACCAGCTCCACAAACACCCCAAGCCTCTAATGTTGGGGTGACTCAAGCTTGTTACGGTTGTGGAGAAACAGGACATTTCAAGCGGGATTGCCCGAAAACAAAGACTGTTGGGAGAAATGGAAGGGTCCTAACTATGGGACGCACAGAAGCAGTGGAGGATCCCACCGTGGTTACCGGTACGTTCCTCGTCAATAATTCATATGCCTGTGTACTATTCGATAGCGGTGCGGAGAGGAGTTTCGTAAGTCATAAGTTCAAATACCTACTAAAACAAAAATCTAAACCACTCAATGAAACGTTTACGGTAGAAATGGCAAATGGCAAAACAGAAAACACCAACAATATATACATAGGTTGTACACTTACCCTGGACAATCACTCCTTCCAAAATGACTTAATGCCTGTTAAAATAGGAAGCTTTGACGTGATTGTTGGTATGGATTGGCTAATTCCTCACCATGCTGACATCATGTGCTACGAACAGGGACTCAGACTTCATCTACCGAATGGCAACACCCTTGTCGTCTACGGCGACAAACCCAGTACCAACCTCCGAATCGTGTCTTGCATCAAAGCCCGAAAATACATACAGAAAAGATATCATGCCTTCCTAGCCCACGTTGTTGACGAGAAGAAAGAAGTAAAGAGCATCAAAGAGATTCCTGAAGTCTTCGACTTTTCCGACGTATTCCCAGAAGACCTCCCAGGTGTGCCGCCCATACGACAAGTCGAATTCAGAATCGATTTAATTCCTGGAGCCACCCCTATAGCAAAAGCGCCATATCGGTTAGCCCCGTCAGAAATGCAGGAATTATCTAGTCAACTGAACGAACTACTAAGTAAAGGGTTCATTAGACCGAGTTTCTCACCTTGGGGAGCACCGGTCTTGTTCGTGAAGAAGAAGGATGGATCATTCTGTATGTGCATTGATTATCGGGAATTAAATAAGCTCACTATCAAGAACCGATATCCGTTACCCCGAATTGACGACCTATTTGACCAACTCCAAGGATCGAGTTACTTCTCCAAAATTGATCTAAGGTCGGGGTACCATCAGCTCAGAGTTCAGGAGGAAGATGTTCCTAAGACAGCATTTAGGACTCGTTACGGTCATTACGAGTTCATTGTGATGCCATTCGGATTGACTAACGCATTTGCAGTGTTCATGGACCTAATGAATCGCGTATTCCGACCTTACTTAGATAAATTCGTGATAGTTTTCATCGATGACATACTAATCTATTCACGAAGTAAGGAGGAACATAGTCAACATCTGCGACAAGTTTTGGAGACATTAAGAACAGAAAAGTTGTATGCAAAATTCTCAAAATGTGAATTTTGGATTCGAAAGGTGGGTTTTCTAGGACACATAGTCAGCGAGAAAGGGATACATGTGGATCCCTCCAAAATCAAAGCCATTGAAAACTGGGAAGCACCGAGAACACCTACGGAAATTCGCCAGTTTTTGGGTCTCGCTGGCTATTATCGAAGATTCATACGTAACTTTTCAAAAATCGCAAAGCCACTTACTGTCCTGACACAGAAAGGAGTAACCTTCAACTGGGAGGATAAACAAGACGTCGCCTTCCAGACTTTAAAGAAAGCATTATGCAGCGCTCCTATTCTGTCCCTTCCAGAAGGAATAGAAGACTTTGTGGTTTACTGCGATGCATCAAATCAGGGTCTGGGTTACGTGCTCATGCAAAGAGGAAAAGTCATTTCCTATGCTTCGAGACAACTTAAAACCCACGAGGTCAACTACACCACGCATGACCTCGAGTTGGGGGCAGTAGTGTTCGCATTAAAGATCTGGAGACACTACCTATACGGCACTAAGTGTACGATCTTCACTGATCATAAGAGTCTCCGGCATATCCTCCACCAAAAAGAGCTCAACATGAGGCAACGACGATGGGTAGAACTACTAAGTGATTATGAATGTGAAATTCGTTATCACCCAGGAAAGGCCAACGTAGTGGCAGATGCACTCAGTCGAAAGGAGTACTCACGTCACCGAGTGAAGTCATTAACAATAACGATCCATTCCCATCTGTCCACTCAGATCAAAGAAGCACAGCTAGAAGCCTTAAAACCCGAGAATGTTGAAAATGAAGCCTTGCGAGGGATGGATAAAAACCTTGAAGTTAAGGATGACGGAGCTCGTTACCTCATGAACCGAATTTGGACCCCGAGATTCGGCGGATACAGAGACATTATCATGAATGAAGCTCACAAGACTAGATACTCTGTTCATCCTGGGTCCGACAAAATGTACCTGGATCTCAAGAAACTGTATTGGTGGCCAAACATGAAGGCAGAAATTGCTACTTACGTGGGCATGTGCCTGACTTGTGCCAAGGTTAAAGTAGAATACCAAAAGCCCTCGGGTTTGCTAATACAACCAGAAATACCTGAGTGGAAGTGGGAGCGGATAACAATGGACTTCATAACCAAATTACCAAAGACAACCGGTGGGTTAGACACTATATGGGTAATCGTCGATAGGTTAACCAAATCCGCTCACTTCCTGCCAATCAAGGAGGCTGATAGGACGGATAAGCTGGCGAGACTCTACCTCAAAGAAATTGTAAAATTGCACGGTGTGCCAAAATCAATCATCTCGGATAGAGACAGCCGGTTCACTTCACACTTTTGGCAATCATTACAAAAGGCTATGGGAACCAGACTTGATATGAGCACAGCTTACCATCCACAAACCGACGGGCAAAGTGAAAGAACCATCCAGACGCTGGAAGACATGTTGAGAGCTTGTGTGATAGACTTCGGTAAAGCATGGGACACCCAGTTACCGCTCATCGAATTTTCATACAACAATAGTTATCACACGAGCATTAAAACTGCTCCATTTGAAGCCCTCTATGGACGCAAGTGCAAATCCCCTCTATGTTGGGCTGAGGTGGGTGATACTCAGTTAGCTAGAGGATAAGCGCCTAACAACATTCTCACCGGTCCTGAGATCATACGAGAAACGACAGAGAAAATCGTTCAGATTCGTGAACGACTAAAAGCATCTCGAGACCGACAAAAGAGCTATGCAAATAAACGACGCAAACCCTTGGAATTCCATGTTGGTGACCGAGTGTTGTTAAAGGTCTCACCATGGAAGGGGATGATATGTTTTGGAAAACGTGGAAAACTAAACCCAAGGTATATTGGGCCATTTGAGATCCTTGCCAGGATTGGCCCGGTAGCTTACAAACTTCAATTACCACAGGAACTCAGCAACGTGCACCCCACTTTTCACGTATCCAATCTGAAGAAGTGTCTGTCTGATGAAACTCTCGTCATTCCACTTGATGAGATTGAAATAAACGAAAATCTCCACTTCGTTGAAGAACCTGTGGAAATAATGGACAGAGAAATCAAGAGGACGAAACAAAGCCGCATACCGATAGTGAAGGTCCGCTGGAATGCCAAGCGTGGACCTGAATTTACCTGGGAACGTGAGGATCAAATGAAACGGAAATACCCACATCTTTTCTCAAACCCTTGAGAATCTACTTAAAGTACTAAATTTCGGGACGAAATTCCTTCTAACGGGTAGATGATGTGACAACTGTCAAACTAAGTCAACTTAAGTCAGTCAAAGCGTACGTTAGATCAATATGTGAAATGTAAACTTCATAATCTCTACGTTGTATAATATAATAGTATGTACGCTAATTCAAAACAATTATACGAACAAACGCTATTAAGTTAAATATTTTTTAAAATAAAATTAAATAAAATTATTTTTTCACATCGTGAACAGTGAATAGTATCCGAATAGTGAATAGTGAACGGTAAAAATGTAAAACTCTTCGGAATATTACAAATTTTATATCAAAACGTAGATAAAATTACGACGGCTCCGAATATGTAATCATATTTTTACCAAATGTTATATATACAAAGTTATTATAGAAAAACATATAATTTAACTTGAAAACGACGTTTGATTATATATATATATATATATATATATATATATATATATATATATATATATATATATATATATATATATATATATATATATATATATATATATATATATATATATATATATATATATATACATATATATGTAAATCGAAAGTCCGTGATATTTTTAATATTATTATATATATATTCGATTAATCGTCGGTAAACAAACCCGTGATAATAATAATATTATTATATATATAATGGGTCCTACTCCATTATTATCCAATTTTACATATTTTACCCTAAAAAATTCATATTTTCATTTATACGCATTCAATACGTATTGTTAAGTTTACCAACAATATTATATCAGTTTATAAAACACAAAATATACCATTAAAACGGTATCGTCGATACGAACAACCTGACATCAAAATTTCATATTATGGGTATCAGTTTTATATTTAATATTTTATTTTTCTTTAAAAAGAAATTATATTTACATTTAAACCCTATACTCTTATTAAAACTACAACTAATACCCTTTCGGTAATTCGTTAGAGATTTTTAGTTAAAAAGTTGATATTATTAAACTACGATTTTTGTAGATTACATTTTTATAAACATAAATTATTTATCTTATATAAAAACTATTAAATCTATTTAAAGAGTGTTTAAGGGTATGTTTTGTCATAAACAAATTCTAAAAGCTATAATTATCAAATCTATGTATCTTGAGGGCTGCTATACGAAAATAAACATATTATAAATAGAAGCTCAACTTCTCTTATTTTTCTTCACAAATTTACCAGAGCTTCTAGCTTCTTCTTTCTTTCTCCAATTGTTCTCCTTTTGGCTAAGAGCATCGTCACTTCGCCGCACAAAACGTTGTTGTTTTGTGGTGATATTTCGCAGTGTTTCTCAAATACAATCGTTCTTATATCTAAACCGAATTTACGCTTCAAATGTGAGTTCATACCCCTTCTTTTATTATTTATTCAAGTTTTTAAGGGGGAGAATACAAGTCATAATATTGAAATAATTATTTATACTCATCTGTAATAGTAGTAAACAAAATACAAATTTTGTAAACACCATTATTACAATAATTCAATTATAATTCCAAAAACAATATTGAATGATCTACTTACGAGGACGGTGTCTAGGCCGATCATTTTGGGTTAGGTTGTTGGATTTCCGAAAGGCTTATACGCTGAAAGGGTCCTGCCTCCCCATCCGATCTTCTACCTGGTCGTTCTTTATTTGATAGTCATGATATATTATTGAAATTATTAAATAGTATAATCATCTAAATAAGTTATTTCACACATATTCATAAATATATATATGATAGAATAATAAAAATAAACTATTTTAGGTATAGTTTGTGGATACAAAGGTTACTATTATATATTGAACAAAACCAAATAATTATATAAAAATATATAATTATTATACATTACAATATTATCAAGGGAAATATGATAATGGATAAACACAATGATTTTTCATATACAAATTTTACGTAAATAAGTTGATTGAATACATACATTTTGTGAGATGTGTCTTCACAAGTACTTATTTAAGTACTTACTATAAGTCCTGAATTTATAACCAGAGTCTCGGTAAGAGAACGTGATAATTGTGTATAGATCTATACGGGATTGACAACCCCGCACCTAAGCTGTTAGCTACAGTTAGACCGGCAGGTCTGGGGTGACAAATGTCATAACATTCCGACGTCTGAAGAACATCGCAGCAGGCCTACAAGTTACAGTATGGTTATAGGGCGTCTCACATGGAAAAACAATCAACTTTATAATTTGTTTACGTGGAATCATCTATTTTAACGGATTTATACTATAAACTATTTTATACATTTTAGTCTTTGGGACTTGGACATTTTATGAGAAGATATTGGATTTTCTCGGTTTACAATACTATCATTTACAAACAAAAAGGACTTTTCTTATACAAAAATCATATGAACTCACCAACGTAATGTTGACACTTGAAAAATCACTTGTATTCTCAGGTAACAATTAGTCAGGACCGACTATCCTTTTGGGATGGGACGCGAAGACGTCTCCTTTATTTATTTCGTTATCGTACTGTAATCAGGTTTAAACAATACCGTTTGAATAATGTAACTTTCCAATTTCAATGTAAGATGGTTGTTTATTTACTTATGTTTCAATGTATACAATGGTTGTGATACTACGTTTCGTTCCACCCTCAGACGATTCCGCCATCGTGGTTTGAGGGTGTGACAAAAGTCCAAATCCAAATCAAACATAAGCTAAACTAAGATCCTATTAATGTACTTACTGAAATCAGAAATAAGATTCAAAATCCAGAAGACACAAATCAACAATTGCATTCAAACATTCAAATACCAAAATACCGAAAAACATCAATAAACATGGAACCAAATGATTACTTGCATAAACTTCAAATCCAGAACATTCAAAACAGAGAACTACGAAATTCAGAAACTTTAACCTAATGCTAATGGTTGTCACAATCCAGAAACACCAAGCTACAAGCTTAAAACAACTAAACTAAAACTAAAAGTAGAGTGAAAACATAAAAATACCACAAAGGGCTGATGAAATCTCGAAACATGAGTCAAAGTCGCCGTAAGTCCACCTTAGGGTCTGATATTCGCCTCCGGTATTCGACCTAAAAGCCTCTATTTATAGTTGAAGAAAATTAGAACCCGCGCCGCGCAGAACTCATAACCGCGGCGCGCGTAGAGCCTTATCCCCGTTTTTTCACGGTTTGAATTTCTTCCACCGCCTCATCTCTTTGACGTGGCGCATCGCGCACACATACACTCCTGCAGCACGCGTGTCCATTCGACTGTTTTTGACTTTATCTTCAAACTTCTTCATTTTGTACGCGTTTAACCCCTGATTGTAACTTTTCTTTGCAAACAATCGCTGACACAAAAAGTGAGAATACCAATGTATATATGATATATTTTCACCAAGAATAGGGCTCAACAACGACTAAAATACTTGATATTACTAGGCGTTGTCCCAGTGCCAAGATGGAGAGTATGACAACTTTCAAATTAGTCAACGAAAGTCAACTCGAGTCAACCAGAGCACACGTTAGGTTAAGATATTGAAATATAAATTTTATAACCTCTACGATGTATTATTGAATATTATAATACTACATACACTAATTCAAATCAATTGTGCGAACATACACTGCAAAGTTAGACGTTTTGATAAAAAAATATTAAAATTAAAATTTTTACGTCGTGAATAGTCTCCGGCATGTACAGTGATCCGGCATGAATATTAGCCGACGTGAACAGTGATCCGGTATGAATAGTATCCTACGTGAACAGTGATTCAGTATAAATAGTATCCGACATGAACAGTATAAATAGTATCCGACATGAACAGTGATTCAGTATGAATAGTATCCGACGTGAATAGTATCCGACGTGAACAGTGATTCAGTATAAATAGTGAACGGTAAAATTGAAAACTCGTCCGAATATTACAATTTTTATATCAAAACGTAGATAAAAATATGACGGTTCTGAATATATATTTATATTTTTAGCAAACGTTATATATAAAAAGTTATTATAGAAAAAAGTATAATTTAAACTTGAAAACGAGGTTTGATTATATATATATATATATATATATATATATATATATATATATATATATATATATATATATATATATATATATATATATATATATATATATATATATATATATATATATATATATATATATATATATATATATATATATTCAAACGTTGAAAAGAAACACCGGACAATTCAAAGTTTGAAATTGAAAATGCATTATAATTTTATTTTAATTTTATATAAAGTGGACCCCACTTCATTATTTAATCAATTTTACATATTTACCCTCAAAGAATTTGTATTTTCATTTCAAACACTACGTATTCAATACGTATTTTTAAATTTATCAATAATATTATGACGTTTTATAAAACGGAAACATTACCGTCAAAACGGTATCGTCGATACGAACAATCTGACGTCAAAATTTAATATTATTGATATTAGTTCTATATTTAATATTTTCTTTTTCTATAAAATGAAATTGTATTTACATTTAACCCCTATATTCTTATTAAACTTACAATTAATACCCTTTCGTTAATTCTTTAAAGTCTTTTAGTTAAAAAGTTGATATTATTAAACTACGATTTTCGTAAATTATATTTTAATAAACAAAAAATCATTTATTTTATATAAAAACTATTAAATCTATTTAAAGAGTATTTTAAGGGTATGTTTTGTCATAAACAAATTCTAAAAGCCATAAAAGTCATATATCTGTATCTTGAGGGCCGCAATACAAAAATAAATCTACTATAAATATAGCCTCATTCTAGTCATTCAAATCACACAAACAAGTTCTTTGATACGTATAGAGAGATATACGAAGAATGAGTGTTAGAAGTAGATATTTTAGTTATACATATAGTGAGTTCGAGTTAGAAGCACGAAGAGTCGGGCGATCTAACAACAATTGGCGACAAGATTCTAGTCGATATTGAGGTGAGTTCTGTTGGATTAGGTGTCTAAGCCATGACTTTATATTTATATTTATCTTGTTAATTGAAGCAAAGTCCATTTGGGTTGCCCTCATAGCTGGAGGTTAGGATAGAGTTCAGTAGAGTAAAAAGTTGATTTATTAATTGTGTAATAAATCAATAGAATTAATTAAATGGTTTATTAATATATTTAAGTGTTAATATATTTATTAGAAACTATAATAATTAATTAAGTTTTAATCTATAATTAATTGGATTTAATTCAGTGATTAAATAAATTAATTAAAGGTGCAGGGACTGGTTTGTATTTATTCAATAGTTGAATTACTGACAAACCAGAAGCCAGGGGCTAGATTTGGTGCCACCTTGGAGGCTTTTGCCAAGGCAATGGAGAAGACAGTCCAGCAGAGTGATCTGGTCCAAGTGGCCAACAGGCTTGCCCACTAAGGAGGCTCCTTAGGGTTTCAGCTGTAACCCTAGAGGCTATAAAAGGAGACTCGTGGCACTCCATTTTCTGCGCCACTTTCACCAAGATTACTCTGCTGGACTGTCTTCTCCATTGCTTTGGGTGTGACACCATTTGAGGCAGGACATTTGTGCTGCTAGCTTCAAGGATCATAAGATCAAAAGGTTGGTTTTCTCAGTTTTGATCTTTAGAAATAATTGTTGGCTTTAGGATTTTAGTTTATTATCCTCATAGTAGAAAAAATAGATCTTTCTAGGGTTGCATGTGAACCATAAGAAATTATTTGTTCATTGTTTGCTAGAAAACCCTTCAGTGGTATCAGAGCTTAGGCTTGTTTTCTTATGAATTGATATAAACTGCTTGAATGATTATTGCCTTGAGTGTTTTTGCGAAAAACTCTCTTGGAATAGCCTAAATTTCATGGCCTAGGCTAGGGTTTCGTAACCCTAGCCGCCACCCTCTTTATTCCCCCCTTAATTGCTTGATTTGCTGCCCAGATAAGGATTGTTATTTTTGGTAATTGCTGATTAATTAAATAACTAGAATCCTTTATCCATATCTTGTAACTCTCAAAATCTAGGGATAAATATAGGTAATTAATTTGATTAATTTTGTGATGCCTATATTTGATTTAATTAGTTTAATTAATTGTTAATTAAAAGATCAATTAAATCAGCTTAAAGATTTAATTTAAATTTTCAAAAATTCCTTAAAAATTTGCGAAATATATTAAAATTAAATCTAAAATATTTTAATAAGATTAAAATATATCTTATATATTTATGATTAAAAGTTAATAATTTATATATAAGAAAATTGGTTAGTTTTACCGCAAGTAGGCCTCATTCACAAAACTGTCCTATAAAGTGGGTATAAGGCGACTGCCTAAAAAATGGCTGTCTAATGGGTATCTACTCTTACCCACCGCTCTCCTGGTCAGTCGAGTGTTGTTAGCTGAACAGGTTTGATAGAACCGCTAAGCCTCTTAAAAGTATAGTGCTATAATTGAAAGTACTAGAACCTTGAATAAAAACCCAATCTAGTTACTTTAGGATAAAAATGTGAATTGGTGCTAATCCATGGAATTGCACATTGCACTTTGTGGAACGTTGGTGGAGCGTGTGTGGTTTACTGGCACGCCAACTAGGGTCCGTAAAGACTTGCAATGGGTTTCTCGATTTTGTCATTATTAACGGAGCGTGTGTGGTTAACCAGCACGTTAATTAGAGATGACAATTGACTTCGAGAGTACCGAGCGAATTTGCATGGTTATTCACACCCGGTTTGTGATCCTCGGCATCCCAGTCACAAACAGTGGGGCACATCCGAGACTAAACATGCCATTGAATAGTTCAATGTGTCTCAACAGATCTAGGAATTTCATAAGATGAAATTGATAAGTGTATTATCTACCTTAATGACCATTATGTTGTGATTACGGCATCCCTCTTCACACCATAGTTGGGGCATTTTGGGTCCTAGCCTTAATAAATAATATATTGGGTAATTATTTAAAAGGATTAATTAAACTAATAAAATTTTGTTTATTGTAGATGTCTGAACCAAGTGTCTATTCTCCTCCCTCTCCTCCTTCACCCATTTCTGAGAGCATCAGAAAGCACCTGCTGAATATGGAAAGGCTGACTGGCCATAACTGTAAGGAATGGCTTCGCAATTGGAGACTGGCTCTCGGAATTGCTGGCAAGCTACATCTGACCGAGTATCCGACCCCGGTACCACCGAAACAAGTCATCATAAAGAGCCTTTATGATAAGCATGACTTATTAGTTGATGAATTCAAAAAGATTCGTGACCTCATGCTATTAACCATTGACCCCGAGTTCCGCAAGGATTTTGAATCCTTGGGGCCATATGAGTTAATGCAATCGGTTGAGGAAAGGTTCCAAAAACCGGTTGAAGAGGAACGAGCAAGGATCTTCAAAAGACTTGCAGAGTGCAAGTTAAAAGAAGGAAGTAGCACTAGTTCACATGTTCTCAAGACTGAGAGACACATAGGTGAACTGTATAAATTTGGTTCCCTTTTTTGATCAGGAGTTAAAGCATTAGCTCAACTCGCTGATCCGTTCATCCTGATGTATAGGAAGGGAAACCAGATAAGACAATCGTGGATAAGCATTCAATGTTGACTCTGTATGAGTCGTTCATAGAGAAGCATAGTTCCATTGATTCAACTGCTTCGGGATTGAGTCCAGTAATAGGACACATCAAGAAATGATCCAGATCGTCTGGACCGGTTCCTCGATGTTTCAAATTGGGAATCCACAGGGTGGGACACAGTCACGGAAAGATTGAAAAATGCTCCGAAGCCGAACAGTTTGGCAACTCAGGAATATCTTAAAACTCAGAACACCTGATCTTTAATTCCTTGATACAGGATGTGTTTCTCACATTTGCTCTGTATGTATGGACTCTGTAGGATGTGGGATGTTTAGAGTTTAATTAGATATCGAAATCATGTTATTAACCTATTAGATGCATATGACATTGCCTATCATATAGTACATTGTTCAAGGATTTTGTTTTTAATAAAATTGTCATTTTTCTTTTAATACATATTATTTGAAATATCCTTGAAATATCGTATGATTGTGTTGAATGCACGATTAGTAATAAATTGAATATTGATACATCCAAAGTGTTTGGATTTTAGGAATTGTGTCCCTTATGATTGTTAAAATAAATAAGAATCGATTCAACCAAAGGTCCAGTTGGACAGGACCTTGGAATCACTTGACTTAGAGTCACTTGATGAGTTGAGTTCTTAATGTGCTAAGAAATGAATCAACCAAAGATCCAGTTGGTCAGGACTTTGGAATCATTTGGCTTAGAGTCAAATGATGATTAAGTTTTTTATAAAGCACATGTGGCAAGAAATGAATCACCCAAAGATCTAGAGGATAGGATTTTGGAATCAGTTGACTTAGGGTCAACTGAGGATTGCAAGTCTTGAACAAAATTAACAAAGTCAAAAGTTTACATAGAGATGTAAAAGAAATTTAGATTAGGAGCAACAAACACATCAGTTGCTGTGTATTGCTCGAATCTACAAATTGAACACAATTGGTTGTACTTCATGATATTTGTCATTCGGTATGACGAATATGCTTCGCTTATCAGAATAAGCGATTGGATTGAATCCTTGAACAGTTCAAGGACTTCAAAGGAAGTACAAGATCCACAAAACGTGAGTGACAACATAAACTGGGAAAATGTTTCACAGTTATTTTCTTCCGAGAACATTAATAGTTATAATGTGTCTTAGGGAAGATGATGGAGCATTGGTCGAAACAGTTCGATCCTCAATGTATGAGATACATTGCAAATTAGTTTCCGATACATTGAATACTAAACCAGTCAGACCATATTCCAACCACAGCCTTCGACTAAGTAAGTTTTGCAGACACTGTCTGAAATGTAAAGCTGGGATTGTCCCACTTGTGCATTAAAGGTCTAGGGTCTTGTAGTGTTCGTCCGAACCTCATGACTAGCCTGAACCTAATCAGAAATGTCGTTTCACTGGCTATCCCGCTGTACCTGTAAAAGAAGAGCTCTTTTAGAAAGAACTCATATTCTAAGGAGACAGTGGGAGTTAGGACAGTCCTGAATGAGTTCAGGATTAGCCAAATGAAAGAACCTTTAGTCATCACTAGGCTTAGAGCAGAAATCATATTTCTGTTTCAACACTGACATAATCTTCTCTTGACCAGTAGTACTGATCACCATCATAAGTAGTTATGATCGGGGTGATATACTGATTGGTGGTAAAATACTATAGTTGGTACGGATTAGCAATCTGGCTACTTGGAAGCATTGGTGAGCCCGGTTGCTGCCAATTAAGAGAACCTTAGGATGAGATGCAGTCTGTGTGACAGTTTGATTGATTTTACAACTGGTCTTAAAACCAGTGGGAGTAATCATCAAAAGAAACCAACATGGACAGAAACGTACCTTCGGAACATCTGGTTGAGTGAGACGATACTCAGAGTCAAGTAATTGACTCCGAGAGAAGCACTCTCAATAGAAGATGAAATCCGAAAGGATACTGCATAATGTAAGTCGTTAGTGGAGCGCGTGTGGATCACCGGCACACTAATGAGGACTCACAAAGAATATGCCAGTATAAAGGTACATGGGCCCAGGATTTCCCCGTAGGCATCTCGCAAGAAAGGATATTCAGATTCTCAAAATATGCCAAAGGATTGGATTTTGAAAAGGGGCTGAAAGATATCTATTAAGATGTCAGAAAGGTTTGGATTCTCAAAATGTGCCAAAAGTTCTGGATTTTGTGAATAGTCCATAACCGTGTCAAAGCCAGTGGGAGTGTTGCTGTTACATAATGTTTCTAGGAAACGTCTCTTTTCATTACAAAGTGTAATGACTTGGTGTTAAGAGACGGATCACTATGAAAAACTTAATAAAGATACGGCATGCTCAGGAGGATACAAACGTCTATAAGATAGATCAAAACCCTGCCAAGATGATCTTGATGAGACTCAAGATGCATAGCTCAGGAAAGGAGTTTCCTGTCATTGCAAAGTGTGATGATTTGGCATGAGAGGTATGAAAGGTGCAACATGTTCACATAATCCATTGACATATATCAGATAGATGTTGTTATCAGTATAGAACTGGCCATTGTAAGCATGATCCTGATAAGATTCAAGATGCATGAGAAAAATTCTCCGAAAGGAAATAGTTATTAAAAGTCGTGACACAAGGATTATAAGTAATCCTAAGATTCCAAAAGGGTTTGGAATAGGACTAGATCGAATCCAACAAGTTTCTTGGATCGATCAGAAGTGTCATGAACATGTCTTGATGACTTAATGCTTTGAGCATACTGAGTCAGATTCGGGATATGACCTGGCTAGGAATACTTAATGGATTTTGTACATACGTGAGAAATCATTGGGAAATGATTGGCGTGAATATTGATAACAATTTGAAAAGAGTTTTCAAATAAGGACTTAATGGTTAAAGAATTTCGTTAGCATTCCGATAGAGCGCGTGTGGCTCACCGGTACATCGTAACACCTCGAAATACTCTTAGGGTGCAGTCATGTGGACTAAAGATCCCAAGAACCATGGAAAGTCACAGTACACTGTATGGAGATGTAAGTGAGAAAGACAGTATATGACCAAATTGAGATATCATCAGTTGTATGCCCGATTGGATAAAGTGTATCAATGTGAGACATTCGGATACATAGAAAGAGTGAAAGGTCATATAGAGATAAATACATAACATGAACTAAAAGTTTAATAGGAATCTAGAAACCAATAATAGTTTTATGTGAAATCCGACTTGGTGATTACCTAGTGGAGACTTGGTAATTAGGCAAGAGTAGCCACCAGTCAGATTTTATGTTTCAATTTTGCATGTTTCACTTCCCGAATAAATTGATTATTCAAAAGTCCACAGTCACTCATACTTTTCGGGAGTAAGTATGAACGAAGACTGTCGTGAATTGGTTTGTAGATTGTCTAAGGAGTTAGACATTGCAGTAAGACTGCTACAACGTTCACGAGTACTTAGAAATAGAGATTTGAGTTGGATTACATCACGAGCAATGTTGAGACGATAATATCGTATGATCGTGAAGCGGAGACATATGAGTTGAAATTTACGAGTCGGTTGTGCATTGATAGTACGTAAACGCATCAGTAACTCGATGTTATAAAACGCATTGTTGTGTACAATTTTGATAAGTAAAAGACATAAGCATATGAGTCGAAGCTTATTCGTTCCTTGACCCTGATGGAAAATAGATATCTGTAGGCCGCTCGATGATTTTGAAGTTGACTAAAGTGCTGGCCAGCCTGGACTAAATTGATGTGTTCAATTAGAAGTCCGAAAGTCATAAGCAGAATCGGAAATCGGGAAACAGAGTATCGGACAGAGATTGATCTCAATCCATGTCTCGTGTCTGAAAATATCTTGTTGGACGAAGGATCATATGATCACTTATCTATAGACAGAACTGACTGGGTCAGAGTTCGGCAGCAGTTTCTTGGAAGCTGTAGATTGTTTATTAATCAGAAGATAAATTAAAGTCATAGACTTATCCAAGTGGGAGACTGTTGGATTAGGTGTCTAAGCCATGACTTTATATTTATATTTATCTTGTTAATTGAAGCAAAGTCCATTTGGGTTGCCCTCATAGCTGGAGGTTAGGATAGAGTTCAGTAGAGTAAAAGGTTGATTTATTAATTGTGTAATAAATCAATAGAATTAATTAAATGGTTTATTAATATATTTAAGTGTTAATATATTAATGAGAAACTATAATAATTAATTAAGATTTAATCTAGAATTAATTGGATTTAATTCAGTGATTAAATAAATTAATTAAAGGTGCAGGGACTGGTTTGTATTTATTCAATAGTTGAATTACTGACAAACCAGAAGCCAGGGGCTAGATTTGGCGCCACCTTGGAGGCTTCTGCCAAGGGTGGCGAAAACCCTAATTAGGGTTTAGAAAGTCTGGTCCAAGTGGTCAACAGGCTTGCCCACAAAGGAGGCTCCTTAGGGTTTCAGCTGTAACCCTAGAGGCTATAAAAGGAGACTCCTGACACTCCATTTTTTGCACCACTTTCACCAAGATTACTCTGCTGGACTGTCTTCTCCATTGCTTTGGGTGTGACACCATTTGAGGCAGGACATTTGTGCTGCTAGCTTCAAGGATCATAAGATCAAAAGGTTGGTTTTCTCAGTTTTGATCTTTAGAAATAATTGTTGGCTTTATTATTTTAGTTTATTATCTTCATAGTAGAAAACATAGATCTTTCTAGGGTTGCATGTGAACCATAAGAAATTATTTGTTCATTGTTTGCTAGAAAACCCTTCAAGTTCATACCCCTTCTTTTTATATTTATTCAAGTTTTTAAGGGGGAGAATACAAGTTATACTATAAAAATAGCTATTTATACTCATTTGTAACAGTAGTAAACAAAATGTGAATATTGTAAACATCATTATGACAACAATTCAATTATAGTTCCAAAATATAATATCGAATGATCTACTTACGAGAGCGGTGTCTAGGCCGATCATTTGGGCTAGGTTGCTGGATTTCCGAAAGGCTTATACGCTGAAAGGGTCGTGCCTCCCCATTTGATCTTCTACCTGGCCGTTCTTTATTTGATAGTCATAAAATATTATATTTGAATTAATAAAGAGTACAACCAAGTTATTACACCACTATTATGGAAAATATCTTAAAAGATGTTGTTTATAACCATTTAAATAAGTTATTTCACATATATTGGTAAATATATGCTTTTCACGACAAGAATACTAACAATAAACTACTATAGGAATAGTTTGTGGTTACAAATGTTACTATAACCGTTAGAACAAGATAATTAATTATATACAAATATAAAATTATTATACATTACTATATTATCATGGGAAAAATGATAATGGGCAAATACAAGGGTTTTTCATATACAAACTTTACGTAAACAAGTTGATTGATACATACATTTTTGTGAGACGGGTCTTCACAGTGCTTATTTAAGTACATACTATAAGTCATGAAATTTATAACCAGAGTCTCGGTAAGAGAACGCGATACTTGTGTATAGATCTATACGGGATTGACAACCCCGCACCTGAGCTGCTAGCTACAGCTAGACCGACGGGTTTGAGGTGACAAATGTCATAACAGTCCGACGCCTGAAGAACGTCGAAGCAGGCCTACATGGTCACAGTATGGTTATAGAGCGTCTCGCATGGGAAATCAACTTTATAAATTGTTTACGTAGAAATATACATTTTCAATGCCTTTATACTACAAACTACACTATACATTTTAGTCTTTGGGTTTTTAAGACTTGGATACATTCATAAGAAAATATTGGATTTTCTGGTATTACAATACTACCTTTTACAAGGAAAGAGATTCCTCATACAAGTTTTATGGTATTAAAACTACATTTTAACAAGTTACAACTATAAGTATGGTTTTTACTTATACACACTGGTTCTATGGAAATTAAAACTACGTTTTATCAGTTATATAAATATAAGTATGGTTTACTTATACATATGAGTTTTACAGAATTAAATCTATGATTGGTCTACGAGTAAACATCTATTTACACTGTTTCATACAAGAATAAAACTACGTAATACTATTTTCAAGTATAGAAATACTTATACATTCTCGGTCTTTGGGTTTTAAGACTACGACTCATTTATTAGAAAATATTGGATTTTCTGGTTTCAAACACTATCCTTTTACAAGAAAAAATGATTATGGATTTTCTCATACAAAAATCTTATGAACTCACCAACGTAATGTTGACACTCTTTCAAACTACTTGTATTCTCAGGAAATTGATAAGGTAACTACAACCTTTGACGATGGGTCGCTATGGCGTCATACTATGTATTTTGATATCATATTGTAATTGTATTAAAAACATACAATCTTTTGAACTCTTGTAACATTTACAATTATGTATATGATGGATGTGTTTGCTTTGATCACTATTGTACAAACGTTGTTGTGATACTGTTCATGAAGTCATCCACCCTCAGACGTTTCCGCCATCGTGGTTTGGGGGTGTGACAGATTGGTATCAGAGCAATGTTTATAGTGAAATAAGTATATCAATCCATTTAAGATATACAACTATAAATACAATGGGACTAAAACTCTCTAAAACAATCTGTACAAAGTATACTTTAAAATACAATGATATTTTTATAAAGTATAAGTACAAGTACATACATACTAGAACAGTGTCATAACCAGAATAATACAAGAGTAATAAGATGAGTTGAACACTACGAGTAGGCCTAGGTAGTTATGTAATCATACCTAGGACAGATAGAGCCTGATCAACTATATTTGTCCAATGTATGACTAACATGTACTTAGAAATATTCGTAGTGGACAACAAGTCTAAAAACTTACCATGAACCATATACAAAGAAACTATAAAACAAAATATAAAGCTAAATTACTACAGGGGTATTTTATAAGACTATAGAACCATACATCTAGACACTTTATGTACCTCTTATACCCCTATCCTTACATAGTAGACCTGATAATTCGATAATACCTGACCAATAACTATTATCGAAAACCTACCATCATCCTTACCAACAGTTCCATTAAACTAATATTGGTATAAATTCAATCTGAAAGCCGAAGGCGGGCTATGTCACCTGCCAAGTCTTCTGGGTTCTCTTCACTTGTGATCTTGAGAAAATCATGGTTAAAACCACTCATAGCAGAAACAGAAGGCAGAGATTGTTGCTGTGTATGGGTCCCTGATGAAGCTTCCTCCCTCTTCTGAACCTTTCTTTTCTTGTAAACAGCCTTAAAGGTAGCTTGCCTCAATCTCTTTGTGGTATCAGTTATCTTCGAACTGGAACCCTCGACTATTGCTCTTTTCTCGTTCTCTAGACCAAATATTATGTCTGCTCTATTAGGATTATTATCCAATTTCTGTTGCATAAATACTTTCAGTCATTACAACCTCATGGCATTGAAATTGTGGAGAAAGAAATACAATTCTTAACCCGAGTATGGTTAATAAGAGTTTGTAGACTCTTAATCTGTCGTCGAGGCCAACTTTTGATGCCTAACTTCCTATAGCGTTGCTTCAACTGTGTTGATCCAACGTTGAGTTCCCTTGCAGCTTCCAAAATTGGCTTATCAAAATGCATGGATATTGTTTCCTTACTCAACGCATGTCTAGAACCCCTTTTTCTACAAATTTCAAAGGTTCTTGGAATCGAGGTTGAAACGTTTTCATTTTGGATCAATTGTGTATGATCCTGATCACTAACACTTTCATTGTTACCTAATATGGGTAATAGTTCTTGATTTCCAAAATCAGCCATAAACCTAGAATTCCCATTCTTGAAACTTTCCAAGTTACTTTGGATAAATTGAAAATGATCCTGATATTGAAAACCACCCACGGACTCAGGATTCGCTGAAGCGAGCCCGATAGTGTCATCATGGATCGGCTGTATTTGATCTTGATTTTGAATGTCAATTTGAAACCCCTGATTTATTAGATCTACTCCACTATGCAGTATGGGCACGTTCATACTTAGATTATCATTAGTAAGATCATCTACAAATGGATCTGTGTATAACGTATGTTAGATAATTAAGCAAAATAATAAAGCTTAACAAAATGACTTAACCTGGAAGTATATATTGAGATTGCCCAACAGCGATGTCTTGATTTAAAGGCAGTGGATCTTCAGGGAGAATACTCATCAGAGGAAAAACTTCAAGATCATCTTGAGGTTGATCCAGCGATAATATATCTGGAAAATCTATACCCCACATAGTTTAAAACAAAAATCAAAACAATAGAAAAAGGAATAAGAAATAAAATGAGTTTAGGATACTATAATTACCAAACCCCAGTGGAGGTATCTGATTAAATGATAGGGAGGTACCCTCTTCCCTTAAGAAATTCAGCTTAGTGTCTGACAAATTTTCCATAGGAGATCTATTTTCCATACCTCGATTTGGAAATCTGAGATTATATAAGAATAAACTGGTAGTAGCAAAAGATGTAGATATGGATGATACTACATACCCGTTTATATAGTATCTTACAGCTGGAACTGAAGGGACAACCCACGTTCTTATTACCGAAATTCAAAATATCTACAGTAGGTGCAATCTTTTCACTACCCTAAGTGATATCTTTTCCAAATTCGTGGCTTGACTCCGATGCAGATAGGGTAACGAAAAGACATTTATTTTAATATTTATATATATATATATATATATATATATATATATATATATATATATATATATATATCTTCTGATAACGAAAATAGTTCAATGAACATTTAATTCAATAATAATCTATTCATAAATAATGAACTTGAACTTACTCATCTGGCATCTGTACAGCTCGTGGTTCACCTGAATCTGACATGTTTCCTTCCATCCTACGAGTATCAACTGTAAAATGACATCAAATGATTAAGAAATCAATAGCTAATACAAGTCACAATTAGAGAATATCATATGTTATCAAACCGAAACTCCTAATTTCACGATTTTACTAAATCAACCGTTAAAAAAATCACAATATTTGGACTCAATACAACAAATATTAGCAACCTACATATGAGGTGAACCAATGCATACTTTCAGATTTGGACATCTAGGGTTTGAAACCCTAACACTCAAAATTTCTAACCTTGTGAATTAAGAAATCGAGAACGCGTTCCGGGTGTTAAATCCAACTTCCGTAAACTTTTCCTACGCAAAACCGTTGATCAAAATAACCAAATTTGGCACTTTTTACTTTGAAAATAATCTAGGAGGATTTTTGATTCGTAAATAGGGTAAATAAGAAAATCTGCCCAAATAACCCCGCTAACACAGGTTAGCGACGCTAACCAGTAAAGTTAGCATTGTTAACTTCTAAAAATCCGACCCGTACTCCGAAACCCAACCCGTGTAATTCTACTAGATGCTACAGTAACTAGAACACGCCCCGTGTAACTTCTGTAAAGCTAAACAGTTTCGAAAATGTGTACTACACGAGCCGAGTGACTCCTACACGACCCATGTAACTCCTTTATACTATTTTTAAGGTTTAAACTCCTTATAAATGAATTTCTAATCCTCCTAACTCACATAACAACCTAGTAACTCTTATTTATACTAGGATTAACTCAAGTTACTTATCGAAAATATCACGGCATTACACTCCAAAATCAAAGCAATTAAAAACTAGGAAGCACCAAGCGTGGACCTGAATTTACCTAGGAACGTGAGGACCAGATGAAACTCAAATACCCACATCTCTTCCCAAACCCATGAGGATCTATTCAAAGTGCTAAATTTCGGGACGAAATTCCTTTTAACGGGTAGATAATGTGACAACTGTCAAATTAGTCAACGAAAGTCAACTCGAGTAAACCAGAGCACACGTTAGGTTAAGATATTGAAATATAAATTTTATAACATCTACGATGTATTATTGAATATTATTGTTGAAAATACGATAAATGATCTCCACGAATAAGGTTTTTAAGCCGATTACTGTGTGACAGATATGTATTTTATCTATAATATGCGGAATAAATAAGAGTTGCGGAATAAATATAAACAAAAATTAAGTTACTGAAAGCTATAAATAAGTAAAATAAAGCGGTAAATTTAATCTAGACAGTATTTAAATGGATAGAAAGCGGTAAATAAAGTAAATGTTAGAAGTTAGAGGTTAGATGTAATAAACGCCATTATCAACGATAAAGTGTTTTTACAATAAATAAAAATGTTAGAAGTTAGAAGTTAGAAGTTAGATGTCTCGGTTAAATACAGTCCACATATGTTGTTGTTGTCACGGTTCAATTTGTATGTCTTGGAATTTAGTACAATTGATTTATAAAGGTTTAAATAAATCAATAACGGCACAGGTAAATTATTGGAATTATAATTTCAAAAGAACTTATCGATAGCAGATGAAGATGGTGATTTTCTTTGAAGCGTCGATTCTTGTTCTTTGCTCGGTTTTTCTTGCTGAATGGTATTTATTCGGTTTTGTGTTGGTTTGGACGTGGGTTTGCTTGAGTGTGTGTATTGTAGTTGTATTGGTGCTGTATGGGTTTGGTGTCGGGTAGAGGTTTTGTTTCTTGCGGTTATATGGTTTGGTTCTTGTTGCCAAATTCAGAAATTTGAGTGTCTTGAGGTGTTTGGTTGTGGGTTTCTTTAGTGTGTGTGAGTATATATGTAAGGTGTTGTGCAAGAATGGCAAGAGGTGAGCTTCTTATTTATAGTTGCTGACAGACAGTGTTCGCGTCGCGACCATCTAGCCGTCGCGTCGCGAGGGTGCGTTTGTCGTGTTGCTTTTGGTCGGCCACTGGTTAGTGCGTTGTGTTGGTAGCCTCGCGATTGAAAAGTTGGTGGTGTCGCGTTGAAGGCTTCGCGTCGCGACCAGGAGACCCGTCGCGTCGCAATTGCTGTAGCAATCTGGACTCTTATGTTTTGCTCTTCTTCACGTCGCGACCATGGTGTCTGTCGCGTCGTGATTGCTGTAGCATTCTGGATGATATTTTTGCTCTTTGGTACATAGCGTCACTTCCTCAGGTTTGGTTGTTTTCTCAAAGTTTCTTGGGTCTTGATTCATTCTTGTTTTTGATCTCGAGTCCATGCAACCTGAAATAAACTGATAATATTTGTCAGATAAAATAAAAACAGTTCATCTTATTTCTGTGATGGTCACATACAAAAATATTATTTTCAACAATTTTCCCCTATGTGATCATTACTGAAATAAGAACAGATTAAAAGGTAAGGTTGAAAATTCTTGAAATTTGGATAAAACATTTATAAAACCATATCACTTGTTTTGAAAAAGTGTGACTAGATTTTACTTATGTTTTGAAAAATGTTTGTCAAGAATATTTGTTTCTGAATCAAGGTTTCATGTTCAATAATCAAAGGGTTTTTGTATATGTACTTTCATAATATTCCTTAAGATTTTATAACATTTATAAAGACGACAAGTGATCTTAATAGGTCGATTCAGATGAACTCTCATAGGTATAGCTTACACTTGACTGAGGTGTTTTGGTTGTTCTGGGTGCAGAACTGGTGTATAATCACTAAAGATGAGTGATATCTCTCAGTTTGAAGGTGTTGACTTATGCTTAATATGGATTTATACCTATATACTTTAGTCACTTGGTCTTCATATTAGATAATCAATCACATAAGACTGGTTTCGGCATTACTCAGAGGGTTTCTTCATTCATGCCATTGATGTTCACTCTCTCTCCGTCGGGAAATACATGTAGAGGGGTTTAAAAAATTTTCATAGTGCAGTTTGCAACTAAGAATATTCAATTATGAAGGCTACAGTATCCCGGTAAATCTTCGGTTTTGAATGATTTATATTTGATAGAGCATTTGAGAATCCGTTTGTTTGAAAATTTTTGAGAGATGTCTGTCTTGATGGATTGTTGTTGTAAATCTTTCTTTTCTTTGGTGAAGTGTTCACCTTTGTCTTTATCTTTTCTTAATTTGTGTGAATACACATTGTATGAAAGATATCTGATGTGGTTGCCAATTGTGATATGTTGACAGCATTTGTTGGAGATGACTTTGCACTTTGAGATTTGATTTCCAGGTTTTCTTTTGGTTTTCTTGGATATGACTTGTTGTTTCTTCAATTGTGAGACTTGCTATGCAAGATGATAAATCTTTTCTTGATGTGGCTTGATTGAGGATAGGGATAGGTGATATAAAAGACAGTTTGTCTAATATATAAGAAAATGATTGTATCGTCCCTGGTCATTTTGATATCTAAGCAAAAATGAGACTAGCATCACGGTATAAGAGTATAAATCCTATAAGTCACAATGAAAACACCTTTGCTCACAGAAATGAATTCCACTTAGCAGTTGAAGACGAGGCACAAATTCTCACATGGGTTTGGTTTTCATCTGAATCTCCTAATCTTATGTCCCTTAATAGATAAAATCGTTACAATTGAAATAAATTCAAAGGGAATAAGAGAGTGTACATAACGAAAATTTTGAAATTTGAACCTTCACTTTAATTAAGAATCAATATGACTGAGAACATTCATCGAGCATAAGTATATGGAAATCTAGTCAAGAAGATGTTAATCACATGGTTTTATAAAGACTTTAAAAGATAAAACTTTATCCTAATTTTTTTTGTGATTTTTGATTATGTGGATGTTTTTGGAAAATTTTGGTTATTTGAATGTTTTTGGAAAATTTTGGTTATTTGAATGTTTTTGGTCAATTTTTTTTGAATTTTCTATTTGAATGAAAGTAAACACTCTTTTGTACAAACAAAAAGTAAGAGATTAGGGATGGATGTTATCTGGATTTAACATTCCTAGACGGCCTAGAAAGTATTGAAACTTGGTTTCGTCTAGAGCCTTAGTAAAGACATCGGCAATTTGATCTTCGGTGTTGATGAAGTGCAATTCGATATGACCCTTTTGAATGTTGTCTTTGAGGAAATGATATCGAATGTCGATGTGCTTTGTCATGGAATGGTGTACGGGATTGTGAGAAATGGCAATAGCGCTGGTTGAGTCACAAAATATGGGAATTTGTGAGACTTTGTAGCCATAGTCACGTAATTGAGTTTGCATCCACATGACTTGTGAACAGCAGCTTGCGGCGGCTACATATTCAGCTTCTGCGGTTGAAGTGGACACGCATGATTGTTTCTTTGAAGTCCAACTTACCAGTCTGCCTCCTAGAAATTGGCAAGAACCAGATGTGCTTTTCTTGTCTAGTCTGCATCCTCCATAGTCGGAGTCGGTGAAGGCGTTAAGCTGAAAATCAGAGTTAGCTGGATACCAAAGGCCAAGAGATGGAGTTCCTTTAAGATATTTGAAAATTCTTTTCACAGCTATAGCATGAGATTCCATAGGATTGGCTTGGTATCTGGCACAGACACATGTAGAAAACATGATGTCGGGTCTGCTGGCTGTGAGGTATAGGAGTGATCCTATCATTCCTCGATATTTCTTTTGATCAACAGGCTTGCCATTTAAGTCTGCATCTAATTTGTAACCAAGGGACATTAGGGTTTTTGCTGTATTGGATTTGTCAAGAGAAAAACGAGTTAGAAGATTTTTGACATAATTTTCTTGATTGATGAAAATTCCATCTGATGATTGTTTGACTTGAAGTCCAAGAAAAGTAGTCATTTCTCCTATCATGCTCATCTCAAATTTGCTCTTCATTAAATCTGCAAACTTGATACTCCAAGATTCATCAGTAGAACCGAAAATAATGTCATCGACATATATTTGAACGATTAGCAGATGTTTATTAAAGATTTTACGAAAGAGAGTTTGATCAATTGAACCTCTTTTGAATCCTGATTCTTCTAGAAATGTTGACAATGTTGAATACCAGGCTCGAGGTGCTTGTTTTAAGCCATAAACTGCTTTTTGTAACTTAAAACTGTGATTTGGAAACTGTGGATCTTCAAAACCTGGAGGTTGTTGAATATACACATCGCGATCAATCTCTCCATGTAAAAATGCACATTTTACATCCATTTGGAATACTTTGAAGTTCTTGTGTGCTGCATATGCTAGAAAGATACGAATGGCTTCGAGTCTTGCAACTGGAGCATAAGTTTCATCGTAGTCGATTCCTTCTTGTTGTGAATAGCCTTTGACGACAAGTCTTGCTTTGTTTCGACAAACTATGCCTTGATCATCAGTTTTGTTTCTGAAAACCCATCTTGAACCTACTACAGTAACATTGGGAGGAGTAGGAACAAGATCCCATACTTTGTTTCTTTCGAATTCAGCTAGTTCTTCTTGCATGGCTTTGACCCAGTCTGGATCTTTGAGAGCTGAATGGATGGTTTTGGGTTCAGTCATGGATAAGAATGCTCCGTATAAACATTCATTTGAGGTAGCGACTCTTGTTTGAATACCAGAATTGGGATCTCCTATGATTTGTTCTACAGGATGATTCCTGGTCCATTTGTTTAGGCGAGTTTTTTCAGGTATTTCGATTGGTGTTTCTATGTCCCATTGTTCTTCTTGGTCAGGTGATTCTGTTGGGAATAGATTTTGGTTGTTGTTAGATATGTCTTTTTGGATTATAGGGTGAGAATGGGGTAATGAAGGTTCCTCCATAGATGATGCACTGGGATCACTTTGGACAGGTGGATTGGGAGTGTTCAAAGAGGGATTTAGTGTTGGTAATTCCCCCTCAACTTGATCTGCATTTTCTTGGTTTGATTGTGAAGTTTCTGCATCGGAGTTTCCTGTAGGAATAGTAGAAGATGTTAGAAATTCAGAATTATAAGCGGTTTTGGGTTGTTCAAAAAGTAAATCAAGATCAATTTCTATGTCCGTAGAAGGCATTTGTTGAATTGGATTTTGAAAAATATTATCAATCATTTTAGAACCAAAATGTTTACGATCCAATTTCCTGACATAAAATTCATCGAAATGAACACCAGTACTTTCTTCAATTACTCTAGTACGTTTGTTCAGTACTCGATAAGCAGCTGAGGTAAAAGAGTAACCAAGGAAAATTCCTTCGTCTGATCTTGATTCAAATTTTGAAAGGTGATCTTTGTTATTCTTTATGAAGCATCGACAACCAAAAATATGAAAGAATTTGATGTTTGGTTTTCGGTTGTTAATGACTTCATATGGTATTTTATGAAGATGTTTATGGATTAAAGAACGATTTTGAGTGTAGCAAGCTGTGGCTATTGCTTCTGCCCAGAAGTATTGTGGCAGATCAGCAAAGATGAGCATTGATCTTGAAGCTTCGCACAGAGTTCGGTTCCTTCTTTCAACAACGCCGTTTTGTTGAGGAGTGTAAGGGGTTGAGAAGTTGTGTTCGATGCCTTTGTTTTTGAGAAATGAGTCTAGAGTTATGTTTTTGAACTCTAAACCATTATCACTTCGGATTCTTCGAACTGGTCGTTTGAGCTTTAATTCAATCTGTTTGATGAAGTTGATCATTTCTTCAGGTGCTTCTGACTTTAGCCTCAAAAAGAAAACCCAAGTAAAGCGTGAATATCCATCAATAATAACAAGGATGTATTTCTTTCCTTTTATGCTTTGGGTTTTTGCAGGGCCACAAAGATCAATGTGCAGTAATTCTAGTGGTTCGGATACACTAGATTCAGGAATGCTTTTATGAGAGGATTTGGACAGTTTTCCTCCTTCACAAGCTGCACAAAGAGTTTCATTATCAAGTTTTAGAAGTGGCAGTCCGCGAACAAGATCATTTGCAATCAATTTGTTGATGTAGCCGAAATTTAGATGGGAAAGACGACGATGCCACAACCAACTAATATCAGCTGAAGCTTTGGGTAAAAGACAGATGTCTGGTTTTCCATAGATAAGGTCCATATCTAGTGGATACATGTTGCCTAGACGATCAGAATTAACTAGAATGACTTTGGTCTTGGCATCCATGATTATGCTTCGTTGTTTGGTGAAAAGAACTTCATGATTGTTGTCACAGAGTTGTGATACGCTGATTAGGTTATGTTTCAGGCCGTCAACGTAGGCTACTTTCTTGATGGTGAAGTGACCATTTGTTATGTTTCCATAACCTTTGATTCTTGCAGTCATGTTATTTCCAAAAGTAACATCTTGTTTGGATTCTGTGGGTTTGAAGTCTCGTAGAAAGCTCTGGTTTCCTGTCATATGCTTGGAGCAGCCACTATCGATATACCATGTGCCATCCTTGGGCTCTCCAGCACAAAGTGCCTGCAATTAGACAGAAAGTTTAGGTACCCAAACCATGGTGGGTCCTGATTTGTTAATGGTTTTTGATAATTTGGAATCATTGTAATATTTGTTGATTGGACGGAATGGTTGAGGTTTAAGTTGATTTATTAGATTTTCCCAAAGTGAGATTTGTTTTTGAAAACCTGTCATTTGAAACGATTTCTGATTTTGTGAAAAGTATCCTATATGTGAAGTTCTGTTTGATAACCTTTCTTTGTATCTGGGATTTTGATGATTTTGAAAAACATTATGATGATGGAATGGAATTTGGTGAAATGATGGTTTCTGAAAGTTCCTTGAGAGATTGAAGTTTATCTCTTGAAAGCGATTTTGAATTGGTTTTTGAAAAGGTTTTTGTTTTGGATTAAAGGTTTGTTTTTGTGGCACAGAGACTGGTTTCAAAGGTTTCTCTTGGGTTTCTTTGAAAACTTTGGGCTTGCTTTGTTCTTTTGGTTTAAAGACAGCTTGAATGGGTTGTTTATTTGTCTGTTGTTTCTTTGAATACTTTTGTCCCAGACTATTCTTTCCAATAACAGTTGAGTTTAAAGAGGGAAAGACAGTTGGAGCTGAAGTACTACCATTCTGATGAACAGAATTTTCTCCATTTAAGAAATTTTCAAGTTTGATTGTGTCATCATTCTTTGTTAGTTTAGTAGATCTCAATTGATGAGTTACTGAACTAGCAGAGTCTGATTCAGATTTTACAACTCTTTTGAATGACTTGTTGAAAAAAGTATCATCTGGGCTGCAGTTGATAACTGTTTCATCATCTGAATCGTCCTCATTGGCAGATAAGAAAAAATCTGGTAGAGGCGATTTAGAATTTTCACAAATTGTCCCATTTTTCTTTTCAGTCTTTTCATTTTCAAAGGATTCTCTTCCAATTCCTGGTTTATAATTCGTATCAATTTTTCCAGTTCCTAAGTTGTTTGCTTTAGTGAAAACATCATCACTCAATTTTCTAGCAATATTGATAGAATCTAGTTTTCCATGAAATCTTTGATTTTCGGATTCAAGAAATTTGATTTGCTTTGAAGAATCATCTAGTTTTAGAATTAAACTAGTGTTTTTGTCAGTTAAATCTTGAATTTTTTGTTTTAACTGAAGGACTTTCTTTTCTAAGGTATCTTTTATTTCAGATGAAATAACAGATTGATTTTTTATTTCTAAGTCCCTTTTTTTGTTTTAGAGCTTCATTTAATTGTTCTAGGACGTGATTATTTTCTTCAGATTTTCGTTCAATGTCTCTTTCAAGTTTGTCTCTAGTCCTTGTAGATTCTCCAAATCTGAGTTACAAGGTTTGTAATTCAGATTTGTAGATGTCAGATTTGACTATTGTGTCATGATACAGTCTGAGATCAGCTTTTAGACTGTTCTCAATCTTAGTCATGTGGGACTCAAATGGTGTTCTTGAAAGACCGAGTTCTAAGATCATAGACCATACCTGATCGATGACATATGGAGCTCTTGTGGTTGGTTCATTGTCAGCCATGAAGCAGAAGTTTGACTGAGCTGGTTCAGTATCTGTTTCATCATCAGAAGTTGGCCAGTGTTCCACGCTAGGTTCGTGGAATGCCATCAAAGATTTTTGCTTTGCTTTATTTTCTTGTTTCTTCAGCTCTTCGGCTTTTTGAGCATAGTAAGCTGAGTCTTTGACCTTGACTTTGGCTCGACAATCTCGGGCATAATGATTTAGTCCTTTGCATTTGTGACAAATGATTACGTCATCATCATCATCGTTATTGTCAGCCTTTTGGCTCTTAACGGGTGGTTTTTCAGGTGCTTGAGTTTGTTTCTGTTGAGATGGTTTTGAATTATTTTGCTGAAATCCATTGTTTTGATTATAAGAGTTGTGATTATTTTGAAATCCACGATTCTGAAAGTTTTGTCCAAAAGTGGATCTTTGTTGAAAATTTGGTCTGAAGTTTGATTGATTATGATGTGGCAAAAATCTTTCGAGATTAGTGTTTGCTACCAAAGCACACAATTGTTGGTAATCAGCTTCATTATTTGGATCAGACAAGTCACAAGAATTACTTAAAAAAGCTTGGTTTTGATTGAAATCAATTTGACTTTGATCAAGAAAATGTGTTTGGTTTTGAGAGGATGTTGACAACAGAGCAAGTGGTCCTCCAAAAGAAGTAGACGTTGGTGGGTCAATCGAGGATTCATACGATTGTAATTCTCCGTACAGATTATACAAAGATTCAGTATGAATTGCTGGATTTCCCTGAATGATTAGTTTTACCATTTTCCAGCTTTCATAAAGGTTGTTTAAAAATTTGAGGTTTATCTCATGCTGTGACTTTTTGATGCCCAAATTATTCATTTTGATGGTAATGAGATTGAACCTGTCATGAGCATCATGGATGGTCTCATGTGAAAACATTTTGAAGTTGTCAAATTCGTTTAAAACAGATGTTTTCTTGTTTCCAATGATTCTCTCATTTCCTTCAAAACGATTTTTCAAAGTTTGCCAAATTTGGTTTGCAGTTAAAAGGATTATATCATTCATTTGGCTTAGAATACTGTGGGGTATTCCAGACACAAGCTCCTTTTTGGCTTGAAGTTCAAGTTTCTTCCTTTCATTCAGTATATCCAAGTTACTCGTAAGAGAGGTCATGTTATCTGGTAGAGATCCGTCTACACATTTCCACACATCTTCACTTATAGAGTTGAGATGAAGATTCATACGACCTACCCATGATTTATATTCTTCAGGAATAAGAATGGGTGCTCGAGTACCTGAACCTATACTGTTAGCAATAGATACAGAATTTATGTTTGAGTAGTTTGCGGAAGACATTTTTGGTTTTTTTTTTTTTTGTTAACGAAAATGTGATGTTAAAATGAAATTTTTAAAGAAAACTTATTGGTGGTTTATAAAAACGCTACACAAAAATTTTCGACAAAAATTTTCAAAATAAATCACACAAGTAATTTTTAAATGTTGTTATTTTTTTGAACAAGTGATATTAAGATGAAATTTTTAAAGAAAACTTATTGGTGGTTTATAAAAACGCTACACAAAAGTTCTCAACAAAAATTTCAAAGTAAATCTCACAAGATACCAATTCTTGAAAATACGATAAATGATCTCCACGAATAAGGTTTTTAAGCCGATTACTGTGTGACAGATATGTATTTTATTTATAATATGCGGAATAAATAAGAGTTGCGGAATAAATATAAACAAAAATTAAGTTACTGAAAGCTATAAATAAGTAAAATAAAGCGGTAAATTTAATCTGGACAGTATTTAAATGGACAGAAAGCGGTAAATAAAGTAAATGTTAGAAGTTAGAGGTTAGATGTAATAAACGCCATTATCAACGATAAAGTGTTTTTACAATAAATAAAAAGGTTAGAAGTTAGAAGTTAGAAGTTAGATGTCTCGGTTAAATACAGTCCACATATGTTGTTGTTGTCACGGTTCAATTTGTATGTCTTGGAATTTAGTACAATTGATTTATAAAGGTTTAAATAAATCAATAACGGCACAGGTAAATTATTGGAATTATAATTTCAAAAGAACTTATCGATAGCAGATGAAGATGGTGATTTTCTTTGAAGCGTCAATTCTTGTTCTTTGCTCGGTTTTTCTTGCTGAATGGTATTTCTTCGGTTTTGTGTTGGTTTGGACGTGGGTTTGCTTGAGTGTGTGTATTGTAGTTGTATTGGTGCTGTATGGGTTTGGTGTCGGGTAGAGGTTTTGTTTCTTGCGGTTATATGGTTTGGTTCTTGTTGCCAAATTCAGAAATTTGAGTGTCTTGAGGTGTTTGGTTGTGGGTTTCTTTTAGTGTGTGTGAGTATATATGTAAGGTGTTGTGCAAGAATGGCAAGAGGTGAGCTTCTTATTTATAGTTGCTGACAGACAGTGTTCGCGTCGCGACCATCTAGCCGTCGCGTCGCGAGGGTGCGTTTGTCGTGTTGCTTTTGGTCGGCCACTGGTTAGTGCGTTGTATTGGTAGCCTCGCGATTGAAAAGTTGGTGGTGTCGCGTTGAAGGCTTCGCGTCGCGACCAGGAGACTCGTCGCGTCGCCATTGCTGTAGCAATCTGGACTCTTATGTTTTGCTCTTCTTCACGTCTCGACCATGGTGTCTGTCGCGTCGTGATTGTTGTAGCATTCTGGATGATATTTTTGCTCTTTGGTACATAGCGTCACTTCCTCAGGTTTGGTTGTTTTCTCAAAGTTTCTTGGCTCTTGATTCATTCTTGTTTTTGATCTCGAGTCCATGCAACCTGAAATAAACTGATAATATTTGTCAGATAAAATAAAAACAGTTCATCTTATTTCTGTGATGGTCACATACAAAAATATTATTTTCAACAATTATAATACTACATACACTAATTCCAATCAATTGTGCGAACATACACTGCAAAGTTAGACGTTTTGATAAAAAATATTAAAAATAAAATTTTTACGTCGTAAATAGTCTCCGGCATGAACAGTGATCCGGCATGAATAATAACCGACGTGAACAGTGATCCGGTATGAATAGTATCCGTCGTGAACAGTGATTCAGTATAAATAGTATCCGACATGAACAATGATTTGGCGTGAATAGTGACCGCGTGAATAGTGAACGGTAAAATTGAAAACTCGTCCGAATATTACAATTTTTATATCAAAACGTAGATAAAAATACGACGGTTCTGAATATATATTTATATTTTTAGCAAACGTTATATATAAAAAGTTATGATAGAAAAACGTATAATTTAAACTTGAAAGCGACGTTTGATTATATATATATATATATATATATATATATATATATATATATATATATATATATATATATATATATATATATATATATATATATATATATATATATATATATATATATATATATATATATATATATATATATATATATATATATATATATATATATATATATATATATATATATATATATATATATATATATATATATATATTCAAACCTTGAAAAGAAACACGGACAATTCAAAGTTTGAAATTGAAAATGCATTATAATTTTATTTTAATTTTATATAAAGTGGGCCCCACTTCATTATTTAATCAATTTTACATATTTTACCCTCAAAGAATTTGTATTTTCATTTCAAACACTACGTATTTTTAAATTTATCAATAATATTATGACGTTTTATAAAACGGAAAAATCATCGTCAAAACGGTATCGTCGATACGAACAATCTGACGTCAAAATTTAATATTATTGATATTAGTTCTATATTTAATATTTTCTTTTTCTATAAAATGAAATTGTATTTACATTTAACCCCTATATTGTTATTAAACTTACAATTAATACATTTTCGTTAATTCGTTAAAGACTTTTAGTTAAAAAGTTGATATTATTAAACTACGATTTTCGTAGATTATATTTTAATAAACAAAAAATAATTTATTTTATATAAAATCTATTAAATCTATTTAAAGAGTATTTTAAGGGTATATTTTGTCATAAACAAATTCTAAAAGCCATAAAAGTCATATATCTGTATCTTGAGGGCCGCAATACGAAAATAAATCTACTATAAATATAGCCTCATTCTAGTCATTCAAATCACACAAACAAGTTCTTTGATACGTATATAGAGATATACGAAGAATGAGTGTTAGAAGTAGATATTTCAGTTATATATATAGTGAGTTCGAGTTAGAAGCACGAAGAGTCGGGCGATCTAACAACAATTGGCGATAAGATTCTAGTCGACATTGAGGTGAGTTCACACCCCTTCTTTTTATATTTATTCAAGTTTTTAAGGGGGACAATACAAGTTATACTATAAAAATAACTATTTATACTCATTTGTAACAGTAGTAAACAAAATGTGAATTTTGTAAACATCATTATGACAACAATTCAATTATAGTTCCAAAATATAATATCGAATGATCTACTTACGAGAGCGGTGTCTAGGCCGATCATTTGGGCTAGGTTGCTGGATTTCCGAAAGGCTTATACGCTGAAAGGGTCCTGCCTCCCCATTTGATCTTCTACCTGGCCGTTCTTTATTTGATAGTCATGAAATATTATATTTGAATTAATAAAGAGTATAACCAAGTTATTACACCACTATTATGGAAAATATCTTAAAAGATGTTGTTTATAACCATTTAAATAAGTTATTTCACATATATTCGTAAATATATGCTTTTCACGACAAGAATACTAAAAATAAACTACTATAGGAATAGTTTGTGGTTACAAATGTTACTATAACCGTTAGAACAAGATAATTAATTATATACAAATATATAATTATTATACATTACTATATTATCATGGGAAAAATGATAATGGGCAAATACAAGGGTTTTTCATATACAAACTTTCCGTAAACAAGTTGATTGATACATTCATTTTTGTGAGACGTGTCTTCACAGTGCTTATTTAAGTACATACTATAAGTCCTGAAATTTATAACCAGCGTCTCGGTAAGAGACTCATCATACAAGTTTTATGGTATTAAAACTATATTTTAACAAGTTACAACTATAAGTATGGTTTTTACTTATACACACTGGTTCTATAGAAATTAAAACTACGTTTTATAAGTTATATAACTATAAGTATGGTTTACTTATACATATGAGTTTTACAGAATTAAATCTATGATTGGTCTACGAGTAAACATCTATTTACACTGTTTCATACAAGAATAAAACTACGTAATACTATTTTTCAAGTATAGAAATACTTATACATTCTCGGTCTTTGGGTTTTAAGACTACGACTCATTTATTAGAAAATATTTGATTTTTTGGTTTCAAACACTATCCTTTTACAAGGAAAAATGATTATGGATTTTCTCATACAAAAATCTTATGAACTCACCAACGTAATGTTGACACTCTTTCAAACTACTTGTATTCTCAGGAAATTGATAAGGTAACTACAACCTTTGACGATGGGTCGCTATGGCGTCATACTATGTATTTTGATATCATATTGTAATTGTATTTAAAACATACAATCTTTTGAACTCTTGTAACATTTACAATTATGTATATGATGGATGTGTTTGCTTTGATCACTATTGTACAAACGTTGTTGTGATACTGTTCATGAAGTCATCCACCCTCAGACGTTTCCGCCATCGTGGTTTGGGGGTGTGACAGAGAGTATGCATTGACTACAGAAAACTAAATGTCGCGACATCAAAGGACCATTTTCCACTCCCATTCATCGATCAGATAGTGGAGAAGCTGTCAGGACAGAAATATTATTGTTTCCTAAACGGGTACTCGGGGTACAATCAGATAGCTATTCATCCAGATGACCAAGCAAAAACAACATTCACTTGTCCTTATGGCACTTATTCATTTAGAAGGATGACCTTTGGATTGTGTAATGCGCCTGCTACATTCCAACGATGTATGATGACAATTTTTTCAAACATGATTGGCGATGCATTGGAGATTTTCATGGATGACTTCTCGATTTTTGGATCATCTTTTGAGGCGTGCTTAAGTCAGTTGGAGAAGGTTTTGGCAAGATGTGTGGAGTCCAATCTGGTGCTGAGCTGGGAGAAGAGCCATTTCATGGTTATGGAAGGAATTGTCTTAGGACATGTTGTTTCTGAACGGGGATTTGAAGTCGACAGAGCCAAGGTCAAGGTAATTTTTACCTTACCTTCCCCTACTTCGGTGAAGGGAGTTAGATCTTTCCTTGGGCATGCAGGGTTTTACAGAAGTTTTATCAAGGACTTCAGCAATATCTCTAAACCATTGTGTGGTCTTTTGTTGAAAGATGCACCATTTGTCTTTAACGAAGAATGTCTTAAAGCATTCAATATTCTGAAGGAAAAATTGGTTGAAGCACCCATTCTGAAACCACCCGACTGGACAAGCCATTTGAGATTATGTGTGACGCAAGTGGCTATGCTGCGGGAGCAGTGTTAGGGTAACGAATAGACAAGAAACCGGTAGTCATCTGCTATGCAAGTAAAACCAGAAGCTCAGTTAAGTTACACAACTACGGAGAAGGAATTATTGAGTGTAGTCTTCACACTATACAAGTTCAGATCATATATTTGGGGATCAAAAGTTTTAGTCTATACTGATCACAGTGCCGTCCGACACTTTCTGGCGAAAAAAGAGTCAAAACCGAGATTGATCCGATGGATTCTTCTGCTTCAGGAGTTTGATGTGGAAATTAAAGACAAAAAGGGGATGGAAAATGTTGTGGCTGACCATTTGTCAAGATTACCAACACAAGGACTGGAAAAAGGAATACAGGACACTTTCCCTGATGAGCAGTTTATTTTAGTCGTCGTTGAGCCCTATTCTGAGTGAAAAATATGTGATAAACTGTTATATACTCGCGTTTTTGTGTCTAGTGCTTGTGTGCGAAAAATGTTGAATACAGGGGTTAAACACGTACAAAATGGTCAAGTTATGAAGGAAGTCCACTTTCAGGCGAAAACACACGCGTGTCACGGACTGAAAGACACGCGCGTCACGGATAGTCAATGAACGGATGAGAAGTTTGACATTTAAAAAGCGAATATCGGGGTTAGAGATAAGGTCGCGCCGCGGTTTTCACCCTTGCGCGACGCGGCCAGTCTGATTTCACAACTATAAATAAAGGCATCTAGTTCGTGTTTCGGGAGCGAAGACCCGACCTTGGAGTGGAACTCAGGCCCCTTCGACACGTATTTTCGGAGTTCAGAGATCAAGAATTGGTATTTTCATAGTTTTAGTGTATTTTATTTAGTTTTCTGTTTTGTATTCACGCGTTTCCAACAGTTCTGGATTGTAGAACTCATTGGATCGTGTCGGGATTGAATTCTGATTGAAGTCAGTAGCTTTTGACTTCTGATTTGGTTTAAGTTAATGCAAGCATTCGGTTTTAGTTAATTTCGTTGTTAATTTCGGTTTTATTCTTTATTGCTCGTTTAGTTGTTTGATTGATTGTTTGGATTGGTGATGATTCTGATTTTTTGAGTATACCTCGGGGTCAGAACATCTTAGTTTGGTATGGGTTGAGATTAGCCTTATAGTTTAATAATCATTAGTTTATGCTTTCGGTATTCGTTTGGATTGGATTTTGTGATGTGTATGGAACGCCGCCAACTATAGAGTAACACTATAGTTAGGTTAATTTCTGACACATATATTCAACCACCGATTCCATGGATCGACCCTTACTTCCACTTAACTAGTGTGCTTGTGAGGTATTAAATCATATATTTTTGACCGTATCAACGACTATGATGATGTCAATAAGCAACAGAGTTAGAAAAATAACCCATAAAGATTGCTTCATCACTTTTGGGCACAAATTTTCCCAAGTGATCTCTATTATTTTTAATGAAGCATCGACAACCAAAAATATGGAAAAATTGAACATTGGGTTTCTCCCATTTAACACTTCATAGGGAGTCATCATCAGTCTTTTGTTAATGATTGAGCGATTTTGTATAAAGCATGCAGTAGCAATGGCTTCTGCCCGAAGGATAAAGGCAGATTGGCGAAATTCAACATTGATCTTGCTGCTTCAACTAAGGTTCTATTCCTTCTTTCGACCACACCATTTTGTTAAGGCGTGTAAGGAGCAGAGAAGTTGTGTTCAATTCCTTTGAAACAAGGAAGTCTTCTAGTTGACGATTACTAAATTTCGTTCCATTGTCACTTCTGATCCTCTTGACCGGCAGTTGCACCTTGAGCTCTATTGATGTGATGAAATTTTGGAGCTCCAAGAAGGTATCTGACTTCAATTGTAGAAAGAATACCCATGCGAAGCGAGTGAAGTCATCCACAACGACTAGGTTATACTTCTTGTGATTTAAGCTTGCCACTGCTGATGGTCCACAAAGGTCAATATGTAGAAGTTCGAAGGGATGCGAAATGTTGGAGTCTGTGATGGATTTGTGAGGCTTCTTCTTCTGATTACCCAGTGCGCATGCAGCACACAGATTGTCATTGTCGAATTTCAGAAAAAGAATTCCACGGACCATTTCTCCCGTGACCAGCTGATTCATATACCGAAAAATTGAGATGAGCCAATTTTCGGTGCCCTAACCGACTTACCTCAAAATGGGCTTTAGAAAGTAGATACAGCCGAAGTTTTCCAAGAAAAAGAGGAATGTCTAGTGGAAACATGGTATTGCACCTTGAGGACTTCACAAGCCACTTGTCTCTGATTTTGGTCATGATATAACTGAATTCATCATCGAATTCAACTTTGAGACCAGCGCGTACTAGTTGCCCTACGATAACAAGATTATGTTTAAGACCAAGGACGTAAGCAACTTTCTGAATTGTGAATTTTCCATTCGTGAGGACCCCATAACCCTTGATGATTCCATCATCATCGTTTCCGAATGTAACAAAACCTCCATTGCTGACTGCTGTGTAGTCTCGCAAAAATTCCAATCTTCCGGTCATGTGCATGGAACATGCGCTGTCAATCAGCCATTCATCGTCCTACTCCTCCTCACATAACGCCTGAAAATTAAACAATTAGTTTAGGCACCCAAACTTGCTTGGGGCTATTATATTTTCTAGACTTGAAAGATTTAAAGTTCTTTTTGGTGGTTTTGTCCTTGGTAGATGTTTCAAATTCTGCATCATGAACTGTTGAGTCAGAGATTTTGGAATCCGAAATTGGTACTTTAACAATCCATTTTTGAACAACTTTCTTTAAAACCTTTTGAGAAGAATTCTGGTTTTGTTTAGAAAGATTTTTTGATTTGATGTTAACCGAAGTAACTGCTGAAAAAGATTTTGGAATATGTTTACAACAGTGACAGCAAATCGTGTTTTGGATGCGTTTTAGTATTTTCGGTGCTGTAGGTTTTTTAGAAACATTTAAGAATTTTTCAACTTTCTGACCATTCAAAGGAGCTTTTCCTTTTTTTACATCTTTGTTGAGTAAAGTGGAGTTTTGAGACACCATTGTAGGTTTAAAAACATTTTGCTTCTGTGAGTCTCTTTTGGGTGAGACAGAAAATCTGACAATTTTGAAGATTGTGATTTGGGTGAACTCGGTCTCTTATGCTCAGTTTCATGGTTCCCTGATGTTGAGACAACAAATTTTTTTGTTTTCTCATCGTTGACTATTTTGGGAAAATTCAAACAGTAGTCCAAGCAGTTGGTGGTCTGCTTATAATGGGTGAAGTTTCTTCAGTCTTCTATCATGTACTTGGCTTGACCAGTGGCACGACATTTAACACGAGGAGTAGGAAGTAAGCCTTTGTAAATGTACTTGTTTTATGCATAAGTGACTTGTTTTAGAGAGGTAGACTTCGATATGGTGGATGAAGTGATGTTATTGGATTTTCTATCAATTTGACTATAAAAGTAATTTTTCTTTTGTTCCCTAGTATGAGATCTGAGAGATCGAACATCTTTTTGGTTAAGTGTAGGTTTTACCCCATTTTTTGTTAGATTTTGACCTTTTCCCTTTTTGAAAATTTTTGCTCCTCTTCTCGATATCGGCAACGGCGAGGAACTTATGCATGTCCAGCCGGCTGTTTCCATTGTTCTTGGCAACGATCCTGCCAAGTCTCCTGGCACATTCTACATCTCTACCAAACAAGCGATATGGTTGAGCGATATCGAGAGGAAAAAAGGCTACGTAGTTGATTTCTTTTCAGTGTCGCTTCATGCGGTGTCTAGGGATCCCGAGGCATTTTCATCTCCCTGCATATACACACAGATTGATACAGGAGATGAAGAAGATGATGAATCAGAAAGTTTCGATTCAGAATTCGAAACATTTGATCTAACAAAGATCACCGAGATTAGACTTGTACCTTCAGACCCTAGTCAACTGGATGCTCATTTTGAGGTGTTCTGTGAGTGTGCAGAGCTCAACCCTGAACCTATTGAAGGTGAAGAGGATAAACCGGAGCATAATTGGATTTTTAGTGCTGATCAGTTAGGGCCTGCCATGGGTATAGATGGAGTTGATCAGGAATGGGATCCTTCATAAGCCTATTTCACCATAATTGTTCATCCGAATGGAGATCATGATCTGACATGCAATGTACTTGACCTTCGAATAAACGACCAAAGGTTTGAGGATGCTGAAGAAATGGAAAGCAACAGCAACAACAACAACAAAGACAACAATGGTGGCCAACAATGATCATATTCCAATCAAGTTCACATGTAACGTCTTTTAACGACTACTACCAAGTTTGGTACATGATGATACAGCATTTGAAGGACGTTTTTGTGTTTAAAACAGTGACACGGTACCCCCAGCGGTTTCGCTCCTGTCTGCGGGCCGGAGCATGATGATATTTGGCATGGCGTAGAAACTTGAAAGATGCTCCACAAGTTGGTGGGTGGGCCCATCTTCGCCTAGACCGATTGAATCCTGAGTCATCTCATAGATGACTCGGGACTGGGAGAGGGATGCCAGTCTCATGGAGGCCCTCATGTAATATATGAAAACAAAGAAAGTTGCGCAGTATGGGATGAGTCTAGGCGTGTAGAGAGCGATCCAGTTGTACATCACTCTCATCCTGTGTTCCCGGACACCGAACCGAATGTTACGTTCTCCGGGGGTGTGTTTTTGAAAAATTATGAATGTTTTTAAGAGAGTCATGTTGGAGGAGGCGAGATCCGTACTGCCTCCAAGAAGTCCCGGGAGGACTTTTGCCAGTGCATTCAGACATTGTTGTGATATATTCCATGTGGCATCACCGAGGATTTCGGGGGGTATATGTCTGCAAGAAATACACAATTTTACAAATCTTCGTAGAATTTGTGTAATTTCAAGAACTGAAGAAAGCTCACGAGACAATGACTGCAGTTCATCATGTAGAAAAATACCTTGAACGTTTAGACACATCAGTTTCAGACCGAATCAAGTCTATATTCGAGGATGTTGAAAAATATCTCCTAGGCGGTTTCAGAGAAAATGAGTCTCTTCTAGCAACCCAGATTCTACTTCTTCAACTTCTCACCAATACTCTACAGACGATAACCAAATCGATTCATGGCCCAATTGATCAAGTGAAAATTGCTACTGGCTTAATGTTGGAAACAATTGATACATTCAAGGAGGTTACTTCCAAATCCAACAAAACCATTTCAGTGGACACTCAAACCTACTCCAAGAATCGCATTGCCAAGCTAGAATAAATCTTGCAGCACCTACGTGCGGCACCTTCAAAAGGCGAAGGAGCCTCAGGAGGGGGAAAGGTGCCCCAAGTTGTGATCAATGATGATTATGATGATGAGAAGAAAGATGATGCCGAGAAGGAAGTTCAAGATGATATTCCGAAAGATGGTGGTGATGAGACCAAAAATCCACCAAAGCTGATGAAAAGATTTTCGGTATTGGTGAAGAAATTCTGAAAATTCCTACTCCTCCTCCCTCACCGAAATCTCCCCTGAATATATATATATATATATATATATATATATATATATATATATATATATATATATATATATATATATATATATATATATATATATATATATATATATATATATATATATATATATATATATATATATATATATATATATATATATATATGTTTCGACCACTAATCGACAGTGATTACCAACCAATGAAAACATTTGCACCCCCGATAAGTAAATCTCACAGCTGGGATGTTCCATTGACTCCAAATGGAGAAAAATACTCCTACACCTTAAATTACTTTGCCATTCAATTATTCAATCATAATATGGAAATGAGACTTAGGGTGCAGAGATTCTTGGACATGTTCACTCAACCAAGGTGGAAAGCATGGTCAACGGATCCTATCACCGCAGTCACTGGGTTAAAGAAAAGAACCTTCGAGAGGTCAAATTTTTATGAGTATGAATTACTCAGAAATAACAAAGTGTTGGTAATAAACTCGGAAGTTCTACAAGTTCAGAAGTGAAGTGTTAGAAGACACTGAAATTCACACTTGAATTTCGGTATATTTCGGTTAGCACTTCAAATAACATCAAAAGTTCAAATATTCAGCAACTCCCATACCGAAGATTGTCCCTAATCTTTGATTCCATTCAGAAGTTCGGATCAAGATAAGAGAACAAGTTAAATGAAGATAAAGATAAAGATAAGAAGATTCGTTTATAAAGTACAATCAGACTTGTCAAATCACGCTCCCCAAAGCTGTATTGGCACATGTACTGTTTAGATAGAGAACAATCAATATAGGACAACCTAGTCTGACTTTGTACGTTTATCCTTAGTGTAATACGGAATGAACTGGTCTGTAGTTCATTCCTCCCTTAGGTCTTTGTCTAGTGGGAACTCTCCTTGCACTATAAAAGGAGAGTTCCACCAACACTTTTCTTCATGGTTTGGAGAACTGATATGTTACTCTCTTTCTATGATATAAAATATCTTCCATTCCATTAAACTCTTGTTCTTTATCTTTATGTTTATGTTCCTCCTTTGCTTTAATTAATTCTGTATTTTTGACGGTTTAGTGGATAAACTGAACGGTCCAAATAGATTAGGTGTACGAGTCCAACAGATTCTCAGCCTCTCCCCACACTAACTTGTTACCAGTGCATAGTTATCTCTCTTTATAAGCAAGACAAGCAGTTTTCATAAGACTTTTAGTCGAATGATTTCTAGAATCCTATCTGACAACACCTATCAATATCAAGTATTTTAGTCATTGTTAGGCCCTATTCTTAGTCAAATTATACTGGTATTGCTCACTTTTGTGCTAGTACTTGTATGCAAGAAAATGATGAAAACAGGGACTAAACATGGACAAAATGAAAGAAGTTGGATAAACACCATTTCAGTCGAAAAGGCACGCGCGTCGCGACCAAAGGAGCACATGCGATGCGGAAAGTCAAAGATGAGGCGGTAAATTGAAATTCAAAGTGCGAAATACGGGGATAATGGATAAGACGCGACGCGGATCCAAGCCCTGCGCGACACGATTAACCCTAATTTGCAACTAATAGAGGCATCTAAGACGAATTTCAGAAGCGAAGAATCGACCAAAGGGTGTAACCTAGTCTTCTTTGACTCTATATTTTCGATTTCAGTAGCTTTCATTGGTATTTTTATGTTTTCTTGTTTATTTCAATATTTCTTAGTTTTAGTTCTAGCTTGATTTCAGCGATTCTGAAGTGTAGAATCTGTTGGGACAAGTTAAGTTTGATTATTTTCGGAGTTTGAACATTGTAGTTTCTGGAATTGACTTTGGTTAATGATAATCATTCAGTTTCAGTTATATTACATGTTTTTCGGTATTGTTTATGTTTGGATGTTTATTTGAATGGTTTCGATTGTTTGTTGCTTCTGATTTTTCTGGAATTCACTTCTGGAATCAGTAAGTAAGTTTAATTTAAAGTTTGGAATATTTTAGTTTAGTTTATGTTTGTTTTAGTTTTCGCTATTCGATTTCATTGATTTTCGGGAAGTGAAGGAAACACCGCCGACTATAGCATGACACTGTAGTTGGCCATTCTGACACTATATCTTGACCACCAAACTCCCACGGATCGACACTTACTGCTACTATACTAGTTTGCATGTGAGGTTTTATTTTCTATTTTTGACCGCATAACGACCAAGGCGTGTCAAATTTTGGCGTCGTTGTCGGGGAGTTGTGCGCTTTAAGATAGATTGTCAGTGATTTGTTTCAAATTTTGATTTAGTTTTTGGTTATTGAGTTTAGTTAGTATTTGGTTTTCGATTTTGACGGTCGTTTGCGCTAGTGCATGCGTAGCAGTCGGGGTGAGCAAACATCACCTTTGTTATTTGATTCTGAGATTGAACGAACTGCGCGCAGAAACCGTGTGCATAGGCACATAATTAACATGAGTCCCGATAGCGTAGTGGTAGAGGATATTACCAATGAGCCTACGGGCGAGGTATCGGGGGGAGCACCATTTATACCCCCAGTTTCTAAATTTGATATAGGTAGTACCAATGCTAGTGGTGGTGCAGCTTCAGCCCCTGCACCCATACCATCATGCACCCAGCCTTTGGTTCATCCTTTGAGTTAACCTGTTACAAACCCTTTGGGCTCGTATCTGCCGCAATTTCTTGGGGAGCGCAGACCCGTGATGGAATTGCGACAGCCGGTACCAGTTTCTCAACCACAACCATAACAACACCAACAACCCATCTATAAACCGCAACCACCCTTTCAACCTATACCACCACAACCTCAACCTCCATTACAACCACAACAACAATAACCACAGTACCAGTATCAGGAAGGAGATCCAGTCTGTGATGATGAGGATGAAGGATGGGTACCAAATCATCCTATGCAGCAGAATCAACAGTGACAGCGAGGTCAGGGACCTCCGAGGCGATATCAACAACATCATCATCAACAAGGGCAGCGACACTATAACAACGAGTTATATGACGGTAACTTCGTTCCACCTCTGTACTTCGCTCAACCGATCGGGCAGTCGGTTGCATCACACTTCCAACCTTGGGAGTATGATGATGCATCTCCATTTATTTTCCTGAAAATGCTGAGAATCATGGAGAGATTAGACCACAACTGTTAGGAGTGTTAACGCAGTTTAGAGGATATAAGACTGATGATCCATATAATCGTTTATATGAATTCTTAGCAATAGCTAATGCTAATACTCCTAGAAACACCAATAGGGACATTTTTAGGTTAAGGCTATTTCCTTTTACTTTAAAGGATAAGGCCAAGTATTGGTTCACATCATTACAACCTAATAGTATCACTACTTGGGAAAAACTTAAGGCGAAGTTTCTCCAAGAGTTCTTCCCAACCAGCAAGATGACGAAAATTAGGATAGCTATTCAAGATTTCCAGCAGAACCCGGGGGAGGCGTTCCATGACGCATTCGAGCGATTAAAGGAGCTAATGCGATCCTGTCCGCACCATGACATTCCACAATGGCAACTTGTTAAATTATTCTTCGATGAGGTGGATGCGATGAATCAAGCAATGATCAACACTTCATCTAGTGGGACTTTTATATGGCAAGAGCCAAAAGACGCGTGAAAATTTCTGGAGCATCTCAATTTAGGCTCGAAAGTCAGTGGATCTATGAAAAATAACACAGCATATGTAGCAAGCATGGAGGCTGAGAACAAATGGAAGAAGGAGATTCAGAATGAATTAAGTGCTGTCACCGAGAAATTTAATCAGCTGCTCACAAGACTCCAGAAAGACAAAGGAACCTATGTATTACACGGTCAGACCATCTGTAATACGTGTGGTGAAATAGGTCACAACTACAACGAATGCTCGATGACACATGAGGAGATCAGTCAAGTTCATGGATATGGTCAGTTTCACAATGCACCGCAACCATTCAAGAACAACCAACAGAGAGATATGAGGCAACCGCAAGTATAGCAGCAGAACACACAACCAACACCAAAAAAGGAGGTGCAAACATTAGTACGAATGAAATTTACGAAATTTTGGTCAAACTTAAGGAAGCTGAAGATGCAAACACTCAAGCAATATTGAAATTAGGAAATCAGTTTATGAAGATGGAGAAGGAAAAAGAACAAGAGAAGATGCAACCTCAGAAGGTACAAGTGAATGACGTCATCACGCTGAGAAGTGGCAAGAAGGTAGAGGTTGCTGCTCTATCTGTTGAAGAAGATAGTGATGTGGAGATCGTGTTTGATGAAAAGGAAGAATTCGAGAAGAAAGAGAAAGAAGAGCAACAGAAGAAGAAACCTGAGAGCAAATGGGAGAAACGAGAAACTAGTGGAACAGCTCCTTTCCCTGCAGCTTTGAAAAATCCAGGGAATAAACCGTATGGAAAGAAAGGACCGCAAGCGGAATATGTGTGGGAGCTATTCAGTCAAATTAAGGTCAATATTCTGCTGTTCAGACTAATTAAAGAAGTTCCCGCTTACGCAAAGTTTTTGAAGGACATGTGCATCCACAAGAAACATATCCTCTCACACCTGTCGAAAAATATTGAATTTACCGAGTACGTTAGTTCAATAATCATGGATACTTTGCCTCCAAAGATGAAGGACCAGGAGGTCCTCTCATCTCTGTCGATTTAGGAAACATTCATATCAAGAAAGCCTTATTAGATTTAGGAGCAAGCGTGAACATCTTGCCAGGAAAGCTTTTTGACAAGCACGAATTTGGTACATTAAGACCCACGGATGTCATTCTGCAACTCACTGATAAATCTACAAAAATTCTGAGGGGAATGCTTTCAGATGTTATTATCAAGGTTGGAGACTTTTAATACCCAGCCGACTTCTTGGTTTTGGACACTCGTCAGATGGTTAAAGAGGAGCAACCTACAATTATCTTAGGGCTACCATTTTTAGCCACAGCAAATGCAAATATTGACTATCGCACGAGAGATATGGGGATCTCCTTTGGGCACCAACAAACCAAAATCAACATTTTCAACACAAATGGAAGCACGATGGAAGAGGAGGAATGCTATCAGTTTGACATTATAGATGAATTAGTTCAATAGTATACGCCTGAAGTATTGCAACAAGAAGTGGTAGAATTCCCCGAAGAAGAAGATGTTAAGCAAGAAGATAATCAAGAAGAAGGAAATGAGAAAGGATCGAAATATGAAGAATGCTCGCAAATTGAGAAGCTGCCAACGGAAATTCCTAAAATGCTGAAGCCATCATTACAAGAGCCACCAACTTTGGAATTGAAACCATTACCAGCTCATCTCAAGTACGCATTCTTAGGAGAAAAGGAGAGTCTATCGGTGATCTTATCAGCTGACCTAACAACGGAACAAAAGCTAGCATTGCTGGATGTTTTATCTAAGCATAAGGAAGCTACCGGATGGACAATTTCAGACCTGAAAGGGATTACTCACACAACGTGCATGCACCATATTATCATCGAGGAAGGAACCAAACCCAAAAGAGACACGCAGCGTAGGCTGAACCCGAACCTGAAGGAAGTAGTGAAGAAAGAGGTATTAAAATGGTTGGACGCTAGAATTATTTATCCAATCTTAGACAGCGAGTGGGTTAGTCCGTCACAAACTCTGCCGAAGAAGTCTAGGATCACTGTGGTGGACACCAAGGATGGTGACAATGTGTCTACAAGGCCCGTAACTAGGTGGAGGGTATGTATTGATTATAGGAAACTTAATGCTGCAACTTCAAAGGACCATTTTCTGCTGCCATTTATCGACCAGATAGTGGAGAAATTAGCAGTGCAGAAATACTACTGTTTCTTAGATGGGTATTCAGGTTACAATCAAATCACAATCCACCCAGAGGATCAAGCAAAAATGACGTTTACTTGTCCTTATGGCACATTCGCATTTCGAAGGATGCCATTCGGTTTATGTAATGCCCCAGTAACGTTCCAACGGTGTATGATGGCGATATTTTCGGACATGATCGGTGATGCATTAGAGATTTTCATGGACGACTTCTCCATTTTTGGTTCATCATTTGATGCGTGCTTGAACCAGTTGGAAAAGGTTTTGGAGAGATGTGTAGAATCTAACTTGGTGTAAAGTTGGGAGAAGAGTCACTTCATGGTCAGAGAAGGAATTGTCTTAGAACATGTAGTTTCAGAAAGGGGATTCGAAGTGGACCGAGCGAAAGTCAAAGTAATTTCTACACTGCCGCCTCCAACATCAGTGAAAGGGTTCAGATCATTTTTAGGACATACGGGATTCTATAGAAGGTTTATCAAAGACTTCAGTACCATTTCCAAACCACGTTGCGGTCTTTTATTGAAAGACGCACTATTTATTTTCGATGAAGAGTGTGTCAAAGCATTTAACATCTTCAAAAACAACTTGGTCGAAGCTCCAATCCTGAAGCCTCCCGATTGGACCCAGTCGTTCGAAATTATGTGTGATGCAAGTGATTATGCTGCTGGTGCGGTATTAGGACAAAGAATGACAAGAAACCAGTAGTCATCTGTTATGCTAGCAAAACATTTTCTGAAGCCCAATTAAATTACACCACGATAGAAAAGGAATTACTCGCTGTGGTTTTCGCTTTGGATAACTTCCTATCATACATATGGGGATCGAAAGTCTTGGTCTACACTGATCATAGTGTTGTTCGACATTTACTGGCGAAAAAGGAATCGAAGTCAAGGTTGATACGATGGATCCTGTTACTACAAGAGTTTGATGTGGAAATAAAAGACAAGAAAGGAACAGATAACGTGGTAGCCGATCACCTCTCAAGATTGCCAACAGAAGGACTGGAAGTAGGAATACAGGATACCTTTCCTGACGAGCAACTGCTAGAAGTTAATGACGCGCCGTGGTACGCGAATTATGTCAATTTTCTAGCCATTGGAGCAATGCCAACACATTGGACGAAACAAAGGCAGAAGTATTTCGGTACATATGCCAAGAGGTTTATCTGGGACGATCCAGATCTTTTCAAGGTTGGGGAGGATCAGATCATTCGTCGCTGCATTCTTGATAGCGAGATTCCTGAAGTGTTGGATCACTGTCATGCATCGGCCTGCGATGGACATTTTAGCGCAAAGAAGACAGGGTATAAGATTTTGGAATCTGGATTGTATTGGCCGACGATACTTCACATGTGATAAAACCCTGTTATTCACATGTGATTAAAACCTGGTATTCATATGTGAATATGCACAAAACGAATTTTTTATTTCTTAATAATTTATTCACATACGACTAAAGCATGTTACTCACATGTAATTAGACCATGCTATTCACATGTGATATCTTCCCTTTCACATGTGATTAAATACATATGATACGAAAATTTTAAATAATTTTTTCTATCATATGTATGTAATCACATGTGATTAAACATTGTTATTCACATATGAGTGAACTATTCACATGTGATTAAACCTTATTCTTCATATCTGATTAAAAGTCTATCATTCACTTGTGAATATGCACATGTCAATGGTGGGGTGGGGTGGATCGGGAGTGAGTGGTAAAAAAATTAAAAAACATTGGTGGACGGGGTGATGGTAAGGTAGGGGTTGGGGTGGTAGGGGTAAGGTAGGATGGGGTGCTGGTTGGTCGGGTGGGGTGGATCGGGAGTGAGTGGTAAAAAATAAAATAAAAATGGTGGGCGGGGTGATGGTACGGTAGGGATCGGGGTAGTAGGGGTAGGGTACGGGGGGTGTGGTGGGTAGGTTGGGTGGGTGCTGGTTGGTGGGGTGGAGCAGGAGTGAGTGAAAAAAAAAATTTGTGGGGGGTGGGTAGGGTAGGGTGGGTGCTGGTGAGTTGGGTGGACAGGGAGTTGGTGGTAAAAAAATTAATTTTTTTGTGGTAGGTGGGTAAGGTGGGGTGGGGGTGGGTAGGGTAGAGTGGGTGCTGGTCGGTGGGGTGGAGCGCGATTGGGTGGTAAAAAAATTTAAAAAAATTTGGTGGGTGGTGTAGGGTAAGGTGACATGGGGTAGGTAAGGTAGGGTGGGGTAGTAGAGCGGGAGTAGGTGGTAAAAATATTAAAAAAATTATTTTTTTTGGTGGACGGGTTAAGGTATGGTGGGGTGCGGTGGGTAGGTAAGGTAGGTGATGGTGGGAGGGTGGAACGGGAGTACGAAAAAAAATTGGTGGGCGGGGGGTGGGGTAGGGTAGGGTGGTGTGGGGTGGGTAGGGGTAGGGCGGGTGTTGGAGGGTCGGGGTGGAGCGGGTGTGGATGGTAAAAAATTATTTTTTTTAGTTGGCGGGGTAGGGTATGGTAGGGTGGGATGGGGTGGGTAGGGTAGGGTGGGTGCTGGTGGGTGGGGTGGAGCGGAATTTGGTGGTAAAAATAATTAAAAAAAAATTTTGGGTGGGCGAGGAGGGTATGGTAGGGTAGGGGTGGCGTGGGGTGGGTAGGGTAGGGTGGGTGCTGGTGGGTGGGATGGAGCGGGAGTGGTTGGTAAAAAATAAAAAAAAATTGTTGTCGGGGGGGGGGGGGGGGCGGGGAGGGGTGGGTAGTGTAGGGTGGGTGAGGTGGAGCGGGAGTGGATCGGGTAAGATGGATTGGCGCTGGATAGGGCACGTGGTTGAGATAGGTGGTAGTGGAGACGTAGAAGTTTGGTGGTGGTTGCAGTGGAAGGGGGCGGATGTGGATCTTTTAAAATTGTGTGGCTTATATTTGTTCTCATGTTCTCAATTTCAATAATTATTGAAATTGATCTCATTTGAACCTTCGTCTATATATATATATATATATATATATATATATATATATATATATATATATATATATATATATATATATATATATATATATATATATATATATATATATATATATATATATATATATATATATATATATATATATATATATATATATATATATATATATATATATATATATATATATATATATATATATATATATATATATATATATATATATATATATATATATATATATATATATATATATAATATATATATATATATAATATATATATATATATATATATATATATATATATATATATATATATAGTCCGTTTCAAGGAAGAACCAATATTTTCCTAGGAACCGTAGGAACTTTTTGACTAAAATTATTTTTTCAAAAAAAATGACATAATACATCTAGTCGCTTATATTTAAAACTTTTTGTCAAAAAAAATTTGAAAAATAATATGTATACACGAAAATGTGCATATATGCATTTTTTTCGCACATGTGTAAATGATCACGTTTCGTGCATATGTGCACATTTCGTGTATATTATATTATTTTTTCAATTTTTTTTTAAAAAAGGTCTTAAATATAAGCGATTAGGTGTCTTATGACATTTTTTTTGAAAAAAAAAAATTCAGTAAAAAAGTTCCTACGGTTCCTAGGAAAATATGGTTCCCATTTGATATTTAGTCTATATATATATAATATATATATATATATATATATATATATATATATATATATATATATATATATATATATATATATATATATATATATATATATATATATATATATATATATATATATATATATATATATATATATATATATATATATATATATATATATAGAGTTAGGATCTTTTGAGAACCACAAGTCCCCCGAGAACCCGAGAACTCCCAAACCGATTTTTTTTTTCAAAAAACCGACCCCATAGGCCTCTAAAAACGCACAACTTTTAAGACTTTTCGAAAAAAAAAATTTCCGAAAAAAACGACTTTTTTTTTTTAAAAACTTTGCACATGTACAAAAAAAAAATTTGCACATGTGCAAACTTTTTTATACGTACACTTTTTTTGAAATTTTTTTTTACAGAACGCCTTAAATATATGTTAGAAAGACATTCATAAAAAAACTTGAAAAAAAATGTACGTATAAAAAAACTTTGCACATGTGCAAAGTTTTTTTTTTGTACATGTGCAAAGTTTTTAAAAAAAAAAAGTCGTTTTTTTCGGAAATTTTTTTTTCGAAAAGTCTTAAAAGTGTGCGTTTTAGAGGCCTATGGGGTCGGTTTTTTGAAAAAAAATCGGTTTGGGAGTTCTCGGGTTCTCGGGGTGAAGTTAGTTCTCAAAAGATCCTAAGTATATATATATATATATATATATATTTATATATATATATATATATATATATATATATATATATATATATATATATATATATATATATATATATATATATATATATATATATATATATATATATATATATATATATATATATATATATATATATATATATAGAGAGAGAAAACTGCAAAAATGGTCCCTGTGGTTTGCTGTTTTTTGTGGTTATGGTCCAAACCTTTGCATTGTTGTATGGATGGTCCTTTTTGAAAGGTTTCTTTGTGGATTTGGTCCCTGTCCAACTTGAAAAGTCTAATTTACCCTTTTAATTTCTTTTTCCAATTAATTTTATTTATTTATCAGTTTTAATAAATAAATGAAAACAAAATTAAATTCCCCACCCCTATTTCTCCTTCATCTCTTTCTGATTAAAACCCACCGCCACCATCACTTCCCGTCTTCCCCTAACCTTTCTTCGACATGCCGGCGACGGGGAAGGGATTACATTGTCTCACTTTGTTTCGTTTAGCCATGTCTGTTGCAGATCCATGGCCATTTTCCTAAACATCAATCCGTCTCTTCCAGTTCCCACTTTTAATTTCGATTTCTGTCTTGGTTTTTGAATTTCGCAAGGAGACGAGTGACGATGATTGATCGAAAACCGAACCGACGGAGATGACAACACGTAACCGGAACGAACGCTAATTCTCGATTGTGGAGAAACAAACCTACCAGTGGGTGAAATTGATCGCTGAAAACTGCTCCGAATGAGTGAACCCTCCACCAGATTTGTTTATCTCCGACGACATCATTAAAATTTCAGATTCACCGGTGGAAGAAGAAACTGTCAAATTGGGAATTTAGCAAGGGGCGTTTATGTGTTCAGTTTGGCAAACCCATAGTAACAAGGTGTCCGACAACCTTGGAGAAGCATAGTGGAGGGGCAAAGATGGACTTGAACCAAGTCTCCAATGTGCTGGCATCGCCTGAGACAGAATCGACGACTAGAGTGAAGCTTCGATGGCTGGAGAAGTAGAGGGGCGACAGGAAGTTGTCATCTTATGGTTGCAGTCCTTGCTGTACACCATCGGTTGATGGTACCAGGTGGGGAAACAAGTCGGGAATGTTTACCTGAAAAGCTGGGTGAGTCCCGGTGGCCAAAGACAAGTTGGACATCTGCTCAATGGGCCCAGTCGACATCAACGGAGCAATGACCAGCTCTGATTGAGTTTGCACAAGGTCTTCCATCACGACATCTTCATAGGCGGAAAGATCTGAATCGGGATACACTTCTTCTTCCATGTTCACTTCACCTCTCGACTTAAACTGCAATTTAGACCCAGACCCTCATAAACCATGGCTAGAGTGCTTCTTGACCACCGTTCTAGGGCTCAATTTCACAGAGACGGCCAAGGACGATTTTTCTCGTCTGGCACAGGGAAGGGAGGATACGGCGGTGAAATCGCCTTGCACAACCGGTCAAATCGCTCAATATCACAAGTGGCCGACGGGCCATAGCGGCGGAGCAGATGGGTCCCATAACCGGCGGGAAGATGCCGGCGACGGGGAAGGGAGGATACGGCGGTGTAATAGCTTCCAACAAAAGACGTATGTGTGTGATATAGGTTATAGCGTAGGGTAGTGGGTAGGTTATTTACTTATTTTTGTTTATTAAAAAAAACTGTAAATGGGTAAAAAAGAAAAAGAAAAAAGAAATTAAAAGGGTAAAATAGACATTTCAGTTTGGCCAGAGACCAATTCCACAAAGAAACCTCTGAAAAAGGACCGTCCATACAAAAACGCAAAGGTTTGGGCCAGAACCACAAAAAACAGCAAACCACAGGGACCATTTTTGCAGTTTTCTCATATATATATATATATATATATATATATATATATATATATATATATATATATATATATATATATATATATATATATATATATATATATATATTTATATATATATATATATATATATATATATATCTATATATATATATATATATATATATATATATATATATATATATAATATATATATATATATATATATATATATATATATATATATATAAATATATATATATATATATATATTTATATATATATATATATATATATATATATATATATATATATATAATATATATATATATATATATATATATATATATATATATCTACACACACACACACAGACACACACACACAAGTATAGAGTTAAACTGACCAATTATAATATTACATGTAAAAATACACACGTGAAAGACCCAAGTAACTGTTACACTAAACTACACATTAAATTAGAAGCAAAACAATCTACACATTCACAGTTGACATTTCTGTTGCTGAAAATTTATATTGTGATGAAACTACACATTAAATTAGAAGCAAAACAATCTACACATTCACAGTTGACATTTCTGTTGCTGAAAATTTATATTGTGATGAAATTAAGTGTCCATGCGTTAGAAAATGATAATATTTATTGTTGTTGGATATATGATTATGGTTATATGAAAGAGAGATGATGAATTCTTGAGATTTTGGTATGTTAATGTTATTGGTATGAAATCACACAACAAAGAATATATAAAGGGATATTTTTAAGATAGGTACATGTTTTATATATATATATATATATATATATATATATATATATATATATATATATATATATATATATATATATATATATATATATATATATATATATATATATATATATATATATATATATATATATATATATATATATATATATATATATATATATATATATATATGTATATGTGTGTGTGTGAGAGAGATGTAAAAGACCAATTGGATTATGTTTATTAGTTGGTCATACGAAAGGAGGATTGTAAAGATATAAAATGTGAAATTTGGACAACTTTTACATGAAACGAATAAATGGTAATGTATGATGAAAGATGATGATCTTAACTTGATTTTTAATACAAATTATGTAATATGTTGATATTGGATTAGAATCACGAATTCCAATTTTAATGGGACAAATTTTGGTATATAATGTGACATCCGACTAAAATGGATTCGGGTCAACCCAACCCAATTGGAAATTTAATAAACCCTACTCAAGATTTCTTGACGCTAATAGGATCAAAACCCTTACACTACGATATAAATTGACGTTAATAGCAATATAGCATAGTATAACGTTATAACTATAATCAAATTAAATTATGATATCATATTAAAATCAAATCAAAGTATGATGCTCTAATTAAATTAAAAAAATCAAACTTGAATGCTATAATTAAACTTCAAATCAAAGTAGATTGTTATAATCAAATAATAACCTTTTTTTTTATATAAAACCCTATTTTTATAAACACTACATTAAATTTTATAAAACTCTTAAGATGCTTGTGTTAGTGGAGAATTATGAAGACCACTAAAAGTAAAATGTTATTCCCATTGTCTCCCACTCACACCCCCCATCATCTTTCCTATCATTTTTCTCCCAACACATTATTCTCATCACCATTCAAACCATTTCTATTCTTTCTCTCCCTATCAATCTCGAAATTCCTCCTAGAAATCTTCATTTTTCAGCCAAGAACACTTCAATATACTCAAATATCCATCCCTCTTGAAGCATTTATCAATGTATGTTGTTAAAAGTTCCAAATTCATACATGAAACAAATTAAATCCACCAAACCATCTAAAACTCATTTTATGCATAAACCTGATTTTTCTCAGGATCCCATCAATAAAATAAGAAGTTCTGGAAATTTTCAGAAAAAAAATTATTTTTATTGAATTACTATAATTATTTCAATAAAATAGTGTAATAATTCACATAAAATACTTTTTGCAGTCAATAAATTCTGAGAAAATTTTGGAACATCCCATATATTGAGTAAAATGGATTTATAAAATTTCATGCATTTATATTACTGTTTGATGCTTATTTTGTATTTTATTTTGTTGTAGATAAATAAATTGCAAAATATAGTTATGTATGTTAAAAACTAGATTTTATATTTTTTGAACCTTATTAACATTTTAAAGACTCCATGACAAAATTTACAGATTTTTGGTAAGGATGTTAGCTTACTTTTCTTGATTTAATGATTATTTAATGGTTTAAATTGATAATAAATAGCTACACATGTCCAAAAATTATAAAACCTTATCAGACTATCATATATAACATTTTAATCATAAATAAAAAGTCTAATGAATTTCTCTTAATATTTTCCTATTATTTATGATTTTATTGATTAGTTAATAATGAAAAACATAAGAAATACTTCCCTAGTCCAAAATATCCAAAATATTTACAGTAGGCTCAATATAATGTTACAAAACTATGGTTAATTATCCAGAAGTTTTGGGAATCATTTATTATTTTTCCCGAATTTTGTTGTGGTTTAATTATTAAAATACTAAATAAATACTAAAGCAGTTAAGAAAAATATGAAAATTTTACAGTAATTACAATTTTATGAAATAATGAGTTTCTGATAATTTCAGAATGTTTCATTACAGTTTAGTATTTAAAACCATTTTCCTAAATATCTAAGCATGTAAAAATGCATTTTTAATGATTATTTCATATAAATAATTGTTTATAATATATAAAATCTGTAAATACTTATAATTTGACTAGTTATTATTTTAATAAGAAATTATTAAAATCTTGCCTAATGTGAAGATATAAATTAATTAAGCAAAGTAATTAATTCAATTTAAAATTCATTTAACATATGAATACATTAATATTCAAAACAAAATTTGGATTATTGTTAATTCATCTAATATAAGAATATGTGTCTAATTATTTTTATTAATACTATATTCCCGTTTATCGATTCCTAAGCCAAAACTATTAATTATATTAGGTTCTACGACATTTTGACTCGAGCCGTCTATCGTACAACACGCGCATTCCTTATTGGACTAATGTGAGTAATCTACCCCATATTTTATAATTTTCAATACTTTTGGGGTGTATCATGTGGTTTTAATATGTTCCAACTTCATTTTATTATTTTTTCACCATTGAGACATTGTTGGGACATTTATACGTGAATCATTATTTGTATAATTATTGTTTGTTTACGCTACATGTACTTGTAGTGCATTACCATTTTTAGTCTAATATCCATGACTATGCCCGTATTCTTGAGATACGTTATGGACAATAATAGCGCTATTGGGTTGACCACCCCGCCTTGGGACGCTAAGGTGATTGATTGCACGTGGTTGAGTGTGTATGATGATTAGATGCTCCATCCTATATATATACATATATATGTATATATAGGGTGAGGACTTATTGTTGTTGTTATCATTTGTTAATCAATTTTTGATTTATAAACTGTTATCTCAATAACAGTTGCTTGCCAACTTCAAAAGAAAACAAATTTCAAATTATTCAAACTCACAATTTTCTTTAATAAAACTAGATTACTCACCAACTCTCGTAGTTGACCTGTTTTTACCCATGATGCAGATTTGAAGAATGAAGTTGATGAAAAGTAGGGTGTACCTTAGAAACCCACAAGACTATTTAAATTTGATGTAATAAATGTTGTTGTATTTGGATTTGTATTTGTATGTTGTGGATCTTGTTTGCATACTTAATACTTAATTGAATCTAATCATATTATAACATAGTTGTCATGAGACTTTGAACAATATATCACGCCTTGATCGATTTCGCCAAGGATCGGGGTGTGACAGATTGGTATCAGAGCCCTTGACTATAGGGAATTATGTTAATTGCCTTGACCTAGTCTATAGCCTCTAGGGTCCTCTCGTATGCTAGTTTATAAAATGCACACACAACTGCTTGCAATTCGCACTTAGAAAATCCTAGGAATACCTTTGTGTGCTAATTGCTCCCTTATGTGCTTACGTATTATTCCCGACACTTATGTGCTAGGAATGGGAATGGATGAAGCCGGGTGTGCATACACTTGTGAATTTTCTCCCCTTTCTCTTAAAATCACATACATACTTAAATGGTTTCAAAATAAAAATGTATATACATATATATTCCTTAGAGCTCATAGGAAATTAAAAGTCATCCACTCTAGTTGGGTAGGATCAAAGTAATGGACGCATAGTAACTGGAAGGGGGAGGTGTCGGTAGCCCGAAAGTCCTGACTAGGTAAGCGTTCGTATACATCCCAATCAACCGAGGGACACCTGGGGACCAAAGGCGAGAGTTCCCAAACCTATAGGCCAAAGCGCGTCACTCACATTACTTTTGAGCCATCAAAATACCCGACCTTATCAAACGTATCCGAAAGGATACACTCCAAAATGGCCAACTCATTGGACTATTAAGTTCCCTAATGGGCCTTGAAGTGGGAAAAACATGTGAAAACTTAGTATTGTGGGGGCCCACGCAATTGCTACATGCTTCACATTTAGTACCCATGGAAAGCCCAAAAGGTGCCCAACACTCCTAGCCATGGCCCAACAAGTGCTTTACAATCATTTTACCCAACAATGTCTACAAACTTAATTTACAAATAACTCACAAGTCCATATGCGTGTTTCTCATAGATGGCATTACGACCCCCTCTGTAACCATTGTAACTATCACCATATGTCCACCAGCCCATGTCGCCTTTGTACGACTTGTGGTCGCTATGGCCACTTGGCGGACACATGTCGTACAACAAAAACTCAGCGACCATTCGCTCTACCCTCAAATCAGCAAACACAAACCCGGTATCCAACTGGAACATGCTTCAACTGTGTTGACCCCACCATTTCAGAAACGCGTGTCCTAGGCTTGTCAATATCATTAACACTCAAGCCCAGGCAAATCTAACAATGCAGGTTCCAGCTCCCAAAGGCCGAGCATTTGTCATTACCGCAACCCAAGCACCGACCGATAACAAGGTCGTAAATGGTACGGTTCTCATAAATGACTGCTACGTGTCAGTACTTTTTGATTCAGGTGCCGATAAAAGTTTTCTGTCTTTGGAATTTGAACCCATACTTCACACACCTCGCATGATTCTTGATGAAAACTTTACCGTAGAAGTCGCCAATGGAAAATACATTTCACTCAATGCAGTCATCCAAGATTGCACTTTCGATTTTTGCGGTCATAAATTTTCCATCAATTTAGTTCCTATGGAACTTGGTAGCTTCGACATCATCGTGGGAATGGATTGGCTATCCCAAAACCATGCTGAAATAGTATGTTACGAGAAGTTTATTCGTATTCCTCTTGTCGACGGTCAAAGTCTTCGTATTTATGGCGAGACTCGTTCAAAAAAGCTTAGTCTTATGTCATGTACTCAAGCTCGATCATATCTACGTAAAGAATACATGGCTTTCTTAGCCCATGTGGTGGAAACAAAGGTCGAAAAAAAAGAAGATCGAAGATATTCCGATTGTACGAGACTTTCCCGACATCTTTCCCGATGACGTATCTGGACTCCCTCCAGTACGTGAGCTAGAGTTCCGCATCAATCTCGTTACTGAGGCTGCTCCCATAGCCAAGTCTCCATATCGGTTGGCTCCAACCGAGATGCAAGAATTGGCAAGTCAGCTCCAAGAATTAACCAATAAGGGATTTATCCGCCCTAGTACTTCACCCTGGGGAGCCCCGGTTCTCTTCATCAAAAAGAAAGATGGTTCGTTTCGTATGTGTATCGATTATCAGGAGTTAAATAAATTGACCATCAAGAACTGATATTCGTTACCTCGGATCGACGACCTTTTTGATCAGCTTCAAGGAGCTTCATGCTTCTCAAAAATCGACCTCCGCTCGGGTTATCACCAACTTCGAGTACGGGAAGAAGACATCCCCAAATCCGCTTTCCGAACCCGCTATGGTCATTACGAGTTCACCGTTATGCCTTTTGGCCTAACGAATGCCCCTGCCGCATTCATGGACTTGATGAATCGGGTATTTAAACCTTATATCGACCGTTTTGTTATCGTCTTTATTGATGACATCCTCATTTACTCCAAGACAAAGGCAGACCATGAAAAACACCTTCGTCTAACTCTCCAAACATTGCAAGGAAATCAGCTTTATGCCAAATTTTCGAAATGCGAGTTTTGGTTAAATAAGGTACAATTCCTCGGTCATATTGTAAGTGACAAGGGTATTTTAGTCGATCCCGCAAAAGTTGAAGCAGTCAAGAATTGTAAAGCCCCACGTACCCCCAAGGAAATTCGGTCATTCCTCGGTTTAGCCGGCTATTACCGGCGTTTCATTTCAAATTTCTCAAAGATCGCTTTACCGATTACTTTTCTCACTTGCAAGGGTACGCCATTTGATTGGGGACCCAAGCAGGAAGACGCTTTCCAAACTCTTAAACAAAGATTGTGTGACGCTCCAATTCTTACACTCCCTGAAGGATCCGAAGATTTCGTGGTATACTGCGATGCCTCCAATCTCGGACTAGGTTGTGTTTTGATGCAAAGGGGAAAGGTTATAGCTTACGCATCGCGACAACTCAAAATCCATGAAAGGAATTATATGACTCATGATTTGGAGCTCGGTGCCGTGGTTTTCGCTCTTAAAATTTGGTGGCATTACCTTTACGGCACTAAATGCGTAATTTTCACCAACCACAAGAGCTTGCAACATATTCTTAATCAAAAGGAACTCAACATGAGACAAACACGTTGGGTCGTACTCCTAAATGATTATGAGTGTGAAATACGCTATCATCCGGGCAAGGCAAACGTGGTAGCCGACGCGTTAAGTCGAAAAGAACATGCCAAAGCATTTCATCTAATATGTTCTCCTATCTTGTCCAATCTCAGTGACCGAATTCGAGGAGCCCAACACTCGGCAATTACCGAAAATGACATGCCTACGGGAATTGATGGGGAGTTGGAAAGTAAATCTGATGGTATTTTCTATTATCAAGATCGCATCTGGATCCCAGATCGCGACAATCTTTGTACCTTCCTGATGGAAGAAATCCATAAAACTCGATATTCCATTCATCCTGGTGCTGACAAGATGTATCATGGCCTGAGAACCAATTATTGGTGGTCGGGAATGAAAAAGGGTATTGCTTTATTCGTGGCCAAATGTCTTACATGTTCCAGGGTCAAAGCAGAACATCAACGACCCTCTGGACTATTGGTCCAACCGGTAATCCCCGAGTGGAAATGGGAAGCGATCGCCATGGATTTCGTAACCAAACTTCCCCGTACCACCAAGGGACACGACAGCACTTGGGTAATCATTGACCGTTTGACCAAATCCGCTCATTTCCTTCCCATCCGTGAACATTTCAAGGTCGAACAACTTGCTCGAATTTACATCGACGAGATAGTTAGTCGGCATGGCATCCCTCTCAGCATCATTTCAGATTGTGATGGGAGATTTCTCCCTCGGTTTTGGCAATCACTTCAAGCAGCCATGGGAACCCGCCTCGATCTCAGTACCGCCTATCATCCTCAAACCGATGGTCAATCTGAGAGGACAATTCAAACACTCGAAGATATGTTTAGGGCGTGTGTCTTAGATTTCGGAGGAAACTGGGACTCTCATTTACCGTTGGTGGAATTCTCCTATAATAACAGTTATCATTCTAGCATCAAGATGCCGCCATTTGAGGCATTGTATGGCCGTAAATGCCGATCTCCTATTTGCTGGCATGAAATTGGCGAGTCCCACGTGATTCGCGCAACAGTGGATTCTCCAATCGTTGGTCCTGAGCTTATCCATGAAACAACCGATAAAATCACTCAGATTTGCAATAACCTTCTCGTAGCTCGTAGCCGACAAAAGAGTTACGCCGACAAGCGACGCAAACCGCTTGAATTTACCGTGGGTGACATGGTCATGTTAAAAGTGTCCCCATGGAAAGGTGTGGTTCAATTTGGACGCAAGGGTAAATTGGCACCACGCTATGTAGGCCCGTTCAAAATCCTGAAAAGGATCGGACCAGTAGCCTACGAGTTGGATCTACCAATAGATCTTAATAAAGTTCACCCAGTATTTCATATAGCTAACCTCAAGAAGTGTTTAGCTGACGAGAACCTTCATGTTCCTCTCGAGGATATCCAAATCGACGAGACAATGCAATTTATCGAGAAACCCTTGGAAATTGCAGACCGAAAGGAAAAGCAACTCAAAAGAAGTCGCATTCCCTGGTCAAGGTTAGGTGGCAGTCAGCACGTGGACCTGAGTATACATGGGAGTGTGAGGATCAAATGCGTACCAAATACCCGCAACTTTTCTCTTAAGGTACTATCTTCTTAAATTTCGGGACGAAATTTCCTAAAGTAGGGGAGACTGTGACATCCGACTAAAATGGATTCGGGTCAACGCAACCCAATTGGAAATTTAATAAACCCTACTCGAGATTTCTTGATGCTAATAGGATCAAAACCCTTACACTACGATATAAATTGATGTTAATAGCAATATAGCATAGTATAACGTTATAACTATAATCAAATTAAATTATGATACCATATTAAAATCAAATCAAAGTATGATGCTCTAATTAAATTAAAAAAATCAAACTTGAATGCTATAATTAAACTTCAAATCAAAGTAGATTGTTATAATCAAATAATAACCTATTTTTTTTTATAAAACCCTATTTTTATAAACACTACATTAAATTTTATAAAACTCTTAAGATGCTTGTGTTAGTGGGGAATTATGAAGACCACCAAAAGTAAAAGGTTATTCTCATTGTCTCCCACTCACACCTCCCATCATCTTTCCTTTCATTTTTCTCCCAACACATTATTCTCATCACCATTCAAACCATTTCTATTCTTTCTCTCCCTATCAATCTCGAAATTCCTCCTAGAAATCTTCATTTTTCAGCCAAGAACACTCCAATATACTCAAATCTCCATCTCTCTTGAAGCATTCATCAAAGTATGTTGTTAAAAGTTCAAAATTCATACATGAAACAAATTAAATCTACCAAACTATCTAAAACTCATTTTATGTATAAACCTGATTTTTTTCGGGATCCCATCAATAAAATAAGAAGTTCTGGAAATTTTCAGAAAATAGCTTATTTGTATTGAATTACTATAATTATTGAAATAAAATAGGTCAATAATTCACATAAAATACTTTTTGCAGTCAATAAATTCTGAGAAAATTTTGGAACAACCCATATATTGAGTAAAGTGGATTTATAAAGTTTCATGCATTTATATTACTGTTTGATGCTTATTTTATATTTTATTTTGTTGTAGATAAATAAATTGCAAAATATAGTTATGTATGTTAAAAACTAGATTTTATATTTTTCGAACCTTATTAACATTTTAAAGACTCCATGACAAAATTTACAGATTTTTGGTAAGAATGTTAGCTTACTTTTCTTGATTTAATGATTATTTAATGGTTTAAATTGATAATAAATAGCTACACATGTCCAAAAATTATAAAACCTTATCAGACTATCATATATAACATGTTAATCATAAATAAAAAGTCCAATGAATTTCTCTTAATATTTTCCTATTATTTATGATTTTATTGATTAGTTAATAATGAAAAACATAAGAAATACTTCCCATAGTCCAAAATATCCAAAATATTTACAATAGGCTCAATATAATGTTAGAAAACTATGGTTAAGTTTCCAGAAGTTTTGGGAATCATTTATTATTTTTCCCGAATTTTGTTGTGGTTTAATTATTAAAATACTAAATAAATACTAAAGCAGTTAAGAAAAATATGAAAATTTTACAGTAATTACAATTTTACGAAATAATGAGTTTCGGATAATTTCAGAATGTTTCATTACAGTTTAGTATTTAAAACCATTTTCCTAAATATCTAAGCATGTAAAAATGCATTTTTAATGATTATTTTATATAAATAATTGTTTATAATATATAAAATCTGTAAATACTTATAATTTGACTAGTTATTATTTTAATAAGAAATTATTAAAATCTTGCCTAATGTGAAGATATAAATTAATTAAGCAAAGTAATTAATTCAATTTAAAATTCATTTAACATATGAATACATTAATATTCAAAACAAAATTTGGATTATTGTTAATTCATCTAATATAAGAATATGTGTCTAATTATTTTTATTAATACTATATTCCCGTTTATCGATTCCTAAGCCAAAACTATTAATTATATTAGGTTCTACGACATTTTGACTCGAGCCGTCTATCGTACAACACGCGCATTCCTTATTGGACTAATGTGAGTAATCTACCCCATATTTTATAATTTTCAATACTTTTGGGGTGTATCATGTGGTTTTAATATGTTCCAACTTCATTTTATTATTTTTTCACCATTGAGACATTGTTGGGACATTTATACGTGAATCATTATTTGTATAATTATTGTTTGTTTACACTACATGTACTTGTAGTGCATTACCATTTTTAGTCTAATCTCCATGACTATGCCCGTATTCTTGAGATACGTTATGGACAATAATAGCGCTATTGGGTTGACCACCCCGCCTTGGGACGCTAAGGTGATTGATTGCACGTGGTTGAGTGTGTATGATGATTAGATGCTCCATCCTATATATATACATATATATGTATATATAGGGTGAGGACTTATTGTTGTTGTTATCATTTGTTAATCAATTTTTGATTTATAAACTGTTATCTCAATAACAGTTGCTTGCCAACTTCAAAAGAAAACAAATTTCAAATTATTCAAACTCACAATTTTCTTTAATAAAACTAGATTACTCACCAACTCTCGTAGTTGACCTGTTTTTACCCATGATGCAGATTTGAAGAATGAAGTTGATGAAAAGTAGGGTGTACCTTAGAAACCCACAAGACTATTTAAATTTGATGTAATAAATGTTGTTGCATTTCGATTTGTATTTGTATGTTGTGGATCTTGTTTGCATACTTAGTACTTAATTGAATCTAATCATATTATAACGTAGTTGTCATGAGACTTTGAACAATATATCACGCCTTGATCGATTCCGCCAAGGATCGGGGTGTGACATATAAACGATGGGATAAAATAGGACATATGATTGAATTTGGAAGCCTATTACATATGTCGGTGTTGGAATGCAATTGTGTATTCCAACGATTATCGGACAATTTTTAGCATGTACAAAATTAGCACAAAATAGAGCATAAAAATTTATTTGTAATGACATTTTGAAATGTAGGGAATGTATTCGTGTCAAGTGAAAGGAAAATATCATATTTCACAACGATTCTGTTTTTAGAAACTTTGTTGGTTTAGATTTGTCAAAGCGGCATAAATGTGTAAAATGAAGGATGTTTTGACATCTAACCATTTAAGTGAACTTGTAAAGAAGTAAAAATGAGAATGTTGTAAAAATTAATTCGTAGAAATTCGAAAATGTCATATTTGGTCAAAAGTGGGACAAAAATGGATAAAGTTGACAATATTTGGTATAAAGCTTTAGTAAAACATAGTTAACCAATGGAATGGAATTGGACAATGATTTGAAAGAATTTAAGAATTATTAGACCATATTGTATGTTTAGTTGTAAATTATGTTTCTAATATTTTATTAATTTAATAGACGTTGAAGAATGCTTGGAAGCAATAAAAGGCAAGAACTTTGTAGATTAGTGTAGCTAAACATACCTAGCTACTAAGGTGAGTAATTGGTGCTATTTCCTTACATGGGGTACATGTCTTTAAATTATATTTGCAAAGTATTTTACCATATTATGAAAAGTATATTTCTTAGGTTTGAAAAGTATGTTGATATGATTTGCAAGTATATTGGCTATACTTAGGAAAATTAGTTTTCTATAAACTACATAAGTCTTGCTATGATTTTTAAAAGTTTATTACTATGATTTTATAAGTACATTGCTATGGTTTGGAAGTAAATCAATATACATTAGTTAAGTAATATGTTATTAGCTTGCAAAGTAAATTGCTAAAGAACTTTGATTTAGAAATTATGTTTGGTATAACTTGATTGTCTTTGAAAGTATATTACATATATGGTTTCAAGTGACGATTTGAATTATGATTATGTTATAAATATTTTTTGGCAATTTTTTTGAGCTTGGAAATATTTGTAGTATGTTATTTTCTCAATTGCTAGTTTATGGAGTCACTTGATTTTTGATTGAAAGTTTCATATTTGTAATCAGCATAGGTGTTGCATTATTGTGTGTGAATTGCATGACCACGAATAAAAGTTGTTTAGAATCATTAAGGTACTATTGGGATGGTACCTCCCTTCACAAAGTCGTTGTCTAGTTCCTAAATGGAACTCGTTCCGAAACAAGGAGACATCCCTGGAGACACAAAACTGGCAAGGAGTCGTTTCCACAGGAATCTGAAGATTTCCAATTTTGGATGGCATGCGGATCATCATCATTTATGTCTATGTTTAGTCGACTCGTGTTCAGTCAAGGTTACAATATTTCAGTTGATTATTTTTTGGTTGATTTTATAGATTGAAGTTTCATACCTTTCAGTTTTATGGTTTTAGAATGTTTTAGCAAGTTTTGTTATTATGTTGAATCTTGAATTTCAAGTATACTTTGGGAATCTTTGGTATTTAAACAAGGGATATTTTAGATACTTTTATGTGACGATTTCCATAATTATTTCAATGGTTATATACAAAAATCTCCTTAGTAATGTTTATACCTTGTTTACAAGTAATTGAAAGGATGATATTTGGGTATTACAAAGAAGTAAAAAAAAATGAATATATATATATATATATATATATATATATATATATATATATATATATATATATATATATATATATATATATATATATATATATATATATATATATATATATATATATATTATTTTAGTTAGTTTATGTAGTCTTTAAAACTGGTATTTAAGTATGAATTAACATATAAGCTATTTGAAAGTATGTTGTTTATATAAGCATATTTGACTATCGAGTCATTTTGTTTAAGTAAGTTTTTAGAAAAAGGGAAAATGATTTTTTTAATTAAAATAGAAATATTTTTAATTTTAATTTGGGTCCAAAACACATGTACTCACGAGAAATTTCAATATCATACGCATTATTTTTAAATAATATTTGTGTCAGGTACACTGTTGGTTCAGAGTCATCCTGATAGATAACTTTCACCTCTAGATAGCTATATATGATAAGCAAGAGAGAAGAAATTGATAAGATGTACATGTTATATGGTATGTATAATTTTATTTGGTGCTTATGGTTTCTGATAATAACCCCCCATTAGTTGTATTGTACTATAATTTTAAAAGTGAAAAATTGGATCTTTTTCCGTAGGACATCAATATCACGGTTAGATGTCACATTGTTGTTAATTCTCGTCTTGTAAGTTGGGGTGTTACAAAGAAAACCCGACAGCAACCCAAGCTACTCCCCTATATCTGTTAATCTCTTTCTCGTTGTTTGTGTCTCTCTTGTCTTCCCACTTTCGGATTTACGTACACACACACATGATCGATGTGTGTGTCGTCTTCCCCAAATCCCGATCTTTCTTTTCCCTTTTCCTTTTTAGTACACAAGAAAGAAAATAACGGGAACAAGGCTAGATCCTGATTTTGACCAGGTCAAGGGGTGTGAAATCCCCAAAATACCCCTAAGTTACTTAGCCTTAAAAAATCCAGCACTTATATAGAAATTTTCCTGATTTTAGAACGGTCATAACTTCCACATGTGATATCCAAATTTTGCAAACTCTAGATTTTCCGAAAGGTGAGAATGAGCTTTAAACTCCTCTTTACTTACTTAGGTCTAATTCTCTCCAAAATTTTTGTTACAGACCCTCAAACATGACAATTTGGTCATCTTTGTTACTTTTTGGTCATTTTCGAATCTTCATAACTTCTTCGTTATGAGTTGAAATTACCTGAATCTTTTTCCTATTTTTAGGGTTAATTTCATAAAAACCACTATAGTTTGGTTTTTTCGGTTTAACCACTGAAAGAATTTTTTTTCTACTTTAACCACTGAGAGTTTGTTTAATTTTTCAGAAAAACCACTACATAAAACTTTGGATTCTATAAAAACCATTAGTATTTAATTTTTTGCAGTTTAACCACTTAAACATTAATTTTTATAATTAAACCATTCAAACTTTTAATTTTTTTTCTAAAAACTACCTCATATACAGAAAAATTATTGTTCGAAATGGTTTTTGTAATTCATTACCGAAAAAACAATGTATAATGGTTATTTTGAAAATAAAGCAAACTTACAATGGTTCTTTTTAATAAAAAAACAAAATTCCAGTGGTTAAATTAGAAAAACAATTTCTTATTGTGGTTAAACCTAAAAAACCAAATTATATGGTTTTTATGAGATTAATCATTTTACCACAAATATTACAAAAGTCACATTTTGATGACTTTTCCTAATTCTTTCTAGAATTTTTGAGATATTAGTTTTCACAAATTGACAAATATTTTCTTTACTTTTTTCACCCAATTTCCATTTTGGCCATTCAAGACTAAATTATAATTGAAGCAATATATTATAATAACTTAATAAAAGATCGTAACACATACTTTTCCATATTTTTACCACTTTTGACTATTTTGCCCTTTCCTAATACATTTATTTTATTTAAGCATCAAACTCTTTTAACACCAATACTTGTATTAAATTCTTATCTTATATACCAAATTCTTAGGTTGCCACGGGTTTCTTAATCAAATTCACTATCATATTATTAAAACAATTATCTTTATCAAAACAACAACACTATCAATTTTCTTAGCATATTAATACTAAAAAAATTGGTTTCATTTCCATATTTTTCCCATTTAAACCTTGAGTCTTTTGATCTTAAAAAGTATTAGGTGTATCAATAAAGAAAAATAACACCTATATTTTCAATAAATTCTTCATAAACAACATTTTCAAAAGCAAAATGGCAAAGACCACCGCATGGATGTTCCCATGGCTTGTCATTTCCATTTTGTAAACCTCGAGTATGAGTATCTCATAGATATTTCAGAAAGATATGAAGTTATGAGATCTTCTAGTGGCTTGACATTTCCATTTTGTAAAACTTGAGTTAAGTATGTATGCATCTTCTCACTAAACTCTTTGTTTGCATCACAAACAAGCTCTTTCTCTTTCAATAGAATCACAAAGTAACTCAAAGCCTTAAGGTGTGTGTATATGTAGATAATAACATTCCTTTATACCTACTTGCATATTGGTCCTAAGATTACTCTATTGGAAATTAGACCCTCAAGTTTAATTAATAGAAACCCACAAATATTTATATACATGAGTTTGATAGATAATATGAAGCTTTCACTCTTGAGTTATGAAAATATGTACAAAGGGAAAGGAAATAATAAATGCACATTTTTCATTCAAGTGTAGATGGCTATATTTATAGCCTGACAAAAGGAACATGAGGAAACTTATAAAGGGAATCACTAAATAAACACTCCATTTTTACTTCGTATACGCATCTATTCAAAGTCAAAAAAAAAAAAATTATTCGTTGAAACTGCATTGTTTACCGGAAAAAGTAAATGTGATTGGCTAAAAATAGTTTGACTTTTGTGTAAGGTGTATATAGGGTGTATGTATAGTAGCACCCTTTATAAAATGCTAACTCTACCTAACGAATAGGTATATGGCCGACTCTTTCTACCCAACGTGCTCCTAAAATCTGGTCATATCTTTTACCTAGATATTTATTATTAAAACCCAAAACATGCATAATTTAATCAAATAACCCATGAACAAACCCAATTAACTCATCAAGATTACCCAACATACTCAAACTCTTGCTTACAAACTTCAATTTTGGAGAATGTTTGATTGTAATTTGTTAAAGCATTTGAATGTTAGGGCCAATAGTATCAACATATTTCTAAGTTTTTCAGTAAGTAAACCATGTGTATTTATCATGTTCCATACCCAGTCCACAATCTTGAATCCCTTTATTGCTTTTCCTCTCCAACTATGAAGCAGAAATTAGCTTCTCCCAACGAACACCCTTTCACACTTGGCCCACTTTTTACAACGAGTGCTTTATCATTAGCCTTTCTGTTATTCAATCAACTTATGCTTTTGGATATAATAAGCAACATTCTTTAACTTCTTTGCCTTGCAATATCTGGCATAGTGAATGAGGCATCGACGATTATGAAGCTTGATTTCAACCATTGACAAGTTCATACATGCGAATATTGATGCGTCGGTTTATCATCTAAACCTTTTTGCCTTTAATCTACCAAATCATATATTCTTGAAAGATCTCATCCATCTTGTATACTCAATTGGAAATATCCATTGGATTTGGGCTAGAAATTACCCATTTTGGATTAGATGGCCAAATTCGTAAATGGACATAATCTTAACTATTTTGGTAACTTGAAAAATCATACGATCCTTTTGATAAATATCCGTTATTTATTCACATTGTGTGTAAAAGTATTCTAAGTTTTCACGGTGACATTGGTTGATGTACAAAAATAAAATGATGCACTTAAGGATCACAAAAGCCCACATGTGTAATAGGCCCTAGGACTTGAGACTTTAAAAGCCCACATGGGTGTAAATGGACATAATCTTAACTATTTTGGTAACTTGAAAAATCATACGATCCTTTTGATAAATATCCGTTATTTATTTACATTGTGTGTAAAAGTATTCTAAGTTTTCACGGTGACATTGGTTGATGTACAAAAACAAAATGATGCACTTAAGGATCACAAAAGCCCACATGTGTAATAGGCCCTAGGACTTGAGACTATAAAAGCCCACATGGGTGTAAACCGAAGAGTGGTCCATTTTATAAAATAAATAAAAAGTTATGATGTCATAACATGTCAATAAGCATATACTATAACATGTACCTTTTTCAACGTAGTAACGTTATGCTCTTTCATGAATTTTTAAATTTAAATATGATAATAAACTTGGACTTTACACTTGTAATAATCGGACATCGGATATAATGGTTAAAACAAGTCTTCATCTGTTTTTTTGGAAAAATAGGTTTATGTTGTGTTAAGTGGGGCCATCTATCCATGAAGGGTATATTTGACTATTTGTCAATTATCATTGACAAAAGAACCCAGTAAGGCAAGTTGCCAGAAAAGAATATGCAAAATCCATTGCCATATTTGGTGGATTATATAACCCTTGTGGACCATTCTAAATAAGGATTCCAATTAAAACAAGTCAAACTTATAATGCAAATAAGTTTCATATTTTTAAGGGTTCTTATAATTTTCCTAGATAAAATTTTCGTAAAATTTACATAATAAAGTTTTTTAATTTATTGAAACAACTGAAATGTATGTATTCTTTTAAAAAAGGGTAAATTGCATAAAAGTCACTAACTTTTTCAATTTTCTCGATTTTGACACTGTATTTTTAGTTTTTACAATTAAGTTATTATGTTTTCAGAAAAATTGCAATTAAGTCATTATGTTTTTCAGAAAGTTGCGAAAATGACCATATGACAGGATGGCAACATGTTACCAGGTCATATGGTCATATTTTCAATATTTTAGAAAACACAATAACTTAATAGAAAAAATAAAAAGCATAGTGTCAAAATCTAGAAATCTAGAAAAGTTAGCAACTTTTATGCAATTTACCCTATGCAATTTATACAACTTAATCACTTATACCGAAATACTGAACCGAGACCGGAACCGGTTAGGACCGGCTTAGGTTATGCGGACCTGGTTTTCATAAATGGTCTTATTCGGTTATCGAGAAACCGATTCCGGGTCCTTCTTATCCGGTACTATAAAACTGGAACCGGTAATTAAACTTAAATCTTAATGAGATTGGATAGTTACCTTGGCCCTTAAGATTCCCGGCTCGTGTTCTCATATACCCTAGTCCATACATATCCTGATTACGTGAATACAACTTCATGGCTGGAGTTCAACTCGCAACTTTTAAAAGCAGAATCTAATTATACGATCAAAGCAGCCGTAAACGACATTACGACTTCAAGTTCAACTCCTCGTCAAGTGTTTAACAGGTACACACATTCAAGAATCAAGATTCTGATTATGCTAATTCTGAAGCTATAGTCGTAATACGATCAAGACAACAATGTTTTATTTGTTTATTACGAGATATTACAAGTATTTTTTGATATGAAATTGGAATTTTATTAGAATTAATGTTAGGTAGACTGTAGGCATACATACGATCAAGATATTCCAACAAAGTCTTATTTGTTTATTACGAAATATTATAAGTCTCTATTGATATGAAGTTGGAATTTTATTAAAATTAATGTTAGATACAATTTACATCCTTCTTATTTATGTTTTAATAAACAAATTCAATTATTTGTGGTTCCGGTTTTTTCCCTGGTTTAACCGGTTCTCGACCCCAAGACCGGTTTTTTCCGGTCATTCCGGTCCCAATACACGGTATAACCACACCGGAACCGGAACCGGTTTTACATATGCGGTCCGGTTATCGGTTCTCATAAAACGTCTTATTCGGTTACTGGTTTTTCGGTTCCGGAACCGGTTACATCTCTACTCATACGTGTCCAAAAACGTAATTTTGTTGTTACATTGGATAGTTTACCCTAACAGCCCCAAAAAAGAAAAAAAAATGACAGTTCAATGCTACTTGTGACAAAATTACTTTTTGTTAGAAGTAGTATTGAACTTTTAATTTTTTTTCATGTTCTATTTTTGGGGCTGTTAGGGTAAACTATCCAAGGTAACAACAAATTTACTTTTTTGGACACGTATGAGGCATGTAAAGTGATTAAGTTGTATAAATTGCATAGGATAAATTGCAATAAAGTCGCTAATTTTTTCAGATTTCTAGTTTTTGACACTATGTTTTTATTTTTGCTATTAAGTCATTATGTTTTCTGAAAAATTGCAAATCTGACCATATGACATGTTAACCTGTTGTGATCCTGTCATATGGTCATTTTCGCAACTTATTGGAAAACATAATGACTTAATTGCAAATTTCCTGAAAATATAACGATTAAATTGCAAAAACTAAAAATACAGTGTCAAATCGAGAAAATCGAAAAAGTTAATGACTTTTATGCAATTTACCCTTTAAAAAAATTGTTAGAAAAAGGTTATGCAGTTTTATATACTTGGCAAACAAATCTAATTATTTGTGGCCGGTTAAAAGCAAAATTTTTAAAAGGACATTATGATATTGGAGAATTCCGCTGAGTTATTATAAGCCTTGTGAAAATACAAAAGAAAATTGTAAAAAACTTTTTTCAACTTAACAAAATGCTAAAATACTCAAATAACGTGAAATTCATGTTGGAACTCTTTTTATGTTTTTTAATAGTCGTATTAATTTACATTGAGGAAAATATTTATCGGGTTCGAATCTAAATAAGAATAGCGTATCCAAAATAACTTATTTGCTAAAAGTCGCTTATTATGCTTTTACGAAATTTGTTAGTTTATACTGTGTTGTCTCAAAAAATCTGTAATATTGTATTAGTAAATAGAAAAAAGGAAAGAAAAAAAAAAAGCTATCTTTTTATACCGTTATCAAGTCTTCAAGACAATGATCAAACGACCAATCACCTTTTTTAAAAGAAAGTTTTTTATAATTTCTATAAAAATAACATATTGATCTTATTGAGGATGACAAGAATTTGGCTGCCTCTTTTGAGGGTGAATAAGGTTTAGAACTTTGCTTTCAAAGAATAAAAAAAGTATATATATATATATATATATATATATATATATATATATATATATATATATATATATATATATATATATATATATATATATATATATATATATATATATATATAGAGTAAAGATCAAATGAGAACCAATATTTTTATGAGAACCAAGGAACCAATTATTGACCACTAGATCAAAAAAATGGAAGGTCATGATGATAGATGGCAGTTTTGTAATTACTATTTTTTTCAATGGTACATTTGACTATTTAAAAAAGCAATCAGGGGTAATATAGGTATAAAAATACCAATCAAATCCTAGTAAATAGGAAACCCCCCAATTTACCCCCAATTTACGTGAAACTAATTCTCTCTCTCTCTCTTCACTCTCTCGATCTCTCTTTCTCACCGCCTGCTTTCTTCTTCGGCGACCAAACTGCTAATCCTCCCTCGTTCCATTGTCATCGCCGCCCATGGACATTGTCTTGGATACAAATCCGGCATCGACAGCAACCCCCATCAAAATGGAGATAATGGAACGATTTCAGCAGGTAAACCTTCTATTTCAGTTGCTATAAACTCGAATGAGTCTTTTAAAGTTGATTCGGAGTTGGAAATCGCAAATTGTAGTTTCGACTTAGCAATTTTTTCAATCGATATGGGTTTGGAATCGAATCAATTGCTGAATTCTGTGCAAAAGGGTGTTAGCGTTGATGATTCTTCTATTATTTCGATTTCAATTGTTGTGGATTTGATTAATTCTCGAACTGATGCCCAGATTTCGAAATTTCTTCTTCAATGGAGTCTGTGGGTGTTCAAAATCGTGCTGGATTAGTTTTGATGTCTCATATTGCTGATGTCTCGATGGATCCTGATGGTGATCGAGAATTGCAGGTAATTGTTAAGGATTTTGTTTTCACGGGTTCTAAAGATTTTGTGGGAAACCTAATCTTTTAAGTTTTTATCAGGTACATGTTTCTCGCCCTTATTGTTATCGTATTCGTTCAATCAATTTTCCCACAGCCTCGATGAAGCTTATTGGTAATTGCTTTGTTTTCCTCCCACAATTAAAAAAAATTAGACACAAACTTGATTTCGTCATTATAAATCATTTTCTTTGTCGGTACAAACAAATTTAATTATATTGGTTTACGTCGGCACAAACAATATGCCTTTCATTTGTATTGCTTTTACAAAATTAGTTCATTTGTTGCTCCAATGGATCTTACTTATTTGTAATTAATTAGATAAAAAAATAGAACTTACTGATAATTAAAGATCTATGTCAAAAGTTGTAAAATGAAAACCGAAGATAATGAACTATTTGATGTTCCTGGATTCTTGTTTAAAGGTTGTACACATATATGTGCGCGTATGTGTATATACACACATGTGTATATATACACATGTGTATACACATTCCTATATATGTATATGTGTATGTATATATGTGCACATGTGCATATGTTACACATATATGAATATAAACATGTATTTTTATGAATGTTCATATGTATTTTCCATTTGTTGATTTATATATGTATGTGCATATATGCATGTGTGTATATGTATATGTGTACATGTGCATTTACGTATGTGTGCATATATACATATATGTTCAGATGTGTATATTTGCATACATGCATATATGCATAAATACATATGTGTATAGATATATGTGTCTATGTGCATGTGTGTATATATTGTTGGATTAGGTGTCTAAGCCATGACTAATAATTTGCATTTACCTAATTAATAGAAGCAAAGTCCATTTGGGTTGCCCTCATAGCTGGAGGTTTGGTAGAAAGTTCGGTAGAGAGAGGGGTTGGTTTATTATGGGATTAATAAATCAATAGAAATAAAAGATATGGTTTGTTAATATATTAAAGTAATAATATATTAATTAGAAACTATATTGATTGATTAATAATTAATCAGAAATTAATTGGATTAATTTCTGTGGCATTAATTAGATTAATTAGGAGGTCAGGGATTAAAGTCGTACAAATTCAATAGTTGAATTGCGGCGCGTGGCGCGCAAATGTAAAGGCTGCGTCGCGCGTACATATCCGTACGAATTCAATAGTTGAATTGCGGCGCGCGGTGCGCCAATGTAAAGGCCGCGGCGCGCGTACACATAATCCGGAAAATGGGCTGTGGCTAGGGTTTCTAGCTTTACCCTTTGGTTCCCTATAAATAGGGAACCCTAGGCCTCATTATCAAGGGCCCATTCTATTATTTCTCTCTGGAATTTTCGGTCCCTTCCTCTGGCTCCCTGGGTGTGATCCCATTTGAGGCAGGACACTTGTGCTGCTTAGCTTCAAGATTAAAGCTAAAGGTTAGTTTTTTGATTTATTCTTTTAGTTAAATTTTTGTTTAGCCTTTAGGAATTAGTTACATGTTCAAAGTAAGAAAACATAGATCTTTTCTAGGTTGCATGTGAACTTAGGTTTTTAGTTCATGGTTGCGGAAAACCTTTCAGTGGTATCAGAGCGTTTGGTTGTTTTCTTATTGAATGGCTGTAATAGTTTTCCTAATATTTAGGGTTTATTGTTTATAAACTCTTTGGGCCTGATATGTATTTAGGGTTTGGGTTTTAGAAACCTTTTCCCCACCCCTTGGTAATTTTCGAAAAATAGGCATTAGGGTTTTGGAAGGCTTTCTATTTTTGGTAACTTTAATTGTTTAATTAAATGGATAACCTTAAACCCAGTTTGTTTGAATTCGATAATTAGGGGTTTAAGATAGGTTTAAATTGATTTGATTAATTTGGAAAAACCTATCTACATTTGAATTAATTTAATTAATTGTTTAATTAAAAGATAATTCAAGGGATTTAATTTAATTTTAATTTAATGGTTAAATTTCGAAAATTAAAGGATAAATCCTAAAATATTTTAAAAGGTTTAAAATATCTAGATTTAATTAATTTAATTAATAGTTTAATTAAAAGATAAATTAAATCAAATTAAAGGTTTAATTTAATTTGAAATTTAATAGTTAAATTTCAGGAAATTAAAAGATAAACCAGGAATAATTTAAAAGATTTAAAATACATCTTATATATATTATTAAAGGTTAATACTATATGTATAAGATAAATTGGTTAGTCAAATCATTAGTAGGCCTCATTCACGAAGCTGGTCTATAAAGTGGGTATAAGGAGACTGCCTATAAAATGGCGGTCTAAATGGGTGTTCACTCTCACCCACCGCTCGCCTGATCAGTGGAGGGTCGTTAGCCGAACAGTTTTGATAGGACCGCTTAATCATTAAAAGTATAATGATCAAAGTACTAGAACCCGTACAAGAATTCCCAATCTAGTTACTTTAGAAAAATGTGAATTTGATGCTAACCCATGAAATTGCACATTGCACTTTATAAAACGTTGGTGGAGCGTGTGTGGGTTACCGGCACACCAATGGGGGTTCATAAAGAGTGGCAATGGGTTTCTCGGGTGTTATCATTGTTGATGGAGCGTGTGTGGTTAACCGGCACATCAATTTGAGATGATAATGGACCCGAGAGTACCAAGCTAATTTGCATGGTTATTCACACCCGGTTTGTGATCCTCGGCATCCCAGTCACAAACGGTGGGGCATATCCGAGATTAAAACATGCCATTGAACAGTTCAATGAATCTCACAGATCTAGGAATTTCATAAGACTGAAATTGATAAAAGTTATCTACCTTAATGACCACTGTGTTGTGACTACGGCATCCCTCTTCACATCATAGTTGGGGTATTTTGGATCCTAGCCTTGTTAAATAATGTATATTGGGTAATTATTTAAAAGGATGAATTAAACGAATAAATTCAAAATTTATATATGTCTGAAGAAAGTGTCATTCTCCTCCTTCCCCTCCTTCACCCATTTCTGAGAGCTTCAGAAAGCACCTGTTTAGTATGGTAAGGCTGACTGGCCTGAACTATGTGATATGGTTTTGCAATTAGAGAATAGTTCTTAGTTTTGCTGGCAAACCATGTCCGACTGAGTGTCCGCTCCCAAATATGGCATCGCACAGCAGCTTGTGATGAGCATGACTCCTTGACTATTGAGTCCAAGGAAGTTCGTTGCCTTATGCTATTGATCATTGACCCCAAGTTCCGCAGGGATTTAGAATTCCTGGGGTCTGATAAGTTAGCACAGCTAGTTCAGGAAATGTTCCGTGAACTGGTTGAATAAAGGGAACGAACTAGGATCTTCAAAGAGCTTGAAGTTGCAAGCTAGAAGGAAGTAGCACCAGTTTGCGTGTTCCCGAGATTGAGGGATACATAGGTGAACAGTATAAAACTGGTTTCCTTTTGTGATCGGGAGTTAAGCATTAGCTCAACTCACTGATCTGTTCATCCAGATGAACAGAAAGGGTAACCGGATAAGACAATCGTGGAAGTGCATTCAATGTCGACTCTGTATGAATCGTTCATGGAGAAGCATGGTTCCATTAATTCAGCTGCTTCAGGATTGAGTCCAGTATTAAGGTGCATCAAGAAATGATTCAGATCGTCTGGACCGATTGTTCGATGTTTCAAACTGGGAATCCATAAGGCGGGACACAGTCACAGAAAGATTGGAAAAATGCTCTAAAGCCAAACCGTTTGGCAAACTCAGTAATATCTTAAAACTCAGAATACCTGATCCTCATTTCCGTGATACAGGATGTGTTTCTCACATTTGCTCTGTATGCACGGACTCTGTAGGATGCGGGATGGTGTCATACAAGAGCATATTCGGATTGGATCTGGAGCTCGTGCGGTTTTTGAGTTAAGCTAGATATTTGTTCTTGTTATTAGTTTATAGATACATACGACATGGATTCACATAGTACATTGTTCGATGGTTTTTGTGTTTTAATAAAATGTGGATTTTCTTTTGATTGTTTTAATTATCCTCGAAATGTTGTGTGAATGTGTTGATGACGTAAATGGTAATAACTTGAATGTTGATACATCCAATGGGATTGGATTTGTAAATTGTGTTCTTTATGATTGTTAAAGTGAATTTTATGAGAATCACTTCAACCAAAGGTCCAGTTGGACAGGACTTTGGAATCATTCGACTTAGAGTCACATGATGAATTGAGTGCTTAATAAAATTAATTGTGGCAAGAAAGGAATCGCCCAAAGATCCAATGGATAGGATTTTGGAATCAGCTGACTTGGAGTCAGGTGATGATTGCATGTCTTGAACAATATTAACAAAGTCATAAATTTACATGGAACTGTAAAGGTATTAAGTTTTTTGAGCAACAGACACATAAGTTACTGTGTATTGCTCGAATCCTCGAACAGAACACGATTAGTTATGCTTCATGATATTTGCCAAATGGTTTGACAAATATGGCTTTGTTTATCGGAATAAGCGATTGATTGGAACCTTGAAGTGTTCAAGGATTTCAAAGGAAGTATAAGATCAACAGAACCTGAGTAACAACATAGACTGAGAAAATGTTTCACAGTTTATCCTCTTCCAAGAACATTAATGGTTATAATGTGTCTTAGGGAAGATGATGGAGCATTGATCGAAATAGTTTTGATCCTCAATGTATAAGATACATTTCCGATTAGTATTTCAATGAATTAAATATTCAACCAGTCAGACCGCAGAAACCATATTCCGACCATAGCTTGGACTAAGTAGGTTATGCCGACACTGTCTGAAATGTAAAGCTGGGATCATCCCACTAGTACATAGAAAGTCCAGGGTCATGTAGCATTCGTCTGAATCTCATGACAAGCCTGTAACTGATCAGCGATGTCGTTTCATTGGCCATCCCGGTTATCCTTTGAAAGAAGAGTACTTTTAGAAAGAACTCAAGTTCTAAGGAAACAGTGGGAGTAAGAATAATTCTGAATGAGTTCAGGGATTAGCCAAGTGAAAGAACCTTTAGTCACCACTGGGACTTGACCAGGAATTAGATTCCTGTTAAACCTGACATACCCTCTCTTCGCTTGACCGGTAGTTATTGTCACTGTCATAAGGAGTTATGATTTGGGTGATATATCGGGTAGTGGTAAAACACTAAAGATGGTACGGATAAGTAATCCGACTGCTGGAAGCATTGGTGAGCCCGGTTGCTGCCAAATAAGAGAACCTTAACGCGAGACACAGTCTATGTGATAGTTTGATTGATCTTTACAACTGGTCTAGGAACCAGTGGGAGTAATTGAATCATCAAAAGAAGGGAACATAGAAATGTACTTACAGAACATCTGGTTGAATGAGTCATCACTTGGAGTCAAGCAACTGATTCTGAGAGAAGCACTCTCAATAGAAGATGTAATCCGAGAGGATTCTGCGTGGCATAGTGTGAGTCGTTAGTGGAGCGTGTGTGGTTTACCGGCACACTAATATGGACTCACATAGAGCATGCCATTACAAAAGGTACATGGCCCCGAGATTCGTCCCATGGGCATCTCGCAAGAAAGGACATTCGGATTCTCAAAATAGGCCAAAAGGTTTGGATTTTGTGAATAGTCTGAAAGATTTCCTTTAATATGTCGGAAAGGTTTGGATTTCGGTTTCACAAAATGTGCCATAAGTTCTGGATTTTGTGAATAGCCCGAAAGAGTCATATGACGGTGTCAAAGCCAGTGGGAGTATCGTTGTTATCTGCTATCACTGTATGTGGGTTACATACTGGTTCTAGGAAACGTCTCTTATCATTACAAAGTGTAATGACTTGGTGTTAAGAAACGGTTCGCTATGAAAGACTTTAAGATATACAACATACTCAGGTGGTTGTGAACATCTATTAGATAGATCAGAATTCTGCCAATATGATCTTGATGAGATTCAAGATGCATTACCCCAGGAATAGAGTTTCCTGTCATTGCAAAGTGTAATAAATTGGCATGAAAGAAACAAAGAAGGTGCAGCATGCTCACGTAGTTCATAGACATCTATCAGATAGATGAGACTGACAGTATTGACTTAGCCGCTGAGAATATGATCTTGATGAGATTCAAGATGCATAAGAAAGAGTCCCTGAAAGGAAATGGTTTCCGGAAATCATGACACAAGGATTATTGGTAATCTTAGGATTCCGAAAGGGCTTGGAATGAGATTACATCAGGTTCCTCGAGCCTCTTGGACAAATCAGAAGTGTTATGAACATATCCTGATGACTGAATGCTTAGAGCATTGTAAGTTGGATTCAGGATATTGCCTGGCTGAGAATACTGAATGAATTTTTGAACAGACGTGAGAAATCATTGGGAAATGATTAGGGTGATTGATTTGAAAGGGTTTTCAAATCGGTAATTGTTTACACCAGAACGTGGTGCTTCATGGTTAAAGAATTTCATTGGTTTCTGATGGAGCACGTGTGGTTCACCGGCACATCATGACACCTCGAAATTGTCTTAGGGTGTAGTCATGTAGACTAAAGACCCGAGAACCATGGGCAGTCATGGTACACATCACCGGAATAGAGTTGTGAGAGAGAATGACAAAAATGACAAATTGAGATATCATCGGAAGAGTATCCGATAGGATTATCTGCAATAAAGTGTATAAGTGTTAGACACTTGGATACATAGAAAGAGTGAAAAGGTCATAGACATAGATATAAAAGGCTTGAATTGAAAGTTTAAAAGAGAATAAGAAACCGATAATAGTTATGATAAATCCGACTTGGTGATTACCTCGTGGAGACTTGGTAATAAGCAGGAGTAGCTGCCAGTCAGATTTTATGTTTCACTTTTGCATGTTTACTTCCTGAATAATTGGATTATTCAAATATCCACAGTCGTTCATACTCTTAGGGAGTAAGTATGAAGGAAGACTGTCATGAATTGGTTTGTAGATTGTCTAAGGAGTTAGACATAGCAATAAGATTGCTGCAACGTTCATGAGTACTTGGAAATGGAGATTTGAGTATTGGATAAACCCGCGCTCAATAGATTGCTTCATGGATTACATCACGAGCAATGTTGAGATGATAATATCTTATGGTCTTAAAGTGGAGAGATATGAGTTATAATTTGCAAGGCGGTTGTTCATTGATAGTACGAAAACGCATCGGTAACTCGGTGTTATAAAACGTGCTGTTGTGAGTGATTTGTCGGGTAAAAGATATAACATATTAGTCGAAGCTTATTCGTCCCTTGACCCAGACGGGAAACAGATATCTGTTGGCCACTCGATGATTTTGAAGTTGACTGAAGCGCTGGCCAGCCAGGACTGAATTGATTCGTTCAATTAGAAGTCTAAAAGTCATAAGCAAAATCGGAAATCGGGAAACAGTGTGTTAGACAGAGATTGATCTCAATCCATGTCTCATGTCTAAAAATATCTTGTTGGACGGAGGATCATCTGATCACTTATCTATGGACAGAACTGACTAGGTCAGAGTTCGGCAGCAGTTTCTAGGAAGCTGCAGGTTGCTGATTAATCAGAGGTTAAATTGGTAATTATAGTCATAGACTTATCCAAGTGGGAGACTGTTGGATTAGGTGTCTAAGCCATGACTAATAATTTGCATTTACCTAATTAATAGAAGCAAAGTCCATTTGGGTTGCCCTCATAGCTGGAGGTTTGGTAGAAAGTTCGGTAGAGAGAGGGGTTGGTTTATTATGGGATTAATAAATCAATAGAAATAAAAGATATGGTTTGTTAATATATTAAAGTAATAATATATTAATTAGAACTATATTGATTGATTAATAATTAATCAGAAATTAATTGGATTAATTTCTGTGGCATTAATTAGATTAATCAGGAGGTCAGGGATTAAAGTCGTACAAATTCAATAGTTGAATTGCGGCGCTCGGCGCGCAAATGTAAAGGCTGCGTCGCGCGTACATATCCGTACGAATTCAATAGTTGAATTGCGGCGCGCGGCGCGCCAATGTAAAGGCCGCGGCGCGCGTACACATAATCCGGAAAATGGGCTGCGGCTAGGGTTTCTAGCTTTACCCTTTGGTTCCCTATAAATAGGGAACCCTAGGCCTCATTATCAAGGGCTCATTCTATTATTTCTCTCTGGAATTTTCGGTCCCTTCCTCTGGCTCCCTGGGTGTGATCCCATTTGAGGCAGGACACTTGTGCTGCTTAGCTTCAAGATTAAAGCTAAAGGTTAGTTTTCTGATTTATTCTTTTAGTTAAATTTTTGTTTGGCCTTTAGGAGTTAGTTACATGTTCAAAGTAAGAAAACATAGATCTTTTTTAGGTTGCATGTGAACTTAGGTTTTTAGTTCATGGTTGCGGAAAACCTTTCATGTATATGTTCGTTAAAAAGTGAATACATGTGGACAATTAGATGTACATTTGTTCATGTGTATATATGCATGTTTTTATTAATGCGCATGTGCATATGTGTATTAATAAATCGTATGATATGCATATGTATATCAATTTGTTCATATACACACATGTGCGTATTTGTATATATGCATAAATACATGTGCATTTGTTCATATGTATATATGCATGTATGTATTTATTTTAATGTTTTTGAATATACATTTATATTAATTTTTATTAATGTTTTTGCAGATTTTGAAGAAATGATCAATCAAATTGAAGAATTGAAAAGTGACAAACTAAAAAATGAAGATATCATGAATTTTTGTTTTTTTTTATATTTTTTGTATGTATTGTTCATTATTTCTAATAAATTTGTATGTATAATTCAAAACAGTTGTATATTATTATTTTTAATAAATCGTTTTTTTGTTGTTTGCATTCATAATTAAATACAAGAATATGTATATATGAATTTCGAAAATATGCATATATGCACCTGCGAATATCTATATATGCACTTGCATATAAATAAATTTATGTGCATATATGCACCTGGGAATATGTATATATGCACTTGCGAAATATGCATATATGCAACTGCGAAAATATGAAAATCTGAAAACGAAAAATTGATTTATAAAAACAGAAATCTGATTTTTTTTTAAAATTTGAATATTCAAATCTAATAGGCTTAATTTTAGGAGATGATTATTGTTGTTGCCAAAAATAAAAAGGTTCAGTATTAATTTTTTTTTGAACGGCAAATCTATCCTACTCCTACTCCTAAACTACTCCTTGTTATGTTAGTGCCATGGTTTGAACCCATGACCTCCTTGTTAGTAATCACCTTGTTAGCCAAGTGGGCTAGCCTCAACTTGTTGTTCAGTATTAAATGAGATTTGTTAAATGACTATCATGCCCTTTTATGATTCAACCAATCAGAAAGAGTTCTCTGGTTCTCATGAAAATATTGGTTCTCATTTGATCATTGATGAACATATGTTCATTTATGAACATATGTTTATTTATAAGAGTGGTTCTATGGTTAGGTAATATATTTTGGTTATATATATATATATATATATATATATATATATATATATATATATATATATATATATATATATATATATATATATATATATATATATATATATAGACTTAGGATCTTTTGAGAACCACAAGTCTCCCGAGAACCCGAGAACTCCCAACTCCTTTTAGATCAATCCTATATCTCCCAAACCGATATTTTTTTCAAAAAACCGACCACATAGGCCTCTAAAACGCTCAAATAGGTGCCGGGTCGCTGAAAAAAATTTCCGAAAAAAATGACTTTTTTTTTTTTTTTTTGAAAAAAATTTGCACATGTGCAAAAAAAAACTTTGTACATGTGCAAACTTTTTTATACGTACATTTTTTTCAAGTTTTTTTTATGGATGTCTTTCTAACATATATTTAAGGCGTTCTGTAAAATAAAATTTCAAAAAAAGTGTACGTATAAAAAACTTTGCACATGTGCAAAGTTTTTGTTTTGCACATGTGCAAATTAAAAAAAAAAAAGTCGTTTTTTCGGAAATTTTTTTGAGTGGCCCGGCACCTATTTGAGTGATTTAGAGGCCTATGTGGTCGGTTTTTTGAAAAAAATATAGGTTTGGGAGTTCTCGGGTTCTCGGGGGACTTGTGGTTCTCAAAATATCCTAACTATATATATATATATATATATATATATATATATATATATATATATATATATATATATATATATATATATATATATATATATATATATATATATATATATATATATATATATATATATATATATATATATATATATATATATATATATATATATAGGGGTGGGATCAACATAGAACCAAAATTAGACATAGAACCATAGAACCACTATGTTCAGTACTGAACATGCATATGTTCAGTACCGAACATGCATATGTTCAGTACCGAACATGCATATGTTCAGAGCTGAACATACGTATATGTTCATTAGTGAACATATGTTATATATGTTCACTAATGAACATATACGTATGTTCAGCTCTGAACATATGTATGTTCGGTACTGAACATAGTGCATGTTCAGTACTAAACATGTGGTTCTATGGTTCTATGGATAAAAAATGGTTCTATGTTGATCCTGCCCCTATATATATATATATATATATATATATATATATATATATATATATATATATATATATATATATATATATATATATATATATATATATATATATATATATATATATATATATATATATATATATATATATATATATATATATGAAGAATAAAATGATAAGACTAAAAACGTGGAGAACGAATATCAACCCTTTAAATTTTAAGATCGAAGGCTAATTTTAGATGAGTTGTTTATGTAAATAATGAAAATACTTGATAATAATTATAAAATTTCTAAAACACTATAAGGGTAATTTCATCCTAATGGTCTCCGTAAAACTAGCTAATTTAAAATTGATTGGATTTCAATGGGTTATTGTCATATTGACCCTATAAACTTTCAACAAAAATTTTAAAAGGTCCCTAAAAATATTTTCCAGCCTCCTAGGTCATTAAACTCGAAAATGACTTGTGTTTTATACCCGTGAATGTCTTATTAACAGGTTGTCCGGTTACCTCAATTAAAAGAAATAGAATAATAATGCCACCTGGTGGAGTTAAATCCACATAACCCTCCCGTCACTCCACCACCACCTCCACATCCACCGCTAAAAACGGCCATGAGTCTCTCTCTCAAACCACCGTATCTTTACGTCGTCATTAACTGTATCATCATCACCATCACCATCGTCGCTTCTTCACGGTTACAGTCCAAGGTCGATGATACTCCCTCGATGTCTACCATCTCGATGGTGGTGCTGCTCCCGACTGAGCCTGTCAAGGTCGTCCGACATGTTGAGTTACCTCCGATTCATGAAACAGAACCGGATTTCAGTACTCCTCAGTTTACCAAAGCTCTATCCCTCATCTTCTTTCTTCTATATGTTCGACCAATGGCCTTTGAGGCTTTAACCGCCATTTGTGGCATGTTGTCTCTAGTAACCTCTAGGAGGCCGTCGATCACCACCTAACCATCGTCGCCTCTCTACCTCTTACGAGTTCATCCCTTTACCCTCCACTCCATTTAAATCAAACCCTAGATTTTTCGTCGCCGCTACCATTGATGTTTCCGGCGAGCAGAAACTAGGAAAGAAGGTGCAGAATTGATTTTTCGTCGCTGCTACCATTGATTTTCCGTCACCTGGTGCACTACCGATTCGGCGGCTCGCTTCCGGATGTCAAGCTGCGCCGTCTCTGATGCCAAATTCTGCCGCCTTTATTGCTCAGCTTCCCTGCCTCTGCTTCTCCCTTCACCGCTGATTAGGTTCACAAACCCTATCCATTAACTGATAAAAATGATATCAAGACAATCAGTTAAGATCCAATCTCTTCTTTGCTCTAATGTGAATCTGGATATCCGATGAAGGGTTCTTGACGACTAATGCAGGGTCGTTGGCAAGGTCGGCGTGAGCAGTAGACGGTAGATAACAGTGACAATATAAATCATCGACAGTTGGGATGATGAAGCAGCTTCCGGTCGGCTTGCTGACCTCGTTCTTGTGAGTCACAGTCGTTGGGACGATGAAGCATCGACGGTTGGAATGATATTTAGGTTGCAAGGGGTAATTCTAGGTTAGGGATTCCATAGTGATGATGCAGGTGTACGGTAGAGAGGAAGGAGATGCAGAGGAAGGAGATGCAGGTTGATGGTGAAGATTGAAATGGGAGATTCAAATCTGTGGTGAAAATGGAGGTGACGGCATGAAGGAGGGGGAGGTGGGTTACCAGACGAGATTAGGGCTTTTTGGGGAAGGGTTGCTTTTAGTTTGCTAGTGACTTGTAAGTATTTTTTTAAGTGATTTTTAATTCCATGTCAGATAAATGTTTAAAAAATAAAATCCAACTCAGCTTTCAAACCATTTAAACCGGTTACCCTTCCAATATTGGTATAATAGACACGGTTTTTTCGAGTTTAATGACCTAGGAGGTCCGAAAATATCTTTAGGGACCTTTTAAAATTTTTTATGAAAGTTTATAGGGCTAATGTGACAATAACCCGATTTCAATCCCTAATCTTCGTTGCTCAAAGATTTAAATCTGGAAATCAAGGATAACCCTACATCGTCGTCTCCCTCTCCATACATACATCCAACACCATCGCAAAATCAGGAAACCAATGTGATTTAGTGATTCATCATATTCCCTGTCGATCATCAACGATCTCATTCTCATCGATCGACCCCACCTCCCCTTTTAGCTGGGAAACGCAAGTGGCTAGGGTTTCTCAGTTCTCATATTCAACTTGGAAGCTATAGTATCTTATAAACTCATTTTTACCATTCGACCCCACCTCCCTTTCTCACATCGGAAACCCAACACTTTCCTCGATGTATCTACTGTGCGAACCAGATGCTGAAAAACGAAGGCGACCATCAGCTTTCCATAGCAAAGGCTGAAAAATGAAAAAGGTGACATAGATAATGAGGGGAAATTCGGAGCGAAAGCCCGATGAATGCTAAGGATGAAGAATGTTCATAAATAATGATGTATCGATCTATGTTCTTTAATTCCAGGTAAAAGTTCTAGAGTAAAACCAGTCCATGTTGTGTACAGATGAAAATTCAATCAAGAACAAAATTTTCTTGGTTCTTTGAAAGCGTGTTCTAATTTTGGGCTTACATCTTCCATTAATCTGATTTGCTCACCATTTGGTACCGGCTTTTTCTTAATTTGCTATTGTAATTAAATATTAATCCATTAATTTGACTGTAAGTTTATTGTTTTATCCTATTATTCTGCTACCCATAAAACATTTAATCTTATGTAATTGGTTTTATAAAGGTTTTAGTATGCATTCTATAGTTCGAGATTTAAGATGGAGGTCTCTAAAGGAAAATGGAATAACAAGAATGAAAAATGGAAAGTGCATGTTGTTTTGAAGCTTTGTATGTTGGAAGGCGATCTGTTGAAATCAATTTTAGTGGGTTGGCAAAGTATTGCACTCCAGAAGTCTTGACGACATGAATAAATAATATTAACTTCCTCTATTTTCATCCATTATTATTTTGTTACCTCTCAAATTTATGTGGTTTGTTTTCTTGCTATTTGACTTTGTAGAACCGTCTTGTGGCATTAATTACAACTGTGAAACCTGGAAAGCTAAGAGATGTTTCAGAAGGACTGGGATCAAATATTGCTTAAAATTTCAAAAACTTGCCACTTTTCATTATCATCGATGATTAAGTCTATCATTACATAAATTATTAGAACTTTGTTGACATTATATCATAATCATCAATGATTAATTCTGTCATTGCAAAAATGATTAGAACTATTGTTCCATAATCATCAATGATTAAGTCTGTAAATTTTCATAAATGTTTCTGCCACAAAATTTTCCTTGATGGTGTTGTAGAATACACAGTGAAGCATAAGGAAAGAAGGTCATATATATTCTTCATTTGGTGCAGCAGTCTGTTTAGGTTTAATATAGTCATCATAATTTATGATTATACTATAATCACGTATGATTATAGATATAATTGTGTAAACTATTAGCACATCGGTTATAATCAGTTCTCATTATAACTTTGTTTAGGTTTAATATGATCATATAATCATTTATGATTATAAGTGCGAAAATGATTAAAACATCAGGTATAATCGTTTTTACTACAAATTCCTTCCTATTAAACTTTGTGCCAGTTGCATGTGTAAATGCCATTTGTTTATCAACCTTAAATTTAGTTGTCAGTTTCCATATCTCTTCTACTTCGCCTTAAGCTTTCACTTTTTTTTACTTTTTCAGGATTTTATTTTTAACGGTGGGGGTTTATCTTTGGCGTTCATTTTTCTCATAAACTTGATTGAAACAATAATGGACCTATTTTAAGCAGCTAATGCAACATTTTATCTTTCAAGTAACTCCGGCCTGTTCAACATTATCTTATATTAGTTGATACAGGGCTGAGAAGCTGAAAAGTCAATTTGCTAATTTCTATGTGGTTGTCATCCTTCCATCAAAGCAGCGAAATGATTCATTTTTACATTTTTATTTTAGGTGATCATATATGACACTCACTCGCTCGTTTATCAAATTTAGACGATTTAATAAAAAACATAAAAATGTGAATTGTTGTGCGTTATTAATGACTACACAATTATAATCATTAATGATTATATTGTGAAAATTGTGCGTTATTTTTTATGATTACATAGTTATAATCATAAATGATTATATTGTGCGCTATTTGGTTACGATTACACAGTTATAATCATTAATGATTATATTGTGAAACATTGTGTGTTATTCAATTATGATTGCATAGTTATAATCATAAATGATTAAAGTTACAATCATAAATGTGAATTTGCCAACAAGATTATAGTCTCTTGTTGAAGTTGATGAGATTATCCCATTTTGTTTGGTATCTTAATGTAGTGTTAAATTTTAATGATTATAATGTGAAACATTATGAGTTATTTAGTTATGGTTAGTGTAATAAAACTGTGAATTTGCAATACTGGTGGAAACTTTGGTTGTTTTCGTATATACCCTTGTTAAATATAAAAATATCATATTTGCCCAGTCTTAAACTTAAATATCGTAAATGCCCGTCTTAAGTTTTAAAATATCGTATATATCCAAATTTTAATTTTAAACAGTTTTTAATATTTTATAACCAGATTTTATATTTCATTATCATTTTAATTAAAGATAAAATACTAAATGACCTTATTACCCCTCTTTCTTTTCTTAAACCTTTTGATCGTTCATGCCTTCTTGCTGCCGGGGGGGTTTTGTTTTCGGTGCCGCAGGAGCCTATGTCATCAGGAAAGATTAGAATACATGTATGAATGTATGAAAATCATGGATTACATGGAGAATGATTTACATATAGATATAATCGTATTCATATGTGTAATGGGTGACAAGTAGAAAGAGACGTAATTATCTTTAATTGGAATAAATGAGGCTTGAAGATATCGAAACAAAGCAAGATGACGATATAAAAATTGCAACGTAAATGCGCACATGTATATACGTGAATCTTTTTAATTATCATTTATACAGTCGATGGTATGAACAATTACCTGACATCAATATTAGGGCAAGAATGACGAATTTACTTGAATACGTGAATCTCGTTGCTTCCAGATGCGATCGATTGCCACAACCTCCTTCTAATTGAACTCAGGATGAAGCCGACGAGGCTTGTGTACGAATTGCTGCAATCATTCTTGAAGACTGGCGCCAATGTTGAAGACTCGATTTGTCGCAGTGAACGATCAAAAGGATTAGGAAAAGAAGGATGGGTAATAAGGTCATTTAGTGTTTTATCCTAAATTAAAATGATAATGAAATATAAAAATTAATTATAAAATCTTAAAAAATGTTTAAAATTAAAATTTGGATAAATACGATATTTTTAAACTTAAAACGGGTATTTACGATATTTAAATTTAAGACCGGGCAAATATGATATTTTTATGTTTAACAAGGGTATATACGAAATTCACCCTAAAATTATTCGATAAATGATGAGAATACCGTTTATAATCATTTATTATTATAACTATAATCATTTATTATTATAACCATTGTTGGGTAAATGATTAGAACATCTGTTATAATCATTTCTGATTATAACTTTGGATAAGTTTAATATGGTCATTAATTATTTGTGATTATAATTGCGTAAATTTTGAGGATTAAGGTTGCAACATTGACGTTTTAATATATTTGAACTTGATTTTGCATATATGAATCGAAGAACAACATTTATCGTGGTGCTCCATCTTTATTTTTATGTGTGATGGTAGCAGCAAGAATATTGATCAAGACTGCAACGTTAGCTTTCTTATTAGAAATGCACTAAATTCTTATGTATGTTTCATTCATTTGTGATTACAATCGAACTAGAAATTTTATCTACATATTATCCTTTGTTCATTTATGATTACGGATGTATTTGATTTGTTAGTTATGCATTTATGTTTTATTCATTACATTGTTTATTTCAAATATACAATCAATCATGATTAACGTAATCAAATCAAATTAATTTTATAAAACTCTAAAAAATCATTTTTATATATACTTTCATAAATTAGTTAATACAACAAAAGACGATTTTTAATCTCTATAAAAATGTAGTTGAAAAAACCACTAAAATGTATTTACTCATGGTTACAAATATATTAGAAATCGATTAATAAAAAATACCAAAATAAAAAAAAATTAATTCATTTTTAAGATAACTATCGATCAATCCTTAGATTTTAGAAAAATATTATCTAATTTTATTTTGTTACAATTTATCAAAATACATAATTACTATTTTATAATTATATATTGATTGTTCCAGAACTATTCTCGCATTCTCAACCTTTTAAATTTTGTATACACAGCCTATTTTTTTCGGGCAAAAAGTGGACAAAACTTGCACTTTCTGTTTAATTATACTTTTGTTCAATCAATTTAATTCCGTCTTCCCTTTGTTTTTAAAAATTGGATTGGATAGCATGAATGAAGGATTGTCAATTTCAATTTTGAGATCATGTGTTTTCATCCTTAAAGAGAGTCATCTTCCATAAATAACTTTCATCCCACAAAAACCTTCCTTTCTCTTTCTGCCTTTTCTCCCAAAATTAATGATTACATACATATACCTAATTCACCGCCTAAACTCGGTTCCCTACTCCAGCACAACCATTGTCATTAACATGTGCTATTACCACCATTCGTTTCGACCACCACTGCTTACACCAGCATCGGATCCCTTCTCCCTCCCGATGATATTCTTGATTTCGATTTTTGAAATTTGTCACCTCTCTCTCTGCTTTTGATGGTTTCAAACTGGTACTCAAAGGTTTCGTTGTAACAGGTGATACATGAATGGACTAAAATGCTTAAAATCCTTGTAATGGTTTCCTAAGCTTACTTCTCCTCGTAGAAGATCTCCAACTTAAGGGCCACATGTGAAACAATAAGTTACAATGGTCATAAGAGAGTAAAAGGAAGGGAGTTTTGAGAGACAGGTTCTTACCAAGCCAATAACAAGTCAGGTTTATGATGGTGACAGTAAACCTAAAAAATATCCATGAGTTTGATAACACCGGGCAATGTTGGCGATTTTAGGTGTTATTGAGCCCTGTTATAATTAAGTTATCTTTCTAAGATGCTAATATTACTCACTTTTAGTGCCAAAGACTTGTTTGGTGTTTTAGTGTAAATACAGGGTTAAATTGTGTAAAATTGGCAAAGTTCGAGATAAAGCTGGAAATCAAGTCGAAGTGACACGCGCGGCGCATAAGAAGGAAGACCGCAACGTGGCCAAGTGTCTAACCCAAAAGAGTTTTAAATTTCAAAGTACGAAGAAACGGGGGATAAGGTTGACCCGCGGTGCGTAGAAAGCCTACCCCCGGCGCGTAGAGGCACTTAGGATTTCGGGAGCGGAGTTCAGACCTTTGAGTGGAACTGAGGCATCTTTGACTCATAATTTCGTAGCTTTTTAGTAGATCACAATATTTTGGCTAGTTTCATTGTTTTTACGTTTTTTCGGTTTCATTTTGTTCTTGTGCGATCGAGGGGTCTGACTAGTAGAACACCATCGACCACAGAAACCAGATTGGTTCTTATTTTCAGAAGCATCCGGCTCTGATAAGGTTTAATTGAATTCAAGTTTATGTTCTTTATATTTTATCGCAATTTTACATTTTTTGGTATCGATCGTTGTTATTTGATTCATTGTTTCTGATTTGGATCTTGTTGATTTTCTAAGTTGATCTCGGAATCAGATTTGTTTATTTGAATAGTTGTGGGTTGCTACTTCGGTAGAAATAGATAGTTTTCGTTTTCGTTTTCGTTTTTCAGGATCAAGTAAACGAATGGTAGCCATCTATAGAGTAACACTATAAATCGGTCATATTTGACACAAAGTTCCAACCGTGAACTCATTGGTTCGACCATTACTTGTCACTAACTAGCGAGCTGTAAGGTTTTATTTAGTATTTTTGACCGCATCAACGACTGCACAACTGTCAGAATTATGATTGTTCTTTGTGTATGTTATGAAAACGTTTACATGGGTTTTCCAAATTAGGTATATCAACTCACTTTGTAGTACATGCCAATTTATTTCTAATAACAATAAAACAGAAGCATTAAAAATGATCTGAGATGTCGTTGGTTCATAATATAATTAAATACCATATTCAAGAACCTATGGTATCGAGGGTCTTCTCGAGCACACTTTAATGAAAGGAACATAGTACGTTTCACTTGCCCTTTTTGATCTTTCATTTCACCATAATTCTCTATTATTTATAATTTATTTCTGTTTTCTATAGTTTCCCAACTTGAGAGGGTCTATTTTGGGAAGAAACAAATTTTTTACCAAATTTTTAGATTCCAATTCCTCAACTAAAACCTTGAAACAAACATTGGAATTTGTAGGAGATTCTAATTCCCTCAAATTTCATCAAATTCCCACCAATTAAATGCCACCTTGTTAATGTGTAAATCATGAAGAATTGGAAAGCTTAATATTTTCCATTGATTAAAAAATGAACAGAAGCTATTACATAAATAGAATATCGAAGAGAAAGCAAACAAACTTCTAACTACCTTCTAATTACTTCTGTAACTAACTTCTAACTACAAAATACCGAAAATATCCTTATAGTTAAACTAACACCCCCATCAATATGGGGGATATGAAGTAAAACCAGATTGGACACTGTGTCTTTGTGTTTGGAACTAGGCAAAGACTTAGTGAATACATCGGCTAATTGCTTAGAAGTTGGAACATGGGATAAAAGACCATGCTGCAACTTCTTACGAACATAATAACAATCAACTTCAATATGCTTTGTCCTTTCATGAAATACCAGATTTTTAGCAATGTATACAACTACAAGATTATTACATTTCAAGGGTATTGGGGTGAGATTTGGTATTTGTAACTCGTCAAATACACGGCTTAACCAAGACAATTATGCACAAACTCACTGCATGGATCTGTATTCTACCTCTGCAGAAGAAAGTGAAACAATCAACTATTTCTTCGATTTCCATGATACTGGGGACCCTCCAAAAAGAATAGAGTACCCGCTAACATATCGTCTCGTAATTGGGCAGGCAACCCAATCGGAATCACAATAAGCTTCCAAAGTAAAGGTTTTCACATTAGTGAACAATAAACCTTGAGAATAAGAACCTTTGAGATATCGAATGACATGTAAAGGAGCATCATAATGAGCTTGACAACGCTTTTGGTTAAATTGACTGAGATCAGTAAAAGACAAATCTGTCCGTGTATGAAGCAAAAAATTCAGTTTACCAACTGGTTGTCTGTATAATGTCGGATCAGATAGAGGATGATCTATATTAGGTAGTAATTGAACACTAGTTGGAAAAGGAGTAGAAGTGATTGTTGACTGTTCCATTGAATATAAATGAATGAGTTCACAAATATATTTTTGTTGATGTATAACCAAGCCATTTTTAACTTGATTGAACTCTAATCCCAGAAAATACTCGATATCGCCTAGATCTTTGATTTGAAATGTAAGATTGAGAAAATCCTTAAGAGATGAAATTTCATCTAAGTCATCCCCATGATGAGTATATCATCTACATATACTACAATTATTACACATAAGGACCCATTCTTCATGAGAAATAATGAATAATCCTTGATGGAATGATGATACCCTCTAGATTGTAAAGCCTGTGCAAGTTTCGCATACCACTGTATGCTTGCTTGTTTCAAACCATACAAAGATTGTTAAGCTTACAAACTAAGGAGGGACAATCCACTTTTAAACCAGGAGGCAACTTCATATACACATATTCATACAAATCACCATGTAAAAAGGCTTTATTAACATCAAATTGTTGAATTGCCCATGCATTCTTAATAGCCACTGAAATAAGACAACGTATGGTATTGAACATGACCATAGGTGAGTAAGTCTCATGATAATCAATTCCCTCTTTTTGATTAAATCCCTTGGCAACCAAATGAGCCTTGTACCTCTCTATAGTATCATCGTCCTTGAGTTTGATTTTGTAAATCCATCTGCAAGAAATGGCCTTTTTACCTTTTGGTAATTTCATAAGTTTCTATGTATCATTAGCTTGTAAATCTTGATGTTCATTCTCCATAGAATCTTACCAATTACTATCACCCTTTGCTTGATGATAAAAGGCAGGTTCGAAAAGATCATTTGAAGTAGAAAGAATAGGTTGGGAAGAAATATGAGAACAAAAAGAATCAGCAGATGTAGAGGGTAAAATACACATGTTTGTAATGGTATGATTACATACTGCATCAGCATTATTACAAACATAATCATGAAGATGAGATGGAGGTTTAATATGCCTGGAGGTTCGACGTAGATTAGGAACAACATTTGGAATTTGAGGAGGTGAAATATCATTACGAATATGAGGATAGCATCGTGGTGAGGACTAGGGGGATTCACAAAGGATGATGTAACATGATCCGAGGCCACAGGGACAAAAGTGTGAATATTATCAATTGAAATATTTGCAGGAAGATAAGTAGATACACAAGGTGATTGAGAAGGAAAGGAATGTAATGGAAAAATGGTTTCATCAAACTTGACATCTGTTGTAATAAGAATTTGTTTTGTTGTGATATTCAACACTTTGTAAGCTTTTTGTCCAAAAGGATACCCAATAAAAACGCAAGGTTGGGTACGTGGCATAAAGTCATCTCTTCCTATAGGATTTGTACTAGCAAAACAGAAACAACCAAAAGCTCTTAATTGAGACAGACCGGGTTTAGTCTTGTATAATGCTTTAAATGGAGTTTGAAATTTAAGAGCTTTGCTGGGCATAAGGTTAATTAGATGAACAACAGTCTGAATACAACACGTCCAATAAGCCATTCCCAAACCTGATTGAAAAAATAAAGCTCTAGGCGTTTCCAATATGTGTATGTGTTTCCTCTCAATAATTCCATTTTATTGAGGAGTGAAAAGAGTTTATTTTTGATGAATGATTCTGTGTTCTTTAAAAAATTGTTGTCCTTCGTAACTTGAGCCCAACTCAAAAGCATTATCACTTCGAAGTACTTTTATAGTTTTGGAAAATTATGTTTTAACAAGTTGAACAAATTCCTTAATCAAGGAGGATTCACATCCTTTATTGGGAATCAAATGAATCCAAGTGTGTCTAGTGCAATCATCCATGATGGTGAGAAAGTATTTGTAACCATCATAAGAAAGATGTTTACACGGACCCCATACATCGACATGAATCAAATCAAATGATTCCTGAGAACCAGTTTGACTATTAGGAAAAGGTAATCGACTTTGCTTGGATTGGGAACAAACGGAACAAAGGTGGAACGCTAGAGTGATTAATAGATGAAGGGAAAACATTAAGATGTCGTAAGGTATCAAAAGAAGCATGTCCCATTCCATTATGACATATGGATACAAGAGAATTCTTATTCAAATTGAAAGAATTAGAAAAATTGAACATAGAAGAGTTAAAAGAAAGACTAGTTCTAATATTTCTATGATAAAAAACGTAAAGATCATTGATCTGTTAAGCCAATATGTTAAGAGAAAGATTATTAATTGACAAGGGGTCCTGCATCAAGCACGAATGATTAGTGAAAAGAAGAAAGGTTTGAAGTTGAGCAGAAAGTTTAGAAACCGATACAAGATTGTATTTGAAGCAAGGGACATACAAAACATTACGAAGAATGACGTAATCATGTATTTGAAAATCACCATAAGAATAAATGGAAGTTGCATGACCATCACGGAGTCCAATGAAGTGAGGTTGAAGAAGTTTATGAAAATTAAGAAATAAATAACGATTGGAACACATGTGAGTCGTGGCTCCAGAATCCACAATCCACAAATAATATTCATGTAAATGTTGAGATGATCGATAAACATTTGCAACAAAATGTTTAAAAGACAATTTACCTTCAGTGTTCATAGCACCCGTTGGTTATTAATGTATTGGCATGTATTGGGGAATTTGCACATTTGAAGTTTTGTGCATTAAACATCTGCATCAACTGATTGTAGTGTTCAATAGTAATAAGAGAAGTAGGAGTAGAAGTAACGTTTTGTGCAATAGAATGACCCTCGTCTTTCTTTCCTTTAGTAAATTTGAAATTGGGTGGAAAACCGACAAGGCGATAACATTGAGCTTTAGCATGTCCTATTTTCTTGCAGTGACTACATGTGAGGGATTTCTTGTTAGAACTAGTTATAGAAGAAGCTTGCATAGAAATCGCTTCCGGATTAAGAAAAGACTGAACATTAATGCCCCCTTGTTGTTCTTTCTGAATAAGAATTGAATAAGCAGAGGATAATGAAGGTAAGGGCTTCATCATCAACAGTTGACCTCGAACAACTCTAAACAAATCATTTAATTCCATGAGCAACTGTCTAAGTCATTGATTGTGACACCCCATTTTCACTGTTTGCAAATACCATGGTTTTTCGTATAAATACATGAATACAAAAATACGGTTTGTCAAAAACCGGTAATTTAAATATTTAAAATAGTGGGTGTACAAATCCATATCAAAACTAACCATAGTAAGCAAGAAAGGATTAAACCTTGAGTCCAAGACGGGAGCTAACTCGGGCTCCACTCCAGCTTTACTCCAACCAATTATACTTTAGAATTTTAACCTGGAATACATGGCAAAACATAAAATACGTAAGACAATAATGTCTCGTGAGTTACATGAGTTTTAGACTCAAACCATTAACTTATTTCTTCCAACTTTTTATAAAATTTGTAACGTAAAACTTCTGTCAAAACTTTATAGTAATAACATACTATAACTTTTACTTCTTGAAATCATTTCATAACATGCTTTACAAAATAATATCTTTCAAAACTTATAGTAGTAACATACTATAACTCTTTTACTTTCCAAAATCATTTCATAGCATATTTTACAAAAAAATAACTTCTTTCTTACTTTCTTTGACTGGTTTTATAAGCTTGCTGGATTTTTATACTTAGGGCTTTAATCACTATAAGTGATACCCCAAGTCTCTATGGCTAGAAAGAACGGATCAATCCTCACCATAGAAGTGCTGAGGCAATCTACTTCGCGATGGGGATTTTTCCCCAGTAGACCCCTTACCTAACCCGGGTAGGTTGGAACATAGTTCCCTTACTAACGCTGCTTGCTACAATTACCAGTCATACAAAACACTTTCTGCTTACTTTAACATTACTTACTTGCATAGTGGCTAATTGCCAAACTTCACAATTTCTTGTCTTTATGGCTAAATGCCAAATTCATAACTTTCGTTTCACATAAACCATATGTTTAAAACATGTATTTATAACATTTTAGGCTTAATGTCAAATCATACTTTCCCAACATCTAATGGCTATATGCCCATTCATACTTGAAAACATATACAATTTGTAATCATAATATACTTCTTAAACACAATATGGCTATATGCCTATCCATACTTTCAAACATGTATAACTTGTATTTCAAAATATACTTTCACATAATTGGTACATAGACCAACATACTTTCACTTAATATAATTTGTAGTTCAAAACTTAGCTTCAAATAATTACTTAATATAATTTGTAGTTCAAAACTTAGCGTCAAATAAAGCATTATACTTTCACAACAATTTAGAAACAATACTTGATATCGCATAAATTATACATATTTTCCGCACGATATCAGTGTGATTTTAGTTTAGTTTTATATATGTTATGAACTAAAAGATACCTAATATGCTTAAATATTCGTTTTGAAGCTAAAAAGACGCGTTTGGAGCTAAGGAACGAATTACACAAACATTTGAGCTTAAAAAAAGAAGCAAAGTTCAAAACTGCCAGAAGCTATGGGCGCACCCCGCCCATCTATAGGAGCACTGCGCCCTAATGATTCCGGAAATCGCTTTTCGTCCGACTTTTGATTAAAATATTCAAGCGCGCGTTCATCCAATGATTCAACGGACTTGCCAAGCATGTGCAAGGGCGCACCCCGCCTACTTTTTGGGCGCACCGCGCCTCAGATCCGACATTAAAGCTGCAGACCCACGTGCTTCTTCCAGCAACAAAGTTGGCCGCGTGCAAAGATCCCATAGGCGCACTGCGCCTCATATAGGGCGCACCGCGCCCAACGCATGGTCCAGCTATAAATACAAGCCCTTCTGCTCTTCTTTGGGACATCACCTTCAGACCAGATCACATCTCTGCACCTCCACACCACCAAACTCGGTAGTTTGCCTCATGCATTTGCCAGAAAGCTTGTAGAATCAAAGGGGAACCTATGGAATCGAGAACTTGAAGAATGTTCGGCCGGGACTTCATTCGGTTTGCTTTATATATGTTTAGCATTCTATTATGATTTCCTAAGCCGTATTCTTCAGATTATGTTATCTGCATTATTTATTACTTAGATTTGATTACTGTTTGGTTATGATTTGATTGTTATTTATCGGATATTGAACGTTTTATATTTTATCTTGGATAATTCATTTGACGTCATTTATGTTAAAGAACCTTCCTTTTGGACTTATTGCTGAGTTATTTTAGTCTAGAGGACCAATCTGACTATATGACTTTTATCATAACTGTGCTATGACCATTAGGCAGATATGACTAGTGATGGACCAAATCCTAGGGTTAGGTCGCGAAGGTAGAATCTTATATGTATATGCAAAGTCTGTACTAGAGTGCCAATCTATACAAACCAATTTGATTGTCATGACCATTGAGATCAAAAGCTCGAATGAATCCTGTATGATACGAACCAATACATGATTATTTTGGAAAATGTAATTGCATGACCATTGCCATTAATGACCTTATAATCATAGGAATAAGTAGTTGGACCAAAACATCTAATCACTTTAGAAATCGGTATTTAACGTTCAATATCCATTGCACTAATAACATATCAAACATAACTAGATGGTTCAATCGAATCTAAGTATTAATGTTTACTTTTATGTTTTGTAATTTATATTTCCCGTAGCTTTTGCCTAGGTGATGTTGATTCATTAATAATAATATGTGTTGATCTAGTTCTTGATTCGAGTTTAACATCGGTTAGGATATATAACTTGCATGCTATACATATTAAATGTGGTTACAGTTTGTATTCTTGATTGCCATCTTCATATGATTAAGTTTAAATGGCCATTTAAACGTATTGATCACATGAACCGTTGTGATGTATAATTGACAACTATATATCATATTATTGGACTAGTTATTGACCATTTAACTAGGAAGGTTATCTAAGTTATAAACTTGATTAGTGAAATAAGACTTATATCACATTTAGTTGCAACTCATGACCATTGATTGTATGAACATATCACTTTGACCATTAGGATATTGACTATGTTTGCATGCTAGATTATATTAATAATTCATGATTATAAGTTATTTAGTTGCATGACCATTGTGCTATTTTAACTTATTAGTCATAGAATTGGTGACTTGACCATACGATCCTACAACTTAATGCAACCTATTTTAACTCATTGCACATAATCAAAACTAGTCAACACAGGTTTATATGAATCAACAGATCTTAGACGAAAGTTTCCCTTGTTATTTTTGTTATGATCATTTATTATTTCGTCATTTATTTTATAATCAAAGTTTTACGAGTTTTCATTAAAACTCGCCTCTGAATTTTTGCTTGAATAATTATTAATTGATAATTGATTTTCTTAACTTAAAAATGTCCGTTTTCCCTTGGGTCCGACAACCCAGATTTACCATTACTATACTACAATCGACTAGGTACACTTGCCTAATTGTGTTGTTCTATTCATACATGGTATTTCCCTGTTTAAAAATGTAAAACTAATGTGAAAATCATTTTCGAAAATCATATATACGCTCGTAACACACCAAGTTCTTGGTGCCGTTTCTGGGTAATTTATATGTATGTTTGAAAACACAACAAGTTTTTGGCGCCGTTGCCGGGGAATTCAGATTTATTTTTTTTTTTGTATAGAAAATTAAATTATTAGTTAATATTTGTGTGATTGTACATTTGTTTTTGTGTGTTATGTATTTGCTTTGATTGACATATCACTAATCATAAAATAAATATTTGCAAACCTTAAGCATATTTTAAGTGTGGGGTGAATATTTCGGGAAAATGAAGTAACAAAACTTTGAAGTCTTTTCTGCTCACGCAATGCGACGTGTATGCCATCCGGACGCGACGTGTATGCCATCCGGACGCGACGCGTCGACAATCCGGATTGCGTTGACAAAAAGACAACTTCAAAAATTACGCGACACGGAAACGTGCATGACGCGTAAACACCCGAGGCAGACACTGGTCGTACATAATGGTACATGGCTAAAAATCAGCTACTACTGAGAAGGGGGACGCTTCTTTACAGTAGGGGCAGCGATACTGACGACGGTCAAAAGTCGCACAGCCACACCACACCCGCAAACCAGTAGCCACGGATTTGAAACTTCAGGAACCACAAAATGAGTGATATTTTTCTTTCGTTGTTATTACTTTTACTTTTGTGATTTAATTTTTGTGTGTTTATTTGTGTGTGAATAATTTTTGTCCGAGCAATGCATATGCAGATTTGCTAAGATTCAATGCTGGCAGCATGTTCTAAGAATTCTTTTATGGGGAAAGAGCCTCATATATGACGTCGACCGGTGCCAAAGGGGAGTCTGTTCCATTTTGATCCTTTACTGTTTTGCATTATATATACAATAGAATTATTGTATAATATAAGTGTAGGGTTAGGACGTCATACTGCAATTATTAACTGAGCCAATTAAAATTTATGTTATCTTAAACATCTTTTCCAAAATTGAACGCTAAAAAGAAAATTGTTAAGAAAAATATTTTGAAAATAAATTTGTAGGTTACATTTAATTTTATGTATGTATTTTTATTTTTCATTGTTTTATCTAAAGTCTAGTTGTGTAGAGGACAAGTTTTTAGAATGGTAGTTACAAAATGTTTTGCATAAATAATGAAATAGACCCGTTGAAAATTTATCAGTTGTTAAAAATTGAGTTTTTGCCAAAACAGATTGAGTCAGTTTCCCTACTTGCAAAAATGCGCGAATTATATGCTGCTACTAAATTGAGGAAAATAAGCCTCGATAAATGAACTTAAAATGAGAAAAATTCTCAAGAAATCTGATGTGTTAAAAAGCAGAAGTCAAGTAATGTTATACCATAAGATTGAGACTCAGGAAGGAAAATTCAATCAGTGGCCTTTGGCATTCGAGCAAGTAGACATAAAATGGGGCCTACGGGCATTTCTACTCCTTATTACCTAAAACCAGTCATCGAAAGTCATGGAATTTCCTTAGTGGCCTTTGGAATTTGAATTAGTAGACTCTGTACAATCTTGAGTCGAAAATTTTTAATCAAGAGTTCCATAGAAAGTCACGAGTTTCAAAGGTACGGAAAAAAATGGAAATAATAACTTAACTTGATAAATTTAGTCCAGCATGATTTTTATTCTAAATATGGGAAATTTGACAAAAAGTCTTGAGGTAGAAGAATCTTTAAGGGGTGTATTCGATGTTATGTAAAAATGAGTTTTTATCAATCTAAAAGACTTGTCGTTTATAGAAAGAGAGTTTATTTAAGATTTTGAAAAGTTAAAATATGTACATAGGACTAGGTATAATCTACTATGTTTATTCTAATTCATTATTCTTAACATCGGTAATAAACACTAGATCTGTGGTAGCATATGAAAAGTTGTTTGGACATCAAATTTTTGGCTTGGTTTTAAATTATAGTTTGCTTGAGGACAAGCAAAGTTCAAGTGTGGGGTATTTTGATATCGCGTAAATTATACATATTTTCTGCACGATATCAGTGTGATTTTAGTTTAGTTTTATATATGTTATGAACTAAAAGATACCTAATATGCTTAAATATTTGTTTTGAAGCTAAAAAGACGCGTTTGGAGCTAAGGAACGAACTACACAAACATTTGAACTTAAAAAAAGAAGCAAAGTTCAAAACTGCCAGAAGCTATGGGCACACCCCGCCCATCTATAGGCGCACTGCGCCCAGATGATTCCAGAAATCGCTTTTCGTCCGACTTTTGATTAAAATATTCAAGCGTGCGTTCATCCAATGATTCAACGGACTTGCCAAGCATGTGCAAGGGCGCACCCCGCCTACTTTTTGGGCGCACCGCGCCTCAGATCCGACATTAAAGCTGCAGACCCACGTGCTTCTTCCAGCGACAAAGTTGGCCGCGTGCAAAGATCCCATAGGCACACTGCGCCTCATATAGGGCGCACCGCGCCCAACGCCTGGTCCAGCTATAAATACAAGCCCTTCTGCTCTTCTTTGGGACATCACCTTCAGACCAGATCACATCTCTGCACCTCCACACCACCAAACTCGGTAGTTTGCCTCCTGCATCTGCCAGAAAGCTTGTAGAATCAAAGGGGAACCTATGGAATCGAGAACTTGAAGAATGTTCGGCCGGGACTTCATTCGGTTTGCTTTATATATGTTTAGCATTCTATTATGATTTCCTAAGCCGTATTCTTCAGATTATGTTATCTGCATTATTTATTACTTAGATTTGATTACTGTTTGGTTATGATTTGATTGTTATTTATCGGACATTGAACGTTTTATATTTTATCTTGCATAATTCATTTGACGTCATTTATGTTAAAGAACCTTCCTTTTGGACTTATTGCTGAGTTATTTTAGTCTAGAGGACCAATCTGACTATATGACTTTTATCATAACTGTGCTATGACCATTAGGCAGATATGACTAGTGATGGACCAAATCCTAGGGTTAGGTCACGAAGGTAGAATCTTATATGTATATGCAAAGTCTGTACTAGAGTGCCAATCTATACAAACCAATTTGATTGTCATGACCATTGAGATCAAAAGCTCGAATGAATCCTGTATGATACGAACCAATACATGATTATTTTGGAAAATGTAATTGCATGACCATTGCCATTAATGACCTTATAATCATAGGAATAAGTAGTTGGACCAAAACATCTAATCACTTTAGAAATCGGTATTTAACGTTCAATATCCATTGCACTAATAACATATCAAACATAACTAGATGGTTCAATCGAATCTAAGTATTAATGTTTACTTTTATGTTTTGTAATTTATATTTCCCGTAGCTTTTTCCTAGGTGATGTTGATTCATTAATAATAATATGTGTTGATCTAGTTCTTGATTTGAGTTTAACATCGTTTAGGATATATAACTTGCATGCTATACATATTAAATGTGGTTACAGTTTGTATTCTTGATTGCCATCTTCATATGATTAAGTTTAAATGGCCATTTAAACGTATTGATCACATGAACCGTTGTGATGTATAATTGACAACTATATATCATATCATTGGACTAGTTATTGACCATTTAACTAGGAAGGTTATCTAAGTTATAAACTTGATTAGTGAAATAATACTTATATCACATTTAGTTGCAACTCATGACCATTGATTGTATGAACATATCACTTTGACCATTAGGATATGGACTATGTTTGCATGCTAGATTGTATTAATAATTCATGATTATAAGTTATTTAGTTGCATGACCATTGTGCTATTTTAACTTATTAGTCATAGAATTGGTGACTTGACCATACGATCCTACAACTTAATGCAACCTATTTTAACTCATTGCACATAATCAAAACTAGTCAACATAGGTTTATATGAATCAACAGATCCTAGACGAAAGTTTCCCTTGTTATTTTTGTTATGATCATTTATTATTTCGTCATTTATTTTATAATCAAAGTTTTACGAGTTTTCATTAAAACTCGCCTCTGAATTTTTGCTTGAATAATTATTAATTGATAATTGATTTTCTTAACTTAAAAATGTCCGTTTTCCCTTGGGTCCGACAACCCGGATTTACCATTACTATACTACAATCGACTAGGTACACTTGCCTAATTGTGTTGTTCTATTCATACATGGTATTTCCCTGTTTAAAAATATAAAACTAATGTGAAAATCATTTTCGAAAATCATATATACGCTCGTAACACACCAAGTTCTTGGTGCCGTTTCTGGGTATTTTATATGTATGTTTGAAAACACAACAATACTCTTGCGTATAATTCCACATATAGAAATTTTATAGAAAAATCTTGAAAATACTTACTTGCCATGTACCCCAGAATGGGTAAAAATACTGCATGTACTCACCTCGAGTCGGTAATGTAGAAATCCGTGCGGCAACTCCGCAAATCCAACCAAGCTCAAAACCGAACACCTTATACTCCTATAAGGTATATTAAGTTATTATAAGGCATAATAACTAAACCCTATCTTAATTATATATTTGTAGAATTAAAACACTTATTATATTTATTTTCAGCTTTTAACCGCAAAACAGAAAGTCTATTTAAACCCCTTCAAGCCATCTTAAACTTAACCAATAAATGATATTTTTACACAGTCACCTAGCTCACCTCTTTAGCTTTCCAGGGATATACGGCACATGCAATAACTATTTTTCCTCAATTATATACAAATTTACCAAGATTGGGTATCAAGATATGTCAAATCCAGACCAGATTGCAAAGATTGCCACTTTCAATCTAGAAATGATCATCAATAACTTCTGGGAAAAATATTGGACAAACAAGACCCTAAAGCAAGACTACAGGCCCTGACCTCATGTCATTTGCACCTTTCAAGAATAAACGAAAAATCCCCAAAGTTGATTGATAAAATCAGTTCACCCACAGAACCACCCTTGAAGAAATATTAATCGCTCAAAATGGGTTAATAACTGAATTCTGAAATTTGGTAAGGACAAACTAGACTTCAAAAATGAACTAAGGCAACTGGCCTTGTCCCCAAAAGATTTATGTACAATTTATAATGAATTTCGCAAGACAGGGAACCAAATCTGACAGAACTTGGACAAGTCAGTGAATATTGCACAATTCACCTAACTTAGGATCCAAATTAAACAAAGGCCTTCTGGACCAAGGAACTACACACCTATAGCTTTCCAGAAAGGTATGATTCACCCCAAATGGCCAAAAACACAAGTTTATATTAAATTCCCAAAAGATCTGAGTAAAATCAACAAGTAAGCTCAACAGATTAGTACAATAAGTTGGACCAAACCTCCAAGAATTAGTTAAACCTCCCAATGCGCTAAGAACTGGGTTCTAAAATTTTATATGGAAAAACTAAACACCAATACCTAACTAATGCCGCTGATTTCATCCCAAAACCATGTTTCTCCAATTTATGATGATTTTTACAAGTTGAATTAAAGCAGTTCGTAGTTCATTAAATAGCCTTTGACAAAACCCACATTCTGACCTATTTAGAGTTATAATCAGCTTTTGCACTAAAAATAAAAGTTGTAACTCACATCCTAGCCTTTCTAAAACCTATGGCCTCATAGTCTAACCATTGTTCGTTGAATTGTTATGAATTTCTGAAGTTTCTGACAGAGATCTTACCTCCAAAAGGAAATTGCCTCCTGCCTCGGTTCCTTCTCCCTTTCTCTCGATCGGACAACAGCAAGCCCCAAAACCAATTAAACCCTACCACTTTTATGTACCATTTTAAGGAAAGAAAATACAACCTAAGTCCTTGTAGTTTGCTATTGTATTTTTGTTTAGCACATTTTGATATAATTTCACATTTAAAATTTCCAAAGTTGACATAAACTATCCCCCTACTATACTTCCCAACTTAGAATCATTATTTCCATTATTATTATTATTATTATTATTATTATTATTATTATTATTATTATTATTATTATTATTATTACTCGCTAAAAATAATTAATTCACATAAACGAATGAATCGGAAAAATGGGGTGTTACATTGATCATCTAAAATTTTTTGAATCTTAGCAGCAGTGCCACAAGAACATGAAGGAAGATCCTGAAGAATTCGTAACTCCTCCCAAACTTTCGTGATTTTGGTGAAGTAAGTAAAGAAATTATTAGATCCTTGAGAGAGAGAGAGAGAGAGAGAGAGAGAGAGAGAGAGAGAGAGAGAGAGAGAGAGAGAGAGAGAGAGAGAGAGAGAGAGAGAGAGAGAGAGAGAGAGAGAGAGAGAGATAGTAGATTTGTTGCTGAACTTGATATAGCATTGCACCACTTGATTGTTCATAACGCTGAACTAATTCGTTCCAAATTTCAGATGCTGATTCAAAGAAAAGGACACTATCAGCAATGGATTTGGAAATAGAATTGAGAATCCAACTAATCACCATTGAATTTGAATGAAACCAATCTAAATAGTCTTGGAAATTGATCCATCCACAAAACCAAACATGTTTTTGGCAGATAACGTGATGAACATGGAGCGCTTCCATGAATTGAATCCAACTCCACTAAATGTACAAAAAACAGTACAACATTTGGGGAATCAGAGGAAGAGATGAAATAAGGGCTAGAACTAGGAAGAACTGAAGAATCAGCATGAGGAGACGTTGAATCAGGCATTGCTAAAGATGAGAAAATGAAGGATTGAATGCAGAAATATCAGGAGCAAGTTACCCTGATACCATGTTAATGTGTAAATCAAGAAGAATTGGATAGCTTAAGATTTTCATTGATTAAAAAATGAACAAAAGTTGTTACATAAACAGAATATCGAAGAGAAAACAAACAAACTTCTAACTACCTTCTAACTACTTCTGTAATTAACTTCTAACTAAAAAATACCGAAAATACCCTTATAGTTAAACTAACATACCTAAGGGATTTTAGCACTAAAAAAGATTGCAAGGGGCTAAAATGCATATTTCAGATACTTGGTCTTTTACATCCTTAACCCTTCACATATCAGTATGGCCTTTGACATCTTGTGACAAGTCAGCATTTGTAAGAACTGAAAAGTAAAGTCGAGGGACTTTGACAGTACATCTCACATGGTTAGATGGTTTTTTACAACATTAACCCAATAGTTAAATACCCAAAATACACCTAAATAAGGAAAGTGAACGTTTGGACAACAGTCATTGTCATAATTCATAAATATCTTGTCCTCTTGAAAACATTTTGATATCAATATTGTTTCATTGCATAATCAATTCAAAGGATCAATATTAGGTGCACGTTATGAGCATTATAGAAAGTAATTATATTAGAAAATGAAATCTACTAACTACCGTTGTCTAGTCTACAAAATATATACCATCGATTACATGCACTAATTTTGAAATAAACATATATTGAAAAACTCTTTAGACTTGTTTTTAATATCACATTCGGAGTAATTGCCACTTCAATATTCCAATAAGTAACGAAAAACAAAGTCGAAATTAGGTACCCAAATCATCACCACGCACCGCCACCATCCAACGCCTCTACCACACCCACCGCCACCTTCCACCACAACTGCCGCCACCACCAACCACCGTCGCCACCACCTACTACCACCATCCAGCACTGCCACCACCCACCACCACCAGCACCACTACCACCCCTACCCACCGCCACCACCACCACTACCATCACCCACCACCTCTACCTCCACCAACCACCACGGCCACCAGCACCACATAAACCGTTATCCACCACTGTCTCCCACCACGAACCCTGCCACCACTACTAGCAATAAGTTATAAAACAAAGTAAAATTAAACAAAAAAACAAGGACAAATATGTCATTTTACATGGATTCTAATTTCCTGCCAACCAATTAGAATATGAAATTGGATCCTAACAAGCAAAAGCGATATCTGTGGGCCCTTCGTATCAAAGCAAATGAAGGGACCTTTATGAGTAAAATGTTATATTAAGTCTTCTGCTTAAGTTTAAGATTTTCATTCAAAGTTAGACAATGTTAGGAAATCTATTTTACGAAAGAACAATGCTATTTATATAAAAGTTTTGTTAAGTTAAGAACTACTAAGTCCAAATGGTTTTTTTGAAAAGTTTTAACATCTGAACGCTGATAAATTATTTTTTTTTTAATTTTTATGAAAGTATTTCCATGGATGAATTTAAAGGTTTTTACTATTTAGTATATAAAAAAATTAGGGTGTTACAATGAAGAATGTAACGTGGGAACTTCGTTTACGGATATATGAACATATACTTATATTAGTATCTTGGCATTTGGTTTTGGTGTACATATTTGTAAAATACATGTTTGGGTTGCTTTACAAATTTTTTCATAGTCTATAAGTGAACCCATCATATGGTTAAATCCACATGACTAAACTTAGGGCACTTATATGTGGATGCTTAAAGAAGCTGTTATCTTATGAACAAAATTGATACAAAGGCTAAATAAGCCATTGAATTTTATTCATTCACATTCCCATTAACATCTAAATATGTGTACAGAAGAGGTATACATGGTTGTTAACATCTTCATTGGTGATGATAAGTGGTACAACATTGAACTTACACATTGTTTGGATACATACTAATTGGTGTATGAAGAAGGAACAACTAACAATCATTAAGACATACTAGCTTCATTACATTACCTTTATTGCCATTAAAGGTATAGTTCGTACATACTACATAACATTCGAAACCATACACCACAATTAGATAGACTACCACTGCACCTAAATACCACACAACATAAGTGTTCTTGTTTCAAGATCACAAACTTCCCATACAGACACATACAACACGAATTATAATAAGTAGCCCTACCGAATAAAGTCTGTTTTGAAGAGTACCAAACATATGATAACCACACATACACTAGTTATTAGAGAACAAGATGACACACTCAACCTTCTAACCTACGTGCACCTCCTCCAACACTTGTTCCTCTAAATCCAATTCCTCCTCCTCTTGTAGTTGCACCACCTCCTCTGCCACTTGCACCTCTTATTACAGTTGCACCACCTCTGCCACCTTCACATGTGTTTAACCCCATAGGCATACCTCTTGATACACTTGTACTTATCTGTCTACCACGATGACCTACAGCCCTTGTTGACGTTCGTGCATGTTGTGTGTCACCCCCTTGACCTTTGCATGACCTGGAATTGTGTCCATGGTTATGACATTTCCCCCAAGTAATGGTAATGTACTTTCTTGATAACTTAGTGGCTTTGGTACCAGGGTGATTTTGTTGACTCCCTTCTTCCCCCTCAGTCCTTCTTCTTTTCACCTTTGACCTTCCAACCTAGTAAAGGTTATAATAAACATTGTTATCATCAAATGACTTCATTTCATACCATAGCTTAAATTGACATTAGGTGCATACATGTTTCTTATGTTTAGGTGGCACTAAGTGTATGACATTCAGAGGTGGGCCACATTTCTGGTCCATTGATGGGATCTATGGTATAGCTGTACATCTTTCTCCAAGTCTCCAAAGTATAACATGGATGCACAAGATGTTATGGTTGTTACATTTGTTCCCCATTCTCAGTTTGGTCCCATAACGCAGCAACTGCATGTTTATAGGGTATACCTATAAGTTCCCAATTTCTACAACTGCAAGTCTTTTGTCCCATATCAACCACAAATTGTTCATAGTAGTCTTCTAATACTTGGAATTTGCCGTTGCCATTGTAAATGCATGTGCATTTAGAAGCATCTTCTTTATTTTTAGTATTGCATGAGCAGTGTGAGTTAAAGGACCTGGTGACTTGGCAATCAGACGTTGAACATTTACAATTTTCTTCATTATATACTCCTTAATAAATTCCAATGCAAAGATAATTGGTCTGTCTCTTCCATCTACAATCTTCGCATTGAAAACCTCACATAAGTTGTTCAAGAGGATGTATGAATGTGCCCTGCCTGGCAATTTCATAAGAGTAACTTCTGTAAATCATTCAATTACACTACAACACAGCATAGATGTTACAATTTATGTCTGAAATTAACTGAGAAATGGCTCGACTTTAATGCTCTGGGGGAATGCATTTCAACCAAGTATACGCTTGTTCGTTGTATTGATGGAACTCCTGCATTGCCTTATTAAAATGTGGGACAGTTGTTGCTCATAGATGTTCCTTCAATTGTTTTCCCTTCTAATGCAACTTCATGTTCTCTAAAACATGCCTCACACAATATCTAGGCCCAACTGAAGGAAACACTTTGGCAAGCGTGGGTACCAACCCCTACATGAAACTTCATGTTAGTTCTTACACAAATAAGAAGTCATTTTAAATATAGTACATACCTTTTTCTGACGCTTCTAAAGGTGATATTAGTGTTTGTACCCATATCTAAATCACTCCCAAGGTACTCCAAAAACCAAGACCATCAACTCTTTGTCTCCACTTCCACAATTGCATAAACCAATGGATATATACTATTGTTGCCGTCTAATCCTACAACACTCAAAACCTGTCCTGGGTAGGGGCCTTTCATGAAGGCACCGTCTAACCCCAACAATTCTCGTTGACCAAACTTAAAGCCATCTTTCAAAGGACACAAGCAAACATATATCCTTTTAAAGACTCTCGTCTGAGAGCTGAAATTGGGTTCTGATTCAACGGCAATCTTGACAGTGGTTCCAGAGTTTTTAACCTGTAACTCAAGGACATAGTCTTTAAGCATTGAGTATTGACGTTCGTACTCACCATGGATTATTTTAAGAGCCAAAACTCTAGCCCTAAAAATCTTCATGAAGGAAAGCCTGATTTTGTGGTTCTTCCCTAACTCTGTCCTCGGATTTGCTAGGGGGGATCCTAGGGTTTTCTTCGATCTGTTGGTAAATCTTTTTTGCCAAATACGTCTGGGCACAAGACTTGATTGAGCAGGTCTGCAGACAAGTGTGTATATCGTTGTATGTTTTCACAACCCAGTCTTCATCACTGATTGCCTTAAACACAAGCAAAACCCAAAGACACATAATATCGACTGAAATTACCTTTTACCCTTCTTTTTTTTGAATTTGGGATGTCCCCTCAGTACTAGCATTTGGGAACACCCCTCTACAAATTGCTCTTAACTGAATGTGGCCGTTTTTTACAACCTATAAGGCCCACTGGGTATGAATGGCAAGATTCGTTATGGATTCTTTAACATGGTTTTTATTTTCAAATCTCTCGCCCAATTTAAAGTCAGCCTCGTGTACTTCTCCTGCAGAACGCCTTCATGGATTTGATAGGTTCTTTAATAACTCATCTCTTTGACTCCCATGTTTATTATGAGTTTCGAAGTTATTTGTATCTATAACCTCAATTGGTGCCCTGTTTTCTTCATCTTCAACGGTATTATCAAATCCCTCAATAACTGGATCTACGACACTATGAAATATGGCCATATCCACCTCGACATCATTCTTATTCATCAACTTGTGGGCTTCTAGTCTAAAATGGTTGTCCATGCTCCCATCTTCACCTAACAAAGTATCTTGTAACCGGTTACCAATTGTGTTGTTACCACTATTGTTAGGGACACCAAAGTCGTATTCAATGTCAAATTCGTCTTCGTCGATTACCTCGTAATCTTCTTCGAAATTACCATTGTACTCAATTCCTGAGTAATTTAGATCAAAGAAAGAGTCGTAGTAGTCTACAACATATCACATGCAAAATCAATAATTGTATACGTTATCTTTGTCATCGATCGCTTCCGTGTCCTGTATATGCCACATTGTTGACCGTGTTGTTTGATCACCGATTGCTTGCTATCTTCCGATCTTGTCTTCGTTGCAACCGTTGATGGTTACGATTTTCAAAAGACTTCCACTCAGCTGAATTTGGCTGTGAAGTGATGGTACCATCACCTGCATTTAAGGCCCCAACATAATCGATTATCCTACAAGGAAACGAACCAAGAGAAAAGATGTAATTTCCCCCACGTGAAGGGCACACGACTTACTTAACGGACTTGGAGTTAACGGTAATGCCTTCAAGGACTGTGACTGCAATGTTGGGTCACCACAGGGACCATAACGTGAAATTTGAAAACGTGAAATGGCAGTGCAATTTCATGTAAACCACAGGGAACAAATCTGTAATTTACTCTAGATTTAAATACTATATAGAATTAAAATCCATCCATATTAGAAGTCTTGGTTTACAATGGATTTGGAACATATTTATGTTAAATGACATAAATATCTTTTATTTATTTTTTGATAAACCGGTTTTTTAATAAATAATCTATAAAAAAGGGTAACTTACAGTTTTGGTCCCTGTGGGTTTACCAGAAATTACACCAGTAGTCCATGTTTCAAATCCCACATTCGTGGACCATGTGGTGATCAAAAAGTTGCACAGATGGTCCCAAGAGGCATTACTGTTAAATCCCTAGGCGTTAAGTTAGTCGTGTGCCCCTCACGTGGGGGCAAAATAGTAATATCCAATGATCTCTTTGGTACCAACTGATTATTAATGCAGTAATATCTAATGATGCTTGTAGTCGATCTTCTGCAAATGTAAACCATTTACAGGCGATTTCTTGGAAAATGATAGTGAAGAAGTATGGTGATGTGCAGCTGTGGCACGCAGACCTCGATTTGTACCACGTGGACTAACTGAAACCCATGTAGACACTTTTGGAGGAGTATCTTGCGGGTTAGAAGCTGCAATGAAGTACAAAATCATGTTAGTGGTGTCATGGATATTGTTCATTGTGCTTGCCCTTTTCACAATGTCCGGTTAGCCTGTGGGTCCTGTTCACTATCGGAGGTGGTGTTGGAAGTGTTTTAGGTTAACCGGTTTTTGGAGGGTGTGGTTAAGCACCGTATTTTAGGTTTTTGGAAAGTTTGGTTAAGAACCATATTTTGATGGTAAGTTCTAGTGTTTTGTGAATGGAAATGTATGGATGTCGTTTTTACGTATGGTATAGTCTAGGATGAATGTAAATTGAAGAATACATGTTTTTGTTGCTTTACAATAATTTTCATATGTAAGTCCATGTCAATAAACTTAGGGCCCTTATATGTTGATGGTTACACAAGTTGTTATCTTATGGTAAAAATCGCTTAAGAGGTTAAATAAGTCATTGATGAAGTATTCATTAGTTATCACAAGTGGAACAACATTCAAATTAGACATTGTTTGTATACACACTATTTGGTGTATGAAGAAGGAACAACAAAATTTCACTAATACGTAATATTGTTACTTCGTTACCTTTAATACCATTAAAGGTATAGTTCATACATAGTACATATCATTCGAAACCATATACGACGATTACCTAGACTACCACTGCCCCAAAACACCCCACAAGAAATGTCTTCTTGTTTCAGGGTCACACACTAACTACAAGAAACGACTATTTTGCCCCCACGTGAGGGGCACACGACTAACTTAACGCCATGGGATTTAACGATAATGCCTCCAGGGACCATCTCTGCAACTTTTGGCTCACCACAGGGACCATGGATGTGGGATTTAAAAACGTGGACTACCAGTATAATTTCTTGTAAACCATAGGGACCAAAACTGTAATTTACTCTAAAAAAACATTTACACGTTTGGACGTATGAGATGAACATGGGAATAATTGTCCTTGTTTATTCAACATTAGTAAATTATTTGTTTCCTTATACCACTTATATATATATTTTCTATTTATTCACAATCATCAACATAAATACTCCCCAATAGTATGTGAAAATTGGCACCGGATATCCATCCTCTCTTTCTATGTGTTTGATTGGATAGGAAAAACCTTAGGTTAGCTTTTTTACAATCCGTTAAACAATAATTTAAAAAAACAAATAAATTTTAAATTCCTTTATCATTTTTATACAAAACAAAAGATCATATAAACATTTATATCCATTTAAATCTTAAGAATCTCATCAATCCAAACATACCCTTGGATTCTCTAAACAAATCCTAAATTTAAAACCACTAAAATACATCAAATGATTGAAACCAAACAACCTAAACTAAACAAATCCACCGAAAAACTGAATCCTCATCCATATCCATTCCTCCACTTAGTTATTAACTGGTATAAAAGCCAGCCTTTCAATTCATCCTCCTTACATCACATCAAAATCATTGAGAGAGAATGGCGGACATAGCCATGTTAATGGCGGAAGAATACGAGAAGATGATGAAGAAGATGTCAAGTGATCATGAAAATCTGGAGTTAGTTTCTTCATCCACTGTAGTTTCAGGAGTGTGGAAAAAGAGGCCTCGTTTGAACAAGTTGGTTCATGAGCCTAAAACGAAGATCGGGCATGCAACCATTAATGGTGTCTTTTCTGCTTGATACTTGGAAACTGGAATCTGTGTAAAGTAAATGTGTGTGTAGGCTTCTTGTTTTTCTATATATGTATAGGATGCGATTCACTTTCTTTTTTCTATGTGCAATTAAATTTTGTATAATTTGTAATCCTATAGAGGTTTTCAAGTTCATGTATTCAATCAAATCAAAGTATGATCGTTGCTTCAAGATTCAGTTAAATAGATTTATAAACCAGGTGAGATAGAAATGACAACGGCTATAGTAACAGTGAGGGGATCGGTTTCTCAAAAAGGGGTCTTTTTGGTCAATGTTGTTTGGATAAGAATGAGTGGTCACCCAATGACAAAGACGGATTGGATTCACCGGTGGGAACCATGCCAAAACACATTTCCATAATAAATTTCGGATAATGTTTGTCGTTTTTGGACTAACATTATACATAGGGTTGAACACTAGTAATGTATAATATTCTTTTTTTTATTATTATTCATGTTATAAGTTTGATTTTTTATACTCGTATAATTAGACATTTAGACGCTTCATTCAATGGTCAAAATGTGAAACTTGTATATACATCTTTCGGCCTGAGTTTGGAAAGTAACTTTTCTGACAAAAAGCTATATACAACACACAGGTTTTGATATACCAATGAACTTCTATATATTTTTTTATATTGAAAAATTAGTAATTAGAGGTTTTCTTTGTTGCAAAATTATTATGAGTTGCGGAATTGTTGTATATATGATAGTTTTTTTTATGTATTTTTATTTTCACCATTTCCCCTTGATTGGATCGTTGTTTGCATTTGTTTATTAAATTGTTGTTTTCCTTTAATCATATGTTACTATGTTACATTTGTTTAGTCAGACGCAACAACTTGTTCCTGTTCCTTTGACATATGAACTTCTTGTTAGTCTTATCAAGTTATTAAGGCCGTATGTGATTTAAACAAACTGTAAATAAACTATGTAATATACTGTACATATGTGTCAAGTAGAAAAGTTTCCCAAACTATAATGCTATGTGTGGATTAGATGAGGTGTACTTCAGAATTATTATACAGGTATAGCCCTAATGTGAAATATTAAGGTTCCATGTATTTTAGCATGTATGTAATCTATAAAGGAAGCCAATGTAATACCCATTCTTGCAAATCATTTATAGACCATGGTTGCAAATCTTACATAACTTATAATCATGTATCATAAGTTGAGTTTAACAAAAACATCAAAACTATTATCAGAATTTACAAATCTTTGTTGTCACAAGTCCACATCAAAACCATGGGTTAAGGAAAGAGATATACAAAAGCTAAGTCTTTGTTAAGTCTCCAAAAGTATTCAACTCATCTTTACCCTTCTAGTCCTTGGCTCCTGATCCGGAGTACATAGCAATCCAAAACAAACAAATATGTAACACAAATTTGTCTCGTGACACTACAGAGAAAGGAGGAAAATACGACGAACATTTCCGACGTATTTATTCCGTCGCAAATTTCCGACGGAAATACGACGAATCCCCTACAAAACAAAACCCCTAAATTTGCGACAATTCTCCGACAAAATAGCGACAAAAATTATTTTGTCGGTTATTGGTCAAAAAAATACAACTGATTTACGACGAAAACCGACGGATATAGTTTTGTTAATTCACTTTAGTTTTTCGTCGTTTATTTGTCGTAAAATCTGACAGAGTTCCGACGGAAATATTTGTTGTAATTTTAGTTTAATTTTTTGTCGTTAATTTGTCGTAAACTTCGACGAAAATCCGACGGAAATATTTCTTGTAATTTTAGTTTATTTTTTCGTCGTTAATTTGTCGTAAACTCCGACGAAAATCCGACAGAAACTTCAAAATATTTTTTTCAACCTTTATACTTGTTGTCAACATTATAATTTGTATTATTATATGCTCCTAAATTGTTTTTAGCCCATATTTTGATACTATTATTAAAATGCACATGAATGTCTTTGCATACTATCTATGTATATGTGTCTTTGTATATACATATGTGTATACGTGTTTAATTATGTATATATATCTATATGAGTGCGTCTATACATATGTATGTGTGTGATTATGTATGCGTATAAATGTATATATGTTTGTGCTTGTGTATACATAAACACATGCATATAGATACAAGCTATGTCACACCCCCAAACCGTATTGGTGGAAACGTTCGAGGGTGGGTGACTTCATATACGACATCATAACAGTGTCAAAGTAATAATGATTCCAAGCAATCACAACCATCATATCATAATTGTAAAGGTTACATGAGTTTCAATGTTGTTGTTTCCATTACAATTACATATGATTTAAAAATACATAGATTTGACGGCATAGCGTCCCGTTGGCATTTCTTGCGAACATACCTACTGGTTTCCTGAGAATACAAGTAGTTTGAAAAGCGTTAACAATAAAGTTGGTGAGTTCATAAGTATTTTGTATGAAAAATCATTTGTTGTAAATTGTAGACATGAACACCCAAGAAAATCTAATATTTTCTACGTTTGAAAGTGTAGTAAGTCTTGAAACTCCAAGACTATAATGTAGTGTACGTTGGAATGTAACTTTATGAAAAATGCATATTTCAACGTAGACAATCATTTAATGGTGAATCGTTTTCCCATATGAGACGTCTTATAACCATACTGTAGACTACTTGGCCTGCTACGACGTTCTTCAGGCGTCGGAATGTTATGACAATTGTCACCTCAGACCTGCCGGTCTAACTGTAGCTAACAGCTCAGGTGCGGGGTTGTCAATCCCGTATAGATCTATACACAATGTCACGCTCTCTTACCGAGACTCTGGTTATAAATTTCAGGACTTATAATGTAAGTACTAGGAAGTACTGTGAAGACACGTCTCACAAAAATGTATGTATCATCGACCCGTTTACGTTTAGTAGTTAAGAAAACCTTTTGTATTTCCGTCGTTGTTTTATTTCCAAAGTAACGTCGTAAGTAGTTTGAATATAAATATTTTTATATAGATAAACTTTGTATTGTGTCAATATAGTGGAAAACTGAGTAACCATAAACTATCCCTATGATAATTTATCTAAGGTACTGTGTGTCGTTTGGAGTGAGTTCTTACGTACATGGTGTAATAGTTTATTTTGGAACTATTAACCTTGCGAGAAAGGGGCTACGGCTAGCACCCTTTTGCTTATTGAAATCGTATAGTGAAGCACACGAGGTCTGTTCGGAACGAAGGTCCGAGATCAGACACGTTTTCGCGTGTAATAATCGTTTTAACTTGGGTAAATCTTTTATCAAACATATAAAATGCATTCAAACTTTTGTGAAACAATATTTATAGTATAATATCTTGTATTCTCCCCTTAAAAGTTTCTGAAAAGTAAAATGGAGGGGTATGAAGCTCATCCTTGAAGCATGATACTGTCGAGAAGGGAGTGTTGTTTTGGAAGTTCGACGACAGGAAGTCGAGTCTTGGGTTCTCGGAACCTAAGGACCCTCGGATAAAGCTATTATCCGATGGCTCTACGAAATGTTAGTGTGTGTAAATGAGCTGATATTTGGGATACTACGCTTAGAATCACGAAAATGAACTAACTTACCAAGTATGAGGTGGTTTGCACGTGGAAAAATGGTGGAGAATGGTGGCTCACGGTTGCACTGATGAGGCAGGAAGTTTTGGGAGAAAGGTGGTGAGAGTTGTGTGTTGAGAGAATTTGAGGAAGTTGAGAGAGATTTTTGAGAGAGTTTGTGGTTAATCAGTTCGAGTGGGCGTGGGAAAACTGATTGAGTGGAGAGTTAGTTACCTTTATTTCAAATCACTTAGTCATAGGTGTACTTAATAGCATTTGACTTTGTGATTGAGTTGACATATGCGTTGAAAATTGTTATTTTAGCAGTTGCTGAGTGTAGGGATTAGAGTGATGGTCTTCCTTATAAAGTAATCGTCATATGTAGGCGATAGATTTAGGAGGTGGAGAGTCGGTGAGTGGGGTTTCTGAAGCAAGTTCCGTAAACGGATGGAGTTCAACTATATTTTACCCTGAACTCGGAGGCTGGTTTCAGAATCGTTTTTCGAGTTTCACTCGAAATCTGAGCATTTTCCGAGTGTAAGTTCCGAGTCTAGTGGTGATTTTTCAGAGTATGTGGTTTCCGAATTCAGAAGGCTCTGAACTGGGAGTTCCAAAATCAAGGGGTTCCGAACATAGGATTCCAAAGTCAGGTTGGGAACTCGGAGAGTTGAAAGGTCCGAAAGCGGTGTTCCGAAATCAATGACTTGGAAGGTGGTTCGGAGGTTGATAAGGTTCTGAGAGCGCTTCCGAATGACGATCGTGTATCTGAAAATTGTTCAGGGTGCGATTGGGTTTCTTTCCTAATGCGACCTCATCACTTGTATTTATAACTTTTACAAGATTATTGTTTTGAAATGAAATACGTAGTAGTATAATATCGAAAAATACATTCTAAGAGTTATGAATCCACTTTTCGTTATATAAGTAAACGTACTCTTTGTTGGGTTACAGTTGAGTTTTGTTGACTAAAATTTTTACAATTGTCACATCATCTACCCGTTAGAAAGAATTTCGTCCCGAAATTTCGCTCTTGAGTAGACCCTCAAGGGTTTGGGAAGAGATGTGGATACTTTTGTTTCAATTGGACTTCGCGCTCCCAAGTAAATTCAGGTACACGCTTAGCGTTCCAGCGGACCTTTACTTTTGGTATGCGACTTTGTTTTGTTCTTTTGACTTCTCTGTCCATGATCTCCACAGGTTCTTCAACGAAGTGCAAGTTCTCGTTCACCTCGATTTCCTCGAGTGGAATGACAAGGGTCGCATCCGATAGGCACTTCTTCAAGTTGGATACATGGAAGGTGGGATGGACGTTGTGGAGCTCTGGTGGTAGCTAGAGTCTGTACGCCACCGGCCCGATTATGGCAAGGATCTCAAATGGTCCGATATACCTGGGGTTTAGTTTCCCACGCTTTCCAAAGCGTATCATTCCCTTCCATGGCGAGAATTTCAGTAATACATGATCGCCCACCTGAAATTCTAAAGGTTTGCGTCGCTTATCTGCATAGCTCTTCTGCCGATCACGGGAGGCCTTCAATCATTCACGGATCTGAACGATTTTCTCCGTTGTCTCCCGTATGATCTCTGGACTGGTGAAGTGCTGTTGGGTACTTGTCCTCTGGCTAACTGAGTATCTCCCACTTCAGCCCAGCATAGAGGGGATCTGCATTTACGTCCATACAAAGCTTCAAATGGTGCAACCTTTATGCTAGTATGATAACTGTTGTTGTAGAAAAATTCCACGAGTGGTAAGTGGGTGTCCCACGCTTTACCAAAGTCTATCACACAAGCCCTCAACATGTCTTCCAGTGTTTGAATAGTCCTCTCACTCTATCCATCTGTCTGTGGGTGGTATGCTGTACTCATGTCGAGGTTGGTTCCCAAAACCTTCTGCAGTGATTGCCAGAATCGTGACGTGAACCGACTATCCCTATCTGAGATAATGGAGATTGGTGCACCGTGTAATCGTACAATTTCTTTGATGTACGTCCGTGTAAGTTTCTCCATTTTATCGGTTTCCTTGATTGGTAGGAAGTGCGCGGACTTAGTTAACCTATCGACTATCGCCCATATGGTGTCTAGCCCACCAGTTGTCTTGGGTAACTTGGTTATGAAGTCCATGGTTATCCACTACCACTTTTACTCAGGTATCTTAGGTTGTTGTAATAAACCTGAGGGCTTATGGTATTCTACCTTGACCTTAGCACAAGTCAAGCATTTTCCCACATAAGTAGCAATTTCTACTTTCATGTTTGGCCACCAGTATAGCTTTTGAGGTCCAAGTATATCTTGTCGGACCCAGGATGGACAGAGTATCTTGTCTTGTGTGCCTCATTTATGATAATGTCCCTGTATCCACCGAAATTCGGTGTCCAGATTCGGTTCATGAGGTAGCGAGGCCCGTCATCCTTGACTTCAAGATTTTTATCCATCCCTCGCAAAGCTTCATTTGCGACGTTCTCCGTTTTTAAGGCCTCTAGCTGGGCCTCCTTGATCTGTGTGGGAAAATGGGAATGGATCGTCATTGTTAATGATTTCACTCGGCGACCCGAGTACTCCTTTCGGCTAAGGGCATCAGCTACTACGTTGGCCTTTCCTGGGTGATAACGAATTTCGCATTCATAATCAGTTAGCAGCTCAACCCAATGTCGTTGTCTCATATTGAGCTCTTTCTGGTTGAGGATGTGTTGGAGACTCTTATGGTCATTGAAAATCGTACACTTGGTGCCGTATAGGTAGTGTCTCCAGATTTTCAATACGAATACCACAGCTCCCAACTCGAGGTCATGTGTAGTATAATTGACCTCGTGGGTTTTAAGCTCTCTCGAGGCGTAAGCAGTGACCTTTCCCCTTTGCATTAGCACGCAACCCAGACCCTGATTTGATGCATCGCAATAGACCACAAAATCCTCTATTCCCTCTGGAAGGGACAGGATTGGTACGCTGCACAAAGCTTTCTTTAGTGTCTGGAAGGCGGCGTCTTGTCCGTCTTCCCACTTAAATGTTACACCCTTCTGTGTCAGGGCGGTAAGCGGCTTTGCGATGTTGGAGAAATTCTGTATGAATCTTCGATAGTAGCCGGCAAGGCCCAGAAATTGGCGAATTTCTGTTGGTGTCCTTGGTGCTTCCCAGTTCTTGATGGCTGTGATTTTGGAGGGATCCACACGTATCCCTTCCTTGGTGACCACGTGGCCTAAAAAGTCCACTTTTTGTATCCAAAATTCGCATTTTGAAAACTTAGCATACAACTTCTCTGCTCTTAGTGTCTCCAAGACTTACCGCAGGTGTTGACTATGCTCTTCCTTACTTCGTGAATAGATAAGTATATCATCTATGAATACTATCACGAATTTGTCTAAGTAAGGTCTACACACGCGGTTCATTAGATCCATGAATACCGCGGGTGCATTAGTCAACCCGAAAGGCATCACGATTTATTCATAATGTCCATAGCGCGTTCTGAAGGCTGTCTTAGGGACATCTTCTTCCTGAATTCGAAGCTGGTGATACCCTGATCTTAGATCAATTTTTGAAAAGTAACTCGACCCTTAAAGCTGGTCAAAAAGATCGTCGATTCGAGGTAGCGGGTATCGGTTCTTGATGGTGGGTTTGTTAAGCTCTCGGTAGTCAATGCACATACAGAACGATCCATCCTTCTTCTTAACGAACAAGACTGGTGCTCCCCAAAGCGAGAAGCTCGGTCTAATAAACCCTTTGTTTAGTAGTTCGTTTAGTTGGCTGGATATTTCCTGCATTTCCGCCGGGGCTAACCAGTATGGTACTTTTGCTACTGGTGTGGCTCCAGGTATCAAATCGATTCTGAATTCAATTTGTCGAGCGGGTGGTACTCCCGTGAGATCTTCTGGGAATACAACGGGGAAGTTGCAGACTTCAGGAATTTCTCTGATACTTTTTACTTCTTTCTTTTCATCCACTACGTGGGCTAAGAAAGCAAGATATCTTTTCTGTAGGTATTTTCGGGCTTTGATGCATGATACTATTCGGAGGTTGGTGTTGGGTTTGTCGCCGTAAACAACGAGGGTCTTGTCGTTTGGTAAATGAAGTCGGATTCCCCGTTCGTAACACATGATGTCGGCGTGATGTGGAATTAGCCAATCCATACCGACAATTACGTCGAAACTTCCTATCCTAACGGGCATTAGGTTGATTGGAAATGAGTGATTGTCAAGAGTAAGTGTACAGTTCATGTATATATCCTTGGTACTTTCTGTCTTACCATTTTCCATTTCTACTGTAAATGTTTCGTTAAGTGGTTGAGGTTTTTGTTTTAGTAGGTGTTTAAATTTTTGACTCACGAAACTCCTCTCCGCTCCGCTGTCGAATAGTATACAAGCGTAAGAGTTATTGACGAGGAACGTACCGGCGACCACAGTGGGATCCTCCATTGCCTCCGTGCGTCCATCGTTAAAACTCTTCCATTTCTCCCGACAGTCTTGTTCTGTGGGCAATCCCATTTAAAATGTCCCGTTTCTCCGCGCCCATAGCAAGCTTGACTCATCCCAGCATTTGAAGTCTGGGTGGTCTGTTGGGTCGGTGCTCTGCAGTATTTTGAAGTGTGTCTGTTCTTGCCACAGCTGGTGTACTGCATATCCCTACAATCTCCGTGGTGGTGGTAGTTGCACTTGGGTAGGTTTCCACTGTATTATTTGGTCTGTGCTGGAGCGGTAGGGACAGTAGCGACATGGACTATCACTGCTTGTTGTCTTTTAGTGTTGCCTTGGTTCTGCTGGTCTCTCCCCCTATTCCAGGGTTTTCTTTTGTGGTCTCTTCCTTTTGGCGATTTGGTTTTTTGTGTGTCACGGTGCCTTGTCGGACCCCATGATCAACTAGTTGTTGTGCCAGTCACTTAGCACTGTCGAAGGTGGCTGGGCTTGCTGACTCCACGTTTCCTTCAATTAGAGGGGATAGTCCCCAGATATAACGCTCCGCCTTCACAGATTTTGGTGTGACCATCGACGGATAAAGGTTTGCTAGGTCGTTGAACCTGTTGGTGTAAGTGGTTATATCTGCATCTTTCATTGTGAGGTTCCACAACTCTTGTTCTAGTTTCTGAACCTCTCCTCTAGTACAGTACTCTTTCATCAACATGATTTTTAGGTCTTCCCAACTCATTGATTTGGCCACGGGGAGTGTCAGGGCCTTAACATGGCCATTCTACCGGGACAAGGCCGCCTCAGCAAAAGTACAAGCGGCGAATTTGACCTTGAATTCCTCAGGGCATGCAGAAATGTCGAATATCGATTTGGTCTTCTCGATCCACCTTGTAAGAGCGATAACACCACCACTTCCATGAAAAGCCACAGGTTTGCAATTCGCGAAATCTTTGTGTGTACATACTCGTGGGTGGCTCCGTTCGTACAATCGTGAGTGTCGTTCCTACTTCCACTTCCATTTGTTCCATTTGGATTTATTTGAGCAATGGCAGTTGCCACAGCGGCGGTCACGGCGGCTTGGAAGGTAGCAGAATCCATCATCGACGTCTTTGGTGTTTTTGCTGCGGTACGCCTAGTGTTCCTTCGTTTAGGTGGCATATTTCTGCCACGAGGATTTAAGATTGGAAGATGGTCAGTTTCCGGAAGAATTATTAGGAATAAGGTGTTAATTTGAGTATGGTGTTTTATATTACATGTTTGTTTTATTCTTTGTTTATCGTAAGTCGTATGCACGTTTTTAATATCATGCATATGTATCAAGTATTGGCACAGTTCCACACAAAATATAGTTTACACACTAACAGCAACATTTCACGATACTGTATGTTTTAGACGACGGAAAATTTGACCTTCGAAGAGGTCTATAGCACATAAAGTAAAAAGGGAGGCATAAAGGCCCCCAAAAGTAACATTGTTTGGTTGGTGGGATAGCGTCTACATATAATAATGAACAGCACATAAAGCTTTCATCATGGGTTCCTAATCTATAACAAAATTTGAGTAATGAGGTCACTACTCAGTGAGAATCTGATCCTCTCATTTCTCTGAGTGGAGCCACTTGTGCCCTCAGTTCTGCCGCCTCTCGCATGGCCCGCTTAGCTCTCAGTTCTGCGCCCCGGGACCTTATCTCGGCATCCCGTAGTCTTTGTTCCGCTGCCTGCAATCGGCCGTAGATGTTCCTGAGATCCTCTCAGGAATCCCAGGCGGTATCCCAAAGTGTTTCTACTCTCGATATGGTTCGTTTATGGGCCTCATCGAGGCGTCGGACACGGACGGCAGTGACCTCGGTGATGGCTGTCAGGTCGAGGTCTTGGCTGGAGGTAGCCTTGGTGTGATCATGTCTCCACTTCTGCATGTGCTCCGCCCAGGAGGGCGTTGGACCCTGGTGAGGTTCATTTATCAGTAACGGGCGATGGGCGGGCAGCACCCTCTTGTGAGGAGTACACATCCATAAAGGGCCGTTGGGATGACAATATACCTCGAAACTAGGTGCTGGTGGTGGCACATGCATGTTACGGGTAGGGTAACATGGGTTGACAATCTCTGGCTCGCCGTCGGAGTCTTCCTCTTCTTCTTCTTCCTCCTGGCCTTCTCCATCTGACATTTCCTCTGGTTCCTCATCCGGAAGCTCCTCCGAGTCTTCTTCCAGTTCTTCGTCAAGCCATCCGTTGTTTCCCTCCTCTGGGAAGTAGGGATCTCCGGGCAAATGAAATCCAGCCATGGTGTCTGTACGAGAAAAGGGGGTATAAGAAATACATAAAGAAAGTCCTAAGTATATAATTTTATAGTATCTACAAAATAATCCTATAGTATTTTAACTTTTGGCGTTTGATAATTTAATTATTGGTAAGTGTTCGGACTTGTTGTTACCACGACTATTCCCAAGTTTCCGTTAGTCACATATTAAACCGATACAGTTGATCAGGCTCCATCTATCCTAGAAATGACTACCTAAACACTTAGATCTACTCGTAGCGTCCAATTCGTCCTACCACTTTCGTATGCTTTTGTTATAATATCGTTCTGGTATGTATGATGTCATAACAGTGTCAAAGTACTAATGAATCATAACAGTGTCAAAGTAATAATGAATCCAAGCAATCACAACCATCATATCATAATTGTAAAGGTTACATGAGTTTTAATGTTGTTGTTTCCATTACAATTACATATGATTCAAAAATACATAGATTTGACGGCATAGCGTCCCATTGGCATTGCTTGCAAACCTACCTACTGGTTTCCTGAGAATACAAGTAGTTTGAAAAGCGTCAACAAAGTTGGTGAGTTCATAAGTATTTTGTATGAAAAATCATTTGTTGTAAATCGTAGACTTGAACACCCAAGAAAATCCAATATTTTTGAAAGTGTAGTAAATCTTGAAACTCCAAGATTATAATGTAGTGTACGTTGTAAGGGTGAATCGTTTTCCCATATGAGACGTCTTATAACCATACTGTAGACTAGTTGGCCTGCTACGACGTTCTTCAGGCGTCGGAATGTTATGACAATTGTCACCTCAGACCTACCGGTCTAACTGTAGCTAACAGCTCAGGTGCGGGGTTGCCAATCTCGTATAGATCTACACACAATGTAACGCTCTCTTACCGAGACTCTGGTTATAAATTACAGGACTTATAGTGTAAGTACTAAGAAGTACTGTGAAGACCTGTCTCACAAAAATGTATGTATCATCGACCCGTTTACATTTAGTAGTTAAGAAAACCTTTTCTATTTCCGTCGTTATTTTATTTCCAAAGTAACGTTGTAAGTAGTTTGAATATATATATATATATATATATATATATATATATATATATATATATATATATATATATATATATATATATATATATATATATATATATATATATATATATATATATATATATATATATATATATATATATATATATATAGATAAACTTTGTATTGTGTCAATGTAGTGGAAAACTGAGTAACCATAAACTATCCCTATGATAATTTATCTAAGGTACTGTGTATCGTTTGGAGTGAGTTATTACGTACATGGTGTAATAGTTTATTTTGGAACTATTAACATTGCGAGAAAGGGGCTACGGCTAGCACCCTTTTGCTTATTGAATCGTCTAGTGAAGCGCACGAGGTCTGTTCGGAACGAAGGTCCGAGATCAGACATGTTTTCGTGTGTAATAATCGTTTTAGCTTGTGTAAATCTTTTATCAAACATATAAATGAAAGGTTTTCTGCAAATCTATGAACTAAAACCCTAAGTTCACATGCAACCTATGAGGATCTAAGTTTTCTTCTAATTGAACATATAAAATTTCCTAAAGGCCAACAAGAAAAATAACTAAAGATTAAAATAAGAAAAACTAACCTTTAGGTTTTCTTGGAAGCAAAGCAACAAAGATTTCTTGCCTCAAATGAAGTCACACCCAGGGAAGCAGGAGCAGGTCATGAAAATTCCAGAGAGAGTCAGGGTAAATGGCGCAGGTTTCTGAGATCTGAGTCTCCTTATTTATAGCCTCCAGCAGATAACTAGATAAACCTTAAGAAGTAAACCCTTTTGAATTCAAATAAGATAAACATTTTATCTTACAATTCAAACTCTTTTAATCTCTTATATATATCTCGAAATTATATATATATATATATATATATATATATATATATATATATATATATATATAGGGTCCCGTTCCGGTGAGGACTCTTTTTTCGGTAAGGACTCGTAAGGACACCTCAAAAAAATTGAAAAAAAATATAAAAAAAATACAAATCATAAAATCGAGAATAGTACTATATCATGATCCAAAAAAATTTGGAAAAAAAAATTTGGATCATTGAGAAACAGAAATGATCCACAAAAAATTTTATTTTGTGGATCATTGTTTCATTATAAAAAGAAATAATGATCCAAAAGTTTTTTTCCGAATTTTTTTTTTCTCAAATATAGTACTATGATCCATTTTATTATTTATATTTTTTATTTATTTTTTTTCAATTTTTTTAAGGTGTCCTCACGAGTCCTCACTTTAAGAAGAGTCCTCACCCGATCGCTTATCTATATATATATATATATATATATATATATATATATATATATATATATATATATATATATATATATATAATTTCGCTAGTTATAATGCTGCTAAAAATGTCACTCACTCAACTATTGAATAATTACAATTTTAGTCCCTACACCTTTAATTAATTAAATTAATTACCAAATTAATTCCAATTAATTCCAGATTAACTTCTAATTAATTAATATAGTTTCTAATTAATATATTATCACTTTAATATATTAATAAACTATTTATTTAATTTCTATTGATTTATTAATCACATAATAAATCAATCTTTCTCTCTACTGAATTTTCTACCAAACCTCCAGCTATGAGGGAAACCCAAATAGACTATGCTACTATTAATTAGATAAATACTAATTATTAGTCATGGCTTAGACACCTAATCCAACACTCTCCCACTTGGATAAGTCTATGACTATAATTACCAATTCAACCTTTAATTAATTAGCAACTATAGCTTCCTAGAAACCACTGCCAAACTCTGACCCAGTCAGTTCTGTCCATAGATAAGTGATCAGATAATCCTCCGTCCAACAAGATATTTTCAGACTAAAGACATGGATTAAGATCAATCCTGGTCTGATTCTCTGTTTCCCAATTTCTGATTTGCATATGACTTTAAGACTACTACTTGACCATATCAATTTAGTCCTGGTTGGCCAACCCTTTAAGTCAACTTCAAATTCATTGAGAGGCCTACAGATATTTGTTTCCCATCAGGGTCAAGGGATGAATAAGCTTCAACTCATATTCTTATGTCTTTTACCAAAAAAATCACTCACAACAACTCGTTTTATAACATCGTATTACCGATGCGTTTGAAGGGTTTTCTAGCAAACAATGAACAAATAATCTCTTATGGTTCACATACAACCCTAGAAAGATCTATGTTTTCTTCTATGAAGATAATAAACTAAAACTTAAAGGAAACAATTATATTCTAAAGATCAAAACTGAGAAAACGGACCTTTTGATCTTATGATCCTTGAAGCTAGCAGCACAAGTGTCCTGCCTCAGATGGAGTCACACCCAAGCAATGGAGAAGACAGTTCAGCAGATATCCTCTAGTTCAAATTGGCGCAGAAAAGGAGGTACCAGGTGCCTCCTTTTATAGCCTCCAAGGGTTACAGCTGAAACCCTAAGGAGCCTCCTTAGTGGGCAAGCCTGTTGACCACTTGGACCAGGCTTCTAAACCCTAACTAGGGTTTTCGCCAACCTCTGGAGAAGCCTCCAGGTTGGCGCCATTTTGGTCCCTGGTTTTCTCTCTGCCAGTTATTCAACTATTGAATAAATACAAACCAGTCCCTGCACCTTTAATTAATTTATTTAATCACTAAATTAAATCCAATTAATTCTATATTAAATCTTAATTAATTATTATAGTTTCTAATTAATATATTAACACTTAAATATATTAATAAACCATTTAATTAATTCTATTGATTTATTAAACAATTAATAAATCAACTTTTACTCTACTGAACTCTATCCTAACCTCCAGCTATGAGGGCAACCCAAATGGACTTTGCTTCAATTAAAAAGATAAATATAAATATAAAGTCATGGCTTAGACACCTAATCCAACAATCTCTTACTTGGATAAGTCTATGACTTTAATTTATCTTCTGATTAATAAACAACCTGCAGCTTCCAAGAAACTGCTGCCGAACTCTGACCCAGTCAGTTCTGTCCATAGATAAGTGATCATATGATCTTTCGTCCAACAAGATATTTTCAGACACGAGACATGGATTAAGATCAATCTCTATCCGATACTCTGTTTCCCGATTTCTGATTCTGCTTATGACTTTCGGACTTCTAATTGAACACATCAATTTAGTCCAGGCTGGCCAGCACTTTAGTCAACATCAAAAATATCGAGCGGCCTACAGATATCTGTTTCCTACCAGGGTCATGCAACGAATAAGCTTCGACTCATATGATTGTGTCTTTTACTTATCAAATCGTACACAACAATGCGTTTTGTAACATCGAGTTACCGATGTGTTTTCGCATTATCAATGCACAACTGACTCGTGAATTTCAACTCATATGTCTCCGCTTCAAGATCATACGATATTATCGTCTCAACATTGCTTGTGATGTAATCCATGAAGCAATCTATTGAGCACGGGTTTATCCAATACTCAAATCTCTATTTCTAAGTACTCATGAACGTTGTAGCAGTCTTACTGCAATGTCTAACTCCTTAGACAATCTACAAACAGTCTTCGTTCATACTTACTCCCGAAAAGTATGAGCGACTGTGGACTTTTGAATAATCAAATTATTCGGGAAGTAAAACACGCAAAATTGAAACATAGTATCTGACTGGTGGCTACTCTTGCCTAATTACCAAGTCCCCGCGAGGTAATCACCAAGTCGGATTTTACATAAAACTATTATCGGTTTCTAGATTCCTATTAAACTTTTTACTTCGTGTTATGTATCTATGTCTACTTGACCTTTCACTCTTTCTGTGTATCTAAATGTTATACATTTATACACTTCATCCGATCGGATATCCTTCCGATGATATTTCAATTTGGTCATACTGTCATTCTCACTAACAACTCCATTCTATGTACTGTGACTTTCCATGGTTCTCGGGATCTTAAGTTCACATGACTACACCCTAAGTCCTTATTTTAAAACTCTTTTCAAATTGTTATCGACATTCACCCCAATCATTTTCCAATGATTTCTCACGTATGTACAAAATCCATTAAGTATTCCCACCCAGGTCATATCCTGAATATGACTCACTATGCTCTAAGCATTAAGTCATCAAGACATGTTCATGACACCTCTGATCCATCCAAGAAACTTGTTGGATTTGATCCAGTCCTATTTCAAATTCTTTTGGAATCTAAGGATTACTTATAATCCTTGTGTCATGATTTTCAGTAACTATTTCCTTTCGGAGACTCTTTTCCATGCATCTTGAATCTTATCAAGATCATGCTTACTGTGGCTAGGTCTATACTGATGACATCATCTATCTGATATATGTTAATGGATTATGTGAGTATGTCGCACCTTTTATATCTCTCATGCCAAATCATCACACTTTGTAATGACAGGAAACTCCTTTTCTGAGTTATGCATCTTGAGTCTCATCAAGATCATCTTGGCAGAGTTTCGATCTATCTCATAGACGTTTGTAACCACCTAAGCATGCCGTGTCTTTATTTAGTCTTTCATAGCGATCCGTCTCTTAACACCAAGTCATTACACTTTGTAATGAAAAGAGATGTTTCCTAGAAACATTATGTAACACACATATGGAGATAGTAGATAACAACGATACTTCCACTGGCTTTGACACGGTTATGGACTATTCACAAAATCCAGAACTTTTGGCACATTTTGAGAATCCAAACCTTTCTGACATCTTAATGGATATCTTTCAGCCCCTTTTCAAAATCCAATCCTTTGGCATATTTTGAGAATCTGAATATCCTTTCTTGCGACATGCCCGCGGGGAAAACCCGGGCCCATGTACCTTTATACTGGCATATTCTTTGTGAGTCCCTATTAGTGTGCCGGTGATCAACACGTGCTCCACTAACGACTTACAATATGCAGTATCCTTTCAGATTTCATCTTCTATTGAGAGTGCTTCTCTCGGAGTCAATTACTTGACTCTGAGTATCGTCTCACTCAACCAGATGTTCTGAAGGTACGTTTCTGTCCATGCTGCTTTCTTTTGATGATTCAATTACTTCCACTGGTTTTTAGACCAGGTGTAAAATCAATCAAAATGCCACATAGACTGTATCTCGTCCTAAGATTCTCTTAATTGGCAGCAACCGGGCTCACCAATGCTTCCAAGTAGTCGGATTGTAAATCCGTACCAACTATAGTGTTTTACCACTATTCGGTATGTCACCCCGATCATAATTACTTATGACGGTGATCAATACTACTGGTCAAGAGAAGATTATGTTAGTATTAAAACAAAAATCTGATTTCTGCTCTAAGCCTAGTGATGACTAAAGGTTATTTCACTTGGCTAATCCTGAACTCATTCAGGACTGTCCCAACTCCCACTGTTTCCTTAGAACATGAGTTCTTTCTAAAAGAGCTCTTTCTTTTCCAGGTACAGCGGGATAGCCAGTGAACGACATCTCTGATTAGGTTCAGGCTAGTCATGAGGTTCGGACGAACACTACAAGACCCTGGACTTTTAATGTACAAGTGGGACAATCCCAACTTTACATTTCAGACAGTGTCTGCAAAACCTACTTAGTCTTAGATGTGGTCGGAATATGGTTTATATGGTCTGACTGGTATGGTATTTAATTTACGGGAACCTAATTTAACAATGTATCTCATACATTGAGGATCGAACTGTTTCGACCAATGCTCCATCATCTTCCCTAAGACACATTATAACTATTAATGTTCTTGGAAGATAATAACTGTGAAACATTTTCCCAATTTATGTTGTCACTCAGGTTCTGTGGATCTCGTACTTCCTTTGAAGTCCTTGAACTGTTCAAGGTTCAATCCAATCACTTATTCTGATAAGCGAAGTCATATTCGTCATACCGAATGACAAATATTGCAAAGTACAAACAATTGTGTTCTATTTGAAGATTCGAGAAACACACAGCAACTGATGTGTTCGTTGCTCCTAATCTCAATCTCATTTACATCTTTATGTAAACTTATGACTTTGTTAATTTTGTTCAAGACTTGCAATCTTCAGTTGACTCTAAGTCAACTGATTCCAAAATCCTATCCTTTGGATCTTTGGGTGATTCATTTCTTGCCACATGTACTTTATAAAGAACTTAATCATCATCTGACTCTAAGTCAAATGATTCCAAAGTCCTTTCCAACTGGATCTTTGGTTGATTCATTTCTTTACACATTAAGAACTCAATTCATCATGTGACTCTAAGTCAAATGATTCCAAAGTCCTGTCCAACTGGACCTTTGGTTGAATCGATTCTTATAACATTTATTTTAACAATCATAAAGGGACACAATTCCTAAAATCCAAACACTTTGGATGCATTCAACATTCAAGTTATTACTAATCACGCATTCAACACATTCATATAACATTTCAAGGATAATTTCAAACAACAGGTGTTAAAAGAAAAACGACAATTTTATTAAAACAAAAATCCTTGAACAATGTACTATATGAAAGACAATGTCATACACATCTAAAAGCTAATAACAATATTTCAATATCTAACTAAACTTCAAAACTGCATGAGCCGGAAATCCAATCCAAATGTGCTCCTATGCGCCAATGTCCCGTACCCTACTGATTCCCTGCATACAAACCAAAATGTGACTATCACATTATGCATCAAGGAATTATGGAACATGAGTTTTGAGGTTTTTAGATATACCTGAGCTTTCAAAAGATTTTGACCTTGGAGCGTCTTCCAATCTTTCTGCGACTGTATCCGATTTTATGGATTCCCAGTTTAAGACATGTCCAGACGATCTGGATCGTTTCTTGATGCGTCTTTTCACTGGACTTAATCTAGAGGTAGCTGAACCATTGGAGCTATGCCTGTCCAAGAGTGACTCGTATAAAGTCAACAGTGGACGCATTTTCATTAAGTTCTTTTTCTGGTCTTCCTTTCTATACGTCTGAATGAATAGATCGTACTTACTGGTCAGTGAGGCGAGTAGAGTGTTAACACTCGACTCCTGACTCATGGAATAACCAAGTTTGTGCAACTCGCCTATGTACGCTTCAATCTGAAGAACATGTGAATCGATGCTACTTCCTTCTTTTAACTTACACTCTGCAAGTCTTTTGAAGATCCTAGCTCGTTCCTCTTCACCCGATTTTTGGAACTTTTCCTCAACCGATTGCATTAACTCATATGGCCCCAAGGATTCAAAATCCTTGCGGAACTCGGGGTCAATGGTCAATAGCATGAGGTCACGAATCTTTTCGGATTCATCAACTAATAAGTCATGCTTATCATAAAGGCTCTTTATGATGACTTGTTTCGGTGGAACCGGGATCGGATACTCAGTGAGATGTAGCTTACCAGCAATGCCGAGAGCCAGTCTCCAATTGCGAAGCCATTCCTTACAGTTGAGGCCAGTCAGCCTTTCCATATTTAGCAGGTGCTTACTGATGCTCTCAGAAATGGGTGAATGAGGAGAGGGAGGAGAATAGACACTTGATTCAGACATCTACAATAAACAGAATTTTATTAGTTTTATTAATTCTTTTAAATAATTACCCAATATATTATTCACTATTCTGTTGAGACACACTGAACTATTCAATGGCATGTTTAGTCTCGGATGTGCCCCATTGTTTGTGACTGGGATGCCGAGGATCACAAACCGGGTGTGAATAACCATGCAAATTAGCTTGGTACTCTCGAAGTCAATTGCCATCTCTAATTAACGTGCCGGTTAACCACACACGCTCCGTTAATAATGACAAAATCGAGAAACCCATTGCAAGTCTTTGCGGACCCCAGTTTGCGTGCCGGTAAACCATACACGCTCCACCAACGTTCCACAAAGTGCAATGTGCAATTCCATGGATTAGTACCAATTCACATTTTTATCCTAAAGTAACTAGATTGGGTTTTGTTCAAGGTTCTAGTACTTTCAATTATAGCATTAACGGTTCTATCAAACTCGTTCGGCTAACGACACTCGACTGACCAGGAGAGCGGTGGGTAAGAGTGGATACCCATTAGACTGCCATTTTATAGGCAGTCGCCTTATACCCTCTTTATAGGACAGTTTTGTGAATGAGGCCTACTAACGGTAAGACGAACCATTTTTATCTTATATATAAATATTAACTTTTAATCATAAATATATAAGATATATTTTAATCTTATTAAAATATTTTAGATTTAATTTTCTAAGAATTTTCGTGAATTTATATGTATTTTTCGAAAATTTTAATTAAATCTTTAAGCTGATTTAATTTATCTTTTAATTAACAATTAATTAAATTAATTAAATCTAATAAGGGAATCACAAAAATTAATCACATTAATTTCCTAACCCTTATCCCTAGATCACGAAATCAGCATGCAAAGATAAGGGGTTCCGGTTATTTAATTATCCAATAATTACCATAAATAACAACCTACTTATAAAAGGCAAGCAAATCAAGGGGATCCAAGGGGGTGGCGGCTAGGGTTAGGAAACCCTAGCCTAGGCCATGAAATTTAGGCCATTCCAAGAGAGTTTTTCGTAAAAACACTCAAGGCAAGAATCATTCAAGCAGTTTATATCAATTCATAAGAAAACAAGCCTAAGCTCTAATACCACTGAAAGGTTTTCTAGCAAACAATGAACAAATAATCTCTTATGGTTCATATGCAACCCTAGAAAGATCTATGTTTTCTTCTATGAAGATAATAAACTAAAACCTAAAGGAAACAATTATATTCTAAAGATCAAAACTGAGAAAACCAACCTTTTGATCTTATGATCCTTGAAGCTAGCAGCACAAGTGTACTACCTCAGATGGAGTCACACCCAAGCAATGGAGAAGACAGTTCAGCAGTGATCCTCTAGTTCAAATTGGCACAGAAAAGGAGGTACCAGGTGCCTCCTTTTATAGCCTCCAAGGGTTACAGCTGAAACACTAAGGAGCCTCCTTAGTGGGCAAGCCTGTTGACCACTTGGACCAGGCTTCTAAACCCTAACTAGGGTTTTCGCCAACCTCTGGAGAAGCTTCCAGGTTGGCGCCATTTTGGTCCCTGGTTTTCTCTCTGCCAGTTATTCAACTATTGAATAAATACAAACCAGTCCCTGCACCTTTAATTAATTTATTTAATCACTAAATTAAATCCAATTAATTCTAGATTAAATCTTAATTAATTGTTATAGTTTCTAATTAATATATTAACACTTAAATATATTAATAAACCATTTAATTAATTCTATTGATTTATTAAACAATTAATAAATCAACTTTTACTCTACTGAACTCTATCCTAACCTCCAGCTATGAGGGCAACCCAAATGGACTTTGCGTCAATTAACAAGATAAATATAAATATAAAGTCATGGCTTAGACACCTAATCCAACAGCGTTTTTGCATTATCAATGAACAACTGCCTTGTAAATCATAACTCATATGTCTCTGCTTCAAGATCATAAGATATTATCATCTCAACATTGCTCGTGATGTAATCCATGAAGTAATCTATTGAGCGTGGGTTTATCCAATACTCAAATCTCTATTTCTAAGTACTCATGAATGTTGTAGAAATCCTATTACTATGTCTAACTCCTTAGACAATCTACAAACCAATTCATGACAGCCTTCGTTCATACTTACTCCCTAAAAGTATGAGCGACTTTGGATATTTGAATAATCAAATTACTCAGGAAGTAAACATGCAAAATGAAACACAATAATAAAAAATTGACAAAAGTAGTAAACAATACTCATTAATAAATCTCTATTATTAAATCACCAAAGTCAATTACATTTACATTGTTACAAGTTTCAAAACCTATCTAATTACAAAAACTAATATGATCTCTTAATCCAATGCTCCTAGCATGCTGATTATGCTTAATCCTACTCAGAGCCTTTGTCAAGGGATCTGCAGGATTATCTTCTGATGATACCATCTTTACAAGGAGGTGACCTTCTTCTACTCTATGTCTGATATAATGGTACTTTCTGTCGATATGCCTGGACTTTCCATGGTCTCTTGGTTCCTTTGTCAAAGCAACTGCTCCTTCCTTATCGCAGAACAGTTCCATGGGCTCCTGAATACTCGGGACTACTCCAAGGTCATCGATAAAGTTCTTCAGTCAAGCCGCTTCCTTATACGCTTCACTTGCCGCTATGTACTCTGATTCGCACGTAGAATCAGCCACCTTCTCTTGCTTGGAACTCTTCCAAGTGACCGCTCCCTCTTTCAAAAGAAATACCCAGCCCGACTAAGACCGACCATTGTCTCTATCTGTCTGGAAACTGGCGTCTGTGTATCCACTAACTCTCAAAGTATCACTGCCACCAAGGACTAACACCATGTTCTTCGTCCTTCGCAGATACTTGAGTATATTCTTTACAGCTATCTAATGCGCTCTACCAGGATTCCCCTGGTACTGACTGACCATGATCAAAGCAAAGGACACGTCGGGGTGAGTACATGTCATAGCGTACATGATCGACCCTATCGCCGAAGCATAAGGTACCCGACTCATCTCAGCTATTTCCTCGTCTCTACTCGGACTCTGAGTCTTACTCAACTTTGCATTACTCTGGATAGGTAGCTCTCCCTTCTTGGAATTTTCCATACTAAACCTATTTAGTACCTTTTTCAAGTATGTACCCTGACTAAGTCCAATTAGTCTCTTCTTCCTATCTCTCAATATTCTTATCTCGAGAATTTAGGCAGCTTCTCCTAGGTCTTTCATGGCAAAACACTTTCCAAGCCAAGACTTCACATCTTGCAAGGTTGGAATGTCGTTTCCCATGAGCAGTATGTCATCAACATACAGCACCAGAAAAGTGACTATACTCCCACTAGCCTTGACATATACGCAAAACTCATCCTCGCTCCTAGAGAAACCAAACTCTTTGAATTTCTCATGGAAACAAAGATTTCATCTACGAGAAGCTTGTTTCAATCCGTAGATCGATTTCTCATGCTTACACACCTTATCAGAATACTTTGCATCGACAAAACCCTCTGGCTGATTCATGTAAACATCCTCAGTCAACTTCCCATTAAGGAAAGCGGTTTTGACGTCCATCTGCCAAATTTCATAGTCATGAAATGCAGCTATGGCCAGCATAATCCTGATAGACTTTATATTGGCCACTGGTCAGAAGGTCTCGTCATAGTCAGCCCCCGGGGTTTGAGTAAAGCCCTTCGCAACCAGTCTTGCCTTGAAAGTGTGTACCTTTCCATCCATGTCGGTCTTCTTCTTGAAGATCCACTTGCACCCGACTGTCTTTCGACCCGGTACATTGTCAACCAAGTTCCAAACTTGATTGCCATACATAGACTTGATCTCGTTATCCATTGACTCTTTCCACTTGGCTGACACAGGGCCTGCCACTGATGCCCGGTAGTTAGCTGGCTCATCCAAATTTATCAGTGTCCTATCACTGACAAACGTGTCCACATCCGTAGTTATATGGAAACCATAAAACTCGGGTGGCATGCTAACTCTACCGGAGCGCCTAAGAGGTAAGGATACATCAATCGGACCAACAGGAACTTCTTCCTCTTGTTGGTTTCTAGTTTCTCCTAAGGTTGTGTTATCTGATGTCTCTTGAATTTCTTCAAGATCAATGGTACTCCCACTGTCCTCTTTGAATATGAGCTCTCTCTCTCTCTCTCTCTCTCTCTCTCTCTCTCTCTCTCTCTCTCTCTCTCTCTCTGGAAAGACTCCTCGTCTAGCTACAAAGACCACGTCCTCGCTTGGTCTGTAGAACAAGTATCCAAAAGACTGTTTGGGGCCAATGAAAATACACCTCTCGCTTCTTTGTGCGAGTTTGTCGTGAGTCTCTCGTCTAACGAAAGCCTCACAACCCCAGACTTTGATATGTGCTAACGAGGGAACTTTCCCCGTCCACATCTCATGAGGTGTTTTAGCAACCTTCTTAGTTGGGACAAGATTGAGGATGTGGGCGGCAGTCTCTAAGGCATACCCCCAGAAGTGGATGGGAAGAGAAGCTCGACTCATCATGGAACGAACCATGTCCAACAGGGTTCGGTTACGCCTCTAGGCAACACCGTTCAAATATGGTGTTCTAGGAGGTGTCAACTGTGAAACTATTCCGCATTCCTTTAGATAGTCTAGGAACTCGATACTAAGATACTCACCGCCTCTGTCAGATCTAAGCATCTTTATCTTCCTGCCAAATTGATTCTCAACTTCATTTTTTAAACTCTTTGAACTTTTCAAAGGTGTCTGACTTGTGCTTGATTAAGTAGATATACCCGTATCTACTAAAATCATCAGTACAGGTCAAATAGAACCGCGTGTCATCCTTTGTGGTTGATCTGAAGGGACCGCACACATATGTGTGTATGATGTCCAACAGACCTTCATCTCTTTCAAAAGACCCTTTGAAAGGTGATTTAGTCATCTTGCCCAACAGACAAGATTCGCATACATCATCCGACTTGAGGTCGAATGATTCCAACACTCCATCCTTTTAGAGTTGGGCGATGCGTTTCTTGCTGATGTGCCCAAGGCGACTATGCGACAGGCATACCTTTTCTACACCACTAGAAGAATCAATACTCAATACACTATTTCCTAAATTGTCAACACCTTGCACAGTTTCATACCCACCATCACAAGGCAAAGCAGTAAAAATAGAAGTACCATTTTTGAAAACAGAAATTGAACCAATATTATTATCAAAAGAAAACTGAAAGCCTTGTTTGAACAATGCATGAAATGAAATTATGTTTCTTGCCATTTCTGGCGAATAGCAACAATTTATTAAGTCTAAACTAACATCACTACTAAGCACTAAACTATAGACACCGATCTTGGTAACAGGCGACGATCTCCTATTTCCCATGATCAGGTTCAATCTACTGTGCTCCACCTCCCTGCTTTCCTTTAGGCCCTGTAAATCATAACATACGTGAAAACCACATCCTGTATCAAGGACCCAAGAACTGGAAGATGGTGAGTTTTTAGTGATAGTGTACATACCTGCTGTCGTTGGCTTCACTTTGCCATCCTTGACATCCTGCAAGTATTTCGGGCAGCTTCTCTTCCAATGACCCTTTTCTTTGCAATAAAAGCAGTCAGCATCTTTGGGGTTGGCAACGTGAGGAATACCGGAAGAATTAGGTCACGGGCCATTGCCGAATGACCCGACATGAACCTTTTCCCTCCGATTCTGATTGGGAGGGCCCTTCCTTTTCTTTCTCTTGCCACTTCCAATTGCCAAGACGGGCTAGCTAACTGAGGATACACTTTTACCCTTCATCCTGTCTTCAGCAGTACGAAGCATGCGATGCAATTCAGCCAAAGTGGTCTGATTGTTGTTCAAATGATACGTCAGTCTAAACTGGTCATAAGAACTCGGTAAGGATTTAAGCACTATGTCAACGGCCAACTCCTCATGTACAGGAATCGCATGCTTCCTTAGCCGATCCATGTAACCTTGCATCCTTTGCACGTGAGTGCAGATGTATTCTCCATCCCTAGGCTTGCTGTTCGTGAAGTCCTTGACCACCTCGCACCTCTCGATACGCTTTTGCTTGCGGAACTTTTCTGCAAGCTCTTTGTGCATCTCGTAGGGCCAGTAGTCCTCATAGATTCTTTGCAATTCAGGGTTCATTGTAGCAATCATGATGCAGGCCACTTTGGTCGCATCATCAAAGTGTTTTTGGTATGAGGCAATTTCCTCGGGAGTAGCAGTATCTGGGTCAACTTCAACTAGCTCAATCTCGAGAACATACTCTTTGTTCTCAAACCTTAGAGCCATCTTGATATTTCTGATCCATTCGTTGTAGTTCGTGCCATTCAACTGCACTTTTGAACACAACGAGAGGATTGAAGTGACATTACTGGAGTTTGAGTGGGGAACGGATTGGTCAGCAGAAGACATCTATAAAAGAAGGTAGTTTTAATTAGATACATATGTATAACCCTTAATATTTGACATCGCAGTGGTCGTCGTACGGTTAAAAATAGTAAAATGCCTCACTTTCACTAGTATAATGGTAGTCAGGGTCGATCAACAGGAGTTACGTGGTCAAGGTAGGCAACAGATTACCAATTGTAGTGTCACTCTACAACCAGAGGATCTAGTTTCTAACTTTTACCGAAAACAGTCAAAAATCACAAAATCCAACAAATTCCAATTCAAGTATAAACTCAAACTAAAATCAAAACCAAAACCTAATCTAATTACTTACTGAAATCATAAATGCTATTCAGAAACAGAAGTAATAGAGATCAAGCCAACACAATCAAACATTCAAACTCATTCCAAAACACCGAATCATGAAATAAAGGCAAAAAGAGAAATTAAACATAACCGAATGCTTACTTGTATAAAAACTCAGATCCAAACTTGTTCAAAACAAAAAAACATAAAATTTCATAAACATAAAACCTAATGCTAATGGTTGTCACACCCAATAATACTAGCGAAGCTACTAAGAACTACTAAACTACTTGAAAATTAAATGAGAAAACAATAAATACCACTTATGGTCGACTGAAAACTGAAACTTGGAGTCAAAGAAGCCTTGGATGTCGTTCCTATGCCAGGTCTTTGCTGCCGATTTCGACCTAGAACCCTCTATTTATAGTTTTGGAAAATAAGAAGCCGCGTCGCACGCACTTAGAATCCGCGGCGCGCGTACGAGTTTATCCCTGTTTTTTCGGCATTTGAATTCTTCTCACCGCCTCAATCATGACTCAGCGCGTCGCGCCCTTGTGCATATCCGCGGTGCGCGTGCTTATTCGACTCTTTTGGCTTTATCTCCAAACTTCTTCCATTTTGTACGCTTTTAGTCCCTGTTTACATCTTTTCTTTCCAAACAAGCACTGACACAAAAGGTGAGAATACCACAGCATATATGATATAAATTCACCAAGAATAGGGGTCAACAACGACTAAAATACTTGATATTACTAGGTGTTGTCAATATTAACCCAATATAATAATAAGGCTAGGACCCAACTATAACAATTCACAATATAGAAGAGGGATGCTGTAGTCTAATTGTAAATTGTATAAAGGTAGGCGAATGACGATTCAGCCAATTCCACCACGGAAAAAATAATCATATTATTAATGGAATTCCTAGTTTCTTTTGAAATTTATTGAACTGTTTAATAGCATGTTTAATCTCGGATATGCCCCACTGTTTGTGACTGGGATACCGAGGATCACAAATCGGGTGTGAATAACCATGCAAATTAGCTTGGTACTCTCAAGATCAATTAACATCTCTAATTGATGTGCTGGTAAACCACACACGCTCCATCAACAATGATAACATTTGAGAAAACCCATTACCACTCTTTATGAACTCCTATTGGTGTGCCGGTAAACCACACACGCTCCACCAATGTTTCATAAAGTGCAATGTGCAATTTCATGGATTAGCATCAATTCACATTTTTCCTAAAGTAACTAGATTGGGATTTTTATAAATGTTCCAGTACTTTGATTAATATCATTATACTTTTAATAAGATTAAGCGGTCCTATCAAACCTGTTCGGCTAACGACCCTCCACTGATCAGGAGAGTGGTGGGTGAGAGTGGACACCCATTATACCGCCATTTTATGGGCAGTCTCATTATACCCTTTTTATAGATCAGCTTCGTGAATGAGGCCTACTATTGATTTGACTAACCAATTTATCTTATACATATAATATTAACTTTTAATAATAATATATATAAGATGTATTTTAAACCTTTTAAAATATTCCTGGTTTATCTTTTAATTTTTTCGAAAATTTAACTATTAAATTTAAAATTAAATTAAACCTTTAAATGATTTAATTTATCTTTTTAATTAAACTATTAATTAAATTAATTAAATCTAGATATTTTAAACTTTTAAAATATTTATGGTTTATCTTTTAATTTTTTCGAAAATTTAACTATTAAATTTAAAATTAAATTAAACCTTTAAATGATTTAATTTATCTTTTAATTAAAAAATTAATTTAATTAATTAAATCCAGATAGGTATTACAAATTAATCAAATTAATTTAAACCTATCTAAAACCCCTAATTTTCGAAATTAACAACTAATGGGTTTAAGGTTATCTATTTAATTAAATAATTAAAGTTATCAAAAATAGAAAGTCTTCTAAACCTTAATAGGAAAAATCGAAAAATAGGGGGGAGGGGCTAGGGTTTCAAAAACCCTAAACTCCAAAATCGAAATTAGGCCAATTAGCGTTTATAAGCTTTAAACCCTAATTTTAGGAAAACAATTACAACTATTCAACAAGAAAACAAACAAAATCTCTGATACCACTAAAAGGTTTTCTACAAATCTATGAACTAAAACCCTAAGTTCACATGCAACCTATGAGGATCTAAGTTTTCTTCTAATTGAACATATAAAATTTCCTAAAGGCCAACAAGAAAAATAACTAAAGAATAAAATAAGAAAAACTAACATTTAGGTTTTCGTGAAAGCAAAGCAACAAAGATTTCTTGCCTCAAATGAAGTCACACCCAGGGAGCAGGAGCAGGTCACAAAAATTCCAGAGAGAGTCAGGGTAAATGGCGCAGGTTTCTGGGATCTGAGGCTCCTTATTTATAGCCTCCAACAGATAACTAAATAAACCTTAAGAGATAAACCCTTTTGAATTCAAATAAGATAAACATTTTATCTTACAATTCAAACTCTTTTAATCTCTTATATATATCTCGAAATTATATATATATATATATATATATATATATATATATATATATATATATATATATATATATATATATATATATATATATATATATATATATATATATATATATATATATATATATAATTTCGCCAGTTATAATGCTGCTAAAAATGTCACTCACTCAACTATTGAATAATTACAATTTTAGTTCCTACACCTTTAATTAATTAAATTAATCACCAAATTAATTTCAGATTAATTTCTAATTAATTAATATAGTTTATAATTAATATATTATCACTTTAATATATTAATAAACTATTTATTTAATTTCTATTGATTTATTAATCACATAATAAATCAATCTTTCTCTCTACTGAATTTTCTACCAAACCTCCAGCTATGAGAGCTATGAAGGCAACCCAAATGGACTATGCCACTATTAATTAGGTAAATACTAATTATTAGTCATGGCTTAGACACCTAATCCAACAATAAAATGCATTCAAACTTGTGTGAAACAATATTTATAGTATAATATCTTGTATTCTCCCCCTAAAAGTTTCTGAAAATTAAAATGGAGGGGTATGAAGCTCACCCTTGAAGCGTGATACTATCAAGAAGGGAGTGTTGTTTCGGAAGTTCGACGACAGGAAGTCGAGTCTTGGGTTCTCGGAACCTAAGGACCCTCGGATAAAGCTATTATCTGATGGTTATACAAAATGTTAGTGTGTGTAAATGAGCTGATATTTGGGATACTACGCTTAGAATCACGAAAAGCAACTACAAAAGGCTCTGAACTGGGAGTTCCAAAATCAAGGGGTTCCGAACATAGGATTCCGAAGTCAGCTTGGGAACTCGGAGAGTTGAAGGGTCCGAAAGCGGTGTTCCGAAATCAATGACTTGGAAGGTGGTTCGGAGGTTGATAAGGTTCTGAGAGCGTTTCCAAATGACGATCGTGTATCCGAAAATTGTTCAGGGTGCGATTGGGTTTCTTTCCTAATGCGACCTCATCACTTGTATTTATAACTTTTACCAAGATTATTGTTTTGAAATGAAATACGTAGTAGTATAATATCGAACAATACATTCTAAGAGTTATGAATCCACTTTTTGTTATATGAGTAAACGTACTCTTTGTTGGGTTACAGTTGACTTTTGTTGACTAAAATTTTTACAATTGTCACAAGCTATGATAAAACCATGAAACAAGTAACGGTGTTCGATGGTCTACAAGCATGTATGTATGTGTATAATATGTATAACTTGGTTAAATACATGTATTTCAGGTATAATATATATATATTTATAAATGTTGGAGCTGAAAAAAAGATGTTCGGACGTCAAAAAATGAAAATTAAATTCTAGATGTCGAAAACCGTCGCTTTTCCGTTGGAATATAGTGACGAATTAATGTCGAAATAATGACAAAATGATCATTCGTCGTACATTTCCGACCGATTTTCGACCAAATGAGGTTAGTCACTTATCCGTCGTTTATCCGTCGAATATATCCGACGAAAAAGCGACAGATTCCCGACGACTAGAATTTAGTTTTCATATGTATTAAACTTTAACAATATCAAACTTCAAGCAAAGAAAAAACTACAATTTATAGCATGATCATATACAAAAATTCAAATATAATGCTTACTGATTTCCCCTTTTTCTTACTCGTATAGAGATACAGTCTCTAGATCATACACATTATCTCAAATGAAATCCTTACGTGTTTCCCCGTATCTTGCTCCTCATAGAAATACGATATTTAGTTCATACACCTAATCTCAAATGAAATCCTTACAGGTTTCCTTGTATCTTTTTCCGTATAGAACTGTGGTCTTTAGATGGTGGGCCTCTTGAATATTGTGGATCATTCGGCATCTTGCTTACCAAAGGAAAAGGGACAGCCCTACTCCCTAAGGAAACTTTTCTAGGCATCTACTTCACAAAGTGAGGTACCATTCCAATATAGTCTTTATGTTTATCCCGTTACGGGGGTATCTTGTCTAAAGATGTCTTAAATAAAGGTATTCATATTAATTTAACAAAGTCTTAAAAGACAAAACTTGATAATAAGCAACCACAATCCACTAACATGTTATGTCTTGTATATTTAAAAATCATAACAAGAATTATAATAAGAACTAAAGTAATAAGTATAATTACAACTTTTCAAGTAACATGCAGTAAAGTATGAAATCTTGTTTTCCGCACCCATATGAAAATTCCATAAGTACTCACGTTAGGGGTTAAAGCTAGATTAACCGTAAACCTCCCCAAGCTTCCTCTAGACCTTTCTTATGTCCCAAATCTAATCATACCAAATCTAATCATAAGCCGCATTATACATAATAAGTATTATAATACTTCAATAAATGCCAACACAAGCAACCAATATCCACAACTTCACCAATTCTAAGTTTAGTCTTTATTTTAGGCACTTTAGAGTGCATTTAATCTGATATTGCTAACAGTGATATCACTTGACATATATTTGTTCCCAATATGATTTACACACATACCGAAACAATTGACATAGGTGATTATCTAAGTTAAATCGTATGTTCAAAATATGACTTTCCTAGTCATTTCTTATTGAATAGCAAGAAACGAATCCAGTAATTGTCAATATATTGACCCATTATCACTTAATATCACTCACAATATATATTGGCATAAGAGCCTTCTTTATAACATAATTTACATAATACAACCTAATTAATTAACAGTTTGACTTTTTAAAGTCAAACATCCTTTTTCATGTAACTAACCCAATAGTCGTACTTTTCTTGTGATATTCTTAGGGAAATCTTTTATAATACTCTTACAGTCACAATTTTCGTAACAACATAAGTAATTTCATAAATTCGATTGTTTGTCAAACTTCGATTTTCTAAAGTCTAACTTCAAGCTTCTTTAGAAGTTCATGAGTTCATGACCATAAAAGTCCAACTTCCCATGATAGATATAGATAATCAACATTCTTGTTAACATAATTACAACCAACATTCAATTCATAGCCCATAGGATTTCATTTTCCATGCTTAATACCCTAATTCACGATATAAGGAAAGATATAGGCTTTGTTCATCCACAACTAAGCATAAATGTAACATCCCAAAATTTTTGAGTAAATTTAAAAATTTTTAAACGGACACTTCAATATAAGAAAAGCCACTTAATTAATTTTCATAAAATTCCATAACTTATAAGTTTAATGAAAACACCCCAGGATTAACAGAAGTTAACGAAATCACAATATAGCGGAATATTAATTCAAAAACAGTCCTTCAATGAAGCAGCACAGTGTATACACGTCACGCCTTGCCATCCATGGTACCTGATGTACCTGAAACAGTAGTTTATATAGGGAAAGGGTAAGCACGGAGCTTAGTGAGTTCCTCAAAAATACCATACGATCCATCACATAACATACAACACATCATAACCATTCATATGTCTGTGAGACTCGCGGGCTATCCCTGTTCCGCTGAAGACTCACGGGCAGTTCCCGTTCTGTCTTATCGCTCGCAGGCTTCTCCCGTTCCGTCTAATGACTCGCAGGCTATTCCCGTTCCGCCTATTGGCTCGCGGGCTGTTCCCGTTCCGTCTAATGACTCGCAGGCTATTCCCGTTCCGCCTATTGGCTCGCGGGCTGTCCCCGTTCCGTCCACAAACAATCATTATCATAGAAATAATTCATACAATTATTATAACAGGTAAGACCACCTTAGCCTAACCTATCTTCCTTCCTACGCATGCAATATCACCTATAGTATAGTGAGAAGACTCACCTGATTGTAGTTGACTATATCGTTTATCTTTCTCGCCTTTGTATTTCCTTTCAACTTTAACTGTTAACATAATAATAAATCTATCATTTCTTAATCCTTAACTATATTATAGTCGCATCATTAAACCCTTCAATAATTCCAATATGATACTCCATGATTTATCAAGTAAAGAACGGCCAGGTAGAAGATTAGATGGGGTGGCAGGATCCTTTCAGCATTTTAGCCTTTCGGAAAATCCAACAACCAGATCCCAAGTAATCGGCCTAGGCACCGTCCTCGTAAGTAAATCAATCAGTATTATTTTCAGAATTACGAATTGTTATAACGACGTTTTTAAGGTTTTTATTTACTATTGTTGGAAATCAATATGTTATACTTATTACATATTCTACTTCTTAATACAAAAATTATTTTACAATACCTAATTAAGCTATAGAAAGGTTTGTAGTTACCTTATGACCATTCGTCGGAATCTATAACTCCTTCGTTAGGCTTTCGAGCTTCTTCCGCTCACTTGCTTACTCTCTAGTGCTTAGAAACCTCTATATATTGGATTGAGATTTGTTGGTGTGGTTTATGAGATGTTTTGGGGGGTATTTATACTTGAATTCTTGAATAAAAAATGGCATGACACTTTTGACAAAAGATTTTAATAATATAATTTTGTTGAAATTAAAGGCCTTCTAGAATAAGTCTGTTCAAGACTGGTATAGCCGATCTTAAACCCATTAAATTCACGTTTTTATTTTATATTCAGAAAATTCATCTCAATACCTTTCCAGGGATGTATGGTATGTATTTATACGATTTTTCTATGATTTATTATGATTTTTTGAAAACAGACTATCTAATCTGTCAATTCCGAACTAATCAGTAAAGATTGCATTTTTTACCATCGATAATGTCATTTTCAAGCTTACTATTATTTTTGGTAATTATACTAGACTCAATTTGTAAACTTTGTGCACTGGTTTGAGGTCCAAACGATTTTTCTAGAATTAATTATGATTTTTCTAAAAACGACACAAAATGCTGATTTTCATATGAAATTGTAACTAAAGTTTTTCTTAGCTTTATAATTACCAATGACCATATAATTCCTAACACTCTTATTTTAAGTATATGTTATAATCAGGATACGGGTCTTACAAGTCTCCCCCACTTATTTGGATTTCGTCCCGAAATCCGCATTCTCTAACTCCTCTATGTATTTCTCATTGAGTCCTTATGTCCTTCAAAAATCCTCCTCGTCTTATTGCCGAACCTTTACAAGATTTAATTATCTTTCCCTTTCAACATTTACATACCTCTGTAATAATGCTTAAGGTCCTATTATTCTCATTCACTCCATACTTCTTTTCTTCTAATTACTCTAGATGTACAAAAAAAAACTCCTATTATTTTCATATTTTGTAAGTTTTTTTTTTTTTGGAGTACTGAACACTCTTTAAACTATTTCCATTATATGGAGACATAAAATTTTATTTTATTTCAAAAGTCTCTTTATTATCTCGTTCTCATCAGAGTCAAACAGAGAATTTTGAAAAAATGTCACTTGGGGTAGTGAAAAGTCGCATCTACTGTAGTTAGTTTGAATTTCGGTAATTAAAACGTGAGGTGTCCTTTCAGTTCCGTGTGTCCTTTCGGTTCCAGCTGCAAGATACTATATATACATGTATATAGTATCATTCATTTTCAGTCTCATCCTCTCTTATCACTAGTTTGTTCGTGAATGAACTCATATTTAAAGTCGAGTCATGGAAAACAGATCTTCAATGGGCGATCTGTCGAACCCTAGACCTGGTTTTCCGCAAGGAGAGGGTACTTCAAACCAAGAATTCTTAATAGAGTTCGGTGACTCTAACATTCTAGACATCTATCATCCATACTTCGATTACCTTTCTAATGTTTTGTTTGATTTTGAATTATGGTACAGTCTTCCAGATATACTACCAATAGAGCATCTCCACGATGAGCGGAAAATTTTTCCCGAGTTGAACATTAACTCAGATGATCCGGTGCATGCATCTGACTTTGCACTTGATCAGACTTCATGCCTTCTACCAGGTTAAATTCTTTTGAATGATCCATTTATAAGTATTCTATTTTGTTTTATCATTTGACATGTGTTATTTGTAGACCCATTTGTGGATGGTCTAACTGAGTACAATCCATTCATCGACGTACCCTCAATGAGCAGTGAGATCATCCCCATGAATCAAGGATTCATGGCTGACATTCAAAATGACAATCAATTACAGACGAATGATAACATCAATATTGATATGAATCCCGAGTTTGGAGTTGGTTTTCAATACCAAAATCACCTTCAGGTGATTCAAAGGAACCTAGAAGGATTTCAAAATCCTGGTATTTTAGTTGAAAACCAACAATTATTACCGATAGAGGCCACTAATTTTGATGAATCAATGTCCATCTTTGGGTCAAAAAATCAGGATCATGTTCAAATGATCCAGAATGATAACAATACAATTGGATTTGAACCTTCTAGTTCAGAAAACATAGCAGGTGGCAGTGGAAGAGGTTTCAGACATTTATTAAGTAGGGAAATAATAGCTGAACACTTTAACGAACCAATTGAGAAAGCTGCGAAGGAACTCAACATTGGAACGACACAATTAAAAAAACGCTGTAGAGAATCAGGTATCAATCATTGGCCCCAACGACAACTTACGAGTTTGCAAACCCTTATTGATCGTGCTGAGGTAAAGAACTACATTTTTTTAATTCCTTTATATCATAAGGTTGAAATTAGTAAAGTTATTTGTGCCACAGGAATTTGGTAATGAATTTATTGAGGCAACAAAATTTTCGGGAGATTTAATACCCAACCTAAAAAAAGAAAAAGAAGCGATAATTGAAGGGTTACAATCGGGTCTAACAGACGGCACAAAGAAGCTAATACAAGCTGCTCATAAGGTTGTATTTAGGAAAAGAAAAATTCAGGAAAAGGGGGAAACTTCATCAAGAACTCATACACAGCAGCAATCTCTGCCATCTAATTCTGGTATGAGTAGTATTAACCCTGGTTTATTCGAGTCTTCGAGTGAAGAGAATTTTTGAGGCTTTGTAGGTGACCTAGCCTGGTTTCCTCCTTCTTATAGCTACCCCCAACTGGTTCCGAACTAGAGCCCTTCCTCATCGCTGCCCTACTTACACACGCCCCAAATGAGTCAATATTTAGCCCCTAATCATGGGGTTACAGGTTCCAACTCTATCGAGACCTGATACCTTGGAGCTCCTCCTCCAATAACTGAGAGCATACCACCTCCAAATCCTCGAGAGGTACAAGTCAACCTAATGATGACAAAGAGTGGAGTGTAGAAGATATTCTCTCACTTCTTTCTGATTCTCCAATTTAGTAGTTCTGTAAACTTTTCTTAATGTATTAATATAAAGTTGTAGTAATGAATTAAACATATCGACGTGTTACTATAATTTTAATAATTTCATCGATTCAATATAATATTCATGTTGTTCCCTTAATTTTGTATTCCTCTCCCACTTGGACTAAAGTCCAAGTCTGTTTATTCGATTTATAACTTTTTTTTTACGAGCCCTTACTCTCGAACGAAAAACAAGCCTACTCTGCTCAGCCAACAACTTGCATCGGGGGCAAACACTATCTCAATAAACATGTTTCGATAATGTAAAGACGTTTACATCAACCACCATATGTTAGTCATCCGCTTGCGACCCTAGTCAACACCTCTATCGTCAGTTACCTCAATCACGATTGAGTGATCCAAACTCTCAACCCACACGACCTGATCAATCACTCAAGCAAGATCAATACAAGGGTAGGTAGCCCCACTATTACACAGCAGTAGGCATGTACAGAGTTGACTCAAAAATACCCGCCATCATCTCAGGCGCCGCTTGCACCTCTTTGACCGTGAGTTGGAAAACTCACCCTTGCATCCTCTAGTCCCTGTCTGACTTGTGCGCCCATTAGTTGCATGAAAAATAGCTACCACAATAGCATTTTGGCATTCTCCCTTTCAACAGTCTTTAAGCTCAATAATCAACTTAAGCGTGATCGGTCCAACCAAACTGGTATGATCGCATCTTAATTGTTCCTACTGAACCTCACAATCAACATTCAAAAATCGAATGGATAAAAGTTTACCACATTACACTAGCATTTAAGATAATTATGCTAGACACTCATATACTCAGCTCCTTGGATCCTTCGTGAAGAACTCCCGACTCAAACGCAGATCCTGTGCTTTCGATAGTAGGAGCTCTACTACTACCTTCCACACCTATCTATGTTCGTTCCAGGACCCGTCTCGAAATATCCAATTCGCTTCTCACCGATAATTTTAACACATATGCCCTTACAAGGCATATGTCAACCCTTCTAGGGATACTTGGAATCCCACCCCCACCCTGCTATTCTAACTAAGACGGAACTTCCTCCAGTGATGACAGATTGTTTTGCGAATGTAGCTGTATACAATATCGAACTAAACAGTCTTTCAAATAAGAGAATCTTCCCTAAGGCAACAACCAAACAAGGAACATGCAATAAGGTCAACTCACACATTCTATGACTATTCAGTCCATATTGTATACAACTTAGTGGAAATCTCTAAGCAACCTATCGGCACTAGCATACAGTTCTATTAGCAAATAGCAGATAATAATACAACAATGTGTGATCTCTACCAGGCATTTCAGCAAACATATATCATATGTTTTTTTTTACATCCAGAATATTAAATACTTAACCCTTTTCTCATACTGGCGTCGGCTGGCGGTACACACTGTGTCTTCAGTTCACCCTTCATAAAACATCTTTCTTTCGTAAAAATGTTTTAAGAAAACTCTTAAGCCTCAACTTGAGTCCAGAACTCACTAAGTGAGCCTGATTCTCTCAAGCTATGCTCTGATACCAACTTGTAACATCCCAAAATTTTTGAGTAAATTTAAAAATTTTTAAACGGACACTTCAATATAAGAAAAGCCACTTAATTAATTTTCATAAAATTCCATAACTTATAAGTTTAATGAAAACACCCCAGGATTAACAGAAGTTAACGAAATCACAATATAGCGGAATATTAATTCAAAAACAGTCCTTCAATGAAGCAGCACAGTGTATATACGTCACGCCTTGCCATCCATGGTACCTGATGTACCTGAAACAGTAGTTTATATAGGGAAAGGGTAAGCACGGAGCTTAGTGAGTTCCTCAAAAATACCATACGATCCATCACATAACATACAACACATCATAACCATTCATATGTCTGTGAGACTCGCGGGCTATCCCTGTTCCGCTGAAGACTCACGGGCAGTTCCCGTTCTGTCTTATCGCTCGCAGGCTTCTCCCGTTCCGTCTAATGACTCGCAGGCTATTCCCGTTCCGCCTATTGGCTCGCGGGCTGTTCCCGTTCCGTCTAATGACTCGCAGGCTATTCCCGTTCCGCCTATTGGCTCGCGGGCTGTCCCCGTTCCGTCCACAAACAATCATTATCATAGAAATAATTCATACAATTATTATAACAGGTAAGACCACCTTAGCCTAACCTATCTTCCTTCCTACGCATGCAATATCACCTATAGTATAGTGAGAAGACTCACCTGATTGTAGTTGACTATATCGTTTATCTTTCTCGCCTTTGTATTTCCTTTCAACTTTAACTGTTAACATAATAATAAATCTATCATTTCTTAATCCTTAACTATATTATAGTCGCATCATTAAACCCTTCAATAATTCCAATATGATACTCCATGATTTATCAATTAAAGAACGGCCAGGTAGAAGATTAGATGGGGTGGCAGGATCCTTTCAGCATTTTAGCCTTTCGGAAAATCCAACAACCAGATCCCAAGTAATCGGCCTAGGCACCGTCCTCGTAAGTAAATCAATCAGTATTATTTTCAGAATTACGAATTGTTATAACGACGTTTTTAAGGTTTTTATTTACTATTGTTGGAAATCAATATGTTATACTTATTACATATTCTACTTCTTAATACAAAAATTATTTTACAATACCTAATTAAGCTATAGAAAGGTTTGTAGTTACCTTATGACCATTCGTCGGAATCTATAACTCCTTCGTTAGGCTTTCGAGCTTCTTCCGCTCACTTGCTTACTCTCTAGTGCTTAGAAACCTCTATATATTGGATTGAGATTTGTTGGTGTGGTTTATGAGATGTTTTGGGGGGTATTTATACTTGAATTCTTGAATAAAAAATGGCATGACACTTTTGACAAAAAATTTTAATAATATAATTTTGTTGAAATTAAAGGCCTTCTAGAATAAGTCTGTTCAAGACTGGTATAGCCGATCTTAAACCCATTAAATTCACGTTTTTATTTTATATTCAGAAAATTCATCTCAATACCTTTCCAGGGATGTATGGTATGTATTTATACGATTTTTCTATGATTTATTATGATTTTTTGAAAACATACTATCTAATCTGTCAATTCCGAACTAATTAGTAAAGATTGCATTTTTTACCATCGATAATGTCATTTTCAAGCTTACTATTATTTTTGGTAATTGTACTAGACTCAATTTGTAAACTTTGTGCACTGGTTTGAGGTCCAAACGATGTTTCTAGAATTAATTATGATTTTTCTAAAAACGACACAAAATGCTGATTTTCATATGAAATTGTAACTAAAGTTTTTCTTAGCTTTATAATTACCAATGACCATATAATTCCTAACACTCTTATTTTAAGTATATGTTATAATCAGGATACGGGTCTTACAATAAAAACATGTTTTCTTACTTCAACATGCTTTTTGGATGCCTGGACACTCGAGTTGGTCATGTATCCTTTTAGTTTAAGGACATGAGCATTGACACTCCCATTCTCCTGTAGCTCACAACTCATCAGGGCTTTTTCGAATTGTTCCAGTCTAGTTTGGACTGAAACATGTCTTTTAGCTTATTGACCGTGTTGTATGCCTCGAGGATCTCAAAGATCTTATAGAGCTTCGGAAGCATGGTCCACAACATGAGACAGGCCACCTCATTCAACTCGTTGAGACGTTTTTCATAATTGTCTCTAACAGCCCTGCCTTCATTAGCAGGAGGAGCCTCCTTAGAAAAAGGTACATCAATGACTGTTTCTTTCTTTACGTATTTGAGTTTATGTAAGTTAATGATTCTCAAAGATTTGGGGATATCTTATATACAGGTTAGGGGTGAGAAACATATTACCATACTCCCAGACTTGACCCTGAATCGTTAGCTACCCGGAATCGCACCTATACTGATACCGAATATGTTATACGGGTATGGTATACGGTTCTGCAATTCGTAATATTTTGGTATTCTTTTTATATTGTTCAATACGAAGGATATACATGAAAGAATAGTATAGAGAATTGACAACCATATATCGTACCTTTATTGTTTTAGTTATTAATTTCCTTGCCATAAATACATCTTTCTTTTAGATGTATGTATTTTGATCTCCAAGTTGCACACCAAAGATACATTATAAATATGTTATACCTTCATGCATTTTTAAAAAAATACCTTAAAGCAATAAACAGCCAATAACTAAAAGTCGTGTTTCTCCAAGCCTTGCTTCTATTCGTTTTTTGAGCAATAAGCAATCAAGATTCAAGCATCCAATGCAACCGCAAGATCATGTTTCTAAAAGCAAAGGATTCAATTCAATTATGTTTTCACAAATTTGAGATAGAATAATTGTATGCTTTGTACGCTTATTCTGACATTGAATTATCTGCATGTTTCTACTTTCATGTTACATCCCACTTAGATAACCCTAGTCTGCAAAATCATCTTTAAAACAAGCAACCAAGCTGGCCTCTTGTTCGTATATGCATGCTTGTATGATTCTATGTTACTTTGAAACCCAAACATGCATGTAATTATTTAAAACAAGTTTTTTGTTACTTCGTATTTGTATGTTACCATGATGTTTCTTATAAGTGTGCTTGCATGCTTGTATCATGGAAACGAAAGTACTGAGCTACGTATATCTATGCTTCTAAGACTTTATGTTTTTGCATATATATGTGCTTGTATACTACTTAGGGTTTGTATACATCATCAACAATACATAAATACATTCTTATTTTTTATGCTAGGTCGTTATCGTTGAATGTATGCATGTTTCTATCTTTATGGGTTACTATTTAGATTTTAGTATATGCTTATCTATAACACCCGGTTTCTCAAACTTAAGATACACCATAGATTTTATAAAAACAATCACAAAGTACTCAAAAGTGAGTAACAAGTTATACAAGTAGTACAACAAAAAAATGTGGACTAAGTAAGAAACTATATACAACATAATAAAGTACTAGAGCCCAAAATTTGGTTCCGTCAAAAGTACAGTCTCAAGTACAATCTAAATAGGTCCAGATCCAACTCTTGCTATTCCTCTTTGATCCGCTTTCCACGATCTCTGCTGTCAAAACGTACACACAACAACAACAACAATAATATGAGCTACAAGAGCTGAGTGAGTAATCATTATTAATCGATCTCAATGCCCGATGTCTCTTTGAACTCATTCGCAATAAGCTATCTCAGTCTCTCAGTGTGGTTAAACACACTAATACTCATTTATTAACGAAACTCATTAACTCAGTAATCTCACACTAAGTTAATTAAGCTCGTGACAGCTCATAGAACTCTCCACTACTCCGTAGTAACCACTCACCTGAAAAACATCTCATCACATATGCATAAAGCAAAACAACACATATAAATTCATTCAACTCCTAACTCTACTCCAGCTCAATAGTCCTCATGGCTATACAACCCGACTCAAAACTCTTTGATGCTACACTAGCATCTACTCAGTTTATGCAACCAATATGTATACTCAACTTGTTTATTGTTATTTACAGATAACATTTCACTCCACAATCGGATTACAACAATAACAACCTTATATATATATATATATATATATATATATATATATATATATATATATATATATATATATATATATATATATATATATATATATATATATATATATATATATATATATATATATATATATATATATATATATATATATATATATATATTTATTTATTTATATATATATATATATATATACATATATATATATATATATATATATATATATATATATATATATATATATATATATATATATATATATATATATATATATAACTCTACTTATGTATTAAAGAGTACTCACCTGATATCGGCTTAGTATGTGGAATCCCCAAGCTAAGCGTACCGGGCTCCTGTTCACTAGACTTGGCTGTATCACAACAACCCAATCAATACTCGATACCAATACATCTCAAAAGAGAAATCAATTCAAGGTGAAAAGGAACTATAACAATTGATAACAACAATATATAGGTTACAGCTCTCAATTCCGCAAAACCTCACTCAACCGACCACAAAACGGAAGAATCATCACACTCCAAGCTAGGGTTTAGGATTAGCACTCTCTTTCATACACTAATCCAAGAAAACTTACTCCAACTCATGCTAGTTGCAGGTGGTTCATCAACAGCACTTGGAACTAACTCAATCCAAGCCAAATGACAATCAATTCGAAGCTAGAACAAGGAATATTACCTTATGAATGCGAGATAATGATTCCTAAGTTCAATTCTCAAGTTATAGCCTTTAATTTCAAATTATGGAGGTTTGGGGGTGATTTTCTAGGGTTTTGAGAGAAACTTTTGTAGCCAAAAATGAAAGAAAATCAACTTTAAAAACTGGGTCTGCGGCGCCACACGACCTGTGTGAGCCCGCTGCTTACCCCCAGACCATTTTCTACATGACCCGTGTAGACTTACATGACCAGTGTGGGTCCAAAAAGGGTTTCATATTGGTTTCTTCATCTATTTTACACGACCCGTGTGACTCTACACGACCCCTGTAACCTCTTTTTGGCATTTTTCAAGCTCAAACTTCTTCCAAATAGGTTTCTAACCACCCTAACTCATATAACAACCTAATTAATCTTAATCACACGGAGATTAGTACATAAGAAAGGCTTCAACCTCTTCTTACTCATCAAACAACTCAAAACTCAAAGGCAATTACAAAAGATCGCCACATCCCTACTCTAAGCAACTCACAGCTAGAATTACACCAACTATAAGGTAATAACTCTACTTACCTTAATAAACATCTCAAAAAGAAAATCGATCTCACATTATCAGTGAGTGCTACGAACCTAATGGCAATCTGTACCAACCAGTTCGATACTGAACCACCACTTTTGCTCAACTCTTAACAAATTTGTATTAACCAGTTCTCGTGATCCAAGGACCAAAAAACAGGTTTTGTTCCACTAACCAAACCAGTACCAAGTATATGATTGTGGTCCAGTCTTTCGTTCTCAAAAAGGGCCAAAAACACCGGTTGGTGCCGGTCCAATACCTTTGCTCATAGAATTTCATGGACATCATAAAGTAATACATAGATCGCCATTTGAGGAGGATAGTTTACATGTGATGGTTGCAGATAATGCATGTGCAAGTGCTAACGCTATACTTGATTTGTGTGAAGAATAATTGAAGTTTCGTACAAGGATGCAATGTGTGTTACTTGTCTTACTATTATTTACATATGCATTATGATGCAAATATGCAATACATATTAGCATTATTTACATATATATCATATAATTATGGATGAAAATGCAAGTCTTGCTATATTTTATTCAACAAATGGTAAATGTTATGACTATGTCCTTTTTTTTCTAAAGGGCAAACCTAACACTACATCTAAACTATAGTCTTAAACCACATATGTTTTTTTTTCTAAAAGAAAACCCTATACTATAGGTGTGTCCGGCGCGGAACATTTTAGAGCGTTTGATAGCTTCTAGCTTCTAGTTTTTAGAAAAAAGCTCTAATAAAAACAAAAAGCTTCGTTCGACGACACGAACTTGAAGCTTTAATTTTAAACAAAATTCTACTATTTTAAAATCAAGTTGAAGTAGCTTTTAACAAAAAGCTCTTACCAATTATACCACAAATTACTACGATACCCTTAAAACTATAACCAATGTATCTTTCTTTTATCACGATCACATTGATTCTTTTCACTTTAATTAATTGCGTCGGCTTCTTCCATTCATCTTGCAAAAGAACCTCACGACTCAGAATGTGTAATGTTTTATAAAAACGTTATGGAATAAAATGTCAACTTTTAAAAACATTTTCTCATGACGTCGAGTCATGTTTTAAAATTTTGGTCCCAACAAAAACCATTTAGATTGTGAAAATGTTTACCTAACTTCGGGGGTTACAACTTCATATCAAACTAGACCATATAAAGCAAGTTAAGATTACAAACCATTACATAAGCTAGAACTCGCTCCATCTAAAATCCCAATCTCCTCAAGTCATCAACTTGCTTCTATCACTCGTGTCTAGAACTTGGGATACATGGCATAAAAAATAAAATACGTAAGACGAAAACGTCTCGTGAACTACATGGCTTTAGACACAAAACATTTATAAGCATAACTCATTCATTTTCCAAACCGTTATAAACAATTCATATAATGACATCGCCTGTCAAACCTTTCATAACAACATGTAAAGCAATTTTACTTTCAAAGTCTTTCAAAATAAATCAAGTAGGAAAGCTAGTAACACAAAACTTTTCTTTTTATATCCTTTAGCTTGACTGGCATTCAAACACCATTGGATTTTTATACTTAGGGCCTTAATCACTCTTGGTGATACCACAAGTCTATACTGAGATGGTAAGAACATAATCAAACCACCTTAGCATCTTATCACATGCTTTGATGGGTATCTTAACATGCTTGCTTTTTATACTTAGGGCATTAATCACTCTTGGTGATACCCCAAGTCTATACCAGAATGGAGAGAACTTGATTAGTCCATCCTGGCCTCATTAGCTAAGGACATCTACTTCACGAAGGGAGTGGTACCGTTCTAGTAGATTCCCCTATAGTCCTCTTCGGGAACATCATTTGCCGGGTCAAACATTATGCTTTCATACACATTACTTTTGCATTACATTTCTTTGCTTGCATCAAATACCAATCATTCATAAACATAACATTTCTAGTCATCAAAACATCATTCACAAATACATTAAGGCTAGATGCCAAAACTTTATAACATTCATAAGGCTAGGTGCCAAAACTTTCTTTCATAACATTCGTAAGGCTAAATGCCAAAACTTTCTTTCATAAAAATTCGTAAGGCTAGATGCCAAAAATTTTCTTTTATGACATTATGGCTTGATGCCAAAACATACTTTTTTAACATTATGGCTTGATACCAAAACGTACTTTCATAACATTATGGCTTGATGTCAAAACATAATTTCATAACATTATAGCGTGATGCCAAAATATACTTTCAAATCATTATGGTTTGATGCCAAAACATACTTTCATAACATTATGGCTATGGCTTGATGCCAAAACATAAAAGTAAACTTTCATAAGCATGAGATAGATAGTAAAACTTTCATATAGATTCACATTTGAAAGTCACATAAAACTTTATAAATACTTTGTCATGTACCCCCATAGTGGGAAAATACAACATGTACTCACCTTAGTAGCTAGGTACGTCTAGCTACACTAATCCACATAACTCTAGTCATTCATTGATTCCAAGCGTCCTTCAATCTCTATTAATCTAATAGAAGATTAGAACTTATTAGACAAATAAACATATAGTAATTTTCTAATCATTCTTGAACTAGTTCAACTCCTCATCTAGTTCCATTCCAATTTCTAATTGTGATTCTTAAAGTATAATACCAATTTTTGACATTTTACCCTTTTGTCCCATTTTGACCAAAAATGGTATTATTCAGGTTCTACAAACTTATTTTAACAACATCCTACTTTTTACATCTCTATGAGTTCACTTCAATGGTTAGATGTCAAAACATCTTTTTTTTTTACCCATTTATGTCATTTTGACGAACTTTAATTAATAATGTTTCTAAAAAAAGAAAAAGTTGTGAAACATGTTATTTTACGGTTACTTGACACTAATATGTTTCCAACACTTCATATTTTTCATTCCGACTAAATTTAAAGGTTCATTTGAACACTACTTTTGCACATACTAAAATCATCCCATAAAAGGGTGGAATTTATAATTCCATTCCAATCTTCACTATTAATCAACGAAATCCAAATCAAATTTGTTTCACTTTTAAGCTAGCATTTTAAAATTTCACATATATAAAACCCTTTACTTATAACATAAAGGTCCTCCAAGTACCCATTTTAAAACTTCTTTTCTCATATTTTTAAGGAATACACTACAAATATCAACATATTGCAAAAATCCCATTTTAGGGTCAAGTTTGACCAAACAGAAAATCAACCCTTACTTACCTTCTTTAACCATTTCAAATCCAGAAATCATCACTTTTGATGATTAAGTTTTATATGATGCAACACGTAAAAAGATCTAGCTTTGATTTGATCCAATATTCACATAATACTTGACTCTTGGTGCATAAATCTCATTTTATACCAATTCCATGTAAATCCTCGGGTTTAACTAACAAAAAGGTTAAACCTTTCCAATATCAACCAAACAATTCTACATTCTTATTTCTTGAAGATTTCAACTTGGTCTCAAATGTTCTTAATGTTTTCAAACCAATTTCTTAACATGCATTAAACAATTGCCAAGTCCACTCAATATGAACAATTTCTTGTGTTCTCGATTTCTTGAAGTTACTATCAAACATACACACAAGCATCAAACCCAAAAGACAAAAACCTTGCAATCATCTGCGTTTTCTTGAATCCACAAGGTGTTAGAAACCATAACTAGCTTCAATTTCAACATGCATGAAGGATTTTCGAATTTCACAACTAGGGTTCTAAGAAATCAACATTTACCTTTCTAAGAATCTGAAATCAGGAGATGCAAGTGAACTTTCTGCACAAAATCGGTTCCTATACACCTCCCCCGTCGACTGTCATCGCAAACCTCCGTCACCGCCGACCGAAAGTTACCAGAACACGCCGGTAGCGGCTTCTTCTCTTAGATTTTCGGCCAAATAGCCCGACATCAACATGAGATTGCTTACACTTCAAAAATCAACCCATTGAGACCATCCACAGCCACTGATTGGACCTAAGATTATCTCTACAGCCATCGTCGAATGTCGCTGCTGCACCACGCCGCCACCGCCGTCGGCACCGATGGTTTGGCCACCAATTCTTCCTCCCATACGCGATGGCAGTAGCCATCGTGATGTTCCTTCGTTTCTCAGTCTCTATTCTTATACTTCTCTGTCGTTTTATCTCCATTCTCAAATCAGGATCACGCATAAACCAAGAAAGTATTGACTTTCCCCAATACTTTCTGATTTTTCTTTCACGCTATTAGAGGAGAACGACGCACACAGTTTTAGTCAGGCCGATGGTTTCCATCTGCTTTTGACTGGTCAAAGTGTAAATACCAAAAATGCCCTTAAGTCTAGTGCCTTAGATAAATTTCCAGCATTTGCATCATATTTTACCTAAAAGTTACATAGTCATAACTTCCTTATATAACCTCTAAATTTTACAAGTCTTATACCTTTAGAAATGTGAGAATGAGGTTTACAACTTCTCCCTACTAACTTGAGTCAGAATCTAATCATATTGTCGTTACAAACCCTCAAACATGGGCATTTGGCCATTTTGTCACTTTTTGGTCATTTGAAAACCTTCATAACTTATTCGTTACAAATCAAAATGGTCTGAATATTTTTCCTATATTCTTGTTATCTTAAATATTTTTAATAAATTTGCCGAGGGGCCCAAGCTTTTGGTGCCTTCTCTTTCCAAAAAAAAAATGTTACCAAAGTCACCTTGATGACTTTTTCTCAATTCCTTTTATATTTTGAGGTATTAATTTTTTAAAGATTGTTCAATAAAGTTTTCACATTTGGTCCTTTATTCCCCTTTTTGCTATTGGGTCACTAAAACCAAATTCTAATTGAGGCAATATCTCATCATAGCTTAATAAAAGGTTTTAACCTATACATATCCATAATACGGTTAATTTATTCAACTATCAAGCTCCGCATATCGTATTTCTATTGCACAATTTTTTAATAAAAAGGTTGTATTAATTAGATTTCCCCAAGTCACTATAAAGTATAAATTGACTCACACTCTTTCTATACAATCTTAGTAAAAAATAATATTAATCATATGTTGCTTAAATTCAAACTCAGGTACATGCATGGCCTCAAATAATGATAATGCGAAAAAATAATATTAATCATATGTTACTTTTCTATCATATTAGTAACTAGGATGCTAATAGTTTTTCATCATATTTCTATTGCACAATTTTTAATAAAAATGTCGGCTTAATTAGGTTGCCCCCAAGTCGCTATAAAGTATACATTGACTCACACTCTTTCTATACAATCTTAGTAAATAAATAATATTAATCATATGTTGCTTAAATTCGAACTCAGGTACATGCATGGCCTCGAATAATGATAAAGCGAAAAAAAGTGTGATTGGTCAGATAAGTTTGTTGTGATTTTGTGTGATATTTAAGAAATATGTATTATGAAGGATGGCCACACTTCTCCAATTAAATGGCTCAAACTTCAACCAGTTTTTGAAAGAGCTGCTAATACCAAGTTAAATTGTGTTCTATCCTATTTGATCATTGATATTCGAACATTGTTCTCTTTCCTTTTTTCTAGTTCATGATCTAAACGAGTCGCACATGTAGCTACAAAGCTTTAAAGGCCAAGTACGATGGAATGAGAAAATACTACAATCTTTGGAATGAAACTACAAGACAACTAAATTGTTCTAATAAATGGTGGGACAAAAAAGTTAAGGTAATAAATTTAAATATTTTTTTTATTAATAGTTACTTTCTCGTTATATTGAAACCTAATAGTAAAGTATTATATTATATAGGAAAACCCAAATGTTAAGGCAATTCGGGAAAAAAAACTTCTTCAGAACTACAAGAAACATGAGATCAAATATTTAGGGATGCAGTTGCAAGTGGTATAGACTGTGTGGCACCATCTATGGATCCAAGTAGTTTCAGTGATATGCCTCATGTAATTATTGATTATGAAAATCCGACAACGGGTGATGATGTAGTAACAAGTGATCATATTGGAACCGGCTATGACACCTTTTTCTCCTCACAGCGCCCTCAAAACTCTCCTCATTTAGAAAACTTAGAAAATGAAGATGACACTTATTATGTAAATCTCATGAATTGGGTAAGCGATGTCTTGTCACCAAAATATACGGGGGGTCTAATCAACATCAAAAGAGTTCCAGAGAAAATTTCAAACTTAAACCTGTACTAATGAAACATAAAAAAAGAGATTCAGCTGGCGTTGCAACGTTTAAGGAGTTTATAACTCAATAAAATACTACTCAACAACGTACTTTGGAATTATTAGAGTCAGATGCATCTACAGTCAATCAAAGTAACGATTTTAGTAATAGGTCTAACTATAAGTTTGATTAATCGAATGGTCGATGGTGGACTAATGACAAAAGGGAGCGAGAGGTGGTGCTTTGCAATAACTTTATTCGAAGATGCAGTGAAAAGAGAATTGTTTTTATGTCTTCCAGATGATGTTGGTAGGAAGGCATGGCTGAATTATAAGAATAATGTTGGCAAGTAAATTTTTTTATTTAATGTTGTCGATGATTGATTTTGATTTGATTATATTTGTTTATTTAGTTAGGTTATTTTCATTTGGATATTGTTTTATTTCAATTATTAATGCTACTTCTTTGATTTTATTTGTATTCTAATTAATTTAAAGATGTTATATGATTCCTATATAATATATGCTTATAATAATCACATGCTTATAATAATCACCTTGAATAGGTGACTTTATTGTTTAACAATGTTATTGGATTCATGCTCTGCTAGTTCTTTAGCTTCTGCATACTTTTTCAAGTATATGTACAAGGAACCATATATGACATCACCGACAATAGAGGCTTGGATGAATGAAATTTTAAATGGTAATCCTATTCAATGTGTTAATGCATTTAGAATGCATCCAAACGTGTTCCTGACACTATGTGAAAAACTTGAATTTAAATATAGATTGAAGTCGAGTGATAAAATATCGGTTGTTGAAAAGTTGGGGATTTTGTATACACACTTGCTTTAGGTGTGTCCAATAGAGATGTTGGGGAGCGATTTCAATGATCGGGAGACACGATTAGTAGAGCATCCCATGATGTTCTCGAGGAAATAACTTCTAGAGGCAAACGTTTCAAGGGTAGCATGTTATATTATATGACCAAAAGATCCAACATTTTAATTTATACCATTGCAAATCAAGAATGATAAAAGTTATATTTCGTATTTTAAGGTAATCTATTTATATGCTTCTTTTAAGTTTTTAATATCATACTATATTTATATTACTTATTTTGAAATTGCATTTAGGATTGCATTGGATGTATTGATGGTACACACATAGGGGAGTGCATCCTGAAACTCAACAATTGCGCTATATTATTAGAAAATGGGTACTGACATTTTTTTTTTTGATAACCGAGGACCCCACCCGACCCATCCTTTGGATGACCCTGATGAAGCAACCTCGGGGCCCACACACACCTGGCAGCAGGGTGGTCCGGGTCAATCACCTACGCGGGTAGAGAGGTGGCCAGTGGCCATCCCCTGATTGAAATGCAATCACCTACGGGGGTACTGACATTTAATGCAATGGCAACTTGTGATTTTGATGTGTTTTACCTTTGTATCTGTTGGATGGGAGGGGTTTGCCCATGACACACGTGTTTTCCTTCATGCGATGAACACACATTAATGAACTTCTCAAAACCACCTGAAGGTAAAGTATCATAATTATCTTTATTATGTGTATATTATTATTATTATTATTATTATTATTATTATTAATGAGATTCCAATTTTCTTTCTTAATCATTTAAACATGTATATATTATTTGGTTGATAAAGGTTATCCAGGTAGAAATGAATATATGGTTCCATATTTGAAGACAAGATACAATCAATCCCAATTTCAAAATGAGCCTCCAACTACTATGCAAGAAGCTTTCAATCGTTCTCATTCATCATTGTACAGCTATATAGAAATATCATTTGTAATCTTGAAAAACGGATGGAAAATACTCGATAAAATGCCCAAATTTAACGTGGAAACTCAAATTGACATTATTGTGGTTGCATCTGCTTTACATAACTACTTTCTTGGTAACTCTCAGGAAGACATGATATTTAGTTATGTTGAACAACATCCGGATTGCATACCACATGATGAAGTCCGAGATGTCATTGATAGTGACAACACATGTAATGAAGACTTACACGAAATATCTAAAATATGAAGTTTGCCTGTAATGATATTGTTGTCTTGATATGGAATCCTCGACAACGATGATTTTACTAATAGACTTGTTATGTTGTCATATGACTATTGATTTTTAGTAGAACCAATATCAGACATAAAAAGCAGACACGTCAACCAACAACTTTAGAACCACAACAACTCTCCCAATTACATTACGCATACAAGTAAAATCTTTCAAGAACATCTTCCCATATCCAAAAATCAAAAATCGCAAATATTAGTCCATGCATTTGGGTCATAAAAACAGGTAAAATCATATGATACCCCATTACCATTATCTTACATTCATACTCTAACCACTCACTTTAACCAATCCCTATTCCCTACTGCTTAGCTGTCTTCCCCTGAGCCTTCAATTTTCCGGCGACCTCCTCGTCGGACAACGGCAAGTAGTAAATCCGGGGAGTCGCTCGAGTCTTTCTAAACAAATCATCCAACGTCATAATCGGAGGTTCGAGTTTTTCCGGCAGCGGCGGCGGTGGTGGCAGAGCCGGTTCTCTTGGTTGCAGGGTCGGAGGTGGGAGCGGGAGTGGGGGCGGTGGAGGGAGCTGGTTGCGTGGTGGTTGCGCGGTGGTGGCCGGAGATGGCGGCGGTAGAGTGGCGCCAGTGGCGGGAGGTGGTGGTGGTTCGGTTCGCGTTTTCACTTCTGACGGATCGACAAATTCCGCGATTAAAAGACGGCCCCCGTTTACCGGCCATTGAAGATTGTATACCGCGTTTCGAGTCTCTATAGCTTCTTCAACTGATGAATACTATAAAACAAGAAAATAAAATGTATTTTCATTGATTTGTTTATTATAATTTATTATAAGTTAAATGAAAGTACATTGCTATTATAGAAACTTACGGTAACATAACAGTGAGTTTTAATCTGATCCATCCAGAAGCTGACAACCGTCCCGGTTTTCCCGAGAAGTTCTTGGACAGCTTTTAAAGTAAACGGACGAAGAAACCGGTCAATTCTGAGAGAAGTAGTTGCAGGTTTTGAAGATGGCGGAACTGCCAAATTACCAAATAACACAAATAAGAAAAAGGGTATTTACGTCTTTTCACAAGAGATCAAGGAAAAGCGACAGCTCACCAACGCGTTCTTTTGCCTCCTCACGGCTAACCGAAGAATCAGATCTTGAAAAACTGTTCTTCATAGAAGTCGGGAAAATACCCTTAGATGGATTTATCTGTTCAGGGGCATTTTCGGAATTCCACCTTCGCTGTTTCTTTACAACCTCGTTATTTGCCACTGGTTCGTCCTCTGTCACATGAAATTATACGGTAAAATAAAAGAAAAACATGACAAGGGCAGAAAGGGAATAAAATTAAAAGGCTAACCGTATTGCTTTCTTTTAGTGGACACAAGGGTAGTATCGGTATTATCGTTACTACTTTGAGTGTTGTTGTCTTCAATCATAACATCAACAAGAGGAACTTGTGTTTTCTCACTGAAATTTGAATCATTTGGCTTACTAGTCTCTAATGTATCATCATCCATGGAATCATCATCAAGATTTAACTTCTCGGGTGAACAAACATCGACTAAACTATCATTTTTAGTGGATGTATTTATGCTTTCGGTTTCAGTAATCTTGAGGTCATCTTTGTCTTTTGGCTCATCAACAACCACAACTGGTTCTGTTTTGCCAACATCAAGTTCTAGTTTGACATCATCAGTAATTACAGTTACATTATCCTTTAGTTGTTCATTCTTTTCAGTAATTGACACAATAGAAATAGAATCAGAAGATTTTACTTGGCTGACCTCAACTACCTGGCTCCCAATTTCAGTTGAATTTGGCTCGGCTTCTTCTTTATTATCCAAATTGTCTGCCATGTCATCTTTCTCTAAGCTGTCATCTTTATTATCCGAATTGTCTTTTTGTAAGCTCTCATCTTTGTTATCTTGATCTAAGCTCTCATTTTTATCGACCTTCAATGTCGAATTATCTTCCTCTGTGCTTTCATTTTTGGTAATGGTGTCTTCTGTAATGGTGGTGGTTTTTTCTGCAACAGTTGGGTTTACTACTGGATTATCAGATGGAACTTCGGGGTGGTCAACATCATTGTCGCCATTTTCATGGTTTTGGTTAGCCTCTTCAATTTCAGCACGAACAGCTTCATCCAGCCTCTTCACCAGATCATCTTTTAAACCTCTGGTAATTAGTTTCCGTCTCTTGAGTTCTTCTTTCAGCTCTGTTACTTTCCATTGATCAAGGGAACGGTTTTCAAGGACAACATATGGTGAAGACGCCTTTTTGCTATCCGACATTTCTCCTATTGAGTAAACGCAAACCTGCAAAATATCATATTAGGTTAACGATAATGAAAATACAGCAGAATTATCAACATTTAAGGAAGCGTAAATGATATAGAATCTCTCCAACAAGACCTAAATTCAGAAAAAGTTATAAAATTACCCATAAAACATACGTAATTACAAGAAGTACGTAAACTGAGCGCAAAGTAGAGTACTCACAATGGTGTTCGGTTCGAAGAATCTTCCGAAACGGTAGTCTGATTCTAGTTGTTGGTTCGAAACTTAATTGGTAGGTGCAATAACATAAAAACCCTAAGTTTATCAGCACAGAGAAACAATCAGGAGAATTATATAAATTGAAAGCCACACAATTAGCGACAAGTAGGAGGATAAACCAGGATTATAAGCTACAGTCTGCGAACAAAGAAATTAAAAACTAAAAACGATGAAGAAACAAGATTTTGAAGAAAAAAATCGGGACAGAAGAAACCCTCTAGAAGATCAAAATGCAGTTTCTAGAAGGGGTTAACGTTTATTAATTGAAGAAGGAATTGGCCCTGTTTTTTACTAGGGTTTTGCCTTCTACGGTGTGTGTGTTGTGTTGGGCGAAAAATGAGATCAGGAGGAGAGGGGTTGAGACGCCGTACCGCTTCTTGTGAAATCCTCTGTTATCTTTTATGGTGTCGTCACTTTTCTATAAGTTATCACATTTTTCATGAAATATCCTTTTTAAATAGTGTTCATATGTTATTTGCTTTAAATTGTCTTGTATGTTATTTTTTTTGCTTTTTAGGTACATTAACTCCAATTATGTTAGTTGAATTGGTTGTCTAGTCACTAACTAGTGTGTCACGTATCTGAAAAAAGGTTTTTGATTATTTAAATCCCGAAATTTCGAAAGCATTCTCGTTATTCCTTCTCCTTCGTCCCATAAACACTTCACTTCGATCGAGTCTTTTTGTGTTAACAGTGGCTCAATACATTATCGTTGATTTGCACTTCCTATAAACGTTTAACCGCTACCATTTTGCCTACTCTAACGATATTCAACGAAGGCTAGATATATTTGGATTTTGTTGGGACGAACAAAGACTAATGTTTCGCTTTCATCGCAAAAATTATAGATGAAATATTTAAACAACTCTACTATTGTCTATCGGAGTTTCGAATTCCTCAAAGGTTGAGGTTAATATCGGATGAAAGTGATTATGCTGACTTCATAGAAGTTGGATATGTTTGTGGTGTCATACTACCCATGTACCTAGATTATGTTAGTGCTAATCTGCATGAGTGTTTGGATGAAGACAAAGATGAGTTCCTCGGTCCTGAGGACAAGGAGTAAGTAGCGCCAAATTTGGGGAAAACCTTGCATGATGGTGATGATTTCACCAGTACCTTTGCTCAAATATAAATACCTCCCCAGAAAGACTACCTAATGATGAAGATGTTGCGATGGGTGAGAATAACTCGGAACCTGAAGTACAAACGACCTACAAATAAGCTATATACTAGAAGAAACAAAAGCCTTGTCTAGGTATAAGGTTTGAAAATCCTAAGCAGTTGAAACACAAGATTTGTAATTATTCAGTTGCTAATAGCTCCCAGTTGTGCTATAATAGAAATAACAATAAAAGGCTTTTGGTTAAATGTTGTTGTGGACAATGTACCTTTAGGGTATAGGCTTCATAGATGAGTGAAGAACAGTCTTTCCATATTAAGTCTCTTGTTACTAAACATTATTGTGCTAGAAATTTCAGATTAGGATCAATTGTTAATTATGCTTGGATTGGTACAGAGATAGTAGACAAACTGAAAATGAGTGTTACACTACTTGGGGAATAGGTGAAAAAGAAAATTAGCATAAAGGTGAGTATGTCACTTTGTAGGAAACATATATTAAACATGCTTTGCATCTTATTGAAGGTACCCTTGTTAAACACTATGTTAAGTTGTGGTCATATGGTTAGGAGATAAGAAGATCAAATCCAGGTTTTACTGTAAAACTGGATGTCAACTTGTAACGCCCCAAAACCCATAGTAAAAAATTTCGTTTTAAAAACGGGTCAAATATACAAACGGTTTATAAAATAAAAGTCACTCAATTAAAACTTTATATTTTAAAACATATTAAATTGTATTTATCAAAACGTTTATAACATTATCCAGCGAAAGACTTAAACACCAAAACCTCGGACGCGGTACAGTCGTGTCGTGCTCTAGCTCAAGCCAGCAAATACCTGAAAAACAATTAGGGTGAAAGAGTAAGCACAAAGCTTAGAGAGTTCCCCAAAATACCACATGATCCATTCCATTCAAACACATAAGCCACATACGACATCCAGGAACGACCGGTCATGCATCGTCCTTTCGTCATTATAAATCCTCGAGTGCCCAGGTACGACCGGTCATGCATCTTCCTTTCTCATGCAGCATCTCTCAGAGTTATCAACTCATTCTTTGATCTTCAATGCCTAGGTACGACCAGTCATGCATGGTCCTTTATCATGCAGCAACGCTCAAATCTATCAACTCATTCTTTAGTTGTCAGAACGAATCCAACGACTGTCACAATCAATCACAACAGTCTAAACATATAGACTAACCCATCGGGTTCCTATCACCAATCATATATTCAAATAACATAAGGCACGCCCAGCTACCACACTTTACTACACACAATAATTAAGTTACCTACGCATGTAACTTCACTCATAGTATAGTGAGAAGACTCACCTGATCTGCCAAGCCGGACAGCACTCCCCGCATGTGTTCTCAGATCTGACAATACGAACTCCCTAACAAGGGTAAACTTCACTTAATAAGTCCCAAAATCCCAAACAGGATAACTTTCCAAGACCGGTACCCAAAATCCTCAAGTTTGACCAAAAGTCAAACTGGTCAAAAAAGTCAACATTCAAAGGTCAAAGTCAACGGTTAACAACCGGTTAGCGCCGCTATCTTCCCTATATAGTGTCACTAACTGAAAACAGTCTCAACACTTCAATACGAACCATGGCTGAGTTAGCGTTGCTAACTACAGAGTTAACGCCGCTAACTCATCTGTTCAGCCAAATGGTAAAACTTATTTTGGCAAAATGTATATTTGTTTTGATGGTGCGGAGAAAAGTTGGAGAGAAGAGTGTATAAGGTTCATAAACCTAGATGGTTGTTTCTTAAAAAGTTTATGTAGTAAGGAGTTACTATGTGATGTTGGTAGGGATGTGAATAATCAGATCTTTCAAATTGCATGGGTTGTCGTTTGTGTTGAAAACAAAGAAACTTAGAAATGGTTTTCAGAAAATCTTATAGTGGATTTGGGGTTGGAAGGATCACGTGGTATTACTATAATATCTTATTAACACACAATATGTGAAGTTATTTGTTGTAAATGCACCAAGTCTTTATTAACTTGAAACAATATTTTACATATGTGGGGTCTACTACATGTAGTGAAGGAGTTATTGCCTCTTATAGAACATAAGAAATATGCAAGACATATTTTTACAACTTTAGAAAGATTTTCACTAGAGGTCACTTTGAGAACCTTTTTTGGAAGGCTCGGTCATGCAACTTATGATCACTTAATGGAGAAAGATCTAAATACATGGTAAAGAGCTTTCTTTCAAGTTGACACGTGTTATGACTCTGTTTGAAAATGGCTACTCTAAAAGTTTTAACAATGTGATAATGGATGCCAGGAAGAAAGCCATAATCATTATGTTGGAAGAAATGCGTATATGTGTCATGGAAAGAATTTATAACATGAAGTAGAAAGGCTAGAACTGCGTTAACCATATTTGTGTAATATCCGCGTTTTGGGCCTAGAATTATTTAGGCTAAATTGGTTAAATAAAATTTCAATAAATTTATTTTACCAATTTAGCCTAAATAATAATAAATTTATTTTACCAATTTAGCCTAAATAATAATAAATTTATTTTACCAATTTAGCCTAAATAATTCTAGGCCCAAAACACGGATGTTACAATTTGTCCTACCATTAGACATTTGTTAAATGTATTGAAAACTAATCAAAGGTATTGGAAAGTTTTACCATGTTATATGAATCTGTTTGAAACAAGAAACTTTGGAGAGTCTTATGTTATTGATTTGGACAATAAAATATGCATATGTAGGTTATGGGTGTGTGCGCTTGGTGGCTACAATATCCTTTTTAAATAAAGATGTTGAATACTTTGTTGACCCATACACTGGAAAATTTTACATGAACAATAACACGTACCCAATTCATGGGATGAGCGGAAGTAATATGTGGCCATTAAAAAAACTACATCCCTCATTTGCCTTCAATGAAATAAGAATGCCAGGTAGGCCTACTATTAAAAGGAAAAGAGATGTGTATGAGAGGATTGGGAGACACACAATCTCAAAAGCAGGCCAAATGATACTATAGGTTGTATGTAAACAGGTTTTCCATAACAATACATGTTGTAGTCAGAAGGAAAGGTGTCCAAAAGTTAGAAGCAAAAAACAAAATATTAGAGAAATTCAATCTGAAGGTGTTCAAGAAGTGGGTGTTGAAGAAAAAGCAATCCAAGAACTAGTTATAGCATATGATGTGCCTCAAGATATCCAAGAAGTTGGTGTTGAGGAACAAGCAGTACATTAACATGTTATGGAAAATGGTGTGCAAGAAGGTGTCCATGAAGTTGGTGTAACAAGCATTGCAAGAACAAGTTGTGGAAGATTGTGTGCAAGAAGGTACACATATGGAGTAGATACGTACATGTACTTCTAAAGCTAAGAAGATTCTCCCAGAAAGGTAAAAAATATGAAGAAACCATTGGCTAAACGACCTAGAGGAAACAATGGTGAAGGTATGAGTGTTACAAAATCGATAGATTTGGATTAAGTTGTTGTTTATGAACTGGAATTTGTTTGTTGTTTATTGTGTTGCCTCGAATGATTGGCAGTTGTGTTCTGTTTCTGTGTTTGAAGTCCCATACTTTGGTTGTTGTAATCAATGTCTGTATTAGATGTTGGATTAGGTGTCTAATCCATGACTATAAATTGTATTTATCTTATTAATTGAAGCAAAGTCCATTTGGGTTGCCCTCATAGCTGGAGGTTTGGCAGAAAGTTCAGTAGAGAGAAAGGTTGATTTATTAATTGTTTAATAAATCAATAGAAATAAAATAAATAGTTTATTAATATATTAGAGTGATAATATATTAATTAGAAACTATAATAATTAATTAGAAATTAATCTAGAATTAATTAGATTTAATTTAGTGATTAATTTAATTAATTAAAAGTGCAGGGACTGGTTTATATTTATTCAATAGTTGAATAACTGGCCAACCAGTGGCAAGGGGCCAAAGTTGGCGCGAAATATGGAGGCCACCTCCATATTGGCGAAACCCTAATTAGGGTTTAGAAGCCTTGGTCCAAATGGTCAACAGGCTTGCCCATTAAGAAGGCTCCTCTAGGGTTTTGACTGTAACCCTTGGAGGCTATAAAAGGAACCTCCTGGCCACCCTTATTCCTGCGCCATTTATCTATCTCTCTGGAACTCTGCTGTTTTCTCCTCCATTGCTTGGGTGTGACTCTATTTGAGGCAGGATACTTTTGCTGCTAGCTTCAAGAAGAATAATCAAAGGTTGGTTTTTCTTATATTTTATCTTTAGAAATTATTGTTGGCCTCTAGGATTTGTTATATGTTCATTGATAGAAAAACGTAGATCCTCATCTTAGGTTGCATGTGAACTTAGGAATTTCTAGTTCATTGTTTGCTTAAAACCTTTCAGTGGTATCAGAGCCTTGCTTGTTTTTCTTGTGGATTGATATAACTGCTTTGTATGATGATGGGTTTAGCAAAAATAAAACCCTTCATGGAGGCCAAATCTTTTTTGGTGGCTAGGGTTTTGAAAACCCTAGCCTCCACCCATTGTCTGCGAAAATGGGCTCTAGGGTTTAGCAGGTTTCTTATTTTTGGTAATTATGATCAACTTAATAAATGGAAACCCTAATCTCATTGCTTGTTTTTTCGAAAATTAGGGGATTAAATAGGATTAAATTAATGTGATTAATTTTGTGATACCTATCTTGATTTAATTAGTTTAATTAATTGTTTTAATTAAAAGATAAATTAAATCATTTAAAGGTTTAAATTTAATTTTAAATTAAAGAGTTAATTTTAGAAAATTAAAAGATTAAACCAGAAATATTTTAAAAGGACATCTTATATATTTTATGATTAATAGTTAATATTTTATATATAAGATAAAATTGGTTAGTCTTACCGTTAGTAGGCCTCATTCACAAAACTGTCCTATAAAGAGGGTATAAGGCGACTGCCTATAAAATGGTAGTCTAATGGGTGTCCACCCTCACCCACCGCTCTCTTGGTTAGTCTAGTGTCGTTAGCCGAACGGGTTTGATAGAACCGCTTAATTCTCATTAAAAGTATAATGTTGTAATTGAAAGTACTAGAACACTTCTTAAAAAAATCCCTATCTAGTTACTTTAGGAAAATGTGAAAAGATGCTAACCCATGAAATTGCACATTACACTTTATGAGACATTAGTGGAGCGTGTGTGGTTAACCGGCACACTAATAGGGGCTCATAAAGAGTGGTAATGGGTTTCTCATGATTTATCATTATTGATGGAGCATGTGTGGGTAACCGGCACATCAATTAGAGATGATAAATGACATTGAGGTTACCAAGCATATTTGCATGGTTATTCACATCCAGTTTGTGATCATCGGCATCCTAGTCACAAACAGTGGAGCATATCAGAGATTAAACATGTCATCGAACAGTTCAATGAATCTCAACAGACCTAGGAATTTCATAAGATGAAATTGATAAGTGTTTTATCTACCTTAATGACCATTATGTTGTGATTACGGCATCCCTCTTCACACCATAGTTGGAGTATTTTGGATCCTAGCCTTATTAAAGAATAAATTGGGTAATTATTTAAAAGGATTAAAATTAAACTAATAAATTCAAATTTTATAGATGTCTAAAGTAAGTATCAATTCTCATCCTTCTCCTCCTTCACCCTTCTCTGAGAGTTTCAGAATGCACCTGTTACATATGGTAAGGCTGACTGGCTGAACTATGTGGTATGGCTTCACAAACAGAGAATGGTTCTCAGTTTTGCTAACAAGCCACATTTTGTTGAGTGTCCACCCCCCAAAGCATGGCATCACACAGCAGTTTGTGATGAGCATGACACCTTGACTATTGAGTCTAAGAAAGTTCGCCACCTCATGCTATTGATCAGTGACGCCGAGTTCCGTAGGGATTTAGAATTCTTGGGGTCAGATAAGTTAGCACAGCTGGTTGAGGAAAGGTTTTGAAAACCGGTTGAAAAAAGACGAGCTAAGATCTTCAAAAGGCTTGAAGTGTGCAAGCTTGAAGGAAGTAGCACCCGTTTGCATGTTCTCGAGATTGAGGGATACATAGGAAAACTGTATAAAATTGGTCACCCCTTTTGATTGGGAGTTAAGCATTAGCTCGACTTGCAGATCTGTTTATCCAAATGTACAGAAAGGGAAACCAGGGTCAGACTATCATGGGAATGCATTCAATGTTGACTCTGTATGAGTCGTTCATGGAGAAGCATAGTTCCATTGATTCGGCTGCTTCAGGATTGAGTCCAGTAATAAGGCACATCGAGAAATGTTCCAGATCGTCTGGACTGGTTCTTCGATGTTTCAAACTAGAAATTCACAATGTAGGACACAGTCACGAAAAGATTGAAATAATGCTTCGAAGCCGAACGGTTTGGCAACTCAGGAATATCTTAAAACTCAGAACTACTGATCCTTAATTCCTTGATACAGGATGTGTTTCTCACATATGCTCTGTATGCATGGACTATGAAGGATGCGGGATGTTGTTGCATAAGGAGCATATTCAGATTGGATCTGAAGCTCATGTAGTTTTGGAGTTTAGTTAGATATTATGAACTTGTTATTAGCTGCGTGCGACATTGTCTATCATATAGTACATTGTTCAAGGATAATTTAGTTTATAAAATGGTGTTTTTTCTATTATTACATGTTGTTTAAAATCATCCTTGAAATGTTGTATGAGTATGTTAATTGCATGGCAATAATTTGAATGTTGATACATCCAAAGTTTTTGGATTCGGGAATTGTGTTCTCTATGATTGTTAAAGTAAATTTTATAAGAATCATTTCAACCAAAAGTACAGTTGGACAGGACTTTGGAATCATTTGACTTAGCGTCACATGATGAATTGAGTTCTTAATGAAACATATGTGGCAAGAAATGTATCACCCAAAGATCCAGTTGGACAGGACATTGGAATCATTTGACTTAGAGTCACTTAATGATTAAGTTCTTAATAAAGCACATGTGGCAAGAAATGAATCATCCAAAGATCCAATTGATAGGATTTTGGAATCAGTTGACTTAGAGTCAGGTGATGATTGCAAATCTTGAACAAATTAACAAAGTCATAAGTTTACATAGAGATGTAAAAGACAATAAGATTAGGAGCAACGGACACATCAGTCACCGTGTATTTCTCGAATCATCAAAAAGAACACAATTAGTTATACTTCACGATATTTGTCAATTAGTATGACGAATATGGCTTCGCTTATCAGAATAAGCGATTGAATTGAAACCTTGAACAGTTCAAGGAATTTAAAGGAAGTATAAGATCAACAGAACCTGAGTAACATCATAAACTGGGAAAATGTTTCACAGTTTATTCTCTTCCAAGAACATTAATGGTTATAATGTGTCTTAGGGAAGATGATGGAGCATTGGTCGAAATAGTTCGATCGTCGATGTATAAGATACACTTCAATTAGTTTCCGATGAATTGAATATCCAACCAGTCAGACCATAAAAATCATATTCCGGCCACATCTTAGGCTAAGTAGGTTTTGCAGACACTGTCTAAAATGTAAAGCTGGGATCGTCCCATTTGTACATAGAAAGTCGAGGGTCATGTAGCGTTCGTCTGAACCTTATGACTAGCCTGAACCTGATCAGCAATGTCGTTTCATTGGCTATCCCACTGTACCTGTGAAAGAAGAGCCCTTTTAAAAAGGACTCATATTCTAAGGAAACAGTGGGAGTTAGGATAGTCCTGAATGAGTTCAGGATTAGCCAAGTGAAAGAACCTTTAGTCATCACTAGGCTTGGAGCAGAAATCAGATTTCTGTTTAACCTGACATACTCTTCTCTTAACCAGTAGTGTTGATCACCGTCATAAGGTGTTATGATCTGGGTGACACACCGATTAGTGGTAAAACACTAAAGTTGGTACGGATTATCAACCTGACATACTATGTGGAAATTTTGATTGATTTTACACCTGGTCTAAAAACCAGTGGGAGTAATTGAATCATCAAAAGAATGCAACATGGATAGAAATGTACTTTCAGAACATCTGGTTGAGTGAGACGATACCCAGAGTCAAGTAATTGATTCCGGGAGAAGCACTCTCAATAGAAGATGAAATCCGAAAGAATACTGCATGACACATTGTGAGTCGTTAGTGGAGCGCGTGTGGATTACCGGCACACTAATAGGGACTCACAAAGAGCATGCCAATACAAAGGTACATATGCCTGGGATTCTTCACACGGGCGCCTCGCAAGAAAGGATATTCAAATTCTTAAAATATGCCAAAAGTTTGGATTTTGTGAATAGCCTGAAAGATTTCCGTTAATATGTCAGAAAGGTTTTGGATTTCGGTTTCTCAAAATGTGCCGAAAGGTTTGGATTTTGTGAATAGTCCGAAACAGTCATATAACCGTGTCAAAGCTAGTGGGAGTATCACCGTTATCTGCATATCACTGTGTGGTGGTTACATACAGTTTCTAGGAAACATCTCTTATCATTACAAAGTGTAATGATTTGACACTAAGAGATGATTCATTATGAAAAACCTAATAGAGATACAGCGTACTCAAGTAGTGGTGAACATCTATGAGATGAATCAAAATTCTGCCAATATGATCTTGATGAGATTCAAGATGCATAGTCACAGGAAAGAAGTTTCCTGTCATTGCAAAGTGTGATGACTTGGTATGAGAGATATAAAGAAGGTGCAACATACTCACGTAATTCATAGACATCTATCATATAGATGAAATAGTCAGTATAGACCCAGCCATTGCCAACATGATCTTGATAAGATTCAAGATGCATGAGAAAGAGTCTCCGAAAGGAAATTGTTTTTCGAAAGGCATGACACAAGGATTATAAGTTGTCTTGAGATTCTGAAAGAGTTTGGAATAAGATTGCATCGGATTCCACGAGCCTCTTGGATCAATCAGAAGTGTCATGAACATGTCCTGATGACTTAATGCTTGAAGCATAGTAAGTTGGATTCAGGATATAATCTCGCTGGGAATACTGGATGGAATATTTTGAACACACGTGAGAAATCATTGGAAAATGATTGGGGTAAATGTTAGAAATAATTTGAAAGGAGTTTCAAATTGGTAATTGTTATCATATGAGTGTGGTGCTAAAGGACTTCATGGTTAAAGAGTTTCGTTGGAATTCCGATGGAGCGCGTGTGGGTCACCGGCACATCATAACACCTCGAAATAGTCTTAGGGTGCAGTCATGTAGATTAAAGACCCCGAGAACCATGGGAAGTCACAGTACACATCACCGTAATGGAGTTAGGAGATAGAGAAAGATAGAATATATATTGAGATGACATCGGAAGAGCATCCGATTGGATCGTCTGCAATAAAATTGTATCAGTGTAAGACACTATGAATACATAGAAAGAGTGAAAGGTCATATAGACATAGATATAAAACTTGAATTGTAAGTTTAAAAGAAATCTAGAAACCGATAATAGTTTTATGACAAGATCCAACTTGGTGATTACCTCGTGGAGACTTGGTAATAAGTAAAAGTAGCTACCAATCAGATCTTTATGTTTTGTTTTCGCATGTTTTACTTCCCGAATAATTTGATTATTCGAAAGGTCCATAGTCACTCATACTTTGGGAAGTAAGTATTGAATCAAGACTGTCGTGAATTGGTTTGTAGATTGTCTAAGGAGTTAGACATAGCAATAAGATTGCTACAACGTTCATGAGTACTTGGAAATGGAGATTTGAGTATTGGATAAACCTGCACTCAATAGATTGCTTCATTGATTATATCACAAGCAATGTTGAGATGATAATATCTTATAATCTTAAAGCGGAAACATATGAGTTGAAATTTACAAGTCGGTTGTGCATTGATAATGCGTAAACACATCGGTAACTCGATGTTATAAAACGTATTGTTGTGCGCGATTTTGATGAGTAAAAGACACAAGCATATGAGTCGAAGCTTATTTGTTCCTTGACCTTGATGGGAAAACAAATATTTGTTGGCCTCTCGATGATTTTGAAGTTGACTAAAGTGCTGGCCAGCCAGGACTAAATTGATGTGTTCAATTAAAAGTCTTATGTCATATGCAAAATCGGAAATCGGGAAACAAAGTATCAGACAGAGATTGATCTCAATCCATGTCTCGTGTCCGAAAATATCTTGTTGGACGAAGGATCATATGATCACTTATCTATGGACATAACTGACTGGGTCAGAGTTCAGTAGCAATTTCTAGGAAGCTGTAAGTTGTTAATTAATCTGAAGATTAATTGACAATTAAAGTCATAGACTTATCCAAGTGGGAGACTGTTGCTGCTAGCTTTAAGAAGAATAATCAAAGGTTGGTTTTTCTTATATTTGATCTTTAGAAATTATTGTTGGCCTCTAGGATTTGTTATATGTTCATTGATAGAAAAACATAGATCCTCATCTTAGGTTGCATGTGAACTTAGGAATTTCTAGTTCATTGTTTGCTTAAAACCTTTCATTAGATTGCTACATGACAATGGTTTATATAATGCAATGTTCATTTGTAATGGTTTACAAAGTTCGATGTTCATTTCAAATGGTTCACAAAAGTACAATGCAACTTTTTAAAGGTTTAAATAGTATATCGTTATTTTTGAATGGTTCACACAAAGTACATTGCTGCTTTTTAAATGTCCAAAAAGTATATTACTATATTTGAATGATTCACAAAAGTATAATGCTATTATTTTCATACATAATGACAATATATTCAACAAAATATTCTGATTACAAATCAATTGTTTCCAACATACTTAACCAAATTTATTCGATATAATTTTCTCACTACTTACCTCCATGATATTCATAATTTTGTCAACATTTTCTTATTCGACCAAAGATCACAAATGAATGCTCCAAGGAATTTGATACAAAAAGGTTTGGTGAAAGATTACAGATATATTTAAAAAGTACATAGCTATTTCCGTATGGTTCACACAAAGTACATTGCTACTTTTTAAAGGTTTAAAAAGTACATTGCTTTATGTGTTTTTCCATCATTGGAAGAACAAGAACTTCCCCCCACTACACCCATCAGGCCCGACCTTATGGGAGTTCAAGAGGTGCCATGAACATGGCCCATCCTCTGTTAGGGGCCCAAATTTTTCTTGCACATTAACACTAGCGTATAGCCCAAATACCAAAATTAGAACTCGTTTACTGGCAGCAGCGCCTCCTGAAATTAATTTGGCAAGGCACCAATGGGAATTTCTTTTCTCAATGACAATGACAACGATTCACATCCTACTCCATCATTCGGCCTTAAAAAATCGCAATTGTCAAGTTTTTCTTATCTATCTAGTCGTCTTCACTCTTCAACCTTCACTGATCACAATCGGTTCTTGAGTTCTTCAAAAAACAATCACCAATCGGTTATTCAAAACTAGGTTTTTGTCTTTTGACTTTTGATTCTTGGCAATCTTGAATTCAACATTCAAAAAACAAAAATCGGTAAATCATAGACAGACATACACAAATTCACAATTTGGTTCAGTGGTTCTCTCCTTTTGTCACTATGTTTCTATGTTGTAGGTAACCCCTCATTTCAATGTGTTTTTGATACTGTGTTAATTGTTTGATGTTTTTGTGTTTTTGTCTAATTATTTCCTTTATATTCTTTTCATTTGGATTCATTGACATTCTATGGTTACTAGAGACTAGTTACCCTAAAATATAGTTAACCAATTTGTTAAATAGACATCAAGTTTCCTATTATATAGAATGCAATTAGAAAATCTAGAGTTCATAGGGTTAAGCTTATAAGGTCATTAATTTTATCAAGTCGAAGTTTGTTTTTCACATTATTGAAAAAGAGGGTTGTTGTGTGTAGAATTCAATCAAAGATAGAATAATGACAAGTATTCTAGCAAGATTAATTAGGCAAATTAAACGATACAAGCAAGTATGAAGAACACGATAAGAAATAGATAACAGGTGCCGAATGCTTTGATTTCACGTATTAGGGTTTTACAAATGAGAATGAATCTTGAACGAAAACACGACACAGACAGGTATCACTGATATTTATACATGATCAGTGATACGAATAGTACAAGATATCATAGAATATTCCTACAATGTACTATCCAATAGGAATGATTTATTGTGCAACACGTAGTCTGCCAGATACGCGTGCACCAGAAGCAGTTATTACCGATAAGCCTTCAGATCCTCTAGGATAAACCCTTCGGAGTCTTCAGGATTCGGGGTCTTCTATTCTTGATCTTCAGGTCTTCGGATGGTCCTGCACTTCAGCACAAATATTCTCAACAATCTCCCCCTTTGTGTGAAGTGCATCCGAAGCCTACTTGGGAAAGTTTCTCTTGAATGCCTGCCTCAAAGCATATCTCACCGCAAGCCACCAATTAAGATGTTCCCTGACCCTCTTCTTCTCTTCCCAATGATTTACAAAACAGTTGTTCACCAATGACAAAAGATTGGTGATAGAAGGCGAAGGGTAAAGACCCTTGTAATCAATTTCAAAGAATTTCGCCACAACTGTTTCTTCTTCTTTTGATAGCCCCTTGAATACAACACCCCAGGGTTTTTCCACAATCTGCCCTTGCTTAAGATGATCGAAGTTTTCAACAGTATAGGGTGGAGGAGCGAGAGATTGTCTGAAGAGATCTGCAATCTCTATATCAAACTTAGCAAACCTCAAGAGATAGTTCTGAAAGAAGGATAGGATGTGGTTTTTTGCAGCTCTAAAGATCATCATGGTTTCAGCTTCATGGCCTGCGGAGGCATTCATTAAGTCAAGAAGTACGATAAAATCATGAGGATTCATGAACGGAAAGTCCGCAATCGTGAATCTTGAATCTTCATTCTTAGATCCCCGAAGTATGAGGAAGTTGTAATTTTGAAACCCTTCGTACTCCTCTCCTTCCTTGATAGATATGATCTTTACAATTCATTTTTCACTCTACACCTTCTTCGGTTCTTTTGTGTACTTGGCATGGAAGGCTATCTTCTTGATTTTGAAAGTTTATAGTTCATTTTAAGGAATGTTTCTCACAAACTGATAAAAGGCGAAGGTCTTAGGATTGTATGGCAAGTCAAGTTGTTGATCAACCGAAGTTTTTACTTCATAGCTAAAAAGAGGGAGTCTGTTGAACACTCTAAAATCATCAAAACCCGATGGCAGCAATGTTTTCTACTGTCCATATCTTGTTTTTGGTGATGATGGTGTTGATTTGAAGCATTTTATTAAATTCCACTTCTCTTTCTTTGTGGACTTGCTCTATGTGGGGAGCAATCCTTATCTCTCTGTTTTCAGGGGCTGAGCTTGAACCCCCTACTTCGATTGATGTGATTGTGCCAAAAGTAGGACCAGCTTTAGACACAATCGGTGGGATACATGTTGGTATTCCAAGCGAGACAGCCTGGTATGTTGTTACTGTTGTTGTTGCTGTTGTTTCTACTGTTGTTGTTGTTGTTGTTGTTGTTGTTATCAGGGCTTGAGATATAGGACCACTTGATTCTCCCCCTTGTGAAAGTTGAACCGAAGGGTCAGACTGAGCAAAAATTCGTGGTCTTGATTGTGCAGTTTGGTGTCTTTCCATCTTGATTGACATATTTATCAAAGGTTAAAGGGTTAATTTCAGCTTTTCAATCACATCAGAAGTGATTGAAGAGTTTGTCTTTCTTAATTCTTCCGCAAAACTAGCCACTACGGATGCTGACTGTGTGGCAGCTAGCTCTTCAATCTTCTTCTGGGCATCAGACAAATGTTTTTCAAAGTTGGCCTGATATTGGGAGTTGAAGGATTTTGTCTTAATCCAAAGGTCATTCAAGGCCTTCATCAATTCAGAGTTTGAAGACTTCATCCTTTCAACCAGAGCATCAATCTTCTTCTCTGTTTGCTCCTTAAGGAGCCTGTGTCTCTCTTCCACTTGTTCAACTGCAGTGTTGAACTTCCCTTCAAAAATACTCTGGATCTTGACTTGCTGATCTAGAATTCGTTTTTCCGAGCGCATGGCAATTTCATCTATCTTTTCTTTCAAGGCTTTCTTCGCCTCAGCAATCTGTTCTCCGACACTTCCCTCAGGCTTCTTCAATGGATCATATCTTGGTTGCGTTTGAAGAAGGGCATCAAGTTTTCGATTGAAGGTTTTGTACTGCTTGATGAAAACGAAGTCGCCATCATCTAAGTTTTCATCATCAGTATCTTCCATGCTGATTGGAGCCATGTGGTAGGCTGCCATCGTTTCATCTGTAGTTGGTGGTTTTGAAACAAAACCATATTCAAGACCAAAACCTTCTTGGTAAGGAAATTCAGGAAGTGACGTATCCATACTAGAGGAAGGGATGTTGAAGAGAGGATCTGTTGAGGTTATAATGGGTTCGGAGATGGAGGTTTCGATGGTGGAGGCAATTGGTTTCTATTGAGGTGATTACGGGTTCGGATGTTTGAGTGGTAGAGACTGGAGGTGTTTCTGTAGAGGTGGAGATGGGAGGAACATCCGAAGATGTGGTATGTATTGTGGAGGTGAGAGGAAGGGCTGTGGTTATTGGTTCGGTGCTGATGGTGGAGGTTTGTGGAGCTGTAGTAGGTGGTGGAGATGGTGGTCTTGTATGTTGGATTGGTGAGGACTGATGTTCTTCCTCTTATTCTTCATGAATGTCTTCGGAAGGTGTTCTGTTGGACTCCGAAGACTCATCCACCACTTGTGGCTTCTTGGTTCGTTTGGGTTGGGTTCGTTTTACAAATGTCTGCTCCGAAGCCTTTCTTTTTCTCACAAGCTTCGGACCACTTGGTCCACCAGTCACCTTTTTCTTTCCTTTAGATTTGGCTGGGGCTTTGGTTTGAGCCACTTGAGTAATTTGTCGAACAGGGTATGGCATAACAAGAGTGGAGCGATAAACATTGACTTCATCAATATCCATGGAGACTTTTGCTAGCATAACATATGGGATTTGGGTGCAAAATTGAGTTGAGTTGTCATCTACAGTTGGAACTGTGATGTGGGTGTACCTTATTTCAGGAAGAGCAGGGTCAAAGACGATACCTGCTAATTGGTAACGCTTGAGAACTACCATGGCCCAGAACCTAGCATTGGAGATTTCAGTCCCCTTTGCTGAATGATTGATATGTAAACAAAAATCAGCCCACAATATCGAGACAAATTCGACCTTGGCATCATAGTACACTCCATACATAAGACTCAAGAAAGTTTGGCTGGCAGAGTCTTGCCCTCTCCCAGAGAGACATCGTAGAAAAATACCGAAGAAATAACTCCACAGATCAGGAACATGCTTCTTTTTGAAACTTCCAATACCACCAAGAGGTGGTTTATACCCCATCTCGTTGAACATGTCAACAAGCTGTTTACCAGTTGGTACAACTATCTCTTGTGATTCAAAAATTGGAAGCTGCAGGGCTTTGGCGAATTTGGCCTTTGTTAGCTGTACTCTCTTGGCGGTGCCATCGGCATTGATAACTTCATAATGGACTGATTTGACATTGTTTTTAGTATCGATAAGTGCGTTAGAGGTATAGTGTGCTCTATGCACGAGAGTTGTAGGTATGGAGGGAGTGTATGTCAAGGCATGACCAAGAATCGATTGCTTAAGGCATTCTACCAGAGCATCGATAAGTTGGGGATAAAGTTTCAGGTCAGAACGAAGAAATAGATTTGCCGATTGGTTCTTGAGAACAGGAATCGACATCTCTTCTGGACTTTGCGAGGATCATTCGGGTGCAGCAGCTGCCATTGACGATCGATTGAAGGAGATGAAGATCAATTAGGGGTTAGAGAAGGTTTTTGCAGAGGGAATTTGAGAGTTGTGTTCGCGTAAAGAGATAAACTGAAGAGGTGGGTGGTATTTATAGTGTTGGTGATCCCAATTAGCATTAAATGATCGTGTTGAAAAGGTCCACTAATACTATGCCACGTCAGCCTTCAACGTTCCATTCACCCTGCAAAAATGGAAACGTCCTTGTGTCAGTCATGATGAATTTGAAAAATGCGGAATGCAACCGTCATATCTTTTTCCGAGATTTTCTCTATCATGGTTAATGTGAACGGTCATTTATTTCAAAAGAATGTTTGTCTCTGTTAAGATCATAAATATAAAAATCATTGAATCGTTGAATTGACTTCGGACCATTAAGGACGAGTGTAACATGTTCTTTTTATCCTTCGGAGGATGAAAACTGATTAAGCATTGTAAGGCATTACGAAGGGTATTGATAACACTTCAGATAAGTAGTTTTGTGAAGGATGTTATGAATACTCCGAAGAGCTTTGTCTTTATTGAGAACAGGTGTTACTTTTGATGATGCATTTTGACCTTTGACCTTAGCTTCCTTGAACATTATGAAATCTTGATTTAACAATTTAGCATTCAGAATCATTCGGATCATGTTGGAAGTCCATTTTTCATTCCGAAGTCTGTGTGATTTATCATCAGTCAAGGAATGTCTAAGTCTAACCACCCTAAGTTGAATTTAATTTCGCATTTTGCAAAGATGTTTGATATTCAGTTTATGCTTCAAAATTTTCATGCGAAGTAATGTTGGCATCCACAACATTGTAATTTAAAACCATGTACTTTTGAATTGAGCATCAGAAAATAAAATGAAATTTTGGATTGACTTGAAGGTGTTTGAAAAAATTATCCCATTTCATCAGTTAAGGTGTTTGGATATGTTTCTCTGATGACAAGCCTTTGAGATTCATACACCACCTCAACTGTGTCATTTAAGACAGATTACTTGAGATGTTCATACTCTCTAGAAGGTACTCGACTATGTTATAGGAGCTCCTTGTATCATCATTTAAGATAGAGAAGTAAGCCTTTGAGTATGAATTTTTCTTTGTTTTTGTACTCTTTGTTTTATCTTTTTACTTGTTTTGTTGTCTTTGTTTCTTTTTACAATTGATTTTGTTGTTTTCTTTTGAGTTTTTGAACAATTTTCATCTTTGAAACATGTTTTTAACTTTGGAGTTTCATATCCGAAGAGTTTGAAAATGTCACCATGTGAAGCTTTTTGATGGTGCTCTTGAAATGTTTGATCAATCCTTTGAGTTTGAAATGCTTCGTATAGTTCAATTTTGAAACAAGAGTGAAGAAAGTTTTAAATTCTTTTATCAGTCAATGTCGATATCACTCATGAAGAAAAATTCGGAGCATGCAATTTATCCTAAGTAGTATAAGAACTACTTGATTAATTTTGACAATGAAGCGAGTTAAGTTCAACAGGGAGCTTAGAGATAAACATGATGTTAAGGATACCTAAAGCACACAAGACTTCGTATAATAAAATAGCCTTAACCTCACTCCGAAGTCTGTTTTCTTACCTTTGTTTCAAGTCGATTCCCAAATACCTTTTAGTGCAATGAGGTATGATTATCAGAATCTAAATCAAAGTTTTGTCTTTTAATCAGATTATTCATGAAAGGAGGTCAATTTTTGTCATTTATGCATAAGAATTTTGAATCAAACTTTTTGAAACTTTTGTAAATAATCCTTGTTTGTATTGTATTCATTCATTTAACAAAGCAAGCATTTTGAGCAAAAGTTTTCATCCTTATGATACGAAGAAAATTGTTGTTTCTATGATTTTTGAAATTTATGAGGTTTATTGACTGAATTGTCTGTTTCGATGGACTCCGAAGGTTTGGAATGCTTCGGGGCAGCACAATTTCTTATTTTGTGATTGAAAATAGTAAGGAAAGAAAAAGAAAATCTAAGGTTTTATGTCAGAGTGGATCCATCAATCATGTCAATTCCTCGAACTATTCGTGTGAATGACTCTTCATTCAAAGCTTTTGTGAAGATATCTGCCAGTTGTTCTGTTATGTGAACAAAGTGCACTTCTATATTCCCTCTCCTCAACATGACTTTTGATGAAATGATAGCGAAGAGCTATATGTTTCGTCTTGGAATGTTGAACAGGATTGTGACATATCTGAATAGCACTTTGTGAGTCACAAAACAAAGGAATATTTCTCATGTTGATGGCATAATCCCTTAATTGGCTTTGAATCCAAATGATCTGTGAAGTGCAAGCAGCAGCTGCTACATACTCTGCTTCGGCTATGGATATTGATACACAAGTTTGCTTCTTTGATTGCCAGCTGATGAGTTTTCCATCAAGAAATTGACAACCACCTGAAGTGCTTTTGCGATCAATTGAGCATCCACCCAGGTCTAAATCTGAATAAGCTTGTATGTAGAACCCTGAGTTTGCAGGATACCATAAACCATACGCAGGTGTATTGTGAAGATAGCGAAAGATTGTTTTCACCGCAACCAAGTGTGGTTTGCGTGGATCAGCTTGATATCGTGCACAATTGCACACTGTGAACATAATGTCAATGTTGGATTAGGTGTCTAAGCCATGACTTTACATTTATATTTATCTTGTTAATTGAAACAAAGTCCATTTGTGTTGCCCTCATAGCTGGAGGTTAGGATAGAGTTCAGTAGAGTAAAAGGTTGATTTATTAATTGTTTAATAAATCAATAGAATTAATCAAATGGTTTATTAATATATTTAAGTGTTAATATATTAATTATAAACTATAATAATTAATTAAGATTTAATCTAGAATTAATTGGATTTAATTTAGTGATTAAATTAATTAATTAAAAGTGCAGGGACTGGTTTGTATTTATTTAATAGTTGAATAAATTACTGGCCAGTGGACAGGGGCCAAAAGTGGCGCCAACTATGGAGGCTTCTCTATAGGTGGCGAAACCCTATTAGGGTTTAGAAAAGGCTTGGTCCATTTAGTCAGCAGGCTTGACCATTTGGAGGCTCCTTAGGGTTTTAGCTGTAACCCTTGGAGGCTATAAAAGGAGGCACCTGGCCACCCTAAAACCTACGCCATTTTCAACCAATATTACTCTGCTAGATTGTCTTCTCTATTGCTTTGGGTGTGACCCCATTTGAGGCAGGAAACTTGTGCTGCTAGCTTCAAGGATCATAAGATCAAAAGGTTGGTTTTCTTAGTTTTGATCTTTAGAAATAATTGTTCCATTAGGTTTTTAGTTTATTATCTTCATAGAAGAAAACATAGATCATATTAGGGTTGCATGTGAACCATATGAATTATTTGTTCATTGATTGCATAGAAAACCCTTCAGTGGTATCAGAGCATAGGCTTGTTTTCTTATGTTTGATATAAACTGCATGGATTATTTTCCCTTGAGTGTTTTTTGCGAAAAACACCTCTTGGAGAGAGGCCAATTTCGTTGCCTAGGCTAGGGTTTCCTAACCCTAGCCGCCAAGCCCATGGTCCCCCTTATTTGCTTGATTTACTTGCCTTTTAAAAGTATGTTGTTATTTTTGGTAATTGGATTAATTAAATAACTAGAACTCCTTTTACCTGGCTTGTAATTTTTCGATCCTATAGGGGCCCTAGATAGAAAATTAATTTGATTAATTTATAAAATCTATCTTAGATTTAATTAGTTTAATTAATTGTTAATTAAAAGATCAATTAAATCGGCTTAAAGATTTAATTTAAATTTTCAAAAAATTGTTTAAAATTTGCGAAAATTATAATTAAATTAAGTCTAAAATATTTTAATAAGATTAAAATATATCTTATATATTTATGATTAAAAGTTAACATTTATATATAAGAAAATTGGTTAGTCTTACCGCTAGTAGGCCTCATTCACAAAACTGTCCTATAAAGAGGGTATAAGGCGACTGCCTATAAAATGGTAGTCTAATGGGTATATACTCTTACCCACCGCTCTCCTAGTCAGTCGAGTGTCATTAACCGAACGGGTTTGATAGAACCGCTAAAGCCTCTTAAAAGTATAATGCTATAATTGAAAGTACTAGAACTTTGAACAAAACCGAATCTAGTTACTTTAGGTTAAAAATGTGAATTGGTGCTAATCCATGGAATTGCAACATTGCACTTTGTTGAACATTGGTGGAGCGTGTGTGGTTTACCGGCACGCCAACTGGGGTCCGCAAAGAGTCACAATGGGTTTCTCGATTTTGTCATTATTAACGGAGCGTGTGTGGTTAACCGGCACGTTAATTAGAGATGGCAATTGACTTCGAGAGTACCAAGCTAATTTTCATGGTTATTCACATCCGGTTTTTGATCCTCGGCATCCCAGTCACAAACAGTGGGGCACATCCGAGACTAAATATGTCATTGAATAGTTCAATGTGTCTCAACAGATCTAGGAATTTCATAAGATGAAATTGATAAGTGTATTATCTACCTTAATGACCATTATGTTGTGATTACGGCATCCCTCTTCACACCATAGTTGGGGCATTTTGGGTCCTAGCCTTAATAAATAATATATTGGGTAATTATTTAAAAGGATTAAGTGAAGTAATAAATTCTGCTTATTGTAGATGTCTGAATTAGGTGTCTATTTTCCTCCCTCACCTCCTTCACCCATTTCTGAGAGCTTCAGAATGCACCTGCTACATATGGTAAGGCCGACTGGCCTAAACTATATGGTACGTCTTCATAAATAGAGAATAATTCTCTGTTTTGCTGGCAAGCCATATCTGACTGAGTGTCCGGTCCTCAAAGCATGACATCACACAGTAGCCTGTGATGAGCATGACTCCTTGATTGTTAAGTCAAGGAAAGTTCGTTGCCTAATACTATTGATCATTGACCCCGATTTCCGCAGGAATTTAGAATTCCTGGGGTCAGATAACTTAACACAGCTAGTTGTGGAAAGGTTCCATGAACTGGTTGAGAAAGGACGAGCTAAGATCTTCAAAGAGTTTGAAGTGTGCAGGAAGTAGCACCAGTTCACATGTTCTCAAGATTGAGAGATACATAGGTGAACTGTATAAATTTGGTTCCCTTTTTTATCGGGAGTTAAAGCATCAGCTCAACTCGCTGATCCGTTCATCCTGATGTACAGGAAGGGAAACCAGATAAGACAATCGTGGATATGCATTCAATGTTGACTTTGTATGAGTCGTTCATAGAGAAGCATAGTTCCATTGATTCAGCTGCTTCGGGATTGAGTCTAGTAATAGGAGATATCAAGAAATGATCCAGATCGTCTGGACCGGTTCCTCAATGTTTCAAACTGGGAATCCACAGGGTGGGACACAGTCACAGAAAGATTGGAAAATGCTCCAAAGCCGAACAGTTTGGCAACTCAGGAATATCTTAAAACTCAGAACCCCTGATCCTTAATTCCTTGATACAGGATGTGTTTCTCACAGTTGCTCTGTATGCATGGACTCTATAGGATGTGGGATGTTGTTGCATAGGAGCATATTCAGATTGGATCTGAAGCTCATGTAGTTTTAGAGTTTAGTTAGATGTTGAAATCATGTTATTAGCTTATTAGATGCGTATGACATTGTCTATCATATAATACATTGTTCAAGGATTTTGTTTTAATAAAATTGTCAATTTTCTTTTGACACATATTGTTTGAAATATCCTTGAAATGTTGTATGATTGTGTTGAATGCATGATTAGTAATAACTTGAATATTGATACATCCAAAGTGTTTGGATTTAGGAATTGTGTCCCTTATGATTGTTAAGATAAATGTTCTAAGAATCAATTCAACCAAATGTCCAGTTGGACAGGACTTTGGAATCATTTGACTTAGAGTCTCATGATGAATTGAGTTCTTAATGTGTCAAGAAATGAATCACCCAAAGATCCAGTTGGACAGGACTTTGGAATCATTTGACTTGGAGTCAGATGATGATTAAGTTCTTTATTAAACGCATATGGCAAGAAATGAATCACCCAAAAATCCAGAGGATAGGATTTTGGAATCAATTGACTTAGAGTCAACTGAAGATTGCAAGTCTTGAACAGAATTAACAAAGTCATAAGTTTACATAGATATGTAAAAGGCATTGAGATTAGGAGCCACGGACACATCATTTGCTGTGTATTGCTCAAATCTTCAAATAGAACACAATTGTTTGTACTTCACAATATTTGTCATTCGATATAACGAATATGGCTTCGCTTATTAGAATAAGCGATTGAATTGAAACCTTGAACAGTTCAAGGACTTCAAAGGAAGTACAAGACCCATAGAACCTGAGTGACAACATAAACTGGGAAAATGTTTCACAGTTTATTCCCTTCCAAGAACATTAATAGTTATAATGTGTCTTAGGGAAGATGATGGAGCGTTGGTCGAAACAGTTCGATCCTCAATGTATGAGATACATTGTCAATTAGTTTCCGATACATTGAATACTAAACCAGTCAGACCATATTCCAACCACATCCTTCGACTAAGTAGGTTTTGCAGACACTGTCTGAAATGTAAAGCTGGGATTGTCCCACTTATACATTAAAAGTCCAGGGTCTTGTAGTGTTCGTCCGAACCACATGACTAGCCTGAACCTAATCAGAAATGTCGTTTCACTAGCCATCCCGCTGTACCTGGAAAAGAAAGAGCTCTTTTAGAAAGAACTCATGTTCTAAGGAAACAATGGGAGTTAGGACAGTCTTGAATGAGTTCAGGATTAGCGAAGTGAAAGAACATTTAGTCATCACTAGGCTTAGAGCAGAAATTAGATTTCTATTTTAATACTGACATAATATTCTCTTGACCAGTAGTATTGATCACCGTCATAAGCAGTTATGATCGGGGTGACATACCGAATAGTGGTAAAACACTATAGTTGGTACGGATTTACAATCCGACTACTTGGAAGCATTGGTGAGCCCGGTTGCTGCCAATTAAGAGAACCTTAGGACGAGACACAGTCTATGTGGCATTTTGATTGATTTTACACCTGGTCTAAAAACCAGTGGGAGTAATCGAATCATCAAAAGAAACCAGCATAGACAGAAACGTACCTTTAGAACATCTGGTTGAGTGAGACGATACTCAGAGTCAAGTAATTGACTCCGAGAGAAGCACTCTCAATAGAAGATGAAATCCGAAAGGATACTGCATAATGTAAGTCGTTAGTGGAGCGCATGTGGATCACCGGCACACTAATGGGGACTCACAAAGAGTATGCCAGTATAAAGGTACGTGGGCCCAGGATTACGCCATGGGCATCTCGCAAGAAAGGATATTCAGATTCTCAAAATATGCCAAAGGATTGGATTTTGAGAAAGGGCTGAAAGATATCCATTAAGATGTCAGAAAGGTTTGGATTCTCAAAATGTGCCATAAGCTCTGGATTTTGTGAATAGTCCATAACCGTGTCAAAGCCAGTGGGAGTGTCGCTGTTATTTATCTCCATATGTGTGTTACGTACTGCTTCTAGGAAACGTCTCTTTTCATTACAAAGTGTAACGACTTGGTGTTAAGAGACGGATCGCTATGAAATACTTAATAAAGATACGACATGCTCAGGTGGTTACAAACGTCTATGAGATAGATCGAAACTCTACCAAGATAATCTTGATGAGACTCAAGATGCATTGCCCTAGGAAAGAGTTTTCTATCATTTCAAAGTGTGATGATTTGGCATGAGAGATATAAAGAAGGTGCAACATACTCACATGATCCATAAACATCTATCAGATAGATGTTGCAGTCAGTATAGACCTAGCCATATTAAGCATGATCTTGATAAGAATCAAGATGCATGAGAAAAGTCTCCGAAAGGAAATAGTTACTGAAAGTCATGACACAGGGATTATAAATAACCCTATGATTCCAAAAGAGTTTGGAATAGGACTAGATCGAATCCAACAAGTTTATTAGATCGATCAGAAGTGTCATGAACATGTCCTGATGACTTAATGCTTAGAGCATAGTGAGTCAGATTTAGGATATGACCTGGCTGGGAATACTTAATGGATTTTGTACATACGTGAGAAATCATTGGAAAATGATTGGGGTGAATGTTAATAACAATTTGAAAATTGTTTCAAATAAGGACTTAATGGTTAAAGAATTTCGTTGGCATTCCGATGGAGCACGTGTGGCTCACCGGCACATCGTAACACCTCGAAATAGTCTTAGGGTGCAGTCATGTGAACTAAAGATCCTGAGAACCATGGAAAGTCACATTACATAGAATGGAGTTGATAGTGAAAATGACGGTATGACCAAAATTGAAATATCATCGGAAGGATATCCGATCGGATAAAGTGTATAAATGTATGACATTTGGATACATAGAAAGAGTGAAAGGTGTAACGTCCCAGTTTTTAAGGAAACATTTTCATTTAATAAACATTAATTTATCCAATATTTAACATTATGTAGACGTTCAAAAACATTTTACATCGATTCACAGCATAAAATTTTCAACAGACAGCAACAGTGTGTACCCGTCATGCCTGATCGTCGCTTCCACTTGTACAAACCTGAAATAGTAATTTAATAGGGAAAGGTTAAGCACATAGCTTAGTGAGTTCCAACACCTACACAGCATGTTAGTTACACATACCCAACCCCTATAAGGTAAAATACAACCATACATCACAGTAAAATAAACATATAATCCGCTCTACCCAGTACATTGAGTTATACTCTCCTACTCAGTATTTCGAGCCGCGCATACTCTGTTCGTCGAGCCATGCGTATCTGCTCAATAGACCATTCAACACTCAGAGCCGCGCATACTCTGTACATCGAGTCATGCGTATCTGCTCAATAAATCAAACCCCACCGCTCAGCACTCAGAGCCGCGCATACTCTGTACGTCGAGTCATGCGTATCTGCTCAGTGCATCTTGCGGATATTTCTATATTGCTCAGTACGTCGAGCCAACCTATTGCTCAGTACGTCGAGCCACCCTATATTGCTCAGTTCGTCGAGCCCGTATTTTCTACACACTAGACCTAGACACGTCTAGCACTAACCACACACCATACCCCAACCCATACAACTATAACAGGAAGTTATATATCAATAAAATACACACAACTTGGTACTGTCCACAAACATCTTATAAGCACACAAAATAAAAGTAAAGCACATATAACGTCCACACAATGTAGTGAGAAACTCACCTCGATTCTTGAAGTAGGTTGTTAATTCCCAAGTGAAACTTGAACACCTCTTAATATGTCACAAGTAACCGTAAAAGTATAAGTCCACACACAAAGTCACTGAGTCACAAAGGTATCCCACTTCACTCCTTCTTGCCTAAAATAGCAATTCCCATAATCAATATAATAACAGTGTACAATTACTACTCTAAAAGATTAACAACTTCAGATTCAACTTTTTCCCAGATTTTGTGTTCTGATTGTGACCATATTTATATAATCAAATAAAGGAATTAAGACAAGCTACTTTACAAGGGTAAACTATATTGTCTTAGGATTCCAGGGACATAAGCCTCAAATCTAGATCATTTACCAATTCACTTTTATGGCTGAAATGGTACAGGCTATACAGAATTACAGTTTTCTGACCAACCCTAAAAACGTACCAGAATAAAGTAGCTACACAAGGAATTAGGTTCTGAAATTTTACAGGAAGATTATAGACTCAATATTTCAACTATGGGCACTGGTCTTGCATTTTTATGATTTATATACGTTTTTATATGAGTTTTACAATAACACATATCACTGCAGTCCCCGAAATGGCATACATGTGAGGTTAGCCAATTCCACCCAATTTTCCTATGGAACCAGACCCTAGGAAAACTCATGAGTACAAAAGACTCAATAATAGAGGTCTGAGAGTTCGAACCAACTCAAAATACATTTTCGAACTCAAGATATAAAATTCACAATACAGAACAAATCAGAAACGATAGTGCTGATGAGAAAACACTGGTCTGTGATATTGTCCAATTCCCATAAACTTGGGAATGGAATCAGACATCCATATTTTCCAGATATCAAATTTACTTAAATACAATGATTCTAGGAGGCGGAATCATGTAAAAAGCTTTCTCCAAACTCCTTTTATAAAATAAACAAAACAGCATGACTAATCTGAACGGAATTAGAGCAGTACTTAAAGATGAGTAATTACCCCGTACCTCTGGTCTTCAAAACGGATAATGGTCTACTGTAGAAAGTTGCTCAACTCAATTTGTGAACCGTGTGCACCGGTACTAACCTTATTTGACCTCTGGAACTCTAAATATGATTTTCTTAAGAAGGGAGACTCAGCAGAGGAATCTGTTAGAAACCCTAAGTCATGTTGCGAAATTCATAACTCCACTTCTAGACATTGAAATTGAAAACCCTTCGATCAGGGCCTTCATTTATGTCTTGGAACCCTTCGGTTAAAGTTTCGTGGCGATCCAACATCTGAATCTACGGGAAATGATCGAACACTGGGGTTGGGTCTTCAAAAACGGGAATAGAGAGGGTTAGGGTTTCCATGAGAGCCAAGAGGCTCTTGATCTTTCTTTTCCCCATCCAAAAACGCAGCAGCCCCCAAAACAAAAAGAATTATATGCACTATGGTTTAATTGCAAAAATGGTCCCTCTATTTTGGTCTTATAATTTTAGTTAACCCAAAACCTCCAAATACAACTTATTAAGTATACAAATATGACATAATCCTCCTCTCAACTTATAAATTATATTAGAGTTATTATTTCGTCATTATTATTATTATTAGTCGTAATAATCAGTGTTTGATTCCACGATTCGCTTCCAATATAAAATCTATTTCCTTTATTTTAAAATACGATACTAAATAATTGGAAATATTTATAATCGCTAACGCCAAAAATGGGGTGTTACAACTCTCCCCCACTTATAAGAATTTCGTCCCCGAAATTCAACACCAAGACAATAGATAACGACTTCACTTGTTTTATATGACATCGCATCACTAATAATCAACAGCCTACATCAGTCTGTGCATTAAGTAATCAGTAAACGACACCACTTTATTCACCTTTATTCCAAAAAATCTCTTCAATATCCCGTTATCACCGGAGTCATGTAGCAACTTTTGAAAAGAATGGCACTTAGGATAGAGAAGAGTCGCATCTACTGTAGTTGATTTGAAGTTTGACACTAAAAACATGAAGTGTCCTTTCAGTTCCAGCTGCAATATGCTATATATATATATATATATATATATATATATATATATATATATATATATATATATATATATATATATATATATATATATATATATATATATATATATATATATATATATATATATATATATATATATATATATATATATATATATATATATATATATATATATATATATATATGTAGTATCATTCATTTCCACATTCACTTTCAGTCTCATCCTCTCATATCACCAGTTTGTTCGTAAACGAACTCATATTTAAAACTGAGTCATGGAAAACAGATCTTCAATGGGCGATCTGTCGAACCCTGGACCTGGTTTTCCGCAAGGAGAGAGTTCCTCAAATAAAACGTCTTTACTGGAGTTCGGGTGACTTTAACATTCTAAACATCCATTATTTATTCTTCATTTTTCTTTCTAATGTTTTGTTTGATTTTAAATTATGGTACAGTCTTCCAGATATACTACGTATAGAACCACTCAACGATGAGCCGGAAATTTTTCCTGAGCTAAACATTAACTCAGAAGATCCAGTGCATGCACCTTTAGACTTCACACTCGATCAGACTCCATACCTTCTACCAGGTTAAATTCTTTAAATGATTGCTTCTATGAATGTTCGATTTTGTTTTATCATCTGAAAATTGTTATTCGTAGACCCATCTGTGGATGATCTATCTGGCTACAATCCATTCATCGACGTACCCTCAACGAGTAGTAAGATCATCCCCATGAATCAAGAATTCATGACTGACATTCAGAATGAAAGTCAATTACAAACAACTCATAACATCAATATTGAAATGAATCCCGAACTTGGGGTTGGTTTTCAATATCAAAATCACCTTCAGGTGATTCAGAGAAACTTAGAAGGATTTCAAAATCCTGAGTCCATGATTGAAAACGTACAATTACCACCGATAGCTACCGATTTTAATGAATCAATGTCCATATTTGGTTCAGAAAATCAGGATCATGTTCAAATGATCCCAAATATTAATAGTACATTTGAACTCAATCTTCCGATTCCGACAACCACAGTAGCTGGCACTAGAAGAGGTTTCAGACACTCATTAAGTAGATAAATAATAGATGAACACTTTAATAAACCAATTGAGGAAGCTGCGAAAGAACTCAACATTGGATTGACTCAGTTAAAAAAACGCTGTAGATATTTAGGTATCAAACATTGGCCCCAACGACAACTTAAGAGTCTGCAAACTCTTATTGATCGTATTGAGGTAAAGAATTACATTTTTGTTTTTAATTCCTTTATATCATAAAATTGTAATTACTAAATTTATTTGTGTCACAGGAATTTGGTAACGAGTTTAGCGGAGCAGCAGGATTATCGAAAGATTTAATACCCAACCTAAAAAGGGAGAAAGAAGCAATAATTGAAGGATCACAATCGGGTCTAACAGACAGCACAAAGAAACTGATACAAGCTGCTCATAAGGTTGAATATAAGAAAAGAAAAATTCAGGAAAAGGGGGAAACTTCATCAAGAACTCATACACAGCAGCAATCTCTGCCATCTAATTCTGGTATGAGTAGTATTAACCCTGGTTTACTCGAGTCTTCGAGTGAGGAGAATTTTTGAGGCTTTGTAGGTGACCTACCCTGGTTTCCTCCTTCTTATAGCTACCCCCAACTGGTTCCGAATTAGAGCCCTTCCTCATCACTGCCCTACTTACACACGCCCCAAATGAGTCAATATTTAGCCCCTAATCATGGGGTTACAGGTTCCAACCCTATCGAGACCCCATACCTTGGAGCTCCTCCTCCAATAACTGAAAGCATACCCCTTCCCAATCCTCAACAAGGTACAAGTCAACCTAATGATGACAAAGAGTGGAGTGTAGAAGATCTTTTCTCGCTTCTTTCTGATTCTCCGATTTAGGTTAGTAGTTTTGTAAACTTTTCTTAATGTATTAATATAAAGTTATAGTAATGGTTCACATGTACCAATGTGTTACTACTTTTATTTATCATGTATCTATATTTTTATAACTACCCACACCCTCAGCTAGTTGGATTCCTCATGACCAACTCCCGATTTGAACGCGGATCCTGTGCTTTCAATAGTAGGAGCTCTACTACTACCTTCCACACCTATCCACGTCCGTTCCAGGACTTGTCTAGAAGTCCCCAATTCACTTCTCACTGATAATTTTAACACATATACCCAGGTTGTTTCACGAACATAGTTGTATGCAATTATTGAATTAGAAAATCTTTCAAATAAAAGGATTTACCTTACGGATACCACCCAACAATGAACATGCAACAAGGCCAAATCAAACATTCTAGGACTATTTAGTCCCTACTGTCTACACTTTAATGACAATCCTTAAACAACATATCAACACTAACATTTATTCACAATAACATGCAACAAGTAATTATACACCAATGTGTGGTTTTCTAGCAGGCAATCAATCATACATATATCATATATTATAGAAACATCAACAAAAACTAAACACTTAAACCTTTTCCCCACTGACGTCGGCTGGCGGTACACACTGCGTCTTCGCAACAATATTCATTTAACATATTACTCAAAAAACAACTTTTAATTTCTTGTAAAAATATATTTGAAGAAAACTTTTGAGTCTCAAGCTTGAGATCAAAACCCATCAAGTGAGTCTGATTCACTCAAGCTATTGCTCTGATACCAACTTGTAACGTCCCAGTTTTTAAGGAAACATTTTCATTTAATAAACATTAATTTATCCAATATTTAACATTATGTAGACGTTCAAAAACATTTTACATCGATTCACAGCATAAAATTTTCAACAGACAGCAACAGTGTGTACCCGTCATGCCTGATCGTCGCTTCCACTTGTACAAACCTGAAATAGTAATTTAATAGGGAAAGGTTAAGCACATAGCTTAGTGAGTTCCAACACCTACACAGCATGTTAGTTACACATACCCAACCCCTATAAGGTAAAATACAACCATACATCACAGTAAAATAAACATATAATCCGCTCTACCCAGTACATTGAGTTATACTCTCCTACTCAGTATTTCGAGCCACGCATACTCTGTTCGTCGAGCCATGCGTATCTGCTCAATAGACCATTCAACACTCAGAGCTGTGCATACTCTGTACATCGAGTCATGCGTATCTGCTCAATAAATCAAACCCCACCGCTCAGCACTCAGAGCCGCGCATACTCTGTACGTCGAGTCATGCGTATCTACTCAGTGCATCTTGCGGATATTTCTATATTGCTCAGTACGTCGAGCCAACCTATTGCTCAGTACGTCGAGCCACCCTATATTGCTCAGTTCGTCGAGCCTGTATTTTCTACACACTAGACCTAGACACGTCTAGCACTAACCACACACCATACCCCAACCCATACAACTATAACAGGAAGTTATATATCAATAAAATACACACAACTTGGTACTGTCCACAAACATCTTATAAGCACACAAAATAAAAGTAAAGCACATATAACGTCCACACAATGTAGTGAGAAACTCACCTCGATTCTTGAAGTAGGTTGTTAATTCCCAAGTGAAACTTGAACACCTCTTAATATGTCACAAGTAACCGTAAAAGTATAAGTCCACACACAAAGTCACTGAGTCACAAAGGTATCCCACTTCACTCCTTCTTGCCTAAAATAGCAATTCCCATAATCAATATAATAACAGTGTACAATTACTACTCTAAAAGATTAACAACTTCAGATTCAACTTTTTCCCAGATTTTGTGTTCTGATTGTGACCATATTTATATAATCAAATAAAGGAATTAAGACAAGCTACTTTACAGGGGTAAACTATATTGTCTTAGGATTCCAGGGACATAAGCCTCAAATCTAGATCATTTACCAATTCACTTTTATGGCTGAAATGGTACAGGCTATACAGAATTACAGTTTTCTAACCAACCCTTAAAACGTACCTGAATAAAGTAGCTACACAAGGAATTAGGTTCTGAAATTTTACAGGAAGATTATAGACTCAATATTTCAACTATGGGCACTGGTCTTGCATTTTTATGATTTCTATGCGTTTTTTTATGAGTTTTACAATAACACATATCACTGCAGTCCCCGAAATGGCATACATGTGAGGTTAGCCAATTCCACCCAATTTTCGTATGGAACCAGACCCTAGGAAAAATCATGAGTACAATAGACTCAATAATAGAGGTCTGAGAGTTCGAACCAACTCAAAATACATTTTCGAACTCAAGATATAAAATTCACAATACAGAATAAATTAGAAACGATAGTGCTGATGAGAAAACACTGGTCTGTGATATTGTCCAATTCCCATAAACTTGGGAATGGAATCAGACATCCATATTTTCCAGATATCAAATTTACTTAAATACAATGATTCTAGGAGGCGGAATCATGTAAAAAGCTTTCTCCAAACTCCTTTTATAAAATAAACAAAACAGCATGACTAATCTGAACGGAATTAGAGCAGTACGTAAAGATGAGTAATTACCCCGTACCTCTGGTCTTCAAAACGGATAATGGTCTACTGTAGAAAGTTGCTCAACTCAATTTGTGAACCGTGTGCACCGGTACTAACCTTATTTGACCTCTGGAACTCCAAATATGATTTTCTCAAGAAGGGAGACTCAGCAGAGGAATCTGTTAGAAACCCTAAGTCATGTTGCGAAATTCATAACTCCACTTCTAGACATTGAAATTGAAAACCCTTCGATCAGGGCCTTCATTTATGTCTTGGAACCCTTCGGTTAAAGTTTCGTGGCGATCCAACATCTGAATCTACGGGAAATGATCGAACACTGGGGTTGGGTCTTCAAAAACGGGAATAGAGAGGGTTAGGGTTTCCATGAGAGCCAAGAGGCTCTTGATCTTTCTTTTCCCCATCCAAAAACGCAGCAGCCCCCAAAACAAAAAGAATTATATGCACTATGGTTTAATTGCAAAAATGGTCCCTCTATTTTGGTCTTATAATTTTAGTTAACCCAAAACCTCCAAATACAACTTATTAAGTATACAAATATGACATAATCCTCCTCTCAACTTATAAATTATATTAGAGTTATTATTTCGTCATTATTATTATTATTAGTCGTAATAATCAGTGTTTGATTCCACGATTCGCTTCCAATATAAAATCTATTTCCATTATTTTAAAATACGATACTAAATAATTGGAAATATTTATAATCGCTAACGCCAAAAATGGGGTGTTACAACTCTCCCCCACTTATAAGAATTTCGTCCCCGAAATTCAACACCAAGACAATAGATAACGACTTCACTTGTTTTATATGACATCGCATCACTAATAATCAACAGCCTACATCAGTCTGTGCATTAAGTAATCAGTAAACGACACCACTTTATTCACCTTTATTCCAAAAAATCTCTTCAATATCCCGTTATCACCGGAGTCATGTAGCAACTTTTGAAAAGAATGGCACTTAGGATAGAGAAGAGTCGCATCTACTGTAGTTGATTTGAAGTTTGACACTAAAAACATGAAGTGTCCTTTCAGTTCCAGCTGCAATATGCTATATATATATATATATATATATATATATATATATATATATATATATATATATATATATATATATATATATATATATATATATATATATATATATATATATATATATGTAGTATCATTCATTTCCACATTCACTTTCAGTCTCATCCTCTCATATCACCAGTTTGTTCGTAAACGAACTCATATTTAAAACTGAGTCATGGAAAACAGATCTTCAATGGGCGATCTGTCGAACCCTGGACCTGGTTTTCCGCAAGGAGAGAGTTCCTCAAATAAAACGTCTTTACTGGAGTTCGGGTGACTTTAACATTCTAAACATCCATTATTTATTCTTCATTTTTCTTTCTAATGTTTTGTTTGATTTTAAATTATGGTACAGTCTTCCAGATATACTACGTATAGAACCACTCAACGATGAGCCGAAAATTTTTCCTGAGCTAAACATTAACTCAGAAGATCCAGTGCATGCACCTTTAGACTTCACACTCGATCAGACTCCATACCTTCTACCAGGTTAAATTCTTTAAATGATTGCTTCTATGAATGTTCGATTTTGTTTTATCATCTGAAAATTGTTATTCGTAGACCCATCTGTGGATGATCTATCTGGCTACAATCCATTCATCGACGTACCCTCAACGAGTAGTAAGATCATCCCCATGAATCAAGAATTCATGACTGACATTCAGAATGAAAGTCAATTACAAACAACTCATAACATCAATATTGAAATGAATCCCGAACTTGGGGTTGGTTTTCAATATCAAAATCACCTTCAGGTGATTCAGAGGAACTTAGAAGGATTTCAAAATCCTGAGTCCATGATTGAAAACGTACAATTACCACCGATAGCTACCGATTTTAATGAATCAATGTCCATATTTGGTTCAGAAAATCAGGATCATGTTCAAATGATCCCAAATATTAATAGTACATTTGAACTCAATCTTCCGATTCTGACAACCACAGTAGCTGGCACTAGAAGAGGTTTCAGACACTCATTAAGTAGAGAAATAATAGATGAACACTTTAATAAACCAATTGAGGAAGCTGCGAAAGAACTCAACATTGGATTGACTCAGTTAAAAAAACGCTGTAGATATTTAGGTATCAAACATTGGCCCCAACGACAACTTAAGAGTCTGCAAACTCTTATTGATCGTATTGAGGTAAAGAATTACATTTTTGTTTTTAATTCCTTTATATCATAAAATTGTAATTACTAAATTTATTTGTGTCACAGGAATTTGGTAACGAGTTTAGCGGAGCAGCAGGATTATCGAAAGATTTAATACCCAACCTAAAAAGGGAGAAAGAAGCAATAATTGAAGGATCACAATCGGGTCTAACAGACAGCACAAAGAAACTGATACAAGCTACTCATAAGGTTGAATATAAGAAAAGAAAAATTCAGGAAAAGGGGGAAACTTCATCAAGAACTCATACACAGCAGCAATCTCTGCCATCTAATTCTGGTATGAGTAGTATTAACCCTGGTTTACTCGAGTCTTCGAGTGAGGAGAATTTTTGAGGCTTTGTAGGTGACCTACCCTGGTTTCCTCCTTCTTATAGCTACCCCCAACTGGTTCCGAATTAGAGCCCTTCCTCATCACTGCCCTACTTACACACGCCCCAAATGAGTCAATATTTAGCCCCTAATCATGGGGTTACAGGTTCCAACCCTATCGAGACCCCATACCTTGGAGCTCCTCCTCCAATAACTGAAAGCATACCCCTTCCCAATCCTCAACAAGGTACAAGTCAACCTAATGATGACAAAGAGTGGAGTGTAGAAGATCTTTTCTCGCTTCTTTCTGATTCTCCGATTTAGGTTAGTAGTTTTGTAAACTTTTCTTAATGTATTAATATAAAGTTATAGTAATGGTTCACATGTACCAATGTGTTACTACTTTTATTTATCATGTATCTATATTTTTATAACTACCCACACCCTCAGCTAGTTGGATTCCTCATGACCAACTCCCGATTTGAACGCGGATCCTGTGCTTTCAATAGTAGGAGCTCTACTACTACCTTCCACACCTATCCACGTCCGTTCCAGGACTTGTCTAGAAGTCCCCAATTCACTTCTCACTGATAATTTTAACACATATACCCAGGTTGTTTCACGAACATAGTTGTATGCAATTATTGAATTAGAAAATCTTTCAAATAAAAGGATTTACCTTACGGATACCACCCAACAATGAACATGCAACAAGGCCAAATCAAACATTCTAGGACTATTTAGTCCCTACTGTCTACACTTTAATGACAATCCTTAAACAACATATCAACACTAACATTTATTCACAATAACATGCAACAAGTAATTATACACCAATGTGTGGTTTTCTAGCAGGCAATCAATCATACATATATCATATATTATAGAAACATCAACAAAAACTAAACACTTAAACCTTTTCCCCACTGACGTCGGCTGGCGGTACACACTGCGTCTTCGCAACAATATTCATTTAACATATTACTCAAAAAACAACTTTTAATTTCTTGTAAAAATATATTTGAAGAAAACTTTTGAGTCTCAAGCTTGAGATCAAAACCCATCAAGTGAGTCTGATTCACTCAAGCTATTGCTCTGATACCAACTTGTAACGTCCCAGTTTTTAAGGAAACATTTTCATTTAATAAACATTAATTTATCCAATATTTAACATTATGTAGACGTTCAAAAACATTTTACATCGATTCACAGCATAAAATTTTCAACAGACAGCAACAGTGTGTACCCGTCATGCCTGATCGTCGCTTCCACTTGTACAAACCTGAAATAGTAATCTAATAGGGAAAGGTTAAGCACATAGCTTAGTGAGTTCCAACACCTACACAGCATGTTAGTTACACATACCCAACCCCTATAAGGTAAAATACAACCATACATCACAGTAAAATAAACATATAATCCGCTCTACCCAGTACATTGAGTTATACTCTCCTACTCAGTATTTCGAGCCACGCATACTCTGTTCGTCGAGCCATGCGTATCTGCTCAATAGACCATTCAACACTCAGAGCTGTGCATACTCTGTACATCGAGTCATGCGTATCTGCTCAATAAATCAAACCCCACCGCTCAGCACTCAGAGCCGCGCATACTCTGTACGTCGAGTCATGCGTATCTACTCAGTGCATCTTGCGGATATTTCTATATTGCTCAGTACGTCGAGCCAACCTATTGCTCAGTACGTCGAGCCACCCTATATTGCTCAGTTCGTCGAGCCTGTATTTTCTACACACTAGACCTAGACACGTCTAGCACTAACCACACACCATACCCCAACCCATACAACTATAACAGGAAGTTATATATCAATAAAATACACACAACTTGGTACTGTCCACAAACATCTTATAAGCACACAAAATAAAAGTAAAGCACATATAACGTCCACACAATGTAGTGAGAAACTCACCTCGATTCTTGAAGTAGGTTGTTAATTCCCAAGTGAAACTTGAACACCTCTTAATATGTCACAAGTAACCGTAAAAGTATAAGTCCACACACAAAGTCACTGAGTCACAAAGGTATCCCACTTCACTCCTTCTTGCCTAAAATAGCAATTCCCATAATCAATATAATAACAGTGTACAATTACTACTCTAAAAGATTAACAACTTCAGATTCAACTTTTTCCCAGATTTTGTGTTCTGATTGTGACCATATTTATATAATCAAATAAAGGAATTAAGACAAGCTACTTTACAGGGGTAAACTATATTGTCTTAGGATTCCAGGGACATAAGCCTCAAATCTAGATCATTTACCAATTCACTTTTATGGCTGAAATGGTACAGGCTATACAGAATTACAGTTTTCTAACCAACCCTTAAAACGTACCTGAATAAAGTAGCTACACAAGGAATTAGGTTCTGAAATTTTACAGGAAGATTATAGACTCAATATTTCAACTATGGGCACTGGTCTTGCATTTTTATGATTTTTATGCGTTTTTTTATGAGTTTTACAATAACACATATCACTGCAGTCCCCGAAATGGCATACATGTGAGGTTAGCCAATTCCACCCAATTTTCGTATGGAACCAGACCCTAGGAAAAATCATGAGTATAATAGACTCAATAATAGAGGTCTGAGAGTTCGAACCAACTCAAAATACATTTTCTAACTCAAGATATAAAATTCACAATACAGAATAAATTAGAAACGATAGTGCTGATGAGAAAACACTGGTCTGTGATATTGTCCAATTCCCATAAACTTGGGAATGGAATCAGACATCCATATTTTCCAGATATCAAATTTACTTAAATACAATGATTCTAGGAGGCGGAATCATGTAAAAATATTTCTCCAAACTTCTTTTATAAAATAAACAAAACAGCATGACTAATCTGAACGGAATTAGAGCAGTACGTAAAGATGAGTAATTACCCCGTACCTCTGGTCTTCAAAACGGATAATGGTCTACTGTAGAAAGTTGCTCAACTCAATTTGTGAACCGTGTGCACCGGTACTAACCTTATTTGACCTCTGGAACTCCAAATATGATTTTCTCAAGAAGGGAGACTCAGCAGAGGAATCTGTTAGAAACCCTAAGTCATGTTGCGAAATTCATAACTCCACTTCTAGACATTGAAATCGAAAACCCTTCGATCAGGGCCTTCATTTATGTCTTGGAACCCTTCGGTTAAAGTTTCGTGGCGATCCAACATCTGAATCTACGGGAAATGATCGAACACTGGGGTTGGGTCTTCAAAAACGGGAATAGAGAGGGTTAGGGTTTCCATGAGAGCCAAGAGGCTCTTGATCTTTCTTTTCCCCATCCAAAAACGCAGCAGCCCCCAAAACAAAAAGAATTATATGCACTATGGTTTAATTGCAAAAATGGTCCCTCTATTTTGGTCTTATAATTTTAGTTAACCCAAAACCTCCAAATACAACTTATTAAGTATACAAATATGACATAATCCTCCTCTCAACTTATAAATTATATTAGAGTTATTATTTCGTCATTATTATTATTATTAGTCATAATAATCAGTGTTTGATTCCACGATTCGCTTCCAATATAAAATCTATTTCCTTTATTTTAAAATACGATACTAAATAATTGGAAATATTTATAATCGCTAACGCCAAAAATGGGGTGTTACAAAAGGTCACCCAGACATAGATACATAACATGAATTAAAAGTTTAAAATAGAATCTAGAAACCGATAATAGTTTTATGAAAAAAAATCCGACTTGGTGATTACCTTGTGGAGACTTGGTAATTAGGCAAGAGTAGCTACCAGTCAGATTTTAAGTTTTGTTTTTGCATGTTTCACTTCCCGAATAATTTTATTATTCAAAAGTCCACAGTCGCTCATTTTTTTCGGGAGTAAGTATGAACGAAGACTGTCGTGAATTGGTTTGTAGATTGTCTAAGGAGTTAGACATTGCAGTAAGACTGCTACAACATTCACGAGTACTTAGAAATAGAGATTTGAGTATTGGATAAACCCGCGTTCAATAGATTGCTTCATGGATTACATCATGAGCAATGTTGAGACGATAATATCTTATGATCTTAAAGCAGAGACATATGAGTTGACATTTGCAAGTCGGTTGTGCATTGATAATACGTAAATGCATTGGTAACTCGATGTTATAAAACGCATTGTTGTGTACGATTTTGACAAGTAAAAAACACAAGCATATGAGTCGAAGTTTATTCGTTCCTTGACCCTGATAGGGAAACAGATATCTGTAGGCCTCTCGATGATTTTGAAGTTGACTAAAGTGCTGGCCAGCCTGGACTAAATTGATGTGTTTAATTAGAAGTCTGAAAGTCATAAGCAGAATCGGAAATCGGGAAACAGAGTATCGGACAGAGATTGATCTCAATCGATGTCTCGTGTCTGAAAACATCTTGTTGGACGAAGGATCATATGATCACTTATCTATGGACAGAACTGACTGGGTCAGAGTTCGGCAGCAGTTTCTTGGAAGTTGCAGGTTGTTTATTAATCAGAAGATAAATTAAAGTCATAGACTTATCCAAGTGGGAGACTGTTGGATTAGGTGTCTAAGCCATGACTTTACATTTATATTTATTTTGTTAATTGAAGCAAAGTCCATTTGGGTTGCCCTCATAGCTGGAGGTTAGGATAGAGTTCAGTAGCGTAAAAGGTTGATTTATTAATTGTTTAATAAATCAATAGAATTAATCAAAAGGTTTATTAATATATTTAAGTGTTAATATATTAATTAGAAACTATAATAATTAATTAAGATTAAATCTAGAATTAATTGGATTTAATTCAGTGATTAAATTAATTAATTAAAAGTGCAGGGACTGGTTTGTATATATTTAATAGTTGAATAAATTACTGGCCAGTGGACAGGGGCCAAAAGTGGCGCCAACTATGGAGGCTTCTCCATAGGTGCCGAAACCCTATTAGGGTTTAGAAAAGGCTTGATCCATTTAGTCAGCAGGCTTGCCCATTTGGAGGCTCCTTAGGGTTTCAGCTGTAACCCTTGGAGGCTATAAAAGGAGGCACCTGGCCACCCTAAAACCTGCGCCATTTTCAACCAAGATTACTCTGCTAGATTGTCTTCTCCATTGCTTTAGGTGTGACCCCATTTGAGGCAGGACACTTGTGCTGCTAGCTTCAAGGATCATAAGATCAAAAGGTTGGTTTTCTTAGTTTTGATCTTTAGAAATAATTGTTCCTTTAGGTTTTTAGTTTATTATCTTCATAGAAGAAAACATAGATCATATTAGGGTTGCATGTGAACTATAGGAATTATTTGTTCATTAATTGCATAGAAAACCCTTCAGTCAAGAAGCCTGGTTGTGAGGTAAAGCAACGATCCTATCATGCTTTGAAGTTTGAAGATCGGTCTTCGGTTTATCCAACGAAGGATTCAATATTGTACCTGCGGGTAATAGAACCTTTGCATTTGAGCAGTTAGTCATTCCGAAGCGTTCGAGTAAACTTTTTGTGTATTTTTGTTGATTAATGAAAATCCCTTCTTTTGATTGTTTAATCTGTAATCCAAGGAAGAAATTGATCTTCCCCATCATACTCATTTAAAATTTGCTTTTCATTAATTTCTCAAAATCTTTTTTAAAGTTTGGATCAGTGGATCCAAAGATTATGTCATCCACATAAATTTGGACTAACATCAATTGGGAACCTACTTTCTTTCGAAAAAGTGTTGGATCCACTGACCCTTGTTTGAAGTTTAATTCTTTTAAAAACTTAGTCAAGGTTTCATACCAAGCTCTAAGAGCTTGTTTTAGACCATAGACAGCTTTATCTAACACATAACAATGGTTAGGATTTTCTTTGTCAACAAAGCCAGGTGGTTTTTCAACAAAGACAGTTTCCTCGAGATCACCATTCAAAAATGCACATTGTACATCCATTTGATAGACATCAAAGTTTTTATATGCAACATAAGCTAGAAAGATCCGAACTGATTCGAGTCTGGCAACACGAGCGAATGTTTCTTCGTAGTTAATCCCCTCCTGTTGACAATAACCTTTGACAACCAGCCTTGCCTTGTTTCTAACCACATTGCCTTCGGTGTCAAGTTTGTTTCTGTACACCCATTTAAGACCAACAATTAAAGCATTTGTAGGTTTTCGAATAAGTCTCCAAACTTTATTTCTTTCAAATTCTTCTAATTCCAATTGCATTGCTTCAATCCAGTATGGGTGATCAAATGCATCTTTAATGTTCTTTGGTTCGATTTTGGAAATGAAAACATTGAACATGCACCACTCCGAAGTTCTATTTAATTCTTGTTGTTTTTGATGAAGTTGTGCACGTGTCAGAACCTTATCGTGAACGTTACCGATGACAAGTGATTGGGGATGATTTCTCGTCCACTTCTCCAAAGGAAGAAAATTTGGATCAAATTCAGGTGGTCCTTCGGCATTGATTTCCTCAGTGTCCGAAGGATATCCCGAAGTGGATGGGAAATTATCAGTTGTTAAATGGTTTTCATTATTTATGTCTATGACATTTGTTTTAGGTGTTGAGTTATTGGAGGAAGTTGAAGAAGAGTTAAGAGTATTCTCCCCCTCGACAGCAGTTGTTGGAGAGTTTGTTCTTCCGTTATCCGAAGAGATTGGAGTTGAGACTTCTGGCTCCCCTGGACAGAAGGATACAGGGACATGATGTGTGTAGTTTCATGTAAAGGGTGATCGGGACTTGAGTTGTTGAGCTCCCCCTCGAAACCAGAATTCTCTGTAAATTTATCAGATGGCTCCCCTACAACCGAAGAGGGTCTCCGAATACTACTTGTTGGTGAGTCTTCGAGGCCATCTGTGAGCTTGGATAGTTCAGTCACATTGTTATCTGGTGCTCTAGCTTTGGAGTCCACAGCTCGCACAAGAGGATCAAAAAGAAGATTGAAGTCAGCATCGAATGTGGTTATTGGTAATGCATCAACAACTGGTTTGGGAAAGATAGATGACATTGGAAAGGGATGCAGTGATTTATTGATATAGTAGTAATCGAATGAAAGGTTGAAGGTTTCTTCAATTTTGCGTGTCCTTTTATTCATGACTATGTATGCTTTTGAGTTTTGAGAGTATCCAAGAAATATCCCTTCTTCTGATTTATCATTGAATTTTGTCAAATGATCTTTCAAGTTCAATATAAAACACCTACAACTGAAGATGTGAAAAAACTTGACATTTGGCTTTCTTCGGTTGAGTACTTCATATGGTGTAATATGGAATCTCTTGTGGATGTATGATCTGTTCTGAGTGAAACATGCAGTAGAAATGGCTTCCGCCCAGAAGTACATGGGCAAGTTTGCAAAGTTGAGCATAGTTCTAGCTGCTTCACATAGGGAACGATTACGTCTTTCAACAACACCATTTTGTTGAGGAGTATATGGTGCTGAGAAATTGTGACTAATTCCCTTTTTCTTCAAAAATCCATCAAGAGTCTGATTCTTGAACTCCGAACCATTATCACTGTGCACTGTTCGGACTGTTTTATTGAGCATTACTTCCATGTTTTTTATGAAATTGATGATTTCTTCAGCTACATCTGACTTGTTCCTTAAGAATAAGACCCATGTGAACCTTGAATAGTCATCAACAATCACCAAAATATACTTCTTCTTCCCAATTGATTCCACTGCGGATAGACCACAAAGATCCATATAAAGAAGTGAAAGGGGTTCGATGATTTTTGGATTAATCATAGTTTGATGCCTTTGTTTTGTTTGCTTGCCATGTTCACAAGCAGAACAAAGTGAGTCATTATCAAACTTAAGAGCTAGCATGCCACGAACCAAATCCATAGCCACTAATTTGTTTATATTTTTGAAGTTCAAGTGATCAAGTCTTCGGTGCCATAACCAACTGATGTCTGAGTTTGCTTTGGATAGAAGACATAAAAATTGCCCACCTGTCACTGGCTTTAGATTCAAGGGAAACATCGATCCCTTTCTTTCTGACTTTAGCAGTGCCTTTTTGTGGCTTCCTTTGTAATAACACTCCCTTGATTGTTGAATGTTACAACATTTCCAGTTCCAACAACCAACTGAGAAATGCTTACGAGATTGTGCTTCAAACCTTTAACAAATGCCACTCTGTTTATTGTAAATTGCCCATTCGTGATTTTGCCATAACCTCGAATAGGACAAGTGTCGTTGTTACTGTAGCGAACGTTCCCTGCATCATCCAAAGTTCTATAATCCCTGAGATACTCCCTCGTGCCAGTCATATGTCTAGAGCAGCCACTGTCCATGTACCATTTAGTGTCATACCGCTAGTTCGACATAACCTGCAATCAATCAAGAAGAGTTGGTACCCAATCAATCTTGGGTCCTCAAGGTAAGCAAAGGATTCTTGAATCCACTTTTCAACAGCCTCTTATGTTATTTCATTAGTTGAGAGGTTTATCATGTTCTCCAAAGTTTCATGTGATGAGCATGATGAACCAGAAAATGAATTCGAAGAGCTTTTTGTTAGAACTGATGTGTCTGAAGAGGTTGAAATTATGGAAACCTTCGGAACCCAAATTTGTTTGGATGATTTTGATTTGGAAGAATTTGAAGAACTCAATGACCTGAAGATTTTGTTTTTGCAGTTAAATTTTCTTTCATGTCATTTCTTTTCCAATTGGTGTTCAGTTTTTCATTTGTTGATTTCTTTGATAAAGAACTACACAATGTGGAAGTACACAGGTACTCCTCATATGCAAGCTTGAAATCGTTTAGTGATAGATCCTTATCCTTGAACAGATTCAAATTTTTGTCTAGCCAAACATGAAATGTATCTATCAAATTATCTCCCTTGGAAAATGCTTTCTTTGATGGTTTTTGAAACATAGGATTTGGGAAATTTGGTTTTGATGGTACAAAGGATGGTTTAGAAAATTGCTTAGTTTTAACTTTTGAATCCTTCGTATCCATTGGTTTTGTTCCAGAGGTGGAAGCCTTCGTATTGGTGGGTTTTGATGGTATGAAGGGTGTTTTTCTTTTCACAAGATTTGATAATTGTTTAGCTTTCAAATTCACAGCAGTTGATTTTGTTTTGGAAGTTGATGCGAAGTTTTGAACTTATGGTCTTTTCAAAATTTGTGGTTTTTGTACCGCAGGTTTGGAAATAGTTATCTTTGGTTTTGTAACAGCATTTTCAAAAGATTGTGCAAGAGGTACACTTTCGCATGACTCCATTAACTAAAAAACATCCATCTTCGGAGCTATGGGTTAATCCAAAACTTGAATTTGTTTGTAATTTCTGTTAGTGTAAATGTGATTTTCATTTTTGTCATTTAAAAGATGAGTCAAATTCTCTGGAATCTTGTTTTGTTCATAACAAAGACGATTGTAAATGTTATGCCCATATAAATCTTGTTTTCGAACATTTATTTTTACTTCCACCTTTTTATTCATGTTGTTTTCAAGCATCTTTGAGGATGAGAAGAATCCTTCCTCAGTGACTATGGAATTATCCTCCTCAACAAGTTTCACCAAATCATTGTCAATTAAACGTGAACCACCAGGTTTCATAAAGATAGAATTTTTGAAGTAAGAAACCTTCGGATAGATACATGCAACATTGACTAGCCTTTTTGAATTGTCTTTGAGATATTGATCATAAGAGACACATTCATCAGAAACTTGTATTTTTGTTTTTACAATCTCATTATTGTCCTTTGGAAATTCAGGTTGTCTATGTTGAACATTGCATATGTCAGCAGAATGATAAATGCAAGTGATATGAGAGTACAGACGTTTTGCAGTTTCACAAAAGATATTGCGTTGTTTTAGCACTACATCATTGTTATTTAAAATTTTCTCTCTATTCGCCTCTAACAGTGAGATTCTTAAGTTGGCTTTTTCTAGGGACAACTTCATACTTTCTACTCTCCCCCTCAACTGTATAATCTCCTGGTCATTCACCTTAGCCCTATTTTTAGCATCAATAAGCAATTTGTTCATCACAGAGCAATCACATGTTATTTCATTAATATCAGCTGAAAATATGAATTCTATATTAAAGAAAAGTAGACATCTGCGGCCTAAAGGCGACCAGCTTTCAATACTAGTTGATACCTTATGCTGCCATTTTATTTTGATGCAGGAATGTTAAAAGATAAGAGAAGTTTAGTTACTTGTTCCGGATTGGTCTGACGAGAGTCCTTCGCCATTAAGCAAATCTCCTCTTCATTATCTGAAAAATCATCAAACCAAATCTTCGGAACAACTGCAGCAATCACATTCTTTGTCTTTCATCCCTTGTAAGCCAGACCTCTGAACTCTTCTAGACCAATGTCTTCATCATCTTCACTCTCCTCAGAGGTACCCTTTAGGAAGCTCTTACCATCATCATAGGCAATGAATGCACTATGAGTTGGCTTCCTTACTTCCTCGTCTTCGGAGTCAGATGACCACACCTGGTACGTACACATTCTGTCTTCCAAAGCCATCAAGGCCAGATCCTTGGTTTTCTCTCTTACCTCCTCCATCTTCCTTGCATAATAGGCTTCATCCTTGACTTGGGTCTGCTTGTCATTTCTTTTGCGAAGCATGCAGTCTTTTGTGAAATGATTTTTACCATGGCTAAAGTTGCAGTCGTACCCAGAGTCACCAGCAATCTTCTTGTCTTCAGATCTGTTCTTTGGAGCCTCCGAAGTCTTTGTTTCAATAGGCTTCAGAGTTGAAGATTTGGGAGTTTCCTCCTTAGGTGTGTACATCTCTGGTTTGGGTTTCGGAGTATAAGAAGTTTTGTTGAAGGGTTTCACAAAAGGTTTTGCTGAGTTAGATTTGTTCACAAATGGTTTCCTGAACCTACGATTGTTTGCAGCATACAAAGCAATTGTTTCTCCATTTTCTCCTTCCATATAACCATCAGGCTCATCCTTGGCTTCTTTTTCTTCGACATTTGACACAAGAGCTAATGAACAAGAACCATCATTCTCGCTTCTTCTTCCACAGATGTCTGGTTCATGAGATTTAATGAGATTATAGAGAGCTGCTATAGAATATGTGTTGATGTTTTCATAAGACTTGATCATCAGCATGATAGGTCTCCATTCAGGCCTTAAACTATAGAGGAATTTGATGTTGATCTCTTGTTGACTTCGGGTTTCACCATAATTTTCCAGATCATACGCCATTTTACTGTAATGTTCATAAGCTTGTTCCAGGGATTCATTTTCTTGTTGCTTGAAGTTACCGAAGTCAGCCAACACATCTTGAACAACACTCGATTGAAGAGTGTTATCACCATCAAATCTCACTGCAAGTCGATCCCAGATTTCCTTGGCAGATTTAGCACCTGAGATGTGATGTCTGACATCTGGACCAAGTCCACTTCGAAGTTCTCGCATGGCTCGTTCATCATTTCTGACTTTCTTCAAGTCAGCAGCAGTGAGAACTTCAGCATCATCACCATCAACAACTATGAATCGTCCTTCAATGTCAGTGTGAGGACCATCTCTGATAGATCTCCAAATATCCTTCTCTTCATCTAGACCTTCTAGATAATCTCTCATACGATCAGACCAGTAATCGTAGTAGCTAGGAACAAGAACAGGAGCTTTAATGGATGAGCCAATCAGATTGGCATAGTTCAACATATTTGCATAAGTATGAAGAACACGATAAGAAATGGATAACAGGTGCCGAATGCTTTGATTTCACGTATTAGGGTTTTACAAATGAGAATGAATCTCGAACGAACACACGACACAGACAGGTATCACTGATATTTATACATGATCAGTGATACAAATAGTACAAAAGATATCATAGAATATTCGTACAGTGTACTATCCAATAGGAATGATTTATTGTGCAACACGTAGTCTGCCAGATATGCGTGCACCAAAAGCAGTTATTACAGATAAGTCTTCGGATCCTCTAGGATAAACCCTTCGGAGTCTTCAGGCTTCGGGGTCTTCTATTCTTGATCTTCAGGTCTTCGAATGGTCCTGCACTTCAGCACAAATATTCTCAACAAGGGTGTCTTCTTTCAAAATTATCGACTCTTGACTCAATAGGCAAAGGAAGTTTTAGATTTTGAAATAGCATGCAATAATGTTTATATGGTCTTGAGATAAGAAAAAACACCAAGGTATATGGAAATGTATACTAATTTGAAAGTAAAATATTAGCAATTCTTAAATATTACAAATAAATAGTAGTTGAAAACTCATGAAAGCATACGTGGATTTACGATGTAGTAATTATAATTTTATTGAAACTAAATAAAAAGGGTGGTGAAGAGAAAGTTGGAAGTTAAATGCTGGAAACATTTATCAATGCTTTACTAAGCACTCAAATAAAAATTAATTAATATTTAATTGTTATTTATATAGAATCAGGGCCTAATGTTAAGAATTTGTATTGGGCCTACAAAATGCTGCGGCCGGCCCTGCCACCACAACACCGACAAAACCTACATGGCAAGCACCCAACACCCATTTGCATGAGAGATTGGCCTTTTTCACCACCAACGTTCCGGCCTTCATGTCTGCATGCGCACCCCTCATCTTGTTCCACTCAGCATCGATTTCATATTTCAAAAGAGCCATCTCCAGTTGCATTTCGAGGCACATAAATTCGCATATAGAGGTGCAACATGGTCTTGGTCGTTGGCATAAAACCCGTTAAAGGAGAAGATTTTCTTTGAAGCCATTGATATTTAAGGGAAGAAGATGGGTGTTTAGGTGTTTTTACACAACTATGTAACAAGGCTTGACAACTTGTTCCCATTAGGGATTGCTTTTTTATATGGAGGGGACCATGCAGTGATTGAATGGGAAAACTTGAGGACCAAGTAGAATACAGTGTCACGCCACGTAATTGGCAGCCATGCCATGACTACTTGACAGCCACATCAGTATGAAAATAATATGTGGCATAGGTCACCGATTAACTTGTAAGACCCGTTCCGCCGAGTCGCGGCCCGGAGGAATCTGCGGCGCGGCTTTAGGATGAATCTAGAATCGCGTAGGATTTGTACGCGAGGCGCGGTTCGAAAGAATCCGCGGCGCGGTGCGCCGCAGTCATGAAAAACCCTAATTCGGATTTAAACGCCTATATAAAGGGTCCCAGCCCTAGGGTTCGTGTTTTTGGAAGTTCTCTGGAGTGGGGACGACTAGTTTCAGCAGAGACTCTTTGGTTCGAGACTTTGGAGGGTTTTTGAGATTAGAAGAGGGAGATCCAACGCGAGAGAAGGCTTGCGACGGATCGTGGGCATCACTCCGCTTTTCAGAAGTAAGGTAAGAAGATTTACCTTTCTGACTTTCCTTTTTATCTCGTCATGGGGTATTACCCATTGGTTTGTAGCCTTAGATGACTTGTAACAATTAGGGTTTGGACCAAGGACATGCATGGACTTGCATGTCCATAAGGAAGTGACCTTAGGGTAGTTTCTGATCCCAGGAAGGGTGTAGAAAGGAACCCTAGCCGATTGATGTACTGTTAATCGCTGAAAAACATTTTGAAATGTTACGAGCCGCGACGCGGACTGGCTATGTCAGCGGCGCGGACTCGGCTGAAACCCCGTAATTGTGCAATGGTAGCCGCGGCGCATAGGGCGAGGAGCCACGCCGCGGCGAGCGACTGTTTGACCAGAAATTTAGTTTGACCACGGTTTGATGGCAAATAGTGAGTCTAACCTTTAGACAGATCTGTAAGAGCTTAGTCAGTAATTGATATGTTGTATGTGTGTGGGATTTAGGTGTGTGGACGAGCTAAGTGGGGATATTAGAGAATATCTGTGCGGTTTCGAATCAGGTGAGTATCCTCACCTTACTATATGATGTTGCATGTTAGGCATCTTGTGTGTTATTTACAGTTATATGATTTGCTCTATATCTGTGGTTATTTGTTGTTGGGCTCAGTACTGATGCGTGTCCCCTCGTAGCTGTTGTATGGCGAGTTGGACTATTGCCTTGTCCCATAGCTGTTGTATGATGGGCTGGGCTATAACCGGGAACCCATAGCTGTTGTATGATGGGTAGAACCTTCCCGTGTCCATAGCTGTTGTATGATGGACGCCCGTAGCTGTTATATGGCGGGTAGGGTCGGGTCGTTCTCGAGGACGGGTTGTTTAATGTGTGGGCATGTATGGTAATTTGTGGAACTCACTAAGCTTTATGCTTACCCGTTGATTTTAAAACATTTTCAGGTACTTCAGTTGATAAAGGGGTGAACTCGGCGTGACGGCGGCGCATCGCACATTTATGAATTGCAGTTATATTATTAAATAAGATTTATATAATTATGGGACGTATACACTCTGATAATAGTTTTGATGAACACCGCTTAAGCATGTTAATAAGATTATCTATATTTTTATTTACATTTTTAAAGTAAATTTTTGATTGAAAATTGGGGCGTTACAAATTGGTATCAGAGCCTTGGTTTGAGGGATTTGGATGAACTGTATTGGGAATCCAAACTCAAACTTAGGACTGAGAGCTTTTCGTTAAAGAAATAATGTTTTCTCTATAAAAGTTTTAAGTAGTTGGGTTGAATAACATGTGGAAGATTCCCTTGCATGTTCTTGTTTGATTGTTGCTTGGGGGTTTGAAACATGGTATGCACACCTGACTTATGATTTTTAACGGATAATGAGTTTCGAAAAGAATGAGATGCGATGCGAACCGTCAACCGAGCTCAAGTAAGTTTTTGTGATTCCCAATTACCCATGCCAAGTTTGTGTTATGTGATGATATATGTATGCCAGAAAATAGGCGTGGAATTTAGTTAGGAAATGCATGCTAGAAATGCTTGGATTAGGATGCCTTCTGCCTGTTGTTTGTTATTTGTGCTGCTTTAGAATCTATGCTAACACTATTAGGTTGCTTAGTGAATCCTATTGGGTTATATACAATTAGGATAAGATAGCCTAAGAATTCTTGGTCTAGCCTTACTGGCTGTTCCTTGTTTGGTTGTGACTTTGGGGTAGGATCATTTATTTTAATGTCTATCTTATTCTCGATTGTGTACGACTGTGTGTCCGTGAGGTGTCTCGATGGTGTTAGCAGAAGTTCTTTTAGGCACGGGTGGGGTGTGAGATCCTAGGTAGCATAGGATAAGTGTTAGGCACTTGGGTGCGAGACAGTATGAATACCAATGTCAAATAAATGAGTGAGTGGTGAATTAGAGTATTGGGGGAACAAATTCTGGAACAAGTACGAATAGGTGTGGAAGGTAGTACAGGGCCCGTACTACCGAAAGCATAGGATTCATACATGAGTCAGGAAGAGTTACCCAAAATTCTAAGGAACCGGGTAGGGTAGAGAATCAGGTATGATTCACATTATGGATTAGTGGCGAAAAGGAAGCACACGTCTTCATCATGGCGATGTTCGGTAATGAAGAGTGGATTGGGAGTAGTTTCGGGTGTAACCGATTGAGGTAGATCGTGATGGATCATAGGTGCATAAATTTATCGCAGTTGAGGTATCAACGAGGGTTATGATTGATAGCAATGGGTTAGCCGATGCATCTGGGTTTTGCATGTCGATGTTTCGAAGGTCTATGGATATGAATCCCGATAGACCTTATTCCTGTTTAATGGACTAACGACATGGTATGAGGATTGGATTTGTTACAAAGGTTCGAGGCGCTGATCGATCGCGATCAGCACTAGTTATTGGCACATATTCCAAGTGGGGGAGAGTTGGTGTTCTAAGAGAATAAATGAAGCTTAATGCGTGTATAGCTCAACTACTGGAATATGGGAGTACTTGCATTACGAATTATCAAACGTTAGCTTGGGTTATGATGATAGAGAGAGAAGGGATTGGCAGCTTGTTGGAAACTGTGACCTGGGAATCTGCAGATAGGTTCCAGAGGATTACTAGGTACTCCTTTAGGGAATGGACTAGAATCCAGATTGATTTAAGTGCCGACATTATGTCGACTTGTGTCACTCGAAGAGCAGGAAGGGCCCGTCCAGCTGCTGAAGCTGATGGACCTTGACTCCTGCTACCCAGCTGAAGTTAGAGTAATTAGAGACTACGTACAAGGTACGACGAAAATTCGAGTAGTGTGTGACTTATGGGATAAAGACCCACAGAAGATGGCTCCTTGGACAGATAGCCACAAGTAGAGGGTTGAAGCGGAAAGGGAAGAAGGGTTCCCAATGTGACATAACCGACCATTGAGGATGGAAGTCTCATGGCAATGAGGGAGACGGCGTGGGGATGGATACCCGCGATCTAACAAGGCAGGGAGCTCGCCGGCAGGGGCTAAGGCCTCGAAAAGGGAAAGTTGTAGTGTAACACCACGATACTTTTGATAAGTATTAAAATGTTAATTATAGTGTATTTATGATTTAACATGGTGTTTTAAGTATTAGAAAGTGATACTAAAAGAAAAGGGTAAATTGGTCATTTTACCATAAAAGGGTATTTTGGTCATTTGACCATGTGAGGGACCAATTATGTAAAAATATTGTTGCTTGTGGCAAAAATATAAGAAATGAAAGTTTTATGTCATAAAACTTGATTATTGAGGCCAAAGTTCAAGAAAATGAACTTAGGGACCAAATTTGTAAATTTTGGAAGTATAAATAGAAGAGTTGACTCTCTTCTTTGGCTGACCATTTGTGCAGCAACGGGAAGGATTTTGGTGAACAAATTCTGCAGAGATCATGAGGCTTGAAGCAGGAAAATCGAAATCATGAATTGGAATTTAAGTTTCCAAGCAATCAAGGTTAGTAAACTTGATTTTTAACCAAGTTCTTGATGGTGTTCTTGAAGGGTTTTATAGAAACTGAAATTTGTAAATTTCAGTTATGTTTATGTGGTTTAAATGGTTTAATACTTCCAGTAAGTCATGCTAAAAGGACTTAATGCAAGAAAATGGAAGTAGGTTGCTATTTGTGATGAATTTGAAGTTTTGGGTCTTGGAACTAAGAACCCTAATTCCTCATTTTGATTGATTGAGTTGTTTGTAATGGTTGAAAACCTTGTTTTAATATAAGGTTTTAGCCTAGGAATAAACCCAACCGATTAAGTTGAGCAATAAGTGCTTAAAATGGAAAAATGGAAATTTCTAGCACAAAATCGGAGTTTCTGCACCTCTGTCCAGCGCTCGCGACTCGACCAGGTGGTCGCTCGCGACTCGAAGAGGGTCCTTTGCGACTCGACCAGATGGTTGGTCGCGACTCGAGCCCTGGGCAGAAACCATTTCAGCTTCTGTTAAAATTTAGTGAATTTTCCAAGTTTGATTCTTGTGCTAGGCTTATCCGATTGACCTGAAATTTTAAACATAGGTCTAATATGTTGTAAAACTTCATGGAAAATTATCGGAATACGAATACGACCTCCCGAAAGTACTATAGTAGAATACGCGTGTTTCGGGAAGTGTATTAAATTTTATAACGATGGTTATTGATTGGAAATGCTTGGAAATGGTCCCCAATTGTATTGTACAGGACTCTTATGTATTAGAGTCAATTGAAATGATTATTAACCTATTATCATTAGATACGAAATGGATAAATAGGTATGGGACAAAATGGTTGTGGTGCACGCAAAAGCAAGAAACAACCGGATTCAAATGCAGCTAGCATCCAGGTGAGTAATCTCACTGTTATCCGTTGTGATATATGTTATATGAGCAGCTGCAGATGAATATGATCTTGGGGGACAAAAATGACAAATTACATGATTTGATATATAACAAGACCAGATAAGCCGTGAGTCTTTAATAGACAAGAACGGAGCTGTGAGTCAAACTTATATAGACAAGACCGGATAAGCCGTGAGTCTAGGCAACAGCGGGCTAACCCGTGAGCCAAGGCAACAGCGGGCTAACCCGTGAGCCATATTTGATTTTGTATTGCACGATAATACATATATATATATAATCTATGATATGACAAGACCAGATAAGCCGTGAGTCATTGCGATGACAAGAACGGAGCTGTGAGTCCAATATAATTAGGCAAGACCGGATAAGCCGTGAGTCATTGCGATGACAAGAACGGAGCCGTGAGTCTAGGCAAAAGCGGGATAACCTGTGAGCCATAAATGATTATAAAATGAAATGAAATTAACTGGTGCGGCCTATAAGGCTATGATATTTGGCTATGATATTGTTACCGGTACATGATGTGGCCTTTTGGCTATGATATCGGGTTATTAAACCCAGCTGGTGCGGCCTGCGGGCTATGATTTATATATTGATAATGTTTTGGTGCAGCTTATATAGCTATGACACAGGGTGCAGCTTAAATAGCCATGAAATACGATGCGGTCAATTATGACTAAGAAATATGGGACGGAAATGTATGCAAATAACAACCCGTAAGACTTTGCGATAGGATGTGCAATCCTAAGACATATACGGTTAGCCAGAACGGCTAGGAGTTTGGAACCGATATCCAGACAGAGATATACGGTTAATAGATTTATCATATATAGGAAATTATATATGAATGTATTATTATATGTGTTATTTGCAGATACGATTACTCACTGAGCTTCGTAGCTCATACCGTTTGTTAAATGTCCCTGCAGGTTAGCATAACCCTGATAAGGGTAAGGAAAAAGTCCGTGACTCAAGAAGTGGACTTATAGATGCTGTCAGTAGCAGCCCGGCTTATAAGGAGGTTATTATACTTGTATACTCCTTGATACACTTGTACCCGTTTTTATTAAAAATATACCCCTTTGTATATGGTTTTAAGTTTTGAAACCTATGTTTTAAATGAAAAATTTTCAGGGGTGTTTTTGTTTTAAAAGCCGGGCGTTACAAGTTGGTATTAGAGCCGTGGTTTAAGTGAACTAGGTGTCTATAGAGTAGATCCCTGGACTTAAACCTTGAGAGATAGTAGACATGATATATAGTTAGGTGTATATAGTTGTTATTATACATATATAATCGTTGCTGACTTCTGACGTATAAGAAGTATGAGCAGTAAATCTTCTTAGGAAGAATTTAGGGCGTGGAGCTTTAAGAGGCGGACCAGCCCTTTCTCAAGGCTCTATTGAACGAGGGGCAAAGAGACAAGTAGCAGAAAACCCACATGACAAGCAACAGTAGTTGCTGTGGTCAGATAAAGAAATTGGGTGCTCACCCTGACTGATATTCAAGGTAAAAAAAAAAAGTAGCTGAGACTACAAGATAAGTAGAAAAATGTTAGTGGACTTCAGGAGAAGTTACCACGAACTGGGTCCAACCTTATAGGGAAGGGACCGAGATGAAAAAGGCGATGCGATGCAAGAAGTGCAGGAAAAGCACTCAGAAAATTGTGGAGTTGAGACTCTACCGTTGACATGCTGATATTGCAGAAAATAGGAGCAAATTGCTCGAGTTTGTTGGATGGATCGGAAGAGTGTCTAGTGCGGAGCTATAAAACACTTTCCTATGAAATACTCACATGCTAAATGTGGAATAACGGGTGATGAACCCAGGAAAGAACGGGGAGGAAAGAAAGAAGAAACAAATGGTCAAAAAGGACCAGTGATACCTTGAGTATTCCAGCAGATGGTGGAAGAAGCTCATGAGGAGACTGATAAAATTGTTTTGAATATAACCCCGTATATGTTATATTTGATCCATGAAGCTATGCTTTGGATCGATGACTTGATGTCTTGTTTGAATTTTTCATCAATGATTATGGATGAAATTTTAGAAACAGCTATAGCAGATAGCAAGTATGTTCTAGATATTGAACACCGGGAAAGTAGTCTGCCTAGGATTTACGGGACCATTTTCCCTATAAATCTGAAGCCGATGACTACCAGCGAATCTGAAGCAATTGTGCTTATGAATTGGTTAGCAATGAATTATGCTAACATGAATTGTAGAAATAAGAACATTATGATTCTTAAATCAAAAATGAAATGAGTGGAAATCCACGATAAATAACCGTTGTTGAGAATACCGGTTATTTTCCTTTGCTTAAACTCGGAAAAGAGTTAGTAAAGGAATGATGTTGTAGTTGGCACACGTGGTATGACCCAAGATAAATAAAGTAGTGATAGTAGTGTACTACTTTAAATAAATTCTCGGATGTTTCTTTTGAAAAGAATTTCCAAGATTTCTGCCACATTGGCGAGAAGAGTTTATGATTAAACTGGTCTTGGGAGCTGTTCCTGTTATTAAGGCTCCATATTGATTAGCATCTGCAGAGATGGCAGAGTGGTAAAACAATTAGAAGAAATTGTTTTTGAATCGGGGTCTCATATGGCTGAATGTGTCATGGTGAGAAGCCCTATCTTGCTTGAAAAGAAGGAAAACAAGTTAATGTGTATGTATATTGACTACTGAGAATCTGGTATTCTCGAAACCAGACTGAATATGAGGTACATTTGTACCAGATATTGGATTTATTTCACTGAGTTAAGTGATAGGTAAAATTTTCCAAGTATGAAAATTTGGCAAAAAGAAGTTTTATACTCTTTGGGCATGTTAATAATGCCAGAGATGATAAAGCAGATTCAGTGAGATGTTGTGATTAAACAGAAACCGCCTTGGGAATGTGACTGAAATTAGTAATTCCCTTGGATTGGCGGGTTATTATAGGAGAGTTGTAGAAAACTGCTCCTTGATTGTTGTCAAGTCGACTAAAGTTGACCAGTAAAAGTAAAAAGTCTGAGTGGTAGAAAGACCACATGTAATTTTTCAAAGGTTGAAACAAACCTTGTATGAAGCTCCGACGTTAGCATTAACGCTAAGCAGAGAAGATAAAATTGTTTTATATAAACGCATCCAAAGTTGATTTTGGATACATGATATTGCAGTGGCAATTATGATTTTGGCATTTAAGCTTTGGAGACACTACTGATGTGGTGTAAAGCTTACTGTTTATACGGATCATAAAAGTTTGAAGTACTAAAAGATTTCGGTTATGAAATCTTGTACCATCTCGGAAAGACGAATGTGATTATAGATGCCTCGAATTGAAAAGAGTATCTTTTGAAAGATGCAACCACATATGTGAGTGTGGCGAATTGATTACCCGAGTTGATTCAGGTAGCACAGAAAGAAGGGTGCAAGTCTGAAAACGTGAAAAGTGAATGAATGATTAGCTATTGAAAGAAGCTAGTTAGAAACTCACGACGATTGAAAACCCTTGGGTTGTGTATGTGAGTTCCAAAGCAAAGTGAGATATGAAATTTACCCTTAAAAGATGTATATTTGGGTAAATATGCAGTATACCCGGAGCAATACCAAACTGTGCAGGATAATATAAACTATGTATTGGTGGCCGGGACTAAAGAAAGACATTAAAAGACATGTGAAAAGTGTTTGACTTGTGTGTAACTACAGTCAAATAATTAGAAACATACGTAAAATTAAGCCGTTGTCGGTCCCAAAGAAGAAATGGGACGAAAATATTACCGCATGGGTATGAGACCATATGGGTAATTTCAGGTGAATTGATGAAGTCAGTGTAGATTTATACTGACTAAGGAAGAAATTAAGACCGAAAAATAGTGAAAAACTATATAGAAGAAGAAATTTCCCGACGTGCATTACCGGTAGCGACTGTATCGAGTCGAGAAACTAGAATTATCCGATGATTTAGCTCAAAAGTACTGGTAAGTACTGTATAAAATTTGCGGATTGGTAGACGAGGTGAGATAATGATGCAGACTCAACTAGAGATACTTGAAATTTCACAATAGACCCTGGTGAAAGATGAAAGATCGCCTATCTTTGGTAGGATCCGTAGATAATAACAGTTTTCGTATTAGCAGTTAGATGGCCTGTATAATGTATAGTATAGAGTATCGTGTTGCACGCAGATTTACTAAACTGAAGTTGGAGAGAAGCCGTTGGCTGGACTTGAAATTTTACCTCAAACAGAATAAAAGATTTGACAAATTCGAGAAAATTTGGAAATAGGCAAAGAGTAGGTAAAAGTGGTATGCGGATCACTGCATGAAAACCTTCAAATTCAAGTAAAGGAAGGTGGTGATACTCAAGATAAACCTTTGGAAAGACTAAAAATCTGCTTGGGACGAAAAGAAAGTCAAGTCCTAGTCCATTGGACTTTTCTATATGTCTCAAAGCTTAAGAATTTTGGTGTACCGATCGAAGATTCTTGATGAACTTCGATATATTTGTAATGTTTTCTATGGGTCTCATAATTCTGAGAACATAGACTGATAAATTTCAACGAAGACCCCGTGTTGAAATTGAGGTAAATGAGAAGTTATGGTACCCGGGACAACCGGATGAATGATATGTGAATGGTGATATAATCACGGAATAAGAAGATTAAAATGGTTAAGTGCTTAGGCAATACCATTAATGGTTCCATGTGATATGGGAAACCAATATTGTAATGAGATAGAAATACCCTCGCTCGTTTGTATGATTTCGGGGACGAAATCTTTTGAAGGAGGGGAGAATTTGTAACACCACGATACTTTTGATAAGTATTAAAATGTTAATTATAGTGTATTTATGATTTAACATGGTGTTTTAAGTATTAGAAAGTGATACCAGAAGAAAAGGGTAAATTGGTCATTTTACCATAAAAGGGTATTTTGGTCATTTGACCATGTGAGGGACGAATTATGTAAAAATATTGTTGCTTGTGGCAAAAATATAAGAAATGAAAGTTTTATGTCATAAAACTTGATTATTGTGGCCAAAGTTCAAGAAAATGAACTTAGGGACCAAATTTGTAAATTTTGGAAGTATAAATAGAAGAGTTGACTCTCTTCTTTGGCTGACCATTTGTGCAGCAACGGGAAGGATTTTGGTGAACAAATTCTGCAGAGATCATGAGGCTTGAAGCAGGAAAATCGAAATCATGAATTGGAATTTAAGTTTCCAAGCAATCAAGGTTAGTAAACTTGATTTTTAACCAAGTTCTTGATGGTGTTCTTGAAGGGTTTTATAGAAACTGAAATTTGTAAATTTCAGTTATGTTTATGTGGTTTAAATGGTTTAATACTTCCAGTAAGTCATGCTAAAAGGACTTAATGCAAGAAAATGGAAGTAGGTTGCTATTTGTGATGAATTTGAAGTTTTGGGTCTTGGAACTAAGAACCCTAATTCCTCATTTTGATTGATTGAGTTGTTTGTAATGGTTGAAAACCTTGTTTTAATATAAGGTTTTAGCCTAGGAATAAACCCAACCGATTAAGTTGAGCAATAAGTGCTTAAAATGGAAAAATGGAAATTTCTAGCACAAAATCGGAGTTTCTGCACCTCTGTCCAGCGCTCGCGACTCGACCAGGTGGTCGCTCGCGACTCGAAGAGGGTCCTTTGCGACTCGACCAGATGGTTGGTCGCGACTCGAGCCCTGGGCAGAAACCATTTCAGCTTCTGTTAAAATTTAGTGAATTTTCCAAGTTTGATTCTTGTGCTAGGCTTATCCGATTGACCTGAAATTTTAAACATAGGTCTAATATGTTGTAAAACTTCATGGAAAATTATCGGAATACGAATACGACCTCCCGAAAGTACTATAGTAGAATACGCGTGTTTCGGGAAGTGTATTAAATTTTATAACGATGGTTATTGATTGGAAATGCTTGGAAATGGTCCCCAATTGTATTGTACAGGACTCTTATGTATTAGAGTCAATTGAAATGATTATTAACCTATTATCATTAGATACGAAATGGATAAATAGGTATGGGACAAAATGGTTGTGGTGCACGCAAAAGCAAGAAACAACCGGATTCAAATGCAGCTAGCATCCAGGTGAGTAATCTCACTGTTATCCGTTGTGATATATGTTATATGAGCAGCTGCAGATGAATATGATCTTGGGGGACAAAAATGACAAATTACATGATTTGATATATAACAAGACCAGATAAGCCGTGAGTCTTTAATAGACAAGAACGGAGCTGTGAGTCAAACTTATATAGACAAGACCGGATAAGCCGTGAGTCTAGGCAACAGCGGGCTAACCCGTGAGCCAAGGCAACAGCGGGCTAACCCGTGAGCCATATTTGATTTTGTATTGCACGATAATACATATATATATATAATCTATGATATGACAAGACCAGATAAGCCGTGAGTCATTGCGATGACAAGAACGGAGCTGTGAGTCCAATATAATTAGGCAAGACCGGATAAGCCGTGAGTCATTGCGATGACAAGAACGGAGCCGTGAGTCTAGGCAAAAGCGGGATAACCTGTGAGCCATAAATGATTATAAAATGAAATGAAATTAACTGGTGCGGCCTATAAGGCTATGATATTTGGCTATGATATTGTTACCGGTACATGATGTGGCCTTTTGGCTATGATATCGGGTTATTAAACCCAGCTGGTGCGGCCTGCGGGCTATGATTTATATATTGATAATGTTTTGGTGCAGCTTATATAGCTATGACACAGGGTGCAGCTTAAATAGCCATGAAATACGATGCGGTCAATTATGACTAAGAAATATGGGACGGAAATGTATGCAAATAACAACCCGTAAGACTTTGCGATAGGATGTGCAATCCTAAGACATATACGGTTAGCCAGAACGGCTAGGAGTTTGGAACCGATATCCAGACAGAGATATACGGTTAATAGATTTATCATATATAGGAAATTATATATGAATGTATTATTATATGTGTTATTTGCAGATACGATTACTCACTGAGCTTCGTAGCTCATACCGTTTGTTAAATGTCCCTGCAGGTTAGCATAACCCTGATAAGGGTAAGGAAAAAGTCCGTGACTCAAGAAGTGGACTTGTAGATGCTGTCAGTAGCAGCCCGGCTTATAAGGAGATTATTATACTTGTATACTCCTTGATACACTTGTACCCGTTTTTATTAAAAATATACCCCTTTGTATATGGTTTTAAGTTTTGAAACCTATGTTTTAAATGAAAATTTTTCAGGGGTGTTTTTGTTTTAAAAGCCGGGCGTTACAAGTAGCTTGGAGGAGGAAGATGGGAGTGTCATTGCGTGCTGGAGCTAGCAAGTGGTTATTGGTGCATCGAGTAGCTTTTCACCTTATGGTAAAGGTGTTTGGAATAGCTTTGAGTAAAGGGAATTCTGCAAATTCAAGGAAGCGGTTGGAGGTTGTATGCATTGCGAAGAGGCAAAGATCTTGGCCATGCTATGGATGCGTGGTCACTTCCATGGGAGTTTTGATTATTTCCATTAAGGCACGGAGAACGTTGGACGATTGCATTTCGTTTCAACTCAGGACCTGGATGGCAGTAGGAGCGAGAGAGTCAAGTTTGGTATAAAAAGGGGCAGAGCATGGAAGTTGGGACGCCAGACTAAGGGGACAACGCAACCTGTTGGTTCGACTGCAAGATTACGCAAGCTATGGTGACTTGGGACACAAGGGTTCTGCTTGCATGGACTGATACTCAGAAGGATTGACGCAGAGAAATTATTCAGAGACCGGGAATCTACTTCAGGCTTCAGCAAGAGTTATGCATGTAGGACAAACGTTTTCGAAATAAGGAATGTGTCATATGTGACAGCTCATCTCAGGAGCGCTAGTCAATAGTTTCAAGGAATGAAAGTATCGCGAGCCGAGAATCCTTCCCAGGCAGGAAAGGCTGGGCGAAGTTAGGAAGGGGTCGGAGCGAGGTTCTAAGGAAACATTTTGGTGAGATTGTGTATTGATCGGGAAGGATCAGCGCGGAAGCAACATATTAAGCAACGATAATATGAAGACAGGACGAGGGTTATGCTAAGCAATGCTAGGAACAAGGATAAGCGTTGGCCAGGAGCATTGGGTCGTATTGGTGTAGTGATCGATTAAGGATTTTACGTCCTGGAGAATTGGTATCTCACGTAGGTACCGGGGTACTGTGCCATGTTCGAGGTTGTGCCCCCTCGTGCCTCGGTGAGAGATAAGGTGTTGTCGGATGGAGTGTGTTATGTTGAGGTCGTACTGTGCTGTGTTCTGGTGAATACTTCATGCTGATCGGGAGTGCCGGGAGCTTTATTGTAGCAATACTGTGACGTGTTCCCTCGAGTATGAGATACGGTTTTAGTAGGCTGATTGGTCAGATTGGGTTGTGGGGCAGATGATTTCTGTGCAGGATGAGATATTGGTTATCTGGGTGCCGAGGATTAGTACCCTTAGGGTTGTTCAGTAGGATGAGAGATGATTATGGATCCTTCCATGATCGCAATTGCCGGAGTAGTTGAGGTGAAGACTACCTTGGTTTTGCTGATGGCTGTTTAGCTGGTGAGAATGAAAACCAAGGGCGGATCAGGGCGACATGCAGAGTGGGCGGATTGGATTCAAGATAAGGATTTAGATGGGAAACCGTGGAAGGGAATGCCTTTAGGTGAGTCAGTTCAGGTAAATGAAGGTTGTGGGGTAGGGTTAGCGAAGGATGGCTAACCCATTATGATCGTCGTGGATGTTAGATATAGACAGAGCTTTTGTACGGTGATGAACGAAGAAGTTTGTGTCAAGTTTTTCGTTGCTCGAGGGGCAACACGGATGTGTATGATATTGGAGAGGATTACTGGTGATCTGGCCGGTAAGGAAGTGGGGAATGGTTAAGAGGAGAGAGGTTTGATCGGTGGAAAGGTCAAGGTCAATCATCAAAAGATAGGTAGCTGATTTGGTCTTCGAGGAATTCTGAGGTAGAATTTGGAGGTATGCCTGTATGGGTTCATCGCGGAAGTACCAAGGAACCCATCAGAGTATTGATAGAACCGAGGATGTCGTAGACCGTTGGAGCAGGAGTGCTCGCTTTGAGTCTGTTATAGTATGCTGCGCTACAAAGGGTGGATGATGTTAAGGCTCGGGAGAAGGTATCCCGATATGGTGCTCTGGATGGTGATATTAGGTAAGGAGGTGCAGCTCACTTAGGAGTTTAGGAGAAGGTTCGTAAAGTTGCGACATCCAACTTCGTTTCAGTATTGTGAATCATCCTTAGAAGGATGGCTGTATGGAGAGATCGATGTAGGAGTTCCTTCGGGATTACGTTCTTAGTTTGATGGGAGTTGTAGTTTCCTATGTAAAGTTGGTTGAGTCCTTTATGATAATGGTTAGCACACGAGAAATGGTCTCTTGTGCAAGAAGTCGTACGGGAGAGAGTGTCAGGATTTCTATGTGTTCAGGAAGAGATTGTAGACTGATTTGAGCCGGAAGAAGAATCATGATAATATGCAGTGATAGGACCTGAGTTTATCGGTCAGAGTTTTGTCGTTAAGGTACCGATGTACTGGAAAGTGGGACCCCGGGTATACAGGATCGTTGTTAGTGTGGTAGATAGAATCTATGGCTCGGTCAGGCTTATAGTAACTTCTAGATTTCTTAGTTGAGGCTGTGCAATGCGGCACATTCTGTAGTGTGCAATTGGGAGAGAAATTGCGAGACGATGGTCCGATCTCGAGTTCCAGGTTGGAAGTTTTGTTTTTCTTAAGGTGTCGCCTTGGGAGGGGGTTATTAGGAATCGAGGAAAGCCTGGCTTTAGGTATATTGGACCATATCGAATCATCTCACAAGTAGGTAAGGTAGCCTACCGATTGAAGCTGCCAGAGCAGCTTAGCCAGATTCACGACACGTTCCACGTTTCCCGACTCAGGAAGTGAATTACCGATGAAACTTCAATTGTGCCCTTGGAGGGTATCCAATTTGACGAATGCTTGAACTATGTGGAGCGACCGGTTGCTATCAAAGAAAGGGAAAATAAAGACTTTACGAAATAAGATGATAGGGGTAGTTAAGGTGCTGTGGCAGCATTGTAAGGGGTCTGAATGGACTTGGGAATCCGAGGAAGAAATGCGAAGGCATTACCCCGAGTTGTTTACAGGCACAGATTTCGGGGACGAAATCCTTTCAAGTGGGGGAGAATTGTAAGACCCGTTCCGCCGAGTCGCGGCCCGGAGGAATCCGCGGCGCGGCTTTAGGATGAATCTAGAATCGCGTAGGATTTGTACGCGCGGCGCGGTTCAAAAGAATCCGCGGCGCGGTGCGCCGCAGTCATGAAAAACCCTAATTCGGATTTAAACGCCTATATAAAGGGTCCCAGCCCTAGGGTTCGTGTTTTTGGAAGTTCTCTGGAGTGGGGACGACTAGTTTCAGCAGAGACTCTTTGGTTCGAGACTTTGGAGGGTTTTTGAGATTAGAAGAGGGAGATCCAACGCGAGAGAAGGCTTGTGACGGATCGTGGGCATCACTCCGCTTTTCAGAAGTAAGGTAAGAAGATTTACCTTTCTGACTTTCCTTTTTATCTCGTCATGGGGTATTACCCATTGGTTTGTAGCCTTAGATGACTTGTAACAATTAGGGTTTGGACCAAGGACATGCATGGACTTGCATGTCCATAAGGAAGTGACCTTAGGGTAGTTTCTGATCCCAGGAAGGGTGTAGAAAGGAACCCTAGCCGATTGATGTACTGTTAATCGCTGAAAAACATTTTGAAATGTTACGAGCCGCGACGCGGACTGGCTATGTCAGCGGCGCGGACTCGGATGAAACCCCGTAATTGTGCAATGGTAGCCGCGGCGCGTAGGGCGAGGAGCCACGCCGCGGCAAGCGACTGTTTGACCAGAAATTTAGTTTGACCACGGTTTGATGGCAAATAGTGAGTCTAACCTTTAGACAGATCAGTAAGAGCTTATTCAGTAATTGATATGTTGTATGTGTGTGGGATTTAGGTGTGTGGACGAGCTAAGTGGGGATATTAGAGAATATCTGTGCGGTTTCGAATCAGGTGAGTATCCTCACCTTACTATATGATGTTGCATGTTAGGCATCTTGTGTGTTATTTACAGTTATATGATTTGCTCTATATATGTGGTTATTTGTTGTTGGGCTCAGTACTGATGCATGTCCCCTCGTAGCTGTTGTATGGCGAGTTGGACTATTGCCTTGTCCCATAGCTGTTGTATGATGGGCTGGGCCATAACCGGGAACCCATAGCTGTTGTATGATGGGTAGAACCTTCCCGTGTCCATAGCTGTTGTATGATGGACGCCCGTAGCTGTTGTATGGCGGGTAGGGTCGGGTCGTTCTCGAGGACGGGTTGTTTAATGTGTGGGCATGTATGGTAATTTGTGGAACTCACTAAGCTTTATGCTTACCCGTTGATTTTAAAACATTTTCAGGTGCTTCAGTTGATAAAGGGGTGAACTCGGCGTGACGGCGGCGCATCGCACATTTATGAATTGCAGTTATATTATTAAATAAGATTTATATAATTATGGGACGTATACACTCTGATAATAGTTTTGATGAACACCGCTTAGGCATGTTAATAAGATTATCTATATTTTTACTTACATTTTTAAAGAAAATTTTTGATTGAAAATTGGGGCGTTACATAACTTGTGTTAGGTGACCTATTTACCCGGTTTAATTAGAGTTAATGCCCTTAAAAAAAGAGAACCATGGGGGGATTTTAAAACAAATAGGATAAGTTCCGTGTGCCTCAGTGAATTTTTCCCAAAATTAAAACAAAGGGATATTTACAAAAATAAAAGGTTTTGACTCACTTTTCCTTTTAACTGTTTGGCCCTCCAACTTATAGCATTATCGATTTCAGACACAACATAAAGTTGTATTTCTTTTGATTTGTTTATTCCCTTAAAAAAAATTCTCTCGGGCTCTACACTATATATATATATATATATATATATATATATATATATATATATATATATATATATATATATATATATATATATATATATATATATATATATATATATATATATATATAGGCACACACACATTTTATAATATAAGATCATGTGATGAAAAATCAGTAATTTTGTTGACATGTATCCCCAAGTGGGAAGAATTCATTTGTACTTACTTAGGAGACCAGGTGAAATCTAGTCTCTAATTGTTTCATACATAAGCATGCATTTTTTTAAAATCCTTTAATTATTACATAAGACTACTTTTCATATTAAAGCAATGTATTTTCAAATATGCCATTATATATTAACTACTTTCCATTCATGTAATTTAGTCTCAACATATACAGTACTAAACTAATCATATCATAAAGGTTTCCAAGTACCACATATCATTTAAGTTTCAAGATGACTGCAATCTACTGAAGTTAATAAGTTTTCCTTTTCCAGTTTTATTTCCATGTTTGCTATCTCATTTTATACTAGTTTAGATTGAGAGTTCTTGAAAATCTGGTATTTTCGTAGATGGCATATGCAAAAATCCATGATGGAATCTGCAAAAATACTTGATCTTCAATCAAAATATCAAATTTTTGCAGATGGCATCCGAAAATCTTATATTGTTCTTGATTATAAAGGATTTTACAGATGCTATCTGCGAAAATCCCATATAAATTTGAAGATCTAGGATTTTTTCAGATGTCATTTTCAAAAATATCATATCTTCAAGCAACATCTGGGGGTTTTGTTAATGCTATCTACAATAAATCCATTTGTTGAAGATCTTAGGTTTTGCAGATGTCATCTACGAAAATCTCATATCTTCAAATCAGATCTGGGATGTGAGAATCCCAAGTTTGTTTGAAGATTTGCTACTTCTGCAGATGTCATCTATGAAAACTCCACATCTTCAAGCCAGATATAGTATTTTTTGCAAATATCATACGCTAAAAATCCACATTTGTTTGAAGATCTAGGATTTTAGTAGATGAAATCTGTGGAAATCCCATATTTGTTCGAAGATCTAGAGTTTTGTAGATGTCATCTACAGAAATATCACATACAAGCCATATATGCGATTTTTTAGTTGCCATCTGAAAAAAATCCCACATTCGTTTGATGATTTGAGATTTTGTAGATGTCATGCGCGAAAATCCCATATCTGTTTGAAGATTTAGGATTTTTACAATGTCATTTACGAAAATTGTAAGACCTATTTTCTTTTTTGAGATGCTTATTAAGGTAAGTAAGGTTATTACCTTATAGTTGGTGTGGTTCTAGCTATGAGTTGCTTAGAGTAAGGGTGTGGCAATTTTTGTAATTGCCTTTGAGTTTTGAGTTGTATGATAAGTAAGAAGAGGTTAAAGCCTTTCTTATGTACTAATCTTGGTGTGATTAACATTAGTTAGGTTGTTATATGAGTTTAGGTGGTTAGAAACTAATTTGGAAGAAGTTTGAGCTTGGAAAATGCCAAAAAGAGGTTACACGGGTCGTGTAGAGTCACACGGGTCGAGTAAAAAGGCTTTAGAAACCAATCCGAGACACTTCCAAACCCACACGGGTCGTGTAGGTCCACAGGGGTCGTGTGGAATTTGTTCAAAAAGCAGTCCGAGGGTTGAAACGGGGTTACACGGGTCGTTTTCGCGAGCACGAGTCGTGCAGCGAACATTAGCGACGCTAATGTCGTGCAGACCCCATATATTGTGCAGAAAACCCTCATTTCGGGGAAAAAGGCCCCAAACTCAATATCAGAGCATACTAAGGCGATTTTCTGTCAAATTAAGCTTGGAGATGCGTAATGAAGCGTAGGGAGACTTCAATCGAAACCCGTAAACGCGTTCTTGATTCCTAATTTATCAAGGTGAGTAACTTGTCGGTTTTGGATTTTTCAAACCCTAGCTTTCAATTTCGTGTTTTAGCTATAAATTGTTGCATATGTTATTAGTAGATTGTTAGTGGATGTTTCCTTGAGTTATTCATGTGATTATTATCAAGTTTCTACGGTTGACTGAGTAGAACAGCGGATTTGGGGTTTCGATAAATATAGAGTTGTTATTTATCGGTTATACTCCTTTTTGCTCTTTCAATCACTATATATTTTGAGTTAGATGTTGTTGAGATGATTGTGGATGTTGGAGAATTGATTTAGACTGCGGTGATACAACCAAGTCTAGCGGAAAGGAGCCCGGTACACGAAGTATTTGGGAATTTCACATACTAAGTCGATAACAGGTGAGTACTTACTAGTACTTATGTAGAGTTATAATTAATATATGTATGTGCGCTATGTTGCGGTTATTGTTAAAATCACTGGTGGGGTGAAATGTTACTTGTAAGTAACAATAGTTGAGTCAAATATACATATTGATTATATAAACAGAGTACATGCTAGAGTGATTGCTTTACAAAGTTCTTGAGTCGGATTGTACAACCATGAGATGGAGTATGATTGGTTGTAAAAACGAGTCCATGCGAGTGTTCATGAATGTGTTATGATTAAAAGGAGTTCATGCAAGTGTTCATGTATGAGTTATATGTAGTCCAGTTGTGGTACTTTCTAAGAGTTGATGTTTGGTAATAATTAGCTAGTGTTGTAAGCTATTATGATTGCAGGTTTCAGACATAAAGAGGAGTTGTTTACTTGCTAATGAGAATAGCAAGAGTGAATGATGAGAATGTGCAATTGAGAGAGATATGTGGAGTATGTTGAAGATTACTCACTAAGCTTTATAGAAGCTTACACTTGAGTTGTATGTTGTTTTGCAGGTATCTGTAGCAGTGATAGGGGAAGGCTTATAATAAAGAGAGATGGACAACTTAGAGCCTATCCTTTAGTTGTGTTAGATTTTTATTTGTAATGCCTGGTAGGTATTGTGAGGACCTTTTTATGTAATCAATGTATGATAACATCTTGTTTCCGTGGTTTGAGTACAAGTATGCCCGTTTTGATGTATTGTTGTTTGAAATTTTTTTGAGTGTACTTTGTATGAAAAACCGGGCATTTCAAAAATTCATATTTGTTTCAAGTCATATTTGTTTGAATATTTTTTATTTTTGTTAACAAGTTCTTTTTATCAACATAACATGAGAACCATAATTTTAAAGGATAAGTGAATGAGAAAGAAACTGCTAGGTAAGTTAAAGAAGTCGTTGACCATTTACACGTAGGAGGCTAGAGATATTTTAGTAAGTGACCTTTGGATATTGGGCAGACGTACCAAAGGCAAAAGGGGACCCACTCCTTATTCAAAGGGTGATGTTGCATGAGGTTCAGTCATATATTGAATTAATTGGACAACAATGTTTGGGATTTGCATATGGTGACATACAACTGTCGTTTGGGATGTTGGAATTTTTAATAACAATATTCAAATTCGGTTAGTATTTGGATGTAGAAAGGGGGTATAAAGCATGTTACTTCAATGTTGTGTAAACATGTGTTATTGAATAAAACTAAAAACAAGTTAGCAATAAGAGATTTAAAACAGTTGATCTACAACGAGTTGTTTTTCCAAATTGATGACGAGGACGTTGAGAGAGGATGTTTACTTATTCTTTATGATGGGTTTCCATGGAAAGAAAAGAATCACAATGTTATGTCGCAATAACTTTCATTTGTTGTGAACTTAAAAATTGGAATATGTATGACTTTTATAATTTATTGTGTATATTTGTTAAAGGAAGTACTTATATATATATATATATATATATATATATATATATATATATATATATATATATATATATATATATATATATATATATATATATATATATATATATATATATATATATATATATATATATATATATATATATATATATATATATATATATATATATATATATATATATATATATATATATATATATATATATATATATATATATCATTTTAAATCTCTATAAGACATGTTTATATTGGGAAGTTCATTGTGGGAATGTACTTACAAAGAGATGCAGAAATGTTTTAAGAAACTCGAAACATACACAAACGTTTTGGCGATGGGTAGAAACCCCAAAAAGTTGAAGTATACTGTCTATGGTTCTCTTCTCCTAATCGATGTATGATTTTGAGCTTTATATATATATATATATATATATATATATATATATATATATATATATATATATATATATATATATATATATATATATATATATATATATATATATATATATATATATATCATTTTAAATCTCTATAAGACATGTTTATATTGGGAAGTTCATTGTGGGAATGTACTTACAAAGAGATGCAGAAATGTTTTAAGAAACTCGAAACATACACAAACGTTTTGGCGATGGGTAGAAACCCCAAAAAGTTGAAGTATACTGTCTATGGTTCTCTTCTCCTAATCGATGTATGATTTTGAGCTTTATATATATATATATATATATATATATATATATATATATATATATATATATATATATATATATATATATATATATATATATATATATATATATATATATATGTATGTATGTATGTATGTATGTATGTATGTATGTATGTATGTATGTATATATATATATATATATATATATATATATATATATATATATATATATATATATATATATATATATATATATATATATATATATAGGTAGGATAAAATGAGAAGGGTGAAAAGGTTGAGAAAATGATAAAGAATCTGGAACATTCAATTTTCAAGATCTATGGTATAATAAAACCCGGTTGAGGGTTTAATCGTAAATTCACCCTTCTCATTCATTCCTTGAAATTAGCTTATCTCTGATATCAATCCCGATCATCTTGCGTATCAAAGATACGCAATTTCAGAATTCAAATTCTTCTATCATCAAATCTCCATAACTATTACGCAGAGATATCTACACCATCTTCAACGATATTTACGCATTATCTCAATTTCAAGAACCCTAGTCTGCATCGTATCATCGAGATTATCTTCCATATCGCACTGTCTGTTATATGATGGAGAAGAAACAAGCAAGTTCAGGTCCGAAAATCAAAGATTCATCTCTAGGTTAGTTATCATTATCATTTATAGTAGACATTCATCCCCAGGTTACGTAGCATTATCGCCTGGTATACAATTTCGGTTTCAATCAGTTCTAGTTTTTTTCAATTTTTTTCTGATGTGTGGTCATCTGGGTTGTAGATATAAATAAAATACGACATTTAACATCAAACTCTTATAGTTTGATCAGTTTTTTGTAGTAATAACAGTAACACTTTATAATGAACACAAGGTGTTCGATGAAAGTCCTGAACGAATTTTGGTTAATTTTTCCTTTCTTTTCATCCGAGTATCAAAAGGGTTTATCATGTACAAAGGAACCGAAAGGTGTACATTGATGTTATTTAAGTAAAGGTACAATCTTTAGTTTATTGTGTGAATTTCAATCCGTTTTCCGTTTTACCAAAGCTTCAATAACTTCATCTCCTTCAAAAATGTAACAGGTAAAATTTACTTACATTAAACTTTATGTAAAAAGTATTTCAGTTTAATTCATGTTATTCAAGGTTTTGCTGCAAACATTGGTGTCCCGATGCAAGGTCCTTCGCATATTGTTGTATATTTTTGTAAGTATTGTACCTCTATTCTTATTCATAGATGATTACCACATACAATGTTTGTCATTCTTGGATAATCATTGATGAATAAGATGAATTAACACACCGTCTTCTAGTAACATACAATGTTTGTCATTCTTGGATAATCAGTGATGAATAAGGCTAATCATCCCTGTTTAATCAATGATGATTACTACTGATTATCACACCATGAGATAATTCAATCACTGATTATCACACCATGACATATACGTGTTAATCATTGATGATTAACAAGTTTACATTATCTCAGCCTTTAATTTTTAATCACCAGTGATTTATATATTAGAACCATTGATGATTAACATGTTTTAATCAAGCCTCAAATGATAATCATACTATTAAGTAATCAGGTATGTTCACACTAATCATTATAATACTAAGTACTCATGAATATTTATTTATATCATAGGTAGACCGAGGAGTGAGAGGACAAACGATACAACGTGAAATTATATCGAAGAGACGGAACAAGAAATCGTCAATGTTCCGATTGAAGAAGCTCAAACAATTCAACGAGAAATTAGATCCAAAAAACGTAACGTAAAATCAACAGGAGTTCCAAGCTATATTGTAGTTTCTTCGAAAAAGACACATGTAAATCTTATCTTAGTTGTAATGAAACATCGGTGTGCTTTGTTTACATATTGTTTCTATTAAACAATGTTTTTGTTGAAAATACAAATTTTCAAGCACCTTCTACAATTCAACGTGATATTAGTTAATCAGATATAACATTTTCATGTGATAATCATTCATGATTAATACGTGCACTGGCTTGCTTAATCAAAGATAACAATTTCATGTGTTAATCATTCATGATTAATATGTGTACTACTTAATCAGCTAAAACACATGTATGTGGTTATCAATGTAAATAATCAATGAATAACAGTCTTAATTATTGATGATCAATGGTTAACACATGTTAATCATTCATGTAATTACCAGTTGTTTGTTGTACAATTGTAATTGTTTAGAAATATTCAAACAAGCCATTCCAATCATGAGTGATTGACAGACGATTCCAATGATTCTTACAAATATATACTGAACTAATGTTAATCATCATTTATTAAAACGTGCTAACTTAATTAGTCAATCATTACTGCATTTCTTATTTTTTGCTGCTACAGATAAGATTTCGTTTTTGTTATGATGTATATAATTTGTTCACGGTTTCTACATTAATCAATGATTGTCCTAATTTTTTGGTTTCGAGATCACTATAATTATGGTAACAAATTTGATGATATCGCATGATTATAGGCTAAAATTATTTTTTTATTTTTGTTAATTATTTATGAAATGATTCAATTACTAATATACCCTTATTATTTGATTGGTCCAGAATCATTCTCGCATTCTCAACCTTTTTAGCATTCTCATTTTAACCTCTCCCTATATATATATATATATATATATATATATATATATATATATATATATATATATATATATATATATATATATATATATATATATATACACTAATTTATTTATCTTTTATTTATTAATTTGTTAGTTTTTAAAAACTAATTTATTTTGTTATATATTTTAAGATAAGTTCCCTGGTTGTTGACAGGGCTTTCTTGTACGACATGGTTCAAATTTGATATCACATATGCGTGATTGGGACAGACTTTAGTGGTTGGAGTGGGAAGACATACTTACATTACTCATGAAAATAGTACTTTGAAATTTATGTTATTTTATATATATTTCATATAAATATTATATGTGAAATATCTAACTGTAATAATAATTTCAGAAGGAGAATCTGCCAAAATTAAGAATGAGACTGATGCATACTAATATATTCAATGTCAGTATTTTCTAACCAGTGTTGCATCCTGGAACAGAATAAGCATAGGACTGATGACGATGGTGATGATGATGATGCATCATTATTGACTCCCTCTAGTTTGAGTACATGCGGACCTCCTTTAACACGACCACAACAGTTGCGCGTAGACTTTGATCTACTGAAGGAAATTCTGTTGCAAGTGCATCGACTAGAGAAGGGTAAAGGTTTGTCCCCGTTTCATAAAGGCACACATCAACATTATTTGCATACATTTTCCGATTTAGACATCATCAATGATTTACCTTTAAATACTGATAAGCCTTTTAACGAAGACAACTCGTTCCTTACGACTCCAAATAATAAGTTAATAAAAAATTGCTATTCATTTTTCTAAGTCATATATATTATTCTTTTTGTATTTGTAATAATAATATTATTAATAAAGTAATTTATATATATTATTCAATTTTGTTGAGTTTTTATAAACCCCAACTACAACAGTTCCTCACACCGTTACAGTTCCCCATCTTAGTGAAAGTGCATGTGGAAAATGAGGTTTATGTTACACCTGCAGGAAGTCGTTTAGCCCGTTGCTTGACTGAGACTAAAATAGGGTAAATCGTAGTATTTCAAATCACATTACATCCAGGTAGTCATACTAACTGTTTGCATGCATGTAAAATAAAGTTTTGCATGCATGTAAAATAAAGTTTTTCATCAAAATATAATTAATTAAATTTATGTTTATATTTAGGTCCAAACGAACCCAAAGCTGGAGTGTCCCCGAAAAGCACATGTTATATATGTGGCCACTATGGCATCTCCATCTACAGATGTCTCTGACTCTAGCGAGCTGTTGTTGGAGCCATATGTACAGCCGAACCAGAATGTTATAGAATGTTATAGGCTTAAATCTTACAATTGATTCATCCATACCGGTTAACCACATGTTTTTCCCCAAAGACTGGAAGAAAGATTTTGAGACCTACTATTTGGTAATATAGAATAGTGTTGGTTAAAAGAGAGTAAGAGTGGAAAATAATTATAATATTAAGTTATAAAATTATAATATATTTATCAATTTTGTTGTTTTATCTTATAAATTTAATCAGAACATATTAAAATATAGACGCGCTTGGTGTTGCAAAGGTGCACAATAGGTGCATGGTGGATGATCATGTCACCTAATTTTATCGAGTTCCCATCGAGTGATGAATGGGTTAATTTTGCATCAATGAGATATGGTTGACCTAATATTACAAAACTGTGGTGGGACGTTGATGGGGCGAGTTTACTTATTTCGTACTTATATAGTTTTATATGATTACTAGTTGTCAGACTTTTGTATTATTTTTTCTTGACCAAATTTTTTTCCCGATAAATATTAATAAAGAAAATTAGGCAATAGGTGTGTTATGGCTCGATAACAAGACAGTAAATATATCCGAAAGGCTTGCTCCATTTGGTAGCTTTAAAATATTAAAACGTCAAGAGAAATTTCAAAAACTTTAGAATGAATTCGTCACAATTTTAGATGTCATTGACTACTAGACAGATGTCGACATATCGTGATGGGATGTCGTTCTGAGTTTTGTTTCGGTTGAGGATCTGCCTCAATAGGATGGATGACAACGCCTAGTAATATCATATATTTTAGTCGTTGTTGAGCCCTATTCTTAGTGAAATTATATCACATATCTACTGGTATTACTCACTTTTCGTGCCAGCACTTGTTTGGAAAGAAATAATGAAAACAGGGACTAAAAGCGTGCAATTTGGAAGAAGTTTGAAGATCAAGGCAAAATCATGAAAATATGTGCGCGCGCCGCGAAAATCATCAAGGCGCGACGCGGTGATGAGGCAGTGGAACACATTCAAATTCCGAAGAAACGGGGATAAGCCCCTACGCGCGACGCGGGATCCATAAAAGCGCGGCGCGGTCTCGAGATTTTTGCAACTATAAATAGAGGCTTTTAGGTCGAAAAAACGAGCGAAGACCTGGTGTAGAATCGACCCCCAAGGCTCTTTGACTCCGAGATTCAGCTTCAAGAACCATCTTTTGGTATTTCTATGTTTTTACCTTTAATTTTCATTTAGTTCAATAGTTAGTGATAGTGGCTAGTGTCTTTGGGAGTGACAACCATTGACATTGAGTCTTTTAGTTTTAGTTTTCCAGTGTTTGTTACTGTTTTGGAACCTTGGAATCTGTTTTGGTTAATAATAATCATTCAGTTTATGTTAAGCGTTGGTTTTTCGGTATTTATGCTTGTTATTGGATTGTGAATGTTTAATTTGTGTTTGGATGCTTGAATGACCTTGATTGGACTGATTTCCCTTGCTGATTTCAGTGACCAACTAGGGTTAGCTTTTTGGTTTGAACTTAGCCAGTGACTGTTCATTTGGACTTTAGTTATTGGTTTAGTTTAAGCTTTGTTTGTTTGATGTTTGAATTGCCCTTGTTTGCTTCTGAATTGGAGATGTACTTCTGATTTCAGTAAGTGACTAGGTTTGGTTGATAGTTTTAGTTTAGTTCATGCTCTTTAGGATTGATAGTCAAAAGTTAGGAACTAGGTCCTCTGACTGTAGCGTGACACTGCAGTTGGTAATTTGTCACCTGTCTCGACCACGTAACTCCTGTGGATCGACCCTGACTTCCACTGTGCTAAGTGAGAGTGAGGTTTTCTTATTTTAGACCGTATGACGACCGCTGCGATGTCAAATTTTGGCGCCGTTGCCGGGGAGTTGTGAGCTTGAGAATAGGCGATCTGTAGGACTTAGTTTCTGATTTTTGATGTTTGATTTTAGTTCGCTGATTTATGGTATGTGTACATCCTTATAATGGGTGATTACATGTACCCGGATCAGTATTATGAGTATTATGAAAATCCGGCCGACACCTATTACGAGGATGACTACAACAATGGATCATTCGATGACAATGGATGGCGGACCGATGAGCCATCTCAACCTGAAAATCCTGCAATTTGGGCCCAATTATTGGAACTCATGGCTAGCACCCACCAAGTACAGAAGGACCAGGCTGATGCTCTTGAAAGATTGCAAGTTTCATTAGATAAGTTAGAGGAAAGTTGGAAATGTTCGCCACCCTCGCCAGAACCTGAGGCGAGTGATTTTTGTACCAATGATAATGTGTGTGAACTTGCATCACCTGAAGATGTGATGGAAGGGCATGCACCTTGGGAAAGTCAAGAGACCGCCGAGATGGTTGAAACGGTTGTTGAGAAAGAGGTTGTAGGTGACAATACTCCCTCTGACTCAATAGCTTTTGATGTTTTTGATGTTTTTGAAAGTGTTGATCTAGTGATGAGTGAATCCATACCATCACCAGAAAATTTGATCAATGGGGATGTTGAGGAGGAGTCTGTAAGTGACAGTAAAGACCCCAACCCAACAACTCCGGAAATTGTTGAAATTGTTGATACTATTGGGGAAGGGGGTGTAGATGACAATACTACCCCCGAACCTATAATTTTTGAAACTTTTGAGAAATTTGAAAGCAAGGATCTGGTGATGGGTGACTTTGTACCACCATCAGATCAAACCAGTCGCTTACTCTTGGTTCCGATCCACCTGTTGGACGATGATCAAGAAGTTGATGCTGACGAGTTGGTTTTTGAGCATAATTAACATGATTCTATCACCACTCATGATCCGTTCATGAATGGAAAATTAGATGTAATCAATACCATCGATGAGGATATACGGAAGCATCCTGACATGTTGCCTTCCGATCCCACTCGATTGGGAAACTTTTATTGGTACTGCAAGTCAAAATTTCAAATTGAAGATAGCACGTGGGACACTGGCAAAATGAGATCTGCAAAACAACTACTGGGAGCAGCACTAGGCGTGCTTCATGTCAAGCCAGTAATTTTGAAGAGATATAGAAGAAAGGGCCGAGCTTGGAGGTTCAAAGCTACTTCCAAGCACTCGCGGGAAATCATCGGGAGACGGCAACTGAGCAGCAACAGGAGAACCGACAAACCATTTGACCCAGGAAAGTTTTAGGAGCAGTGGTTCAACAAAGGGACGGTGGTGACTGAAAATCAGCGAAGGAAGAAGGCATACGAACCACCGTAGCTGTAGAAGGACTCTACGTCTGGCTGAAGACGTTAAACTTAGCGCTTGTTGGGAGGCAACCCATCTTTTCATAAGTTAGGTACTGTATTCTTAGGAGTAATTAGGAAATTATATCATCATCATTTGCAGGTATTATTGGTCCAAGGCAAGTGTGGGGTTGATTTGAAGAAAAGTTGAATTTTTTATGAACGCGCCGCGGTCAGGCAGATTGCGCGCCGCGGGATCGTAAACCAACCCGATGCGTAGGGGTTGATTTGGAAGCACGCGCGCCGCGGTTCGCTCATATCCGCGCCGCGGGAATTGATCGGATGGAATCCTTCGATATTAAGGTAAGCCGCGACACTATTCACACACACCACGCCTCGGAACTCTGATCATCGAAAATTTCTCGTGTTTTTTCTTGCTCATTTCATTCCTACTACCAAGCTACGTCATTCTAACTAGTTTTTACGTGTTTAAACTAGTGATTAGGCTGTTGATTTGGTTGATTTCTCCAAAAACTCAAAAACTTAGAAATCGCCAATGCTGACTCGTAGGGTGTTTATTTTGCCAAATAATGACCCTAGATGAGTTAGTCGGCACTTAGGCTACCTTGTAGTGTATTTGGATTGAGTTTAAACAGGTTAAATCGTGATTTTGGACTTGGAATTAGAAACAGCCGCTCGCCGCGCCGCGTTGCGGTGGGGAAGAAAAGGACCTAAATTGCAAATTTTTTTCCTTTTGTGCAGATGTCGTTCAGATTAGATCACCAGTTTCTTCAGTTCCCTGCTGAGCTGGACAGTTCAGTGGAGTACATTTCACGGAGGGATGCCCTCATCGGTCGCCGGGTCCTCGAGGCGACGATCATCGATCGGGACATCTTGCGAGACGCTGGGCTTTGGGGCGAGATCGAGCCATTTTTGCACTGCACATGGGTTGATGGATAGGCCAGGTTTACATGCCGAGGCTGGGACAGGCTCATGTCCACCGAGAAGGATACCGTATATACCGAGCTTCTGTTGGAGTTCTTATCTACTGTCCGTTTTGCACCAGGTTCTCAGGAGGCCCGTTCCAGGCTCGTACGGTTTATATTGGGGGTGTGCACATGGAGTGCAACCTCCGGGAGTTTGGGAGGCGTACTGGCATCTACACGGAGGCGGATCTCCATCACCGCCACTTCGCGCAGTTCCTTACGGCGTGCAGTCAGGGGCAACCCGAGAGGGCTGCCAATATAGAGGTTTGAGCACCATTGTCCAATGTATTCTACGAGGCAGGGACATCCAGAGAGAGCCATCTTTGCGATCCACTTCACTGACTCATGCACCGCATCGTCTCCACCTCCATCATGCATCAGGAGGGGCGAGAAGGTGTCTGGCGAGGACATGACATATCTCTGGGTCCTCCTTGACCCCTCCAGGTTCCTTCACCTCCCGTTCGCCCTAGCTGTCGCCCTTTCCACCCGTGCGACGGGTGCATCTGCCAGCAGTCCCCTGGGCCGTGGGTATTTCATCACCTACTTAGCCCGTTCATACCGGATTCTTACTGCTCCGGTTGTGGCATCCTTGACCGCTCTACCTCCAGTTCGCACTACAGCGCGAGCCTTGGAGAAGATGGGGCTTATTGAGCAGCAGCGCCCGGGACAGCTTGTGAGGGTGGCGACTGAGGCACCCCAGGATCCCCTGCCAGCTTACGCTCAACCGGGTAGGAGACGCCGGAGGCCGGCAGCACCAGCAGATCCAGCGCCACCACAGCCACAGCAGGAGGAGGTGACAGAGATGAGGCGACTGCAGGATCGAGTCGCCAGGATGGAGGACCAGCTCGAGTGGATCGGGGAGGTACTTTTGGAGTTAGCCACACAGCAGGGACAGCGCCCCCGACCATTCCCAGCCCGAGCACATGATCATGAGGCTGGTTCTTCCAGGCCACCAGGTGGCGATTAATGTATTTTCTTTTTCTTTTTCTTTTGGATATATGTACTGTACCTATGAGACTACTATCTTTTTGTTTGTTTATATTTTATTTGTTTATTCTGTTTGCATTTGATGTTTTTCTGTTGAGTCATGCATGTTATACCAAAAATTAGAGGAGTTGTTTCAAGCAAGTGTGGGGTCACCGTGCCCCCTCCACTTGCTTTGACTATCGGCGTGTTCACTGTTGTGCTACAACTCCAGAACATGAAATCGAGGACCTTTTTGTTCGAATTTTGTACCTGTGATACCGAGTACCAACCAAGCGATCTACCGTCCAAAGGGGTAACTCTTTCTCCGTTGTTCTAAATAATTTTTGTACAACGGGGACGTTGTACGATTTTAAGTGTGGGGTGTGGACGGTCGAAAGAGTGTTTTTTGAAATTTTTGCAGAAATGACCGATTTTCAAAATTTTAGCAACTTTTTCAAAATTTTTATTAGATTATAATTTTGAAATGAATAGTTTGTGATTGTTTATAGCACTGGTATTTTTCGAGAAATACTATGTAGTTGTGATCATGCTATTAGTTGAGTCAAATATGTTGAGTTTTAGGAGTTAGAAGATTGGACTGTTTTAGGATTGAAATTTAGGAAGGAATTATCAATCAGTGGTCTTTGTTGTTCGAGTCGGTAGGTCTAAAATGGGTGGGCCTTACGCACCTTGCCACCTAAGATCGTCTGGTCTGGGATGGTATTTTCGAAAGCTCGCTACACGGACAACATCGAAAGTCATGGATAGTTCTTTTATGGCCTTTAGAATCCGAATGAGTACGTACACTTCATTGTGGACAGAAAATTTTTAATCAAGGGTTCTCTAGAAAGCCATGAATTCCAAAGAACATTCCGATTATGTTTTCACGAACTATTCCACTCTAACTCATATGGCAATAAGCTTTGAAACTGAACACAGTCAAAAATTGTTTGAATTTTAGTTCAAATCTATTAAAAACTCTCTTGCTTGGGGACAAGCAAGGCACAAGTGTGGGGTGCTTGACAATGCCTAGTAATATCATATATTTTAGTCGTTGTTGAGCCCTATTCTTAGTGAAATTATATCACATATCTACTGGTATTACTCACTTTTCGTGCCAGCACTTGCTTGGAAAGAAATAATGAAAACAGGGACTAAAAGCGTGCAATTTGGAAAAAGCTTGAAGATCAAGGCAAAATCAGGAAAATACGTACGCGCGCTGCGGAAATCATCAAGGCGCGACACGGTGATGAGGCGGTGGAACACATTCAAATTCCGAAGAAACGGGGATAAGCCCCTACGCGCGACGCGGGATCCATAAAAGCACGGCGCGGTCTCGAGATTTTTGCAACTATAAATAGAGGCTTTTAGGTCGAAAAAACGAGCGAATACCTGGTGTAGAATCGACCCTCAAGGCTCTTTGACTCAGAGATTCAGCTTCAAGAACCATCTTTTGGTATTTTTATGTTTTTACCTTTAATTTTCATTTAGTTCAATAGTTAGTGATAGTGGCTAGTGTCTTTGGGAGTGACAACCATTGACATTGAGTCTTTCAGTTTTAGTTTTCCAGTGTTTGTTACTGTTTTGAAACCTTGGAATCTGTTTTGGTTAATAATAATCATTCAGTTTATGTTAAGCGTTGGTTTTTCGGTATTTATGCTTGTTATTGGATTGTGAATGTTTAATTTGTGTTTGGATGCTTGAATGACCTTGATTGGACTGATTTCCCTTGCTGATTTCAGTGACCAACTAGGGTTAGCTTTTTGGTTTGAACTTAGCTAGTGACTGTTCATTTGGACTTTAGTTATTGGTTTAGTTTATGCTTTGTTTGTTTGATGTTTGAATTTCCCTTGTTTGCTTCTGAATTAGAGATGTACTTCTGATTTCAGTAAGTGACTAGGTTTGGTTGATAGTTTTAGTTTAGTTCATGCTCTTTGGGATTGATAGTCAAAAGTTAGGAACTAGGTCCTCTGACTGTAGCGTGACACTGCAGTTGATAATCTGTCACCTGTCTCGACCACGTAACTCCTGTGGATCGACCCTGACTTCCACTGTGCTAAGTGAGAGTGATGTTTTCTTATTTTTGACCGCATGACGACCGCTGCGATGTCAATGGACCCTTAGGATATTGCAGTATCTTTCTTTATATGTTTTTTGGAGTAATTGGTATGCGACCATATTTTGTTTATAACTATTACAACACAAATAATATCGTTAACTTTTTGTTATAGGATAGCTTGTATTTTTTGTTGATCTTGTGCAAATCCCATTTTAACTGGATAAATGTTCATATGTTAACACTTACGTGTGTGAATACACACACACACACACATATATATATATATATATATATATATATATATATATATATATATATATATATATATATATATATATATATATATATATATATATATATATATATATAGGGATAGGTTCAACATAGAACTAAATTATATATATATATATATATATATATATATATATATATATATATATATATATATATATATATATATATATATATATATATATATATATATATATATATATAGGGATAGGTTCAACATAGAACTAAATTATACTGGCTAACCATAGAACCACGTGAAAATTACCTATGTTCATTTATGAACATATGTAATTTTCATGTTTGTAGATGAACATGTTCATAAGTGAACATGAGCAATTTTCACATAGTTCTATGGTTAGTAGTATAATTTGGTTCTATGTTGAACCTATCGATATATATATATATATATATATATATATATATATATATATATATATATATATATATATATATATATATATATATATATATATATATATATATATATATATATATATAGGGATAGGTTCAACATAGAACTAAATTATACTGGCTAACCATAGAACCACGTGAAAATTACCTATGTTCATTTATGAACATATGTAATTTTCATGTTCGTAGATGAACATGTTCATAAGTGAACATGAGCAATTTTCACATAGTTCTATGGTTAGTAGTATAATTTGGTTCTATGTTGAACCTATCGATATATATATATATATATATATATATATATATATATATATATATATATATATATATATATATATATATATATATATATATATATATATATATATATATATATATATATATATATATATATATATATATATATATATATATATATATATATATATATATATCTACGAACATGAAAATTACATATATTCATAAATGAACATAGGTAATTTTCACGTGGTTCTATGGTTAGCCAGTATAATTTCGTTGTATGTTGAACATGTCAATATATATATATATATATATATATATATATATATATATATATATATATGTGTGTGTGTGTGTGTGTGTGTGTGTGTGTGTGTGTGTGTGTGTGTGTGTGTGTGTGTTGATTATTTTTCGCAATATGGGCGACGAAAACGTTCTCTGGGAGGCTTTCCGCTTTTGGATCCGCAAAGGAAATTGCTCGAATGTTCCCCTAACCCAACCTCGAAACGGACTCGAGGGAACCATATCATAGGGAATGTCCACGTCTCATCATATGAAATTTACTGAACGAACATTTTCACACTTGAATAAAAAAGATACAAACTATCATTATATTCCTTATAAACTTAATTTTTAGGCAAAATATCGGGAAATCGTAAGCGTTACATTGGTTTTTTGTTATCAATAAAACATTCTCTAATTCTAACAACATCTGCAAGACAATTTTATTCGATTATAAGGTTGTTACCGCTTGCACATGATAAATCTACTTTCTGCCTCTTTTGGTTTTTTATTAGTATATTTGACCAATTTCTACTCTTCTTTCAGCCGTGTAAATAGAACGTCTACATATTCGTCAAGTATCAAACTATTTTCTGAGTTTCTTAGGTTGTCTTCTTCAGCTACCGCCATCCGTTTGAAAATATAATCAAACATTTTAGTTGGTTGTGGGTCTTTTGTAGAAAAACCAGGATGATGTCGGAAAGTTGAGGAAATGGATCTATATTAAAACAGATCTAACAATTTTCCTCTTCACAATGTTAAACATCATTTTATAAAACATTGTAAAGTTAAACAACAATGTCAACTAATACCTACCAAGTTTTTCAGGTAATATGTCAAACATAACGTTAGTATATTATAATTTATACGTATGCCTAAATAAATGCCACAATATTAGGCACGAAAGTTTGGTTTAAATAATGAAAGTCAAATGCAACAAAATCATAAAGTTAAGCAACAATTTCAGTTTTTTTATAATTTGAATCGTTAAAATAATAAATAAGTAAAATATAAGGCTCACATGACATAAAACTGAAAATTTAACATTTAAAATCAAAAATACGTTTTTTAAGGAAAACCATTAAACACCAAATATATACTCTTTCACCCTTCTTATAAGATCGTGTGGTAGACTTACCATATACAAGGCATGGTGCTGACAAAGCCTGTGTGGTCACGTAGGTAGGGATGAGCTTTATTCGGTTTAAGCGGTAAACCGTTTGAACCAAACTTTAATCGGATTTTTGAGTTCGAGTTATTCGGAGACGGTTCGTTTTACGGTTTGATAGTCTTCCTTAAACGGTTTGACAGTTCGGTTTTTGATTTGGAAAAAAAATTCAAGTTCAACCCGTATACGGTATACCGATTAAGAACAAAAAAAAAATTATATATATATATATATATATATATATATATATATATATATATATATATATATATATATATATATATATATATATATATATATATATATATATATATATATATATATATATATATATATATATATGAGTAAATTACACTTTTGGTCCCTGTGATTGGCAAAAAATACCACATAGGTCCTAACTTTCCATTTTCAATATTGAAGGTCACTAAGATTTGCGAAAATTACCAAATAGAGCCCTGTAGCATACAAAAAGACTAAAATGCCCTTTTTATTTCTTTTTTCTTTTTCTCTAAATTTGTTATTTATTTTATTAATAAAAAATACCCCCACCCCCACGTCTCTCTCTCTCTCTCTCTCTCTCTCTCTCTCTCTCTCTCTCTCTCTCTCTCTCTCTCTCTCTCTCTCTCTCTCTCTCTCTCTCTCTCTCATTTTTCACAGGAATTCAACAATCAATGTTCCTCAAATCGACCCCTCGCTCTATCGAATTTCTTTTTAATTATCCAACTCGTTTGAGTTCGACGGTAATTCATGCAAGGTTATCGTTTGATTTGGAGCTTAAAATGGTCGCTTGGTTGGCCATAACATATGCAATTAACAGAACAGCTGTTTCGATGGAAGGTAGGGGAGTAGCTTCATCGGCTATAACATCTCCATCGATTAAACCTATAAACAAGAGTGTCATCCACAAGATTTGTGCAGGCCAAGTGATTTTGGACCTCCCCTCCACCGTTAACGAATTGGTCGAGAACAGTTTGGATGCCGGCGCTACTAGCATTGAGGTTGCCCCAAAAGAATACGGCAAAGAATCGTTCCAGGTCATTGATAATGGTTGTGGCATTTTGCCGGACAATTTCAATGTACATTGTCTGATTAGTCTTATTGCTTCTTTTGAGCGTGAAGTTTCTTGATGTCGTTTGAGCTTATAGTATTTGTGGCAAGCGCTAGCGCTTAAGCTTCATACGTCGAAATTAGTGGATTTTTCTGATCTTCAATCGGTGACGACTTTCGGGTTTAGAAGGGAAGCTCTTAGTGCTCTGTGTTACTTAGGAGATTCAATCGGTGAGGAACCCTAAATTATTCTAATGTTTTGCCGCCAAACAGAATGATTAAGAAAAGGATTGTGGGAAAGAAGACATAGGTGTTCTTTTAGTTGCAGGTGGGTGTTTGTATGTGTTTAATTGTGGTTTCCTTGGTGGGTGGTGGTGGTATGTCTAAGAGAGAGAGAGAGAGAGAGAGAGAGAGAGAGAGAGAGAGAGAGAGAGAGAGAGAGAGAGAGAGAGAGAGAGAGAGAGAGAGAGAGAGAGAGAGAGAGAGAGAGAGAGAGAGAGAGAGAGACGTGGGGGTGGGGGTGGATGGGGTATTTTCTTTTTTTTATTAATAAAATAAATAACAAAATTAAAGAAAAATAAAAAAGAAATAAAAAGGGCATTTTAGTCTTTTTATATGCCCCAGGGCTCTATGTGGTAATTTTCGCAAACCTTAGTGACATTCAATATTGAAAATGGAAAGTTAGGACCTATGTGGTATATTTTGCCAACCACAGGGACCAAAAGTGTAATTTACTATATATATATATATATATATATATATATATATATATATATATATATATATATATATATATATATATATATATATATATATATATATATATATATATATATATATATATATATATATATATATATATTACGGTTAACCCAAAACCGTCGTATGTATATTTGACGATTAATCTTTAATATTCTATTTTACTGAAACAAAATACACATTACGGTTAAAAAGTAGTGTTGGTAATTCAATGACAGGTAATGATAACTAAAACAAATAGATGTGTGTAGTAAGTAAAAATGGGGTGTTTATTTAGTGATTCATATCATTATAACATAATAATTACAACGGTGTATATCATTATAACATAATAATTACAATGGTGTTGTATAATAAACTTATTAATTTGATTTTCATTGAGATAGACATAAATTTGTAACCATTAATTGTTGTTTTGTATGTTAAGTTATCCAAAATAATATTACATCTAATAACTATAAGTTTAGTTTTTTTCTTAAATAACCAAATTTATACTGTTTGGTTATTGGTAAGTTTGGTAACAAATCCTAAACTGATTAACTGGAACCAAATAACCTAAAAACCGTTTGATGATCGTCCCTACTCATAGGAACAACATCCCCTTTGGCATGATGAGGGTGTGGCGTAGTGAAACGTGATCCATGCCACGACCTCTCTCTCTCTCTCTCTCTCTAAGTTAAGATCAATTTAAATATTGGAATTAGAAGTATTTTATAGGTAAATGATGGAAAAATGGTGATAATAAAATATGACTTTTTGGATGTTAGGGTGACGAATACATCTCATAGACTAATTGCTTCTCATTGCAGTGCTCGTTATGGACGCCTAGATTGCAGGAAAAATGTTATCATTGGGAGAAAAATATAAAAGTGAATAAATATGCAAACAGTATATAAATTTATTAAGTTTTTTTAATTTAAGTAAAAAAAAGAGACTGATATGCACCCAATCCATTTAAATATTGCTCCATATCGACCCTATTAGATAAAAACATTTTAATAAAAGAAGACGTTAAAACCACAACATTTTGTTGTGCTCGTTTGGTAACTTTTAAGTTCTGAATATAATAACGACTTTTAAATATCAACTATTAGTTAAAATAACATTGTTTTAAATTTTATATGATTTCAATTTTTTGATTTAATACAATTTGTTTTTAAAATAATTCTTAAAATGTTTTTCCATTTTATTTGACAACTCAATCTATATTTCATATTTAATATTATATTTGGAATTTTTTAATTTTTAAAAAATTGTAGTTGGACATTTTTGACTATATATCATATAATTCATACATTTTTTGAATATTGAGATAAGAAAATGAACGAAAAAAAGTATTATTTATATATACATAGCAGCTAAAAATAACCAAAAATAGATTTGGTTCGACGGTGAAGCCCCCTCCCTCTACCAAAGAGACAAGGGTTTGACCCTTCCAGAATTAGTGTGCTAAAAAAATCTTTATGATGTGACATATGTGTGAGGAGGTCGACCTATACACACATACACACCCACATACATAGGGGAGGAGGTTTATTTAAGATTACCTTTTAGAAAGCACATGCAAATTGTTTTTAGGGGTGTGCTAAAAAAATCTTCATGCTGTGACATGTGTGTATGAAAGTTAACAAACACAACACACACACTCATACACATAAAAAAGTTTATTTAAAATTACCTTTGTTTTTATCATTAAATTAATTTATTACTGTTTTTATATTCACAAGCTGGTTAATGAAAACAAAAAATGAGTTTGGTTTGACAATAAAATACTTCACCCTCAATAAACCGACAATTATAGCTCGGATTGTGCTATATGTATCCTCCAACACACACATTCATGAGAAGGTATACATAATAATTTTGTGTGTATAAATTCTTTTTTTAGGGTATGGATATAAATATAATCACCTTATATCTTATAATCATCATTTGGTAGTAAAGTGCCCCGCCCTCTACCAAAGGGACCAGGGGTTGACCATTCCAAAAAGCACTTGCAAATTGTTTTTTCATTAAACTTCTTATTGTTTTTTATATTCACAAGTTAGTTAATGAAAGCAAAAATAATATAACGATTAAATGAAGTCAGACTTTTGTTATTATATTACTTTAAAGTTTGCATGGTTTTACATATTCATTTTCATACGTATTTTTTTGTTTTTACAAATTACTTTTTATTACAAAATCATTTTATTTTTTACAATATTCGCTATTATGTGTGTACGGTTGTAAAATATATAATTTTTTTTATATATTGGTCTTCACAAACTGAAAGTGCATTACTATACATAAATTTTCCATAATACATGCACTCACTCAGCATCCCTCAACATCGCATAAGATGCAAAACCTAGTTTAAATTAACTATAAGTATATCATATTAAGAAAACTTAACATCAAAATTAAAATAATAAATAGATTTAATGTATAAAAATTCAAATTAATATAATTTAATTATACTTGTTTATGGTTATTTATATGAAAATACATTCGTTAGACGACATATATACATCTATGTGTTACATCATTACAAAATTTTAATTAATATGTTTTCTTTGGCTTTATTTTCATCGTTTGCTAGTGTATATTGTTTTTATGTGTATTCGATATTACTTAATTTATTGCTGCTATAAGTTAAATCTTTCTAATAGATCTCATAAAGATATAGCATTGTTGCATTGATGTGCATGTAACAATCCGCGTTACGTCGGTAATTACATATATAACAATTTTGAATGCATTTGGCCCAACTGAAATTTGTGAAGATTTATTTTGGGAATCTGAACAATGCACATATATAATTAACAACCGTTATTGTGTTAATCAAAAACTAAAAACACAAATAAAAATAAATTTTAAATTTTAAATTCTTTTTTAGAAAGACAATAAGGCTTGGTAGACAACTCACCTATAAGTAAGACACATGTTCAATAATAATGCAAATCAACATTTTATTCATAAAATAAAATAAGTAACTGTTTATTGTGTATGCCTTACATGTGATGTATCAACACATCATCGAAATTCGAAAAATGGAATCTGAAATCAAATGTAAATTCATTACGTCTACTTAAAAAAAAATCTGGTTTTTGATTTGATTCTAAGTTTTGATAAAACTAAAAAAAAAAAAGGAAATCGTAATTTTGATTATTTTTTTCGTTGGACAATCGGTCATTGTAGTTTATTTTCAATCAGTTTGACTAACTCTGTTAAAGGAATCATTAAATGCTTGTTAAGAAACTAATTCACCCCTCCTCTATGTCATTTTCTTATTTTCTTATTAGTATATAAATTAAAAAAGATAAAAACGAAATATACTTCGTGTTTCCTCCTCCCTACACCAACGAGCTCTTTTTTTCCCCTAATGAAGGTCTCCTACCTCAGTGGTGTTTGAATATAGTTTGTAAGATACAAATAATTTAGTATAATGTTATTTTTATGTGAGTTATGGCTCACACGTTAAGAGATATAAAAATATTAGAAATAAATAATATTTTTATATATGAAAAATTATTATTTACGAACTACAATAAATAAATAAATAGTTATTTATTATTTATTAAATTAACAAATTAAATAAAATTATTTTCTAATAATTAATAGAATGGTTTATTTAGTAATTAAACAAAGTGTTTTATTTAATAGCCTTTAATTATATGGCTAAGTTAATAAAACCAATCGACTTGAAAAGACTTTCAAAAGTCCATTCAACAATTTAAGTAAAATTAATTTTAAATAAACCCCTTTATGTGTGTAAGTGTGTGTTGTGTAAGTTGACCTCCACACACATATGTTCTATCATTGGGGTGTATAGCACACCCAAGTAAGTAAATGATAACATGTTTACCATTATGAAAAGGGGCATGCTAAAAATATCTCTCACTTATGGAACATATGTGTGTGGGGGTCAACACACACATAAGAGGGGTTTATTTAAAAATACCCTTGAGAAAAAAGTTATCGTGAAACCATGATTTTGCTATCTTCTCCATCCCTTGGAAACGACGACCCTTTTCTTCATTGCCCTTAGTGGGCGACCGTTTAATAAAGCCAAACAGGGAGAACATCTCTGATCAGATAGTGTCTAGCGGTATTCCATATTCGATGCATATTCCCTCCTCCCTCACTATTGACACCACTTTGTTTTTTTCCGAATCGATGATAAAATCCCCAACCGTTATTGTCACTTCTTCTATGAAAGACCTCAGAAAATGATTACGACCATGATTGGTTTTGTTATACACTTGATAATTCTTTTACTATCTTTCCAATAGCTTGAATTAAACATATACAGTTATAATACCCAAAAAACCACTTTAGGCTATAATTAAAACCATAAAACAATTACACTTTAAGCCATAATCAAATTAAAAAAACAACTCCTAGGGCGACTTTCAGCCAGGCTGCTTCATTCAAGTCTAGGAGGAGACTTGAACAATTGAACAACCGAGGAGTGCATATTGTTAGGCTATGATGATCTCATGAGCACAACGGAATGGAAGCATAAAAAACCAAACTTGATCATCATGACCCACTGTTGATCTTGTTCTAGCAACTTTTGAGTGACAAAACAACACATAAAGAAGATACAAGATTTACCTTTTGTGTAGATCAAGGAGACGGGAGGTCAAGAGAGACTGTTGAGCCGTGAGCAAGAGAGGGAAAATGAGGGAGTGAGGTGTGAACTGGTGTGGGATCTCTCCTTAGGGTTCAAAATTAGATTATTATCTTGATTTAACTCAAGTATTTATCCCTTGATCTAAGCGATAACTACTTACCAATTCAAATCCAAGATAGTTACACTTAGACACTCTTAGTTTCTTTATTTTCTAAGTAACTCACTAAAAGGTGACATGTTAATAAACTAGTCCTTCTAATTTTCCTTTTGTCATTTTATGCTTAAATCATCTCTTGTGTGTAACCTAAAAGGACCCTACTATTTATAGTAATATCACCAACTTGTTGTGACCATGAGCATATATCAAACAGTCTCCCACTTGCACATGTCACAACAATCGTATGGTCCAATATACCCTATCCTAGCAAGGTTTATGTCATCTAAGACAATTGTTGTACTCATAATTGTGAACAACCCTTAGGTAAGTGATTAGATATCCGTTTGTTCTTCAAGATATCTGTATGAACATGAGACATGGAAGCCTGTCAGTCTCAAACATTTAAGATTATGTTTCTTGATAGAGATTTGTGGTGCCCACAACAGAATACACGATTGACCATTTATTAATTTAGTTTGAGCACAACGATGCATTTGATGTCAATACCAAATCAGCGAGGGGCCCATGTATATCACTTCTCCTATTAAAATAGAATGAACAAATAAACTTTAACTATACAGACCCCACCTACTCATCATGTTATATTTGGACATTCCCTTTATGACTGCCAATTACATACAATGTTGGAGAAAACTAAGGCACAACATACTACAGGACAAAGAACCTCATGCATCTCAGTTTAAATAATATAAGATATTACCATCTTAGAATTACTCGTGACGATTTCTAGGAAGTAATCTCTAAGTGCGGTTTACTCCAATAATTAATCTTCATTAAGTACACAGTGTATATTAGTCATGTCGCCATTCTATGTTTATCACCATGGACATTCTACCAATACCGGCCCCATGTGAGCCTTAAATCAATACTTACTTCTGGAATTGTGACCGACTATAGATGTTTGAATAATTTAATATTCAAGAAGTTAACAAAACATGTAAAGTTGGACCATGGTAATAAACTTATGAAATGATTGCACCATTCGTATATTAAGATCTCCACAAAATAATTGTCAAATCAGATAAATATTTACAGTGCATAAGTTCCCAAATCAAAACAAATCTGACTCGATACACTTACACCAATTCACTTACTGATCTAATCTCTATAGACTTATTATGTTAATGGTTCTTGATCTGTGACAATGACCTAGTGAATGGATAGGCTAAAAGCCTTATTTTAGTAACTATAATAGCTCACGATGTCTATGTATTATAAGAACTCGAATCGTGACTGAGAACAGAAGCGGCTCTTTGAGTTTGGAAGCTTGCGTCGGTTTAAAATTTATGTTGAACTTTCCATATTTCATTGGTTTAAGAAAATGAATTTCATTCTTCTTAAACCTTTTAGAATGCTCTTGACTTCTTCTGTTGTGCTCTATTAGAGTTAGCCTGATACTGACTCATTATGTTATTGGCATAAAAGATGTCAAGCTCTATACATATTATGGTGTGTGTGTGTATATATATATATATATATATATATATATATATATATATATATATATATATATATATATATATATATATATATATATATATATATATATATATATATATATATATATATATATATATATATATATATATATATATATATATATATATATATATATATATATATATATATATATCCACTCGATATAGTAGGACAACACTTCTGTAATATGTGTTCTTTAAGATTTATAATGAACATGAGTCTGAAACCCAGATTTCCAAATATGCCAGTGACGAAGCATATACACTTCATACTTGAGAAAATATTTAAGAAACCTTCTATGTTGGTGCAAGGTTGTAGGAAACTTGTAGTAATCTCTAGGACTAATTTGGAAGCATAGTTCGAACCATAATGTTTGATTGCTCCTTTAGAAACAACCTATGCTTTGATGTTCTAGATGAAGCTACCTGCTAAAACAATTTATTAGATGGTCGTAAGATTCTTGACTAAAAAACCCACTATCTTTTCTTAGATTTGAGAATCTTATCCTTTTGCCAGTTGATTCTTAACTTTATTTGGCAATGCCCTGAACACCAATAGGTTTCAAACTTATGTTTAGGCAGATAAAGATAACCATATCAATCGAAATCATCAGTATATACAACAAAGTTTCTTTCACCATGTCTCATAGTTGATATGAACGGTCTACATACATAAGTATGTACGAGGTCCAACAAATACTTGCCTCGTTCACAGTTTCTTGTGAATGGCATTATTGCCATCTTCCTTAATAAGTAAGACTCGCATACATTGTTAGAGTTTAGGTAAAATAATTCCAAAATCTTGTCCACTTTGAGTTTGGCAATACATTTCTCGTTTACATGTGCAATATGATAATGCCACAGAGGTGAATTATACAAACATTTAGATGCTTTTGAATCATTTTAAACTATTGTTATTGTACTGGCTTCATAGATGTAATAACAATGTTTTGTTCCAAAAAAAACTTATATTAAAAAATATTCATTTAAAATAACATTCAAAATGAAGCCAAAACCATCTCATGAAATAATGTTTACATTAATAACTTCAATCATAAAGTCATAGACTAAATATTAGAAGTTAGTTTTTAATACTGGGTAGTGGCACGGTGCTCGTAGTGCATTATCATATCTAACTCTCCATGTTTCAACTCTTCGTTTCCTTCTAGTCCCTATACATTTGTAAATGTTAGTTTGTACCCTCTGTTTACTACACAGGTGTTAGAAGCAAAGCACTATGGAATTACAAACATCCATGAAATGACATACTCATTAGCTTGCAATTTCTTCTGCATCATCAGATATCTTAAGGATGTATGCTTCCATGTCCCATTTTCTTACAGTCGAAACAGTACAATTCCTCAAGATTTTTGTATTGAGGCGTCTTGGAGAGAATCGATAGTGCGTAATTTATACATATTTTGTAAGCGATATCAAGGCACTATAAGATGCATTTTTGTGTTAAAATATGAGATAAATGATACTATATGACTTGGATTTGTTTATTTCAAGATTAATGACATGTTTGAGCAAAGGGAGCCAAAATGGACTTTTAGGAGGAAGATCGTGACGCGTCCAAGAGAGAAACTTGCCGCTACGGATTATAAGCACAAAATGGACAATATAAGGAATTAAGGACTAATTACGAAAAATCTGACCGTCGTGCTGCTACAGGAATCGTCACGTCGCTATCTCTCGTCAGCAGACTAAAGTATTTAAACAACTTCATTTTTTATTTTTGACAGACTTGGACAGTTAGGAACCGAGAGAAACCCCTAGGATCAACATTTTGAGTCCACAGAGTTGTTAAGAGGCCGAAAGGTTGATACAAATTAGAACTGTGAAGGATCATGAACAAGAATCATTAGGTTATCGTGTATGTTTACTTTTCTATCTATAATTAGTGAACGTTATGATTTATTTTTGTTCTTGTTCTGGATATGGGGTTAAACCTACTGTTTTCTTTGTTTGACCTTGAATAAACCTTTTTTATGCATTGATTGATACTCGGTTATTGAAAGTTGTTTATTTTATGTTGCTAGTTTAATCAAAGAACCTTATATGTTAAAGTTTGAGTCTTTATGGTTCTATTGGTGAGTTTATCCGATCTAGAGGACCAATATGAATTGTGCAGCTTGAATCATGATTGTTTTATAACCATTAGACAGGAATGACTACAGATGGACCAAATCCAAGGTTTAGGACAGTAAAGTAATGAACTTTAATTACTTGATTAAATCGACATGATATGAACTTAATGACTGGTAATAAGGATAATTAATTAACATGACCATGGTGGTTAGGAATCTTTAGAATCATTAGGATTGGTAAACAGCTAGACCAAGGAAACTAATCAACCTAGGAATTAGTAAATAGCAATTTAATAACCATTACACTTAATCAAAGTCAATCATAATCAAAGGGTGAAATCAAATCTAAATAAGAATATCAATAAGTTTTCCATCCCTGTTTTCCTTTTGTTTTCCTTTTGCATTTTATTAAAATCCCCCTTCTATTTTTTGTTTTAGTATTAACCAGTAATTAAATAAGTTAGCTTTGTTTTATACCCAATCCTCGAGAATTCAACACCCTTTCTTACCACACTATACTGCTAGACGATTAGGTATAGTGTGTGACAGTCCTTAGTTTGATGAGATCAGTTTGTAATTGTTTTGGTCTTACGCATCAGTTGATAGCACCTGCTAAGGATGCGTCACAAGCAAACAGATCAAATGGTGTCATTGCTAGGGAACGGTTTCAAACAGTTTAGTTTATTTGGTTACTGTCTTTTCATGTTTTCTTATTTTTTATTTTTTGTTTCCGTTTGTTCTTTTTTGTACTACTTCTAGTTGTTTTGGATTTTTGCAAATTTGTGTAGTTGTATGTGCTTGGAGAGGCGTTGGCACCACACAAGTATGGGGTGATTCCACGAGAAGCGGGGTGAGAAACTTAGGATCTGGACCATTTGAGAAGGGGACGAGCTAAAAAAAGGAGATAGGGCGAGTGTTTAGCCGACACAAGCTAAGTTTAATGCACCAGTGGGAATAAACTTCACTGCTTATTTCATGCGACGTGTGCCTAGCCCGTACACGCATCGTAAAAACCTTTGAATTGTTGGAAAAAACCAATATGATTGACGTGACGTGTACCTCACCAGTTCGTGTCGCGTTGGTCATTAAAACCACGAGTTGGAGGCTCTCTGATTGTAATTATTACAATCATATACATAAATGTGTGCAGGTCCGTTTTAACTGTCCATGCCCCATCTAGATCTCCTTCCCATAAGCAACAAATATTCAATGTGCCAACTACTTATTTTTGCATCCTCTATAAATATACCCTAAAAACTCCCAGCTGTAAGATTTATTGCCAAAATTTCCAAGATTAACCTTGTACCACACAAGTGATAAAAGCTTTTGCATATATTTCTTTGCTTGATTTTTACTTTTCAGCTATTATTATATTTTATTCATATATTTTTCACTTTACTTCCTATAAATTATGAAATCTTGAAAACTTTGTGTGAAAAGTACGTATGTTGTACAGATTATTACCAAATATGTTTTAACATTTTTCATTGCTCGTACATTTGAAACTCATGACTTTCTATGAAACTCTTGATTATAATTTTCGACTGAAGATTGTACAGAGTCTACTCATTCAATTTCCACAGGCCACTAAGGGAATTTCATGACTAACATTTATAGCCCATGTAACAAACTTTTGACAAAAATTATCCGAAGCCAGTTGGTCTTATGTGATTAACTGTGGAACACCACTTACGAGTCTACTAATTCGAACTATAAAGGCCATAGATTGAACTCCCCTCTTGAGTTTTAATCTTCTGGTACACTTTTTTTCCTTTTCTTTGATATATAACTTTAAAAACTTTTATTAACTATTCGAGATTTTTCTCATTTTAGAACATGTTAATTTATAGAGGTTTTTTCCCTCTATTTAGTCATAGCATAAACCACGTACGTTTGAAACATTGTAATTCTAACTCAATTTATTTTTGATAGGACTTAACAGATATTTACAACTACAATGATACTTTTTTTAGAATATCATATACTAATAAATTTCTAAGAGGTTTATTTCGTCAACAATGCAAAACCATGTTGTAACTAACACATAACTTACATGCTAACTTATAAGTCAAAAAATTAATGGGATCGTGAACAAACACAAATACTATACATGATAGCTAAATATAACCTAAGTACCAATTTTCATACATTATTTCAGATATATCTATATTAATTATTCAATTATGGAAAAATATGAAAGCAAAAAAATTTAAAATTGCGAAATAAACCTAGATACTTGTTGTGTGCTTTTCTGAACCCCCTATAATCCCTACGATTTAGTCCATCTCTAGTCATTCATGTCTAATGATCATAAAACAGTCATAATTCAAGCTAGACAAAAAGATTGGTCGTCTAGATTGCACAAATTCAGCAATAGAATGATAAAGAGTCAAACTTTAGCATATAAGGTTATTTGATTAAACTAGCAAGATAAAATAAACTGTTGGATTAGGTGTCTAAGCCATGACTTATAATTGTATTTATCTTGTTAATAGAAGCAAAGTCCATTTGGGTTGCCCTTATAGCTGGAGGATTAATGTATGGTTCAGTAGAGAGAAAGGTTGATTTATTAATTGATTAATAAATCAATAGAAATAAATAAATAGTTTATTAATATATTTAAGTGTTAATATATTAATTAGAAACTATAATAATTAATTAAGATTTAATGTAGAATTGATTGGTTTTAATTTAGTGATTAAATAAATTAATTAAAGGTGCAGGGACTAGTTTGTATTTATTCAATAGTTGAATAACAGGCAGAGAGAAAACCAGGGACCAAAATGGCGCCAACCTGGAGGCTCCTCCAGGGTTTGGCGAAAACCCTAGTTAGGGTTTAGAAGCCTGGTCCAAGTGGTCAACATGCTTGTCCACTAAGGAGGCTCCTTAGGGTTTCATGTGTAACCCTTGGAGGCTATAAAAGGAACCTCCTGGCTCCCTTATTTCTGTGCCAACTTGAACCAGAGTAACTCTGTTGAACTGTCTTCTCCATTGCTTTGGGTGTGACTTGCATTTGAGGCAGGATTGTTTTGCTGCTAGCTTCAAGAACAAGATCAAGAAAGGTTGGTTATTCTTATATGATGTTTAGAATTTAAATGTTGGCCTTAGCTTTTAGTTTATAATCTTCATAGAAGAAAACATAGATCTTTTAGGGTTGCATGTGAACCATAAGTATTTGTTTGTTCATTGATTGCTTAAAAACCCTTCAGTGGTATCAGAGATATGGCTTTTGTTTTCTTGTGAATTGATTTTAACTGTTTTTTTTTTTGCCTTGAGTGTTTTTGCGAAAAACACCTCTTGGAAGAGGCCATCATCGAATTCTAGGCTAGGGTTTCCTAGCCCTAGCCGCCAACTCCCTTTTGGTCCCCCATGCTTGCCTTAATTAGTTTGGTGTTATTTTTGGTAGTTTACTAAATTGAATAACTGGAACCCTAATAACCTTGCATGCTATTTTCGACCAACAAGGGTTATTAGATAGAAAATTAATTTGATTAATTTATGAAATCTATCTTAGATTTAATTAATTTAATTAATTGTTAATTAAAAGATAAATTAAATCAGCTTAAAGGATCAATTAAAATTTTCGAAAAAAAATAGCCTAAAATTTGCAAAAATTAAGAGAAAATTAATTCTAAAATATTTTAATAAGATTAAAATATATCTTATATATTTATGATTAAAAGTTAATATTTATATATAAGAAAATTGGTTAGTCTTACCGTTAGTAGGCCTCATTAACAAAAACTGTCTTATAAAGAGGGTATAAGGCGACTGCCTATAAAATGGCAGTCTAATGGGTATCTACTCTTACCCACCGCTCTCCTGGTCAGTCGAGTGTCGTTAGCCGAACGGGTTTGATAGAACCGCTAAGCCTCTTAAAAGTATAATGCTATAAATGAAAGTACTAGAACTTTAAATAAATCCCAATCTAGTTACTTTAGGTTTAAAAATGTGAATTGGTGCTAATCCATGAAATTGTACATTGCACTTTGTGGAACGTTGGTGGAGCGTGTGTGGTTTACCGTCACGCCAACTGGGGTCCGCAAAGAGTCGCAATGGGTTTCTTGATTTTGTCATTATTAGTGGAGCGTGTGTGGTTAACCGGCACGTTAATTAGAGATGACAATTGACTTCAAGAGTACCAAGCAATTTGCATGGTTATTCACACCCGGTTTGTGATCCTCGGTATCCCAGTCACAAACGAGTAGGGCATTCCCAAGATTAAAACATGCTATCGAACAGTTCGATAAATCTCAAATGAAACTAGGAATTCCATTATAATTAGATTATTTTCCGCGGTGGAATTGGCTGAATCGTCATTCGCCTACCTTATAAAATTTACAATAAAGATTACGGCATCCCTCTTCGATATTGTAGATTGTTATTGTAGGATCCTAGCCTTATATTTATTCTTGGGTGAATATAAGGATTATTTAATAATGTCTAATTAAAACTACCTTCTTTTATTCAGATGTCTTCTGACCAATCCGTTCCCCACTCTAATCCCGGTAATGTCACCTCGATTCTGTCATTGTGCTCAAAAGTGACGTTGGACGACACTAACTACAATGAATGGAGCTGTAACATCAAAATGGCTCTAAGGTTTGAACACAAAGAGTATGTTCTGGAAACCGAGCTAGTTAAGGTTGACCCAGATACCGCTACTCCTGAGGAAGTCGCCGCGTACACCAAACACTCAGATGATGCGACCAAAGTGGCCTGCATCATGATCGCTACCATGAACCATGAACTGCAGCGTATCTATGAGGACTATTGGCCTTACGAGATGCACAAAGAGCTCACGGAAAAGTTCCGCAAGCAAGAGCGCATCGAAAGGCGTGAGGTTGTAAAAGCTTTCACTAACGGCAAACCTAAAGATGGAGAGTCCATCTACACTCATGTGCAGAGGATGCATGGTTATGTGGAGAGGCTTAGGAAGCTGGAAATGCCTGTTCATGAGGATTTAGCTGTTAACATAGTGCTAAACTCCTTGCCTAGTTCTTATGACCAGTTCACACTGGCGTATCATTTGAACAACAATCAGGCGACCCTGGCTGAATTACACCGCATGCTTCGTGCTGCTGAAGACGGGATCAAGGGAAAAGGTCTGCTCCCTGTCAACCCGCCTGTCCTGGCTATTGGCTCTGGCAAGGGAAAGAAATGGAAGGGCCATCCGAAGCAAAACTGGAGGGAAAAGACTCATGTCGGGACATCTAGCAGTGCCCCGAGAGCCAAGTCTTCCGGTATTCCATACGTCACGAATCCCAAAGAGGCTGACTGTTTTTACTGCAAGCAAAAGGGTCACTGGAAGAGAAGCTGCCCCATGTATCTGCAAGACATCAAGGATGACAAAGTGAAGCCATCACAAGCAGGTATATATTCTATATCTAATAACTCACCTTCTTCCTGTTCTTGGGTCCTTGATACAGGATGTGGTTTTCATATCTGTTCTGATTTGCAGGGCCTAAAGGAAAGTAGGGAGCTGGAGCACGGTAGATTGAACCTGGTCATGGGCAATAGGCGAACGTCACCTGTTACCAAGATCGGTGTCTATAGATTAGTGCTCAGTAGTGGCGTCTGTTTAGATTTACATAATTGTTGCTATTCGCCTGATATGGCAAAGAACATAATTTCTTTTCATGCATTATTCAGACAGGGCTTTTATTATGAATTTAATAAATTGAATGGTTCAATTTCTGTTTTCAAAAATGATGTTTTTATATTTACTGCTATGCTTTGTGATGGAGTGTATGAATCTATTATGTGTGTTGATAATTATGGTAAAAATGTTTTAGCTATTGATTCTTCAAGTGGTATAGAAAAGGCGTGTCTGTGGCACTGTCGCCTTGGTCATATCAACAAGAAACGCATTGCCCAACTTGACAACGCCTAGTGATATTACATATTTTAGTCGTTGTTGAGCCCTATTCTTAGTGAAATTATATCATATATATCGTGGTATTCTCACTTTTAGTGCCAGTACTTGTTTGGAAGAAAATAATGAAAACAGGGACCAAACGCGTGCAAATTGGAGGAAGTTTGGAGAAGAAGGCAAAATCAGGAAATTACGTACGCGCGCCGCAGAAATTAAGAAGGCGCGACGCGGATCTAAGGCGGTGGAACAAATTCAAATTCCGAAGAAACGGGGATAAACCCCTACGCGCGCCGCGGAAACCATAATTGCGCGGCGCGGCTGCGTAAAATTTGCAACTAGAAATAGAGGTGTTTTCAGCCAAAAACTCGAGCAAAACCCGGTGAAAAATCGACTGTGAAGGCTCTTTGACTCCAAGAACTCGTTTCAGCAACTACCTTTTTGGTATTTCGGGTTTTTATGTTTAATTTCTTTTAGTTTAGTAATTAGCATTAGTGGCTAGGGTCTTTGGGAGTGACAACCACTGACCTTGAGCATTTTAGATACTGTTTTCAGTGTTGGTTACTGTATTGGATGATTAGAATTCGTTTTGGGTTTATAATAATCATTTGGTTACAAGTAATATTAGTTTTTCGGTGTTTGATGCTTGATATTGGATTGTGTTTGTTTGTTTGATGTTTGGATGTTGTTTTGACCTTGATTGGACTGAATTTCTTTGCTGATTTTAGTAGACAACTAGGTTAGCTTTCTAGGTTTGAACTTTGGCCAGTGACTGTTCAGTTGGACTGTAGTTATTGGTTTAGTTTATGCCTTGTGATTATTTATTTCTTTGGATGCCTTTGCTTGCTTCTGAATTAGAGATGTACTTCTGATTTCAGAAAGTAAGTAGGTTTGATTTGAAGTTTAGCTTAGCATATGCTTGTTTTGAGATTGTTTGGTTTATGTTTTCTGGGATTAGTAGTCAAAAGTTTAGGAACTAAGTCCTCTGACTATAGCGTGACACTATAGTTGGTAATCTATCACCTGACTTGACCACGTAACTCCTGCGGATCGACCCTGACTTCCACTGTGCTAAGTAAGTGTGTTAGGTTTTTCTTATTTTTGACCGCATGACGACCGCTGTGATGTCAAATTTTGGCGCCGTTGCCAGGGAGTTATGAGCTTAAGATTAGGTGATTAGTAGGAGCTTTAGTTTCTGATTTTCTTTTGTGAGTTCATTTGGTTAGTATTTTGCTTTTTCATTTTTCGGGCGTGTTGCATTAGTGCATGCGTACCCGCAGGGGTGAGCAATTATCCCCTTTGCGTTTTGATCCTGAGATTGAGCGAACTGCACGTAAAAACCATGCACGTAGGCGTCACAATATCATGAGTTTTAGTAATATTAGCAGTAGTCCAGAGCAAGTTGCCCAGGAACCCTCGGGTGAGGCAACGGGGATGTCTTTTATTCCCCCAGTTTCGGAGTTTCATTTCGGGAGCACGAGTGCTTCTGGTGGTGCAGTTTCAGCCCCTGTACCCATACCATCATGCACTCCACCATCGATTCCACCATTTCCACCAGTATCACAACCACAATCCACAAACCCATTCACCTCTGCCATGTCTTGGGGAGCGCCGACCCGTGATGACACCCCAGTCTCTATACAGCAGATACCAATTTCACAACCACAACCAGTAATTTTCAAACCTCAACCTACACAACCGCAACAATACCAGCAACCTCCTCAGCAACAGTACCAATATCTAGAGACCGAGGAGAGATACGATGAGGAAGATGAAGGATGGGTCCCACCAGCACCACAACAACCATGGGACCGAGGTCGGGGACCTCCAAGAAGAGAACAACAGCATCAACCATTACAAGGTCAGCAAGGATACAATAATCCTCAATGTTACGGTAATCCTATACGACCTTTGTATTTTGCACAACCGAGGGGGCAATCGGTTGCATCACACTTCTAGCCACGGGAGTATGATGATTCATCGCCCATCTATATTCTTGATGATGTAGAACACTATGTAGAAATTAGGCCTCAGCTGATAGGGATATTAACTCAACTCAGAGGATATAAAACTGATGACCCATACAATCATTTGTATGAATTCATATCTATCGCGAATGCTAATACTCCTAGAAATACCAATAGGGATACTTTTAGGTTAAGATTATTTCCTTTCACATTAAAGGACATGGCCAAATATTGGTTCACCTCTCTTCCGTCTAATAGTATCACTAGTTGGGACCAACTCAAGGCAAAAAATTTACATGAGTTCTATCCAGTTAGTAAAACCACAGAATTCAGACGCGCAATTCAAAACTTTCAACAGCAGCCAGGAGAGGCTTTCCACGAAACATTTGATCTATTAAAGGAGTTATTGCGATCCTGCCCGCACCATGAGGTTCCCAAATGGAAGTTAGTAAAATTGTTCTTTGAAGGAGTCAGTGAAACACATCAAGCAATGATAAATGCCTCGTCAAGTGGGACATTTATGTGGCAAGAGCCAAAAGACGCTTGGAGATTCCTGGAGCAGTTGAGCTTAGGATCGAAGTTTAGTGGAACCATGAAAGATAACACAGTCTACGTAGCAAACATTGAAGCAGAAAGCAAATGGAAGACAGAAATTCAGAAAGAGCTAAGTGCTGTGAGTAAGAAGTTTAATCAAATGCTCGCAAGGTTTCAGCAAGAAAATGGAGCATATGTGTTGCATGGACAAGTTATATGCAATACCTGTGGGGGTATAGGACATAATCATAATGAGTGCTCGATGACTCATGAGGAGATTAGTCAAGTGCATGGGTATGGTCGATTTCATAACACACCAAGACCATTCCAAAACAATCAACAACGGGAAGTAAGGCAACAACCAATGAGGCAGCAGCAGGTGCAACCTCCACCTCCAGCGGGAGGTACGAACATTGGTATACAGGAAATTTTTGGGATGTTAGTCAAGCTTCAGGAAGTGGAGAATTCTAATTCAAAATCAATTCTGAAGTTAGGAGACTTGATTATTAAGATGGAAGAAGATAGAGCACAGGAAAAGGCACAGGCATCAAAAGTGCAAGTTAATGAGGTGATTACACTCAGGAGCAGGAAGAAAGTGGATAACAAGGTCACAGCTCCACCAGTAGATGAGGATAGTGATGTAGAAATAATCTTTGATGAAAAAGAAGAACTGGAGAAGAAGGGTAAGGAGGAACAAGCAAAGAAGAAGAAGCAAACGAGTACATGGGAGAAAGGAGAATCAAGTGGGACAGTTCCTTTTCCTACAGCTTTGGAAAAGCCGGAGAAAAGACCATATGGGAAGAAGGGACCGCAGGCAGAAGATATGTGGGAACTGTTTAGTCAGATTAAGGTTAACATTCCGCTAGTTAAACTTATCAAGGAAGTTCCTGCATATGCCAAGTTTCTCAAGGATATATGCATATATAAGAAACATATCTTGTCCCATTTGCCTAAAATGATCAGCTTACCTGAGAATGTAAGTTCCATTTTAATGGACGCGCTTACTCCCAAGATGAAGGATCCTGGAGTTCCTCTCATCTCTGTGGATCTAGGTGATGTGCAAATAAAAAGGGCTTTGTTAGATTTAGGTGCAAGTGTGAACATATTACCTGGACAGTTGTTTGATAAGCACGAGTTTGGTACCATGAAATCTACCGACGTAATTTTGCAACTGGCTGATAAATCTACAAAGATCCCTAGGGGAATGCTAGTCGATGTTATCATCAGGGTGGGAGAATTTTATTACCCAGCAGATTTTCTAGTCCTGGACACTCGTCAGGCGACCAATGGAGAACAACCCACGATTATCTTAGGGCGACCATTCTTAGCCACTGCCAACGCAGATATCGATTGTCGCACTGGAGACATGGGGATATCCTTTGGGCATCAACAGACCAAGATCAACATTTTCAATGCCAATGCCAAGGGAAGTAGCATGGAAGAAGAAGAGTGTTATCAGGTAGATATCATAGATGAGCTAGTGCAGCAGTTCACTCCTGAGGTACTACAATCAGAGGCAATGAAGATTCAAGAATAGGGAAGTGTTGAAGATGATGAGCAGGAAAAAGAAGTAGAAGGAGAGAAGGGTTTGAAGTCTGAAGAATGCGCTCACATAGAGAAGTTAGCAACAGAGATCCCAAGGACATTGAAACCCTCCTTACAAGAACCACCGAAGCTGGAATTAAAGCCGCTACCAGAACACCTAAAGTATGCCTTTCTAGGAGACAAGGATACTTTGCCCGTGATTTTAGCAGCAGACTTGACAGGGGAACAAGAGAAGGAATTACTCAAGGTATTGTCCAAGCACAAGGAGGCCATTGGTTGGACAATCGCAGACTTAAAAGGAATTAGTCCAACTACGTACATGCATCGAATCATTACAGAAGAAGGAGCTAAACCGGCCAGGGATACGCAGAGGAGATTGATTCCCAATTTGAAGGAAGTTGTAAAAAAGGAAGTTCTCAAATGGTTAGATGCAGGAATCATATACCCGATTTCTGACAGCGAATGGGTTAGTCCGACACAGACAGTGCCAAAGAAGTCTGGAATAACTGTTGTGGATACGAAGGATGGTGATAAGGTATCCACAAGACCCGTAACTGGATGGAGAGTCTGTATCGACTATCGGAAGCTCAACACTGTTACTTGCAAAGACCATTTTTCGCTGCCATTCATTGACCAGATCGTGGAAAAGCTAGCAGGACAAAAGTATTACTGTTTCTTGGATGGGTATTCTGGGTACAATCAGATTGCAATTCACCCGGAGGACAAGGCAAAGACAACATTCACGTGTCCCTATGGCACCTTTGCATTTCGTAGAATGCCATTCGGGTTGTGTAATGCGCCTGCTACATTTCAACGATGTATGATGGCAATCTTCTCTGATATGATTGGTGATGCATTAGAAATTTTCATGGACGATTTCTCAATCTTTGGACCAACATTCGAAGCCTGCTTGGGTCAATTGGAAAAAGTATTGGAAAGATGTGTCAAATTGAATTTGGTACTCTCCTGGGAAAAGATCCATTTCATGGTCAAAGAAGGGATAGTGTTAGGTCATGTAGTCTCTGAGAGAGGGTTCGAGGTTAATCGTGCTAAGGTCAAGGTTATATCCACGTTGCCACCCCCAACATCAGTGAAAGGGGTTAGATCTTTTTTAGGTTACGCGGGTTTCTATCGTAGGTTTATCAAAGACTTTAGTACCATTTCCAAACCTCTTTGCGGTCTTCTCTTGAAAGACGCGCCATTTATTTTTGATGAAGAATGTGTAAAAGCATTCAATATCCTCAAAAATAAATTGGTCAAAGCTCCTATCCTGAAACCGCCTGATTGGACTAAACCGTTCGAAATAATGTGTGATGCCAGTGACTATGCTGTTGGTGCAGTATTAGGTCAAAAGATTGATCAAAAACTTGTAGTCATTTGTTACGCTAGTAAAACTTTTTCTGAAGCTCAACTCAATTATACAACTACTGAAAAAGAATTACTCGCTGTAGTATTTGCATTAGACAAGTTTAGATCATATATTTGGGGATCCAAGGTGGTAGTTTACACCGATCATAGTGCTGTTCGACATTTGATTGCAAAGAAGGAGTCTAAACCCAGATTGATTAGATGGATACTTCTGTTGCAAGAGTTCGATGTGGAGATTAAAGACAAGAAGGGAGCAGAGAACTTCGTGGCAGATCATCTTTCTCGATTGCCAACTGAAGGATTGGAAGCATGAATTAAGGATTCATTCCCAGATGAGCAGCTGCTGGAGCTTACTGGAGCTCCTTGGTACGCGAACTACGTGGATTTCTTGGCCACAGGAGCAATACCGACACATTGGACCAAACAAAGACAAAAGCAATTCCGTACATATGCAAAAAGATTTATATGGGATGACCCTGACCTTTTCATGGTGGGAGAGGATCAAATAATTTGGCGATGTGTGCCCGATAATGAAATCGGTGAAGTATTGGAGCACTGCCACGCGTCAGCATGTGGAGGGCATTTTAGTGGTAAGAAGACAGGGTACAAGGTTCTCGAAGCTGGATTATATTGGCCAACAATTTTTAGGGATGCACATAAAACTGCTAAAGAATGCCTTAACTGCCAACAGTTAGGAAACATATCAAAAAGGGATCAGATGCCCTTGAACCCAATCTTGGTAGTGGACATTTTTTATGTCTGGGGAATTGACTTCAAGGGTCCATTTCCTACGTCACATGGTTATGTTTACATTCTGGTAGCAGTGGATTATGTGTCTAAATGGATTGAGGCAGAAGCGACCCGTACGAATGACCACCATGTAGTGTGTAAATTCGTGAAGAAAAACATTTTCACCAGGCATGGAGTTCCACGAGTGATCATAAGTGATGGAGGGTCCCACTTCAAGAATTTTAAATTTGGAAGGTTGCTAAAGCATTATGGAGTGAACCATCGGATTGCAACACCCTATCATCCGCAGACGAGTGGCCAAGTGGAAGTATCTAACAGGCAGATAAAAGAAATTCTGTAGAAGACTGTCAAAACCGATAGGAAAGATTGGTCACTAAGGCTGGATGACGCGCTTTGGGCATATCGAACTGCTTTCAAGACACCAATTGGAACCACTCCATATCGGCTAGTTTATGGGAAAGGCTGTCATCTGCCGGTTGAGCTTGCCAACCGCGCCTTATGGGCAGTCAAACAAGTCAACATGGACTACACGGAAGCAGGAAAAGAAAGGAAACTCCAATTGTCGGACTTAGAGGAGCTACGAGATGAAGCATATGAAAATGCAGCCACATACAAATCAAAGATGAAACGATATCACGACGCCAAGCTCCGCTTGAAAACTTTTGAGGCAGGGCAGAAAGTGTGGCTGTACAACTCGCGGTTGAAGATGTTCCCTGGGAAACTCAAGAGTAAATGGAATGGCCCTTATACAGTGGTCAGCATCACAGACTATGGCGCAGTAGAGATTCAGAACTTGAAAGGTGGTCAACCATTTAAAGTCAATGGACATAGGCTCAAACCTTATGTCGTTGTGGGCACGTTCCAGAAACTGGAAGTGGAGACAGTCGAATTCGTGGTAGATGTTCCAGTATATACTGCATAAATCAGGTAAGTGTACGTCCGGCTGAAGACGTTAAACTTAGCGCTTGTCGGGAGGCAACCCGATCGTCATTTGTATATTTGCATAGTAATTCATCACATCCATTTGATCACGGTGAGACAAGAGCAAGTGTGGGGTCATTTTGGTAATTTTGCAATACCGCGACGCGGGGTCATTTTGGCGCTTGTCGGGAGGCAACCCGAGTTTTCGCGATTACAATTAAAATCAGATTTTTATACGTGACGCGGATAGAAGCTTCCCGTGCCGCGGCCTTATCTTAATTTGAAATTAAAGATAATCACTAAAATAGAGTTTTGAAAGCTATCCAAAATTCCCACACTTGCATATAATCAATTTGCATAATTCGTGATTCTTTTCACCGCAGTAAAAGTCGTCCCAATCAAGCAATTCATCTGCATTCTTTTCTCTTCATAGAAATTCAAGCACTATGTCTTCCAACGCCAGTTCTGAATCTCTCGATTGGAATTCACTTGCTACGGGCGTGGGGCGGGTCCAATACAACAAGTTCTACAACAGACGAGGCATCTATCGCCATAAACGTGTTCTTCCGGCACAAACAGTCAACTGGCAGTTGACTCAACAATCTGGGATACTTGAGCACCTTCGAGACTGGCTAGTCCAAGGAGGATATGAAGAGGGAGAACTCACCTACACGTGTTGGGCTCTCGAAAAGGCTTTCAACATGACCGAGCCTATGTATCGGGAAATCCTCTTGCAATTCCTCTCTAGCTACCACTTTGAAAAGGCACACACGGGAATGGACTCGCCGGATACGGTGCAATTACGTTTGGGAAACCATAATCGAAATTGCAGTTTGCAGGAGTTCGGGTACCACATCGGGTTGTATACCGAAGAAGAGTCAGCGACACTAGCTTTCAGGACCTTCCATCGTTGGGCGAGTTGTACGATGAGCGACTCATTTTCACCTGGTGAATTTTGGAGCACGATCTCGTCCGCACGGTATCACGAGAACACCATTCGGGAGAGCTACATGCATCTCCCGGCACACAGGATGCTGCATCGCCTCATCGCTACGACACTGTGGCCTCGTGCGGACGAGGAAAAGGTTTTATCGCATGAGTTGTACCTGATGTGGGCGGTTACGAGAATGCTCGAAACTTGCAACATTCCATACATGATAGCCGATTACTTCAAGGAGTTGACGGATGCCCCGCTGATGCACATTGCATTGGGAGGCGAGCACTTCGTGACACGACTGGCGATGTCGTATGGATTATTGTCCGAGCAAACCACTCGCGAATTGGGGGTTATACCCCCGATTCCACTCAGCCCCACCGTCACAATTTCGCGGGATATCATTTATGTGGAAGACAGGATGACGTCCGTCGACCACCTACCGTTTCCAACACTCCGGTCAGAACCATCCACATCCAAGAAGAAGGCAAGCGTTACTGTCAGCTTGCCTCGAGGTCTCGCTCCCGCCACTATGGAGACTCGGTATTTGGCTGACGAAATCAAAGCACTGCAAAGAGCATCAGCCACCCACTGAAGAGAGCACATTGTTCAGTCATTGGCGATGAATGAAGTTGATTGGAGGACACGGAACACGCACACACAATTGATGTGGCTTTCCGAGTGCTTAATCAATTTCATCAACGGGGCAGAAAATCCAATCGCAAGGCCTCAACCACCACTTGAGGAAGAAGAGGACGAACCAATGGAGGAGGATGAAGACGATGAGTATGAGGGCCCCGAGGACGACACAACACCTAGTTAGGGGAAGTAATTATGTTTTTTCAGTGCTTAGGTTAAAAGTGTCCATTTTAGGAAAGATTTGAATTTTGTTGCTTAAAAAATAGTTAATTGTTAGGATGATTGTTCGTAGATGAAACCCTAAACCCATTTGCAGGCATTAGGACGTAATAAAACTTAGTGAATTTGTGTTGAATCTGCTATTATGAGTGTTTGAAATTAGTACAATCTGCTGAAATTACCGCACCGCGGCACCTTCACAAGGCGCGATGCGGTCATTTCCCATTTGACGGTGATTTCAACTCTCGTAATTACCGCGACGCGCGCACTTCAATCACGCGCAGCGGCCATCCTCAACACATAAAAGTTAGTTTGTTGTATATTTGTTTTTGTTCTAGTAGTTTATATTTTTGTGTATATTCTGTTGAGTCATCCATGTTATACCAAATGGGAAGGAGTTGTCTCAGACAAGTGTGGGGTCACCGTGCCCCCTCCACTTGTCTTGACTACCGGCGTTTTCACTGTTGCGCTACAACTCCAGAATGCGAAATCGAGGACCTTTTTGTTCGAATTTGTACCTGTGATACCAAGTACCAACCAAGCAATCTACCGTCCAAAGGGGTAACTCTTTCTCCCTTGTTCTAAATAAATTTTGTACAACGGGGACGTTGTACGGGTTTAAGTATGGGGTGTGGACAGTCGAAAGAGTATTTGTTTTGAAATTTTTGCAGAAATGACCGAATTTTCAAATTTTTAGCAACTTTTTCAAAATTTGTTAATAAATTGTAAGTTTGAAACGAATGGTTTGTGATTGTTTATAGCACTAGTATTTTTCAAGAGATACTATGTAGTGGTTACCATGCTAGTAGTTTAGTCAAACAAGTTGAGTTTTAGGAGTTAGACGATTAGAGTGTTTTAGGATTGGGAATTTAGGAAGGAAATGTCAATCTGTGGCCTTTGTTGTTCGAGCCGGTAGGTCCGAAAAGGGTGGCCTCGAAGAGGCATTTATGCATCTTACCACCTAATACCTTCTGGTTTGGGATGGTATTTTCGAAAGCTCGTTACACGGACAGCATCGAAAGTCATGGACAATTCCTTAATGGCCTTTAGAATCTGAATGAGAAAGTACACTTCATTGTGCACAGAAAATTTGTAATCAAGGGTTCTCTAGAAAGCCATGAATTCCAAAGAACACTCTGATTAGGTTTTCATGAACTATTTCACTCTAACTCATAAGGAAATAAACTTTGAAACTGAACACATTCAAAAATTGTTTGAGTCTTAATTAGAATTTATTAAAAAACTCTCTTGCTTGGGGACAAGCAAGGCACAAGTGTGGGGTGTTTGACAACGCCTAGTGATATTACATATTTTAGTCATTATTGAGCCCTATTCTTAGTGAAATTATATCAGATATATCGCGGTATTCTCACTTTTCGTGCCAGTACTTGTTTGGAAGAAAATAATGAAAACAGGGACCAAAAGCGTGCAAATTGGAGGAAGTTTGGAGAAGAAGGCAAAATCAGGAAATTACGTACGTACGCCACGGAAATCAAGAAGGTGCGACGCGGATCTAATGCGGTGGAACAAATTCAAATTCCGAAGAAACGGGGATAAACCCCTACGCGTGCCGCGGAAACCATAATTGCGCGGCACGACTGCATAAAATTTGCAACTATAAATAGAGGTGTTTTCAGCCGAAAACCCGAGCAAAACCCGGGTGAAAAATCGACCGTGAAGGCTCTTTGACTCCAAGAACTCGTTTCAGCAACTACCTTTTTGGCATTTCAGGTTTTTATGTTTAATTTCTTTTAGTTTAGTAATTAGCATTAGTGGCTAGGGTCTTTGGGAGTGACAACCACTGACCTTGAGCATTTTAGTTACTGTTTTTCAGTGTTGGTTACTGTATTTGATGATTAGAATTCGTTTTGGGTTTATAATAATCATTTGGTTACAAGTAATATTGGTTTTTCGGTGTTCGATGCTTGATATTGGATTGTGTTTGTTTGTTTGATGTTTGGATGTTGTTTTGACCTTGATTGGACTGAATTTCTTTGCTGATTTCAGTAGCCAACTAGGTTAGCTTTCTAGGTTTGAACTTTGGCCAGTGACTGTTCAGTTGGACTGTAGTTATTGGTTTAGTTTATGCCTTGTAATTGTTTATTTCTTTGGATGCCTTTGCTTGCTTCTGAATTAGAGATGTACTTCTGATTTCAGAAAGTAAGTAGGTTTGATTTGAAGTTTAGCTTAGTATATGCTTGTTTTGAGATTGTTTGGTGTATGTTTTCTGGGATTAGTAGTCAAAAGTTTAGGAACTAAGTCCTCTGCCTATAGCGTGACACTATAGTTGGTAATCTATCACCTGACTTGACCACGTAACTCCTGCGGATCGACCCTGACTTCCACTGTGCTAAGTGAGTGTGTTAGGTTTTTCTTATTTTTGACCGCATGACGACCGCTGCGATGTCACAACTCCAAAAGGATGGAGTGTTGTAATCATTCGACCTCGGGTCGGATGATGTATACGAATCTTGCTTGCTTGGCAAGATGACAAAATCACCATTCAAATGTTCGTTTGAAAGAGGTGAAGGTTTGTTGGATATCATACACATAGATGTGTGTGGTCCCTTCAGAACAACCACAAAAGATGGCACGCGGTTCTATGTGACCTTTACAGACGATTTTAGTAGATATGGGTATATTTACTTAATCAAGAATAAGTCAGATACCTTTGAAAAGTTCAAAGAGTTCAAAAATGAAGCAGAAAATCAATTGGGCAGAAAGATAAAGATGCTTAGATCCGATAGAGGTGGTGAGTATCTTAGTATCGAGTTTCTCGATTACCTCAAGGAATGTGGAATTGTTTCACAGTTGTCGCCTCCAAGAACACCTCAGTTGAATGGTGTTACTGAAAGGCGAAACCGAACCTTGTTGGACATGGTTCGTTCCATGATGAGTCGAGCTTCACTTCCAATCTATTTCTGGGGTATGCCTTAGAGACTGCCACCCATATCCTAAATCTTGTCCCAACCAAGAAGGTTGTGAAAACACCGCACGAGATATGGACGGGGAAAGCTCCCTCGTTGGCATACATCAAAGTCTGGGGCTGTGAAGCTTTCGTGAGACGAGAGACTTTAGACAAGCTCGCAGAAAGAAGTGAGAGGTGTTTCTTCATCAGATACCCGAAACAGTCATTTGGATACTCGTTCTACAGACCGAGCGAGGACGTGGTCTTTGTAGCAAGACGGGGGTTCTTTCGAGAGAGAGAACTCATTTCCAAAGAGGACAGTGGGAGTACGATCGATCTCGAAGAAATTCAGGAGACGTCCGATGAAACAACCTTAGAAGAATCTAGCAACCAACATGAGGAAGAAGTTCCTGTTGGACCCACCGACATCTCATTGCCCCTTAGGCGTTCGGGTAGAGTTAGCATGCCACCCGAGTTTTATGGTTTCCATATTACTTCGGACGATGACACGTTGGTCAGTGATCGTACATTGATTAATTTGGATGAGCCAGCTAACTACCACGAAGCAGTGGCGGGCCCCGAGTCTGCCAAATGGAAAGAGGCAATGGACAACGAGATTAAGTCAATGTATGACAATCAAGTTTGGAACTTGGTTGACAATGTGCCGGGTCGAAAGACAGTCGGGTGCAAATGGATCTTCAAGAAGAAGACCGACATGGATGGTAAAGTACATACTTATAAAGCTCGGCTGGTTGCGAAGGGATTCACTCAAATCCCAGGGGTTGACTATGATGAAACCTTCTCACCAGTAGCAAAGATTAAGTCAATCAGGATAATGCTTGCCATAGTTGCATTTCAAGATTATGAAATTTGGCAGATGGATGTCAAAACCGCCTTCCTTCACGGGAAACTGATTGAGGATGTTTATATGAATCAGCCAGAGGGTTTTGTAGACACAAAGCATCCTGATAAAGTATGTAAGCTTGAAAGATCAATCTACGGGTTGAATCAAGCATCTCGCAGCTGGAATCTCTGCTTCCATGAGAAAGTCAAAGAGTTTGGCTTCTTTAGGAGTAAAAATGAGTCCTGTGTATATGTCAAGGCTAGTGGGAGTATAGTCACTTTTCTGGTGATGTATGTTGATGACATACTGATCATGGGTAACGACATTCCGACCTTGCAAGATGTCAAGTCTTGGCTCGGGAAGTGTTTCGCCATGAAAGACCTTGGAGAAGCTGCTTATATTCTCGTGATAAGAATACTGAGGGATAGAAAGAGAAAATTAATAGGTCTGAGCCAGTGTACATATTTGGAAAAGATGTTAAAAAGGTTTAACATAGAAAATTCCAAGAACGGAGAGCTACCAATCCAAAGTAATGCTAAATTGAGTAAGACTCAAAGTCCGAGTACAGATGAAGAAATAGCTGAGATGAGTCGGGTACCTTATGCTTCGGCAGTAGGGTCGATCATGTATGCTATGACATGTACTCGTCCCGACGTATCCTTTGCACTGAGCATGGTTAGTCGGTACCAGGGTAATCCTGGAAAGGCACATTGGATTGCGGTTAAGAGCATACTCAAGTATCTGCGAAGGACAAAGAATATGGTATTAGTCCTTGGTGGCAGTGATGACTTGAAAGGGAGTGGATATACAGATGCCAGCTTCCAGACAGATAGGGACAGTGGTCGGTCCTAGTCGGGCTGGGTATTTCTTTTGAACGGTGGAGCGGTCACTTGGAAAAGTTCCAAGCAGGAAACGGTGGCTGATTCAACGTGCGAATCAGAGTACATTGCAGCGAGTGAAGCATCTAAGGAAGCGGCTTGGCTGAAGAACTTTATCGGTGACGTTGGAGTTGTCCCGAGCATTCAGGAGCCGATGGAACTGTTCTGCGATAATGAAGGAGCGGTCGCTTTGACAAAAGAACCGCGAGATCATGGAAAGTCCAGGCATATCGACAGAAAGTACCATTACATTCGACATCGCGTAGAAGAAGGTCAGTTACTGGTTAAGAGAGTATCATCAGAAGATAATCCTGCAGATCCTTTGACTAAGGCACTGAGTAGGATCAAGCACAATCAGCATGCTCGGAGCATTGGACTGAAGGATGATATTAGTTTTAGTAATTAGATAGAATTTTGAAACTTCTAACAGTATAAATGTAATTGACTTGTTGATTTTATAATGGAGATTTATAAATGAGTATTGTTACTGCCTTTGTCAATTGTTTATTATTGTGTTTCTATATTTGCATGTTAACTTCCTAAATAATTAGATTATTTGAAATTCCACAGTCGATCATACTGTTAGGGAGTAAGTGTGAACTAAGACTATCATGAATTGGTTGTAGATTGTCTAAGGAGTTAGACATTGCAGTAAGACTGTTACAACATTCATGAGTACTTAGAAAATAGAGATTTAAGTATTGGATAAACCCGCGCTTAACAAATTGCTTCATGGATTACATCACAAGCAATGTTAAGATGATAATATCCTTTGATCTTTAAGTGGAGAGATATGATCTGTAATTTGCAAGTCGGTTGCTCATTGATAGTGTGAAAACGTGCTGGTAACTCGGTGCTATAAAACGCACTGTTGTGAGTATTCTAACTGGTAAAAGATGCAGACATATGAGTCGAAACTTATCTGTCCCCTGACCCGATGGGGAAACAGATATCTGCAGGCCTCTCAATGATTTGAAGTTGATTAAAAGTGTTGGCCAACCGGGACTGAATTGATGTGTTCAATTAGCAGTTTCAAAGTCATAAGCAAATCAGAAATCGAGAAACAGAGTATCGGACCGAGATTGATCTTAATCCATGTCTTGAGTCTGAAAATATCTTGTTGGACAGAGGATCATCTGATCACTTATCTTTGGACAGAACTGACTGGGTCAGAGTTCAGAAACAGTTTCTAGGAAACTGATATTAATCAAAAGGTGAAAGGACAATTAAAGTCATAGACTTATCCAAGTGGGAGACTGTTGGATTAGGTGTCTAAGCCATGACTTATAATTGTATTTAGCTTGTTAATAGAAGCAAAGTCTATTTGAGTTGCCCTCATAGCTGGAGGATTAATGTATGGTTCAGTAGAGAGAAAGGTTGATTTATTAATTGATTAATAAATCAATAGAAATAAATAAATAGTTTATTAATACATTTAAGTGTTAATATATTAATTAGAAACTATAATAATTAATTAAGATTCAATCTAGAATTGATTGGATTTAATTTAGTGATTAAATAAATTAATTAAAGGTGTAGGGACTGGTTTGTATTTATTCAATAGTTGAATAACTGGTAGAGAGAAAACCAGGGACCAAAATGGTGCCAACCTGGAGGCTCCTCCAGGGTTTGGCGAAAACCCTAGTTAGGGTTTAGAAGCCTGGTCCAAGTGGTCAACAGGCTTGCCCACTAAGGAGGCTCCTTAGGGTTTCATGTGTAACCCTTGGAGGCTATAAAAGGAACCTCCTGGCTCCGTTATTTCTGTGCCAACTTGAACCAGAGTAACTCTGCTGAACTGTCTTCTCCATTGCTTTGGGTGTGACTTGCATTTGAGGCAGGATTGTTTTGTTGCTAGCTTCAAGAACAAGATCAAGAAAGGTTGGTTATTCTTATTTGATCTTTAGAATTTAAATGTTGGCCTTAGCTTTTAGTTTATAATCTTCATATAAGAAAACATAGATCTTTTAGGGTTGCATGTGAACCATAAGTATTTGTTTGTTTATTGATTGCTTAAAAACCCTTCATAAACAACTTTCACTAACCGAATATCAAACAATGCATAAAACAAGGTTTATTCAAAGTCAAACAAAGAAAACAATGGGTTTAACCCCAAATCCAGAACAAAAACAAAAACAAATCATAATGTTCACTAATTATAGATAGAAAAGTAAACATATACGATAACCTAACGATTCCTGCTCGTGATCCTTCAGAGTTTTCCTCAGTGTTAGCCTTCTAACCTCCCAACAGCCATATGGACTCTAAAACGTTGATCATAGGGTTTTCTCTCGGTTCCAAACTGTCCAAGTCTGTCAAAAATCGAGAATTAGGATGTTTAAATACTTTTTTTTGCTGATGTGAGATAGCAGCGCGACGGTTCCTGAAGCGGCACGACGGTCCCTGGAAGCAGCACGACGATCAAATTTTCCGCAATTAGTCCTTGTCAATTTCATGCTTATCCTTAGTAGCGACATATTGCACTCTTGGATGCATCGTGATCTCCTTTAAAAAGTCCATTTTAGCACTTTTTTGCTCAAAAATGTCATTAATCCTGAAATAAACAAATCCAAGCCATTTAATACCATTTATCTCATATTTTAACCAAAAGTGTAGCTTACAATACCATGGCATCGCGTATAAAATATGTATACATAATGTGCTATCTAAATACCTTATATTTGGACTTTGCTTGTACTCAAGCAAACTAGAATTTACATATGACAGTAAAACAATTACTTTAACACATTCCATATTGCAAGTGATTCCACATTGCAAGTGAGTGTAAGCACTAGTTACCGTTACTAAAAATGTACAAAAATAAATAAAAAATATATTTAGAATCATATACATAGCTATATACGGGTCCATTTTAACTGTTCTTACCCCAACTAGATCTCCTTCTCATAAGCAACAAATCTCTAGTGTGTCAACTACTTATTTTTGCATCCTCTATAAATATACCCTTCAAAAATCCCCTAGCTTTAAGATTTATTGTCAAATTTCCAAGATTACCATTATACCAAACAGTTGATAAAAGCTTTTGCATATATTTATTTGTTTGATTTTTACTTTTCAGCTCTTATTATATTGCTATTCTTATAGTTTTTCACTTTGCTTCCCATAAATTTGTGATCTTGAAAACTTTGTGTGAAAAGTACTTATGTTGTACTGATTATTACAAAATATATTTAATATTATTTATTGCATGTACCTTTGAAACTCAAGACTTTCTACGGAACTATTGATTACAAATTTCCGACTCAAGACTGTATAAACTCTACTTATTCAAATTTCATTCACAAAGGGAATTCCATAACTAATATTTATAGCCTATGTAACGAACTTTGGACAAAATCATGCCAAGCTAGTTGGCCCTAGGTGATTAAGTGTGAAACACTCTTTACTAGTGTAAGACCCAAAATGACCAACTGTGCTTGCACTTTAGAGATGTTGCTAATGAGGCAAACCGGAGCAAAATGGCAATTTGGTCATTTTGGGGAATATCATGTCATATTGACATCATATCCCAGTTGATTGATGATATAAGCATATTGTGAGTTGTGGAAACAAGTGTTAGTGCTTGGTTTGATGGGAGGAGTGAAAGAGGGAAAAAACAGGAAAATCTAGTTAAGTATTTTGTTGTAGACAGCATTACGTATCACATAATGCTGATGCACGCGGGGCGTAGAGAAGTACATTCTTATTTCAGAGCACTCGTTTGAAAGTTATATGTTCAGGCCAGGACACAGCGCGTGCACGTGGAGCACTAATGACGTGACGCGTACACTAACCCGATGGGACGCGTAGGTCGCGCAGATCAGTCGTATTTTAAAGCTCTAACTCGATCTTTTAGCTTGTTTTCACCCGCAACTCCGAATAACGGTAGAGGGGATCGGTCACCTAAGGTTATATGTGCAAAAATCAACGATAACCAAGGGGTGGTTCATGAAATGAGCCTAAGATACGTGATCTTGAAGGTAATCTCTACTTCCTTTTGTATGATAATATACTCCAAATATAAAAGCATGTATCATTATATATGTAACATCCGTGTTTTGGGCCTAGGAGTTTTGGGCTTAAACCGACAAATAAAACTTAATTTATAAATAAATAAATAAATAAATGAATAAATTTAATTTTTTTTATATTTTTATATTGTGAATAAATGAGCCAAATATAGTTTTAAAAATCTAATTGTAACAAAATGTGAGAAATTTGTCATAAGGACTAAAAGTGTCAATTTGGCCAAACTTGCCCTATGTAGATTTGACTAGTCATGGATTTAGAAAATTAGAATATTTTGTGAAGGAATTGATGTGGAGTTAAATTAGGTCAAATAATTCCTTGAATTAATATTAAGGACCAAATCGTTAAGAATTTTTGGTGTATGGGACCATTTATGTCAAGTTGGGAAACTAAGGGTTAGTGTTGACCTAGTCAATGACTCAAGTGAAATTAAATATTTATATTAGGGGCATAAGTGTGAATTTGGAGACTTCTAGTTAGAAGAACTGACTTTATGGATATTCGGTGAAGTAAGACCAAACTCTAGGGACCCTTCTTGCCAAATCTTAAAGTATGTGAGGTTTTGATGGGGGTTCTTCCCCATTTCAGCAAAATCACGATTTGGAGAGAATGAGAGGGTGAGAGTGGCGATTTTTCTAGGGTTCTTGAGGATTTGATGCTAGAGATGGAAGATGGTTCAAGCTCTTCAAGTTCCTAGCCAATCTAAGGTATAAAACCTTCATCTTCTAGCTTTGAATTTAAGTTAGGGTTTGGGGTTTTGACTCAATTCGAGATTTATGGTGGGATGAGGTTATTCCTATGATTCCCCAATGTTTATTTGATGTTTCTAAGTTGATTGGAGTCTACATTCAATCCATGGATGCTCTAGATTCAATTGCTTGATTTGTTTGGGTATTATGAACCCTAGATTTTGGGGATTTGATTAATAGTTGAAGAATCTAGAAATTAATGGATGATTATGGTAGTTTTGGATGAGGGGATTCATTTCTAATGATTCCCTAAGGGTTCCAACCTTTGATTTGTAGTCTTAAACTTGAATCACTAGAACATGAGAATTGAGTGTTGAAATGGGTTTTATCCATGTAGATGATGATTGGATCTCTTGTTTAATGGATGAATGAATTTGTTACATCAAATTGGGAGTATAAGTGGAGTGAGGATCATTTCCTAATGATTCCATGGAATGGAAGAAGGAATCTCCATTTGTAATCACCAATTGTAGGAATGTAATTGGGTATTCCATGGTTTAAGCTTATGGAGTGGAGTTTTGATCATGGCATGTTATTGATTCATTTAAAATGATTTTGAATGATTAAATTGAGTCTAATGATGTAGTAAATTGGATTGGAATAATGTCCTTTTGATGGTTAGGAGTTTAGAAAAGTATTGGACCTTGAGTTGGGTGAAAAGGGGTGAAAAGGACCGAAAGTCGGAATTGCTGTGCACGGAACACGGCCCATGTCAGGAGGAACACGGCCTGTGTCAGCATGTCTGAGACCTTCTGGTTGGATAACATGGCCCGGGTTATACCTAACACGGCCCGTGTCAGGATCTGTCCAATTTTGGGTACTTTTTGGGTTTTAAGCCTTATAGGTTGGGCCTTGGGTCCTGGTTTTGATGCCAAACTTTGGGAATGTTTTAACTAAGATTTTCCTTATATTAGAGGGTCAAGGACTTCATTTTGGATGATGGATGATTGTTCCTTCTTGGTTCTAAAGAAGTAATTATAGTGTGAAGTTTAGATGAATCGAGTATGATATCTTCCGTTCTTGTATTGTAGGAAGGAGATATGTTGTAATGACTTGGAGGTGAGACTAAGGACTTGAGCTAGCACTCAACTAAGATGATTTGATGGATGGGATGATGTCTAGGAGCGCCTTCAAATCAAACCTTGTGTGGAGTTAGTGTTGACTTGTCAGTTGACCTTGGGTGAGTTTACCGGGAGTACACATCCTTCCAACTATCTTTTGTGTGTGTTGTCAATTACTTTTCATGCATGATATTATGTGCAATATGTTATATGATTACTACTTGTGCATTGCATGAAAATGAGTTTTCTAAAGATGTTTTAAAATGAAGATGATGATGATGTTTTGAAAAGATGTTTTGAGCATCCTATTTGTGCATTGCATTACATATAGGATGGGATTGACCGAGTGAACCTTATGATGACCTTAAAGATGTTTAAAGATGATGGGCTAAAATAGCCACCTTGATGATGATTATTCCATATAGAGGGTTAAGATGGGCCCTCAACGATGTTTGTGGAATTGTTCCCAACAATAGGGGACCGCATGAGGGAGTTGCTAACCCTCATGGGACTAGTGTGATGGCCACTAGTTCTAGTTTAACCTATACGGGGATCGAGTGATATGCTTCGTGCATGTCATTTGTGAACTTAGGTAGGTGCCATTGAGGTGAGTTGGACTTTATCAGATGGACGTGGGTTTGGGATAGTTGCATCATGCATAGCATTTGCATATCATAACTATCTATTTTGAGTAAACCTTTATGATGTTTTAAGTAACTTTTGAAGTGTGTGTTAAAACTATTTTTGGGGGTTTGTCCCGAGTGTGGTAGTTTACTACTCGCTCAAAATGGTACAACCTCGGGTAAACTCACTAGGCATTTCAATTGCCTAACTTATTTTGATGTGTACTCAGGTTGGGGTGTTTAGATGACTTAGAATAGCGAGATGTTTAGAAGGCCACGGTTTGTGCGGTATTATTTAAACTGTGTAATGGTATTTGAATTGTTACAACCTCGCTATTTTATAAATCTAAATATTTTATCAAAATGGGACCAAACGATGTTTTCCGCAATTTTAAACTTAAATTATTTCTCATTAAACCCATGCATTTTATAATGGTTTTGAAAGAAAATGATTTATTTGAAGAAGTTGAAACAAAAGTTTTCACGAAAGGATGATTTTATTGAGTAATGATGATAAACCATGGGATAAAATGATGTTTTATGAAAAAGCCTTAAGCGATGGTGTTTCAATATATCATGCCGAAACTACGACAATAATTGATGATATTAGGTCCATCGGCTGACCCAAATAGCATGCAGCGCAGCTTGACGGCCGCTGGACGGCTCTACTTGACAGCACGGCATGGCTGCCAGCCCTGCTCGGCAGCACGGCGTGACAGCCCGCCAGCCAGCCAACAGCATTGCTTGGCTGCATCTCCTGGCAGCCTTGCTTGACAGCACTGCTAGCTGGGCCTGAATTGGGCTGGCCCAAGGCCTCACCTAATTGTCCCCTATAAATAGAACATGAAGGGAGCCCTAGCTCCCTAAGTCATCAGCCTCCACTCTCCATTACCCTCTACACAGTTATACTATGATGGTTATCTCCGGCGAGGTGAAACCATCTCATCTCGCATACCGAACTGACTTGATCGTCGGAGCCTCCTCCCAGGGCACATGCCCTGGGGCGGTTCTAATGGTTTCGTTCTCTGATTGCAGCTAGGAATCACATCGGGAACTCGCTAGTGGCACCCACTTCAGACCTCCGATCCAGATCCGATATCAAGACCCGATGTCCCGATTCCGAGTTTGCATCATTGGCACCATCTGTGGGCCCTTGAACAAAAAGCCGTCGCTTCTCTCCTCCGGTTTCAAACTTCGTCTCTTCAACAACATCTACAGATCTGTACAACTTCGTTCTTTGGAAGTTTTACCTGCTCAAAGCTATCTACATGCCCTTTCTTCATAGGTTTCGTTTCCTAAAAACCCATCTCTAACAACTTCATCTTCTTCCTCTAGAAGTCTGAACAAACTAAGGAAACCCTAAGAATATTAGTATTTTCAAACCCTACGGATATCTAACCTAGATGCGTGAAATCTATCTATTTGGTTGCTTGTAAGGTTTCGTTCATTTCAAAAAGAAATCCAGATCCATTTTAATAGTCTGGTTTTAGAAATTAACTCGATGGAAGGAGGAAACAGTTTATTTGTCTCTCTTTATTTCCAAATCGCTGCCCTGAATTCCAACAGTGTTTTGCCTCAGTCACTGGTAATAAAAAAATCGAAATCGATGGCTAAGGTTTCTTTTCCCATTTGATTATATCAGCACCCGACTCGATTAAAACAAAAGTCGAAATAAATGAAGTCCCATCTGAAATTGGATTTTCGATTTCTGATTGAACCGGAGTTAGGACTGTAATAAGAATGTACGCAAGGGTACTGATACACTGAACCAAATCACGACTCTTCACCATCCGATTTTGCAAAATCGATCGCTATAACTCAAGCTCCCGGTTACCGTTCGTCTCCAATAAGCGTAAATTGTACAAGCAAAACAATGGATTTTGAGCTTCCAGTACATACTCAAACAAGATTGAAGTCAAAAATGCTGATTTCGAGGTCAGAAGTGTCAATTTAGATTAAAGACAAACACAGACCGATATAGTCGTTCAATCTATCTTATTTATCTCATAAAATCTGAATTTGACACTTGGGCCGATTTGAAGACCTGTTCTCGTATTGTCGGCAACCAAATCCAATATCTTGTGGGTAAAGTTAGAGACCATCAATTACTCGTACTTGCAACAATTTCAACTATTCGATGTACTTTTTGATATGATTCAGGGTTTATTCAGTTGCAAATGGGCTAAAAAAAGGGGAAGAAGAGCTGCGCCCTTAGGCTGCTCGATAATATTCCGGAAAGAAAAATTTCTTCTAATTCCCATTGGTACCAGTTTAATGCTCCTACGCCTTATCCAGCTTTCAGTAACATATCATAGAAAGCTATCTATCAGGATTGGCATCACCAAGCGCCGACATCCATTGAGGCTCAAGCACACGATATGTGATCCGCTTCAACCCCGCTATGGCTCAACTAGCGTTCCAAGCAACTCAGATCTTCACTGTCTACTATGTCTTTAGTTGGAAACACTTCAGTTACTTCGTTTATAGACCTGCATCTTATACTTTTCCTATCCACACCCAACATCAATTGATCCCAAGAGGCTATCAGTGAATTTGTATGTCTTCAAACAAGCACAGAAACACAGATTGTATTTCGGATGTGTTTAGTTACGATCCAGCGGGAAAAAAAGAGAGAAGACGAGTAGTACACTTAAGGCGTTCGATGAAACGCCTGAAAGAGCAGTTTTTCCTATATCATATCTTATCGCCCTTTGCAAGCATCCATAAGGCCCTCACACGATTACCTTTCAACTCGAGTCCCAGATCAGACGGCTCATTTAGTCTCTCTTTTCTATTCATTGACCAAAGTAAAGAAGACGAGATGTGAACTTTTTATTCCTGTCTTATTGAACTGGGCGGTCCGATTACGACCATTGTAGCACTTGCTTCTTGTGAAACTTATCGTTCTCGTAGTCACTTTCACCGATCGACAGGGTACCTGCTACAACATGTGGTAGACACTATCAGCTCCTACACATCTCTTTTTTATTTCTAAAAAGGAGGGGGTACCAGGGTAAAAGGCTCACCAGTGACATGTAGCAGACTTTGGGTTATCACATCTTTCCATATTTGAAATGAGGGTGTAAAAGATACCAGTCTAAGGAAAAAACAGGTTCATAAGTAATGGTGATGATGGTAGCGTGGTTCAAGGACACGAAAGTCACTAAAGCTACATCTTACCATATTTGTTTTCAGGTATCACGACTGAATTATATGAAATATTTTCTAAAGTCAACAACTACAACCAAGACAACATCAAAATCTCAGCAAGAATAGGGATTGTCTCCGATTTTACTGCACAGTCTTTGATTCTACTTTAGATACCCATAGACAGTTTCAAACAATCCAATAATGATCAATTGTGCTTGTTATGAAGCAATCTGTTAAGCTACAATACCCTAAAAAGCCTTGAAAGATCTGAAGATGAGTTATCCAGCTAAGGTGCTCAACCAAATATCTATCAGAGAATACTTGCCTAAATCTCTCTAATACCAACCAACGCCATCTTTGTGTGACATCCCTTTTCATATCTTCTTGTTTTATATCCATCCCTTCATAAATATCATAGAGTCAAACTCTTGAGATCAAATTTAAGCTATCTTGCAACCTTTGATGGTCAAGTTTATGGTTTGTATGGATTCCCGCTACTGGAACATAGCTATGTAACCTATGCCCGTCAAGCGTTCGTCTATGTGTCATACCCTATCTACTTCGAACGATCTTTGCATAATACCCGACATCCAGAAATGCGTCCATCCCAAAGCTCTCAAGTTTCCTAAAACATCGTTAATGCTCAATTTAGTCGACCCAAAGTCAAAAACCGCGTCCCGAGTCGGAGGCATACCACGATCTGGATGTGTACAAACATTCTACGAGAGGCGAAAGAGCGCGTCCCATGGGGAAATAGCCTTTGTTTAGCACCACTTGAAATAGACGAAACCAGATCATGCCACATAATACTAGCACTTACAGTCCCTACACTTCAGCAAAGATCATACAAAGGATTTCACTTGCTAACATTCTTACTACATCAAAAAATGAACTCTTCAACATACATGTTGTAAGGCAGCACATAGTACAATATAGGAAGCGAGAGGTACATGCACTTTTCCACATTTTTATATATATATTTAGATAAATTGTCCATGTTTCACTAAACACGATAAGCCAAGGATAATTCCAAATTTTTCAAAAACAGTCACATATCACTCTATCATCATGCACTACGTTGCTTTTCTCTAAAAACGATGCAAATATTTCGCGCACTATTGTATATCAAGAATCAATTTCAACCATATGGCTTGTGTACTTTTCGTGCATAGAACTCAGTTTTAAAATAAAACAAGGGAGAGAGAAGATACCATACACAGTTGACTTATGAAAACGACTTGCTTTAACAATCTAATTAGGCAAACGGGAACTTGGTTTCGCTACCCGGTAGCAACATATAATGATAACAACTACGCATAAATATATTTCGATTTATGAATCATTCAACTTTCTTTGTATATGGTACAAGCCTCGAAAACTTACTCCTATGTTGCTTGTTTTGACATGTACAAATGAACGAGGTACAAACGTACAAGCACAAGCCAATACATAAACAAGGGAAATTGGTCCGCATCGCAAAACCCAAATCCCTTCCCCGCATGACAAGTGTGTCATCATTTTTCCAAAGGGAGGGGGAGTATAAGGGATGACATAGCACAATTACACTGGAAGAAGTATTTCTTGGCGGAAACTTACAAGACGCGCTAAGATTATAGGCGATCACGTATCCCCAAAATTCGACTCATTACTCAGGAGGGAATAATCAAATAGCAGCACCGCTGCCCAGCTCTTGCAAGCAGCATCGCGGCCCAGCTCTTACCAGCAGCACTGTCGCACTGCTCCCGCCAGCAGCCCCGTTGCTCAGTTCCTGCCAGCAGCCCTGCTGCCCAGCTCATGCCAGCGGCCCGCTGCCCGGCTCTTGCCAGCAGCACTGTTGCGCTGCTCCCGCCAGCAGCCTTGCTGCTCAGTTCCTGCCAGCAGTTCCTGCCAGCAGCCGCGCTGCCCAGCTCATAACAGCTCCCTGCTGCCAAGCTCTTACTAGCAGCACCGCCACCAAGCTCCAGCCAGCAGCCTTACTGCAACCTCGACACATAACGATACTATTACATTAATAATCTGTTGCCAACAAGTAGTGGGCGAAACCCTTTGTGCCGCACTTTGTATTATCCTCAGGTTAAAGTAATTAGGCACCTGCCAAGCATCGACTCCATTATACCTTTGCCCGGACTGGTCACCCGGGGCAGGCACATAAATCACTAACCACGAAATCCGATTCTAACAAGGCCCGAGAGCCACACAAAGGTCCGAGTACCTAGCAAGGCTCGAGAGCCACACAAAGGTCTGAGTACTTAGCAAGGCCCGAGAGCCACACAAAGGTCCGAGTACCTAACGAGGCCCGAGAGCCACAAAAAGGCCCGAGTACCTAACGAGGCCCGAGAGCCACACAAAGGTCCGAGTACCTAGCAAGGCCCGAGAGCCACAAAAAGGTCCGAGTACCTAACGAGGCCCGAGAGCCACAAAAAGGTCCGAGTACCTAACGAGGCCCGAGAGCCACAAAAAGGTCCGAACACCTAACATAGCCTGATTTAATACAAGGTTCAGAAGGTTCATAACCTTTGCCTTGACTCGCTAGCTGCTAAGCCCAATTCAAGTAAGATTTAAAAGGCTCATCACCTTTGCCTTGAATTGCCGGCTACTAAGCTCGATTCCACCACAAGTGATCGTTGGATGGAATATAAGTAGCTACTGCACATCATGAATCACGCATCACAAGCCTAAGCCATGCTTAGCATCATACATTCGATGTGTTCTTCTACAATTATCGATAAAGGCAATTCACAAGCCTAAGCCATGCTTAGCATCATACATTCGATGTGTTCTTCTACAATTATCGATAAAGGCAATTCACACTGTTTCTCTCTTTACTCCGACGATCAACAAGCATTTTCTCACTTTACGTCTTACCACAACAAGGACAATCGTCCCTGCAGCCCTGATGCATGTTATCTTATTAGCAGCCCTGCTGCTTGTTATCTCGACAATCGCCTCGTGGCTCATTATCTTATCAGCAGTCCCGCTGCACAAAATCTTGACAGTAACCCCGACATGCATATTTGTAACGACATCTTTTCTCTACTCGCTTTAGTCTGATATGGATACCTATCGGCTACCCACACCAGACTCGGGGGGAAATCGGGATGGTATAGCTTATGTAAAGCACTGTGAAGACGTTTATTAGTGGTGTTCCGCCAATGTACGACGGGGACGTTACGACATCTTTTCTACGTAATTACATCAGCAACGTTGTTGCATTATGACACAGCCGTCTTACTACGTTATCACGCAACGGCTTCGCTCCACGATCGCTACAGCAGCCTCGCTGTGTAATCATGGCAAGAACTATGTTGTACCAAATTGACCGGATCACAATCTCATAGCGCAAGAAGAGATTACCAAGCCAACCCTGCGTCGCCTAGATCCAACTCTATTGCAGGATCTGCTAACATACTACGATTCCTGTCGGCGAGGTTTGGTTGTTCCTCTTATATGTTCGACACACGTCTGTTATATCTAGTCCAATGCGATTGTCAGCAAACCAATCACATCGTACTGGGGGGACTTGATGATATTAGGTCCATCGGCTGACCCGAATAGCATGCAGCGCAGCTTGACGGCCGCTGGACGGCTCTACTTGACAGCACGGCGTGGCTGCCAGCCCTGCTCGGCAGCACGGCGTGACAGCCCGCCAGCCAGCCAACAGCATTGCTTGGCTGCATCTCCTGGCAGCCTTGCTTGACAGCACTGCTAGCTGGGCCTGAATTGGGCTGGCCCAAGGCCTGACCTAATTGTCTCCTATAAATAAAACATGAAGGGAGCCCTAGCTCCCTAAGTCATCAGCCTCCACTCTCCATTACCCTCTACACAGTTATACTATGATGGTTATCTCCGGCAAGGAGAAACCATCTCATCTCGCATACCGAACTGACTTGATCGTCGGAGCCTGCTCCCGGGGCACACGCCCTGGGGCGGTTCTAACGGTTTCGTTCTCTGATTGCAGCTAGGAATCACATCGGGAACTCGCTAGCGGCACCCACTTCAGACCTCCGATCCAGATCCGATATCAAGACCCGATGTCCCGATTCCGAGTTTGCATCAATAATGATGTTGATTAATGATACAAAAGATTAATAAAAACAATGAAATTTTTATGTTTGAAAATATATAACAATTGGATATTTTTTTATATGATAATATATATACTCCAAATATAAAAGCTCAATGTTTATTACATTTATCTTCTAAAAATAATTGCACCCGAGCCACATTGAGAAAAGCAAATGAAGAAGACAAAACCGAGAAAAAAACGACAGGGATGTTCTTTACATTTCACGTGTCCATGTGATCTCCATAAAAAAATTATTGAAGGTAGTAATATTATTATGATATACGTTCGAATTTTCTAAATTTCAAAACAATAATTGATATAAATATTGTAATTTTCTTTTCCAGGTCACAATAGTTAACCGTGTGCTATTTTGATTTAGATAGATGAGCACCGGTAAGTTGATAAAATATTATACGTAACAATTCGTCAAACGTATATATAAAATAATTAATACTAATAATACGAGGGTTTAAGAAGGCATCTCAATAACAAACATAAAAAGTTCGATCACCTAATATCAGGTATATTGTTGTTATCAATAACTTCTAAGCATGGTTATACATTGTAGATTATATTATTGTTCTATTCTATATATTTCTTATTTTTGTCATACATAGAGTTTATATATAAATAAAGTAAAATTACAGTAAAATAATATCTTCAGTAAAACAATACAATAAAATTATAGTAATCTCCCGGTCACACATAGATAATATAGTACGATTCTAGTAAAAATATTATTTGTCTACAAAGAGAATATAATATACTAAGACAATATTATTAGTTGGACAAAAAGAATACAAAAGTGTTACAGATAGATAGACCCGATCCGACAGAGATAATACATGATATTATAGTACTATAATACTCAATGTCTAATAGAAAGAATATAATAAAATTATTGGTAAAATAATACTCTTTGTCGGATAAAGAAAATATAGTAAGATATAAGACGATAATATTCTGCCACAAAGAAAGAAATAACAATATTACAGTAAGATAGTATTCTCTATCAGACCGAGAAAATATAGTAACTTTATAGATTAATAATATTCTTCGTCAAATAGAAACGAGACTACGGTATAATATCATTTTTAGATAAAAAAATATAATATGATTATAGTAAGATAATATTTTTGTTAGACAGAGAGTAAGATTATAATAAGATAATAATTTCTGTCATGCAAAAAGAATACAGTAAAATTATGATATAATAATATTATTTGTCATTTTTTGTTAAAGAAAACCATGACTTTATCATTAATAAACCTAAAATGTACACTTTTCTAAATAATACTAGATAAAATATTAATATTTAAATGATCGGAGGTTTCTTGTCTTTTTATAAACGATAATGGACTTTTTTTATTTTCTGTTCGGAAAAAGATGTCACGATTTTAGAAATATAAAGAGTTTAATGAAAACTGTACACACATTTAGTGCTATTATACCTTATATTAACTTTAGAAAATTTAAGAAAATTTAAGAAAAATTAAGGTTACACCTTTAGATCGTTCAAATTTATGTACATTTATTGGAACTTTAACTGTTAATAAGTTTATCGCAACTTTATATTCCCATGTTTAGAAAGATAATGATTAAATTTTAATTCTCAGAATTTCGTAAATGAGGTCATAATACTATAATAGTATGCTTAGCAGCTCCCATCATGAGAAGATTCCAATACTTTTGACAACTCATTCTTCCTCGCTCAAAAAACAAAAGTGTAAAAAATTAACATATATAAAAAGATAGAAAGTTAGCCGTTAAGGTGATACTTTCACGCAACTTTGTCTTTTAATATATACTTCTATGTGTTAGGCCATGGGGTATACACCCGCCATAGCTTCCGCCAAAGGCTATGGCGCCGCCAAAGCTTTGTGAACACCACCCCCACCTTAGCCGTGATGCGCCAAAGGTGATAGGGCGTGGTCACTACCACGCGTGTTAACGGCTGTTTTTTGTATTTTTGGTTACCAAATGCATTTGCTATAACACCGCCAAAGAAATTTGCTATAACACCACCACACCCCGCATTTGGTGTTAAAGGTGGTGGTGACGTGGCAGTGTTAACACCATTGCTATGGCGGATGTATACCCCATGGCCTTATAATGAACACGACATTTCACTTAACACACAACTAAACATAATCCCCTTGGGCAATATTTTTTTTAGTTTTTATGTTATAGTGTTGACAATCGAAAAAATGGATTTTTTAGGGTTTTTGTATTGCTGCATTAGTATAAATAATAAACAAATATACATAATGGTTCATTGACCTACATACATTATATAAAAAATATACTAATCTATATATGTATTCAAGACATCCGCTATATTCTAAACAATACGATCTTGAATGCTCATATTAAACATTAACTCTAAATATAATTACGAGGGCGAGCTCTGTTAGGTTTTGATAATAATAATATACAATTGGTAACGGAAGCAAGATAACAATTAAAATCAAAATCCAAACAAAGCATCACAAACTCAGTAAGTCATGTAACAAAATAAACCTAAAGCAAAGTCAGGGTTTTTATACATTTCTTGATCTATTCAAGTAGTAGATGAACTAGGATCCAAATTAGCACTCCTTTAATGAAAGTCGCACCTCAAGAACAAGATCAAGGACTGCAAGAAAGCACTACTTCAAAATCGTGGGCACCTCCAAGTCGTGAGCTTCAAGCCACAATTCAACTCCAAGAAACCTCCAACAATGCTCAACAAGGTCTTTGTCCTTTCAACCCAATAAGAGAAGAATGCAACAAAAGAAAGATGGATTGCGGCCCAGAGAGTTGATGAGGGAGCTGGCGGCCTTAGGGTCTGCACATTTCCGTGAGCAAGAAGGATGAGGAAAGAAAGAGGGGGGAGGCTCCAAGCCTCCAAGGGTGGGATTAGGTGTAACGTCTCAAATTCCGTAATAAAATTTTATTTTTAAAAACGGGTCAAATACACAAACGATTTATAAAATAAAAGTCATCTAATTAAAACCTTATATTTAAAACATACAATATCGTATTTATCAAAACGTTTATAACATTATCCAGCGGAAGACTTAAATACCAAAAATCTCACGCGGTACAGTCGCGCCGTGCTCCAAGCTCAAGCCAACAAATACTCGAAAAACAGTTAGGGTGAAAGAGTAAGCACAAAGCTTAGTGAGTTCCTCAAAATACCACACGATCCATCACATAATCCAATCCATAACAATATATACTTGGCCACCCAGTCGAGCTATCAGAGCACGGTCCCACCGGCTATCAGCACACCACCCACCCAGTCGGGCTATCAGAGCACGGTCCCAGCCACGAAGGGCTATCAGGGCACCACCTACCCAGACAGGCTATCAGGGCATGGTCCCACCCAAGAAGGGCTATCAGGGCACCACTTACTCAGACGGGTTATCAGGCCCCGCAGTCGAAGAACAGATCGTTCGACTAACAAGCAACAGCACAGAAGCCTAAGCTATCATCAACCATATACTCAAACAACGTCAGGCACGCCCAGTTAATCACACTTTACTACACATAGTAATTAAGGCTACCTACGCATGTAATATTTGTAACACCCCAATCCTCAAAACAAAAGCTTTCAACCATATTTACAAAATTTACATTACAAAATGAGGTTTAACAAAAACTATTACATCATTCAAAACACTGTTCGGGGTATTACAACTAAGTTACATTACCATAGTTTAAACATACCGCAAAATATAGGTCCCACTATCAAGGTCTTCTAGTCCTTCCAAAATATTCTATGCTTATTCACCTGGGAACATAGCATTTTCAAAACAAACAAAAATATGTAAGACATAAAGTCTTGTGAGTAATGTGGGAACAAGTAATAAGCATAACAAGTAAACTGACAACTGAATTCTTCTTATCCTTTTAATTTAAGAACAAGTCTTTCTGCTTTTCATTTCTATATGAGAAGATTCTCACAATTAATCTCCCTTTACAGAATGGAACTAATCCATCTATAAGGGCGTGCTAGATTCATCTCCTTTCGTGGCAAGAACTAATCTAACCACAAGGGATGCTAATAAATCTCCCTTCATGGAAAAGAACAAATCTCAACCATAAGGGCGTGCTAAGATCACTACTTCGCGAAGGGAGGTACCATCCTAGTAGTGTCTTATGACCCCCTTCAAGCGGTCGAGGTCCTAGTCCAAACAACTCTTTATAATACTTTAACTCTGTAACTCATACTCATTCTACTATTATCATATAAAGATATCAACCTTGGCTATCATGCAAATGTATGAAAATATCATCATTCTAATATAAACTTATCTTTAACTCTATAGCTTTGAATTTCATATGATACTTCACAATGAATAAAGAAAAGTTATTTGCTATGTACCATATTAAATAAACACATACTCACCTTAGATCTTGCAAGGAAATGTCTAAGTGTTCAACACCTCTTTTCCCTTCCCTTGATTCTCTAATGCTTGATCCGCACCTATACAAATTGTTTATATCATGATATGAACTTATCTTTTCATGTTTTCATACCATATTAAACATATACTAATGATTAGGGGATCAAACTACTCAATTAGGGTCATAATGGAAGTGAATTATACAAGTTCAGGTCACACGGGTTGTGTAAAAGTACACGGGGTCGTGTAAGACTTCCAAACTTACTGCTTGATTTCACACGGGGTCGTGTAAAACTACATGGGGTCGTGTAGAACTTACAAACCCACTTTTTGCTTGACTGACCAAACTTACACGGGGGCATGTAGAATCACACGGGGGCGTGTGACGCTACAGACCCAACTCCATTTTTCTACACAACTTTCAATCTTTGGTCAGTTTGGTTCCAACTCAATTCTGATTCAATTGAAGGTTAAAACATGGTATTTAGAACATTTCTAAACCTCCTATATAACACTTATAACTCAATAAACATTAAGATTAAACATCCTTATAGAAACCCACATTCTAGGGTTCTTAAGCTCTAAGCTTAAATTCTCGATTTCTAACCACTTCTAATGGTTGAATTGAGTTCTTAGGAGTGTTGAAACACGGTTTTGAGGTTAGAACTATAGAATAAACCTCACTCAACCTTTGAATTTCGTTTTCAAACATTCAACTCAACTCAAAATGGTTTAACTAACTTACAATGATGAAATTCTAACCTTATATGACTTGGGAATCTCGATTCCAATCTTGATTCTTCGATTTCTTGCTTCAATTCTTTAGAGTTTCAAGAGCTTGCTCTCTTTATCTTCTGCTGGAGATGTTTCACGAGTTTAATAGAGAGGAATAGAAGCTTCGTTCTATTTATACCTCTATACTTTTCACAAATGACCATTTGGTCCTCCTAATTCCATTTTGTTCACTTTTGGCTCGAAACTCCTAACATCTTCATTTAAGGTTTTACTCCTTACAATATTACCACTATAATATCATATAATTACACAAAAGTTACCCTTAGGGTCAGAAGACCAAAATACCCTTATTTACAACTTTCTACTATAAAGATTCAAATATAGAAACAAAGTATTACATAAGTTATAATTCTACTTACTTGATATAAGTTTTCGGGTTTTCACAATATCACTCATAGTATAGTGAGAAAACTCACCTGATCCTTAACCGCAAGCTAGATAGCACTCCACGCGAGTGTCCTCAAATCCCGACAATACGAACTCCCTAACAAGGGTAAACTTCACTTAGAACTTCCTAAATCCCAAAAAGGATAAACCTCTAAGACCGGTACACGAAATCCTCAAGTTTAACCAAAAGTCAAACTGGTCAAAAAGTCAACGATCAAAGTTAAAAGTCAAATCATGGTATTTAATTCATCAATAGAAAGATTCTTAGTTAAATTTAATGCAAAAAAATCTGTATTTTAAAAATAATAATTTTTGTATCAATATTCAAGAACCAATTTAGCTAAAGTTGAAAATATATATGATATTTTTTATTTTTCATTTTTTAAATATCACAAATATCAGTTAACCATCTTAAGTTAAAAATACCATTTGAATTGTATACGATTAGTTAGAAGTTAGACAGTTTTAATATTAAAATAAATATTTACTGGAATTGGTTTATTTTTATTAAATATGTGGTTTAATAAAACCACATGAAAAAGACTTTTTTTCAACTAGGGATTTCACCATTGTGATGATATATACTACGATAAGAGATGTTAATCAATTGAAAGATGAGTGAGTTATTCAAGTGCAGTTGTGTAGGATATGGAAAACAATGAATCTTAAGAATAAAAATGATATACTAATGTTGGAGATGGTATTAGCTAAAGATATAATATATTTGCGTTTATATATATATATATATATATATATATATATATATATATATATATATATATATATATATATATATATATATATATATATATATATATATATATATATATATATATATATATATATATATATATATATATATATATATATATATATACTTTGTAGCTATTGCTGATAGATACATAAATTGATGCAAAATACATTAAATATTTATTTTGAAACATAATAATCTGAATATTATTTTGTTAATTGGATTTTATTAGTATAACTGCTTTAAAAATATTTATTTTCAATTTTCTAATAAAAGTCTTTTTATCATATGGTTAAAGATAATAGCAACAATTTACATCAATATTTAATTTAGTATAGAAATAATTATTTAATACTTAATGACAATAAATTAATTATTTCTACAATATATCTATTAATACTTTGACTACGTAATATTTTCATGCGCACCGCGCGGTTATTCGCCTAATATATATATATATATATATATATATATATATATATATATATATATATATATATATATATATATATATATATATATATATATATATATATATATATATATATATATATATATATATATATATATATATATATATATATATATATATACATATATATATATATATATATATATATATATATATATATATATATATATATATATATATATATATATATATAAACCACTAATTTTTAACTTGAAAATTTTTAAGGTTTATTAAAATATTTTCAACATATTTCTTTCATAACTTATTTACTGTTTATTAAATTTATTAATCATATAAATAAAAAGATTCCTACTCCACGCATCCTTACCCTAACACCCTACTCATCCCTACCACCACCACCTAACCTTACCCACCCTCACCATCTACACCAACCCTTCTCAGCCCCCACCTACCCCACACCACCCACCTATATACCCCAACCTCCAACCATTAACGGACTTTTTTTCTTATTGTTTTGACCCACCCACCCCACCTAACCCATCCACCCCATCTACAGCCCCTACTCACCCCTACCCAACCCTACTGCCCAACCTAACCACCCTACCCCACCACTACCCTACCCCACCCACCTGCTCGCACCCTACTCACAACCATCACCCCACCCCACCCACCAAACCTCCACCACCTAACCTACCTACCCATCCCGCCCTTACCCTACCTATATCCACACCCAACCCACGTCATCTATCCCCACCCATCCACCCTACCCTAACCCTACCCCCACCCTACCTATAACAACCTGTAATACCTTAACTTTAAATTTATAGTAGAGTTATATTAAATATATATAAACGAGTTTAGATAAATTAAAATATGAGTTAAGATGTTTAAAAATTTACTAGTAGAAGTAGGATGTTAAAAAGGAGTAAAAGAGACAACTTGAATGCTTAAAAAGGTCAAACCGGGTCGAGTCAAATCGAAATGAAAATGGAAAAATAGCAAACCGGGTCGTGTCCTACAAACCCGGGTCGTGTTCGAATGGAACCCGGGTCGGGTCACAGACACCGGAGCGAGTTACGATTGGATTTAAGCGGAAAGTAGCGTGACAAAACCCGTGGCGGGTTGAGCAGCCCAGGTCGGGTTGCGGGTAAAAACCCGGGGCGGGTTTGACAGACCGGGTCGGGTTTCGAAGCAGGTATAAATACATTTTTCTCCTCATTCAAACCATTTACGACCCATAAGCACCCAAAGGCGATTTTTGAGAGCAAGAAGCTTAGAACTTGTCATTTTGATCGAGGGTTTTGCTTAGGAAAAGGTTGAGGAAGTTGGATTAACACCAAATCATGTTCTTGAGCTCTTGATTTTCAAGGTTTGTGATTTTGACTTCTAGAGTTACAAACCCTAGATGTTCAATTTCGAGTTTATGCTTTGAGTTAGTTTAATTGTTGCTAATAGGTTGCCATTACATGTTGTATTGAGTCTCTATTATGATTATTGAGAAGTTTTATCTGTTGATTTGGTAAAAATCACAAAGTTTGGAAGTTTTGACTTGAATAGCACATGATGTTCATAAATTATGATCCTTAGTAGCTATTGATCTTAATCTTTTGAGTTAGATGTTGTTAAATTGTAGTTATAATTCATTATAAATAGTTTGACTATAAGTAAATTGAATTATTGTACATCTTAATTGGTTGCGATAACCAATTTACATGAGTTAAACAAGGTTGAGAATCCTTGGTTTGACATGATTACCTAATTTGATTGAGTACGCCAATTAACTGAGATAGTCATTGAAATTGAGATTTATGATTGATTGTGGAAATTTTGATAACTATTAGAATGATTTCTAAACTCCGATAAATTTTCTCACTGAGCTAATTTAGCTCATACAAATAGTTATATGTTTATGTTATAGGTGACAGGGGTAAGTAGATTGCTGAGGGATGATTGCCTGAATATCGAACTAGACTTTTGACTGTTGTAAACCAGAATACACTCTTTTGTATAGTTTTGTAACGGTCTTTTGTAAACCAGTTTTTGGGACATGTTGTTTAAAGTACTTGTTCTTTTGATTACTACTTGTACTTATGTAGCTTAATCTTGATTATACCATGATCACTTATGTTTATTCTTGAGTGATGATGATGTAATCCAGAGATAAGAAACTGGGTGTTACAAGTTGGTATCAGAGCAAGGGTTTGAGTGAATTAGACTTTAAAGAGTAAACTCTAAACTCAAACTATTAAAGAGAGAGGTCCTATATTGTCCCTATACAATTATCCCTTTTAGCACACATAATGAGTATGTGTGTTATTTTGCGAATTTTGATGAGAAATGTGATACAAAAAGAGTATTGAGATAAACGAGATTATAATGAGTTAAATTTCTTTTCAGCCTCATTATGAGTTCTGGAAAGGAGAAAGAGAGAGGTGATCACCAAGATGAGCATTCGGGATCACAAGATTCAAGACTGGGGCGCCAATCTGAAGGCGAGAGACCGCCTGAGTTGACATCATCCTTACAAGAGTTAATTGCTGCGGAGGTAGCAAAAGATGTTAAGGACTTATTGCCTACCTTAATAAAACCTCAGACGGAGGTGACCAATAGAGACGATCGAAACCGACCTCCTATCACACCTGTGGTTGGGGAGGGACAGAGAGAGCCGGTTACTATACATACTGAAGTTGGAAGGTCGGGCGAACCAAAAGGTTGCAGTTATGAGACGTTCCGCAAATGCAAACCGAATGATTTCTTCGGTACTGATGATCCTATTATTGCACGAAATTGGCTGACACATATCGAGAAAGTTTTTCGTACGAGCAAGTGTGCGGAAAAAGATAAAGTTGAGTATGCCACTAATTGTTTACACAAAGATGCTCAATTCTGGTGGGAGAACATAAACATTGATATAAAGAAAGGATTGGAACCAGAACCGACATGGGAGGAGTTCAAAATAAAGTTTATGAAGGAATATTGTTCAAATACTGCGATGAAAAGTTTGGAAGAAGATTTTTTGAGATTACAGCAGGGAACGCGGTCGGTACAGGAGTATACAACAGAGTTTAACGAAAAAGCCAGATTTGCTGCTCATTAGGTAGATACTGAAGAAAGGAAGATTGACATGTATCTGTGGGGACTGAGGACCTAGATACGAGAATTCTTACAGAGTTCCAGCTTTACAACTTATCAACAGATTGTCGAGGCAGCCAAATCTCGAAAAAAAGAACTACGGAGGCAAGATAATGAAAAGAAGGGGGACCAAGGAAGCGGAGGCCAGAAGAGGAAATGGGAAGGAAAACCGGAGGAAATGGAAATGGGAAGCGGAGGCCCGTCTCTTATGTGTTATCAGTGCGGGAAAACAGGGCATATGGCTAGAGGTTGTTTAGAGAAAAGTCGTGTGTGTTTCAATTGCGGGGAAAGCGGTCATATTCGCCCGGATTGTCCAAAACCGAGAACCGATTCCCGTCGTGAGACTCCGAGGGCAGGACGAGGTGATAATCGAGGCGATAGACGAGATAGAGGTGGTGGGAACGTTAGAACTCGAGCTTTTCAGATGACCGTGGAGGAGGATAGAGAGCGACCGGATGTGATTACAGGTATCTTTAGCCTAAATTCTCTTCGAGCTCGTATGGTGTTTGATACTGGTGCATCGATTTCTTTTATATCTGTACCTTTTGCGTCTCGAATTAATGTCCCGATGTCTAAGATGAGTGAGAGTCTGATAGTTGATGTTGCTGACGGGAGAGATGTTATAGTAAATACTCAGTATATAAATTGTCGGCTTGAAATCAACGGGATTTCTTTCCTTATTGATTTGAAGCCGATGACTACTCGTGCGTTTGATGTAATAGTTGGAATGGACTGGTTAGATAATAATAGGGCAAATATGGATTGTCACGGAAAGACTATTTCTGTGAGAACTCCGAGCGGGTCCCAGACGTTAATACGAGGCGAACGTCGTTTTTAACATATTCGGGTTGTATCTTTCGTGAGAGCGCGAAGGTATACCGAAAGAGGTGCTCTTTTATTTATGGCACATGTTACCCCAATTGAAACCGAACATTCCACTGTGAAGGATGTTGAGGTAGTGAGAGACTTTGCTAATGTTTTTCCTGACGATCTTCCGGGCTTACCGCCAAATCGTCAATTGGAGTTTGTTATCGATTTAGTTCCTGGAGCGAAACCGATAGCCCGAGCACCCTATCGGTTGGCGCCGTCCGAGATGGAGGAGTTAAAGAAACAACTACAAGAACTTTTAGATCGCAGTTTTATTCATCCGAGCTCGTCTCCGTAGGGTGCGCCGATACTGTTTGTTCAAAAGAAGGATGGTTCTATGCGTATGTGTATAGACTACCGCGAGTTAAACAAGATTACTGTGAAGAATCGTTATCCCCTACCGAGAATAGACGATTTGTTCGATCAATTGGAGGGAGCGGTATATTTTTCGAAGATTGATTTGAGATCGGGATATCATCAGCTAAGAGTAAGAGAATCTAACGTCCCGAAGACAGCATTTCGCACCCGATATGGTCATTATGAGTTTCTAGTAATGTCGTTCGGTTTGACGAATGCCCCGGCGACTTTTATGGATTTGATGAATCGAGCTTGTCATCCATTCTTAGACAAGTTCGTAATAGTGTTTATTGACGATATTTTGATTTATTCCAAGAGCTGGGATGAGCACAAGCAACATTTACAGTTGATTTTAAATCTTCTTCGTAAAGAAAAGTTGTATGCAAAATTTTCAAAGTGCGAGTTTTGGATGCAAGAGATTTAGTTTCTTGGTCATGTGATAAACAGAGAAGGTGTTAAAGTGGATCCTGCCAAGATAGAAGTAGTGATGAGTTGGGCACCACCCAAAAATCCAACTGAGGTTCGGAGCTTTTTGGGACTAGCTGGCTATTACCGACGATTTATTGGGAAATTTTCGAGTATTGCGTTGCCTTTAACAAAGCTGACCAGAAAGACAGAGAAGTTTATCTGGACTGAAGCACAACAAGAAGCTTTTGAAAAACTGAGAGGGGCATTATGCGAAGCCCCGGTGTTAGCTTTGCCTCAAGGTGTGGAAGACTTTGTCCTTTTTACCGATGCTTCACAAATCGGTCTTGGATGTGTATTAATGTAAAGGGGGCGAGTAATTGCGTATTCGTATTGACAGCTGAAGTCTCATGAGCAAGCTTATCCCGTACACGATTTAGAGTTAGCCGCCATTATTTTTGCACTAAAAATTTGGCGACATTACCTTTATGGTGTGAAGTTCCAGATATATTCAGATCATAAGAGTTTAAAGTATTTGTTTGACCAAAAAGAGTTGAATATGAGACAACGAAGATGGATGGATCTTTTGAAAGATTATGAGTGTGAAATACTTTACCATCCTGATAAAGTAAATGTAGTGACAGATGCATTAAGTCGAAAAGAACCACCTATTCGGGTCGTTTCAGCTCGAATGGGAGTGGTTAGTAAATTACCAGAAATGATTCAACGTGCCCAGAGAGAAGCCAACGACATGAATACTGAGAGAATGGTTGGCTATGTATATAAAATAGTTAAAAATGCACAAGGAGTGACGACTTTTCAAGGACGAGTTTGGTCCCAAGACACGGAGAAACGAGACAGCTGTTACTTGAAGATGCACATTGTACACGGTATTCAATCCATCCAGGTAGTACAAAGATGTATAGAAGTTTAAAGCCGTTTTACTGGTGGCCGGGAATGAAACGTGATGTTGGGAGATATGTGGAGAAGTGTCTGACTTGTTTACAAGTCAAGGCAAATCATCAGAGACCATACGGGTTAGTTCAACCACTACATGTACCGATGAAAAAGTGGGATGAGATTTATATGGACTTTATCACTAAATTACCTCGAACTCCACGAGGGTTCGATTCAATATGGGTAATTGTTGATAGATTGACCAAATCAGCACAGTTTATTCCCTACGAGAAGATTATCAAGCGTCCAAATTAGCAGAGATCTATGTTAGGGAGGTGATGAGACGACACGGAGTACCTACCTCGATAATCTCCGATCGTGATAGTCGTTTTACTTCTCATTTTTGGAAAAGTTTTCAAAAACATCTGGGAACTAAAGCCTTAATGAGTACGGCTTATCATCCGCAGACTGATGGTCAAACCGAGAGAACTATACAGACGTTAGAAGATATGCTTAGAGCTTCGGTGATTGATTTTGGAGGTAGTTGGGACGATCATCTACCTTTAGCCGAATTTACATATAAAAACTCATATCATTCTAGTATTCAAATGGCACCCTTCGAAGCGTTATATGGGTCAATGTGTAGAACACCATCATGTTGGTCAGAAGCGGGAGAGAAGCCACTAGCGGGTCCCGAGATTATAACTAAAACAGAGGCAAAGATAAAAAGTATTCGTGAGCATATGAGAGTTGCTCAGCAGCGTCAAAAACAATATGCAGATAAACGAAGGAAACCGTTGGAGTTTCAAGTTGGAGATATGGTAATGTTAAAAGTGTCTCCCTGGAAGGGAAATATTCGTTTTGGTAAACGTGGCAAGCTAAGCCTACGGTTTATTGGACCTTTCCGTGTAATTCAACGAGTAGGACCAGTAGCTTATAAACTCGAGCTTCCTGATGAGCTACGGGGGATTCATAATGTGTTTCATATCTCACATCTTCGTAAGACTTTATACGATGAGTCGGCACGTGTTTCTCTGAAGGAAGTTCAGCTAGATCGTAAACTTCAATATCCAGAGCAGCCGGAGAAGATTTTAGACAAAAAGATCAAGAAGTTGCGAAATAAAGAGATTGTAATAGTTAAAGTACAATGGCGACATCATAGAGGAACAGAGGTCACTTGGGAAGGCGAAGAAGAGATGCGGTCAAAGTATCCCTTTCTGTTTCAAGAGATTCCGATGACGGAATCTTCTGAAGGGGGTAAGAACTTGTAATACCTTAACTTTAAATTTATAGTAGAGTTATATTAAATATGTATAAACGAGTTTAGATAAATTAAAATATGAGTTAAGATGTTTAAAAATTTACTAGTAGAAGTAGGATGTTAAAAAGAAGTAAAAGAGACAACTTGAATGCTTAAAAAGGTCAAACCGGGTCGAGTTTAGCAAACCGGGTCGAGTCAAATCGAAATGAAAATGGAAAAATAGCAAACCGGGTCGTGTCCTACAAACCCGGGTTGTGTTCGAATAGAACCCGGGTCGGGTCACAGAAACCGGAGCGAGTTACGATTGGATTTAAGCGGAAAGTAGTGTGACAAAACCCGTGGCGGGTTGAGCAGCCCGGGTTGGGTTGCGGGTAAAAACCCGGGGCGGGTTTGACAGCCCGGGTCGGGTTTCGAAGCAGGTATAAATACATTTTTCTCCTCATTCAAACCATTTACGACCCATAAACACCCAAAGGCGATTTTTGAGAGCAAGAAGCTTAGAACTTGTCATTTTGATCGAGGGTTTTGCTTAGGAAAAGGTTGAGGAAGTTGGATTAACACCAAATCATGTTCTTGAGCTCTTGATTTTCAAGGTTTGTGATTTTGACCTCTAGAGTTACAAACCCTAGATGTTCAATTTCGAGTTTATGCTTTGAGTTAGTTTAATTGTTGCTAATAGGTTGCCATTACATGTTGTATTGAGTCTCTATTATGATTATTGAGAAGTTTTATCGGTTGATTTGGTAAAAATCACAAAGTTTGGAAGTTTTGACTTGAATAGCACATGATGTTCATAAATTATGATCCTTAGTAGCTATTGATCTTAATCTTTTGAGTTAGATGTTGTTAAATTGTTTTGAGAATATTGATATATAATATATGATGTTATTTCAGCAAATACTCATAGAAGGGAAGGAGAAACACGAGGCACTGGTGGGCCACGGACTGAACAGATATCAGGTGAGTAGTTATAATTCATTATAAATAGTTTGACTATAACTAAATTGAATTATTGTACATCTTAATTGGTTGCGATAACCAATTTACATGAGTTAAACAAGGTTGAGAATCCTTGGTTTGACATGATTACCTAATTTGATTGAGTACGCCAATTGACTGAGATAGTCATTGAAATTGAGATAACTTGAGGGGTTTATTTTACAATATATGTAATGAACAGATATTATGTAATGAAATAAAAAATATTAAGAATGATTATTTATATATGTATATGTTTAGATAACTTGAGGGGTTTATTTTACAATAGGAATAAGTTATGTTGCATGAGGGGTATTATGACTTTCTAGCATTGTTGAGGGACCTTAGTTGACTTTTACGTGTTGTTGCATGCAAACCCTATTGGATTAGGTGTCTAAGCCATGACTAATAATTAGTATTTATCTAATTAATAGTAGCATAGTCCATTTGAGTTGCCCTCATAGCAGGAGGTTTGGTAGAAAGTTCAGTAGAGAGAAAGATTGATTTATTATCTGATTAATAAATCAATAGAAATTAAATATATGGTTTATTAATGTATTAAAGTGATAATATATTAATTAGAAACTATATTAATTAATTAGAAATTACTCTGGAATTAATTGGAATTAATTTGGTGATTAAATTAATTAATTAAAGGTGCAGGGACTAAAACTGTAATTATTCAATAGTTAAGTAAGTGGCAGTTTAAGTGAGTGAGTGGACAGCGAAATTTATATATAGTAATATATAGATTTCGAAATCTATATATATATATATATATATATATATATATATATATATATATATATATATATATATATATATATATATATATATATATATATATATATATAAGATATATATATATATATATATATATATATATATATATATATATATATATCTTATAATATTATATATATATATATATATATATATATATATATATATATATATATATATATATATATATATATATATATATAAGATAATTATAGTTTGAATAATTAATATAAAGGTTTATCTTAATTTGAATTCAAAACGGCTTATCTCTTAAGGTTTATCTGGTCATCTGCTGGAGGCTATAAATAGGGAGCCCCAGTACCCCATAACCTGCGATTTTAATATCTGTTCTCTCTGGAAATTTCGAGCCCCTCCTGCTCCCTGGGTGTGATCTCATTTGAGGCAGGACACTTGTGCTGCTTTGCTTCCAAGAAATCCTAAAAGGTTAGTTTTTCTGATTTTATTCTTTTAGTTTTTTTTCCTTATGAGCCTTTAGGAAATATTATATGTTCAATTAGAAGAAAACATAGATCCTTATAGGTTGCATGTGAACTTAGGATTTTTAGTTCATTGATTTGCATAAAACCCTTCAGTGGTATCGGAGCTTTTGTTTGTTTTCTTATTGAATTGCTATAATAGTTTTTCCTAATATTTAGGGTTTATTGTTTCTAAACCCTAATTGAGGCCGATTAATTTTTGGGTTAGGGTTTTTCGAAACCCTAGCCCCTCCCCCTTATGTTTTTCGAAAAAAATGCTAGGGTTTTAGAAGGTATTTTATTTTTGGTAACTTTGTTTATTTAAATGGATAAACCTTAAAACCTTTTATCCTTAAAATCGAAAATTAGAGGGATAAGGATAGGTTTAAATTAATTTGATTATTTTGTGATACCTATCTAAAATTAATTAATTTAATTAATTGTTTAATTAAAAGATAATTAAAAAGATTTAATTTAATTTAATTTAAAGGTTTAAATTTTCGAAAAAAATTAAAAGATAAATCCAGGAATATTTTAAAAGTCTAAAATATCTAAATTTAATTAATTGTTTAATTAAAAGATGAATTTAAGGTTTAATTTAATTTTAAATTTAATAGTTTAAATCGACAATAAATTAAAAGATAAACCAGAAACAATTTTTTAAAGGTTTAAAAAATTACATCTTATATATATTATAATTAGGAAGTTATTATTATATGTATAAGATTTAATGGTTAGTCAAATCAATAGTAGGCCTCATTCACGAAGGTGATCTATAAAGTGTGTATAACGAGACTGCCTATAAAATGGCAGTCTAATGGGTGTCCACTCTCACCCACCGCTCGCCTGATCAGTGGAGGGTCGTTAGCCGAACGGGTTTGATAGGACCGCCTAATTTTAGTAAAAGTATAATGATATTATTCAAAGTACTGGAACAGCTTAATAAAACCCAAATCTAGTTACTTTAGGAAAAATGTGAATTGGTGCAAATCCATGAAATTGCACATTGCACATTATGAAACATTGGTGGAGCGTGTGTGGTTTACCGGCACACCAATAGGGGTTCATAAAGAGTTGCAATGGGTTTCCCGGGTATTATCATTGTTGATAGAGCGTGTGTGGTTTACCGGCACATCAATTAGAGATGATAATTAACCTGAGAGTACCAAGCTAATTTGCATGGTTATTCACATCCAGTTTGTGATCCTCGACATCCCAGTCATAAACTGTGGAGCACATCCGAGATTAAACATGCCATTGAAAAGTTTAATGAATCTCAACAGATCTAGGAATTTCATAAGATGAAATTGATAAGTGTTTTTCTACCTTAATGACCATTATGTTGTGATTACGGCATCCCTCTTCACAGCATAGTTGGGGTATTTTGGATCCTAGCCTTATTAAATAACATATTGGGTAATTATTTAAAAGGATCAATTAAACTAATAAATTATGTTTCCTTTATAGATGTCAAGTGTCAATTCTCCTCCTTCTCCTCCTTCACCCATTTCTGAAAGCATCAGAATGCTGTTGGATTAGGTGTCTAAGCCATGACTTTACAACTATATTTATCTTGTTAATTGAAGCAAAGTCCATTTGGGTTGCCCTCATAGCTGGAGGCCAGGATAGAGTTCAGTAGAGTAAAAGGTTGATTTATTAATTGTGTAATAAATCAATAGAATTAATTAAATGGTTTATTAATATATTTAAGTGTTAATATATTAATTAGAAACCATAATAATTAATTAAGATTTAATCTAGAATTAATTGGATTTAATTTAGTGATTAAATTAATTAATTAAAAGTGTGAGGACTAGTTTGTATTTATTCAATAGTTGAATAACTGGCAAAGAGAAGTCCAGGGGCCAAAAGTGGCGCCACCCTTGGAGGCTTCTCTAGGGTTGGCGAAAACCCTAATTAGGGTTTAGGGATCTGGTCCAAGTGGTCAACAGGCTTGCCCACTTGGAGGCTCCTTAGGGTTTCAGGTGTAACCCTAGGAGGCTATAAAAGGAACCCTCTGGCTCCCCATTATTCACGCCACATATCACCAAGAATACTCTGCTAAACTGTCTTCTCCATTGCTGTGGGTATGACTTGCATCTGAGGCAGGATACTTTTGCTGCTAGCTTCAAGAACAAGATTCAAAGGTTGGTTCTTCTGATTTAAACTTTAGAAATTATTGTTGGCCTTTAGATATTAGTTTATTATCTTCATAGAAGAAAACATAGATCTTTCTAGGGTTGCATGTGAACCATAGGATTATTTGTGTTCATTGTTTGCTAAAAAACCCTTCAAATGCACCTGCCAAATATGGAAAGGCTGACTGGCCTAAACTGTAAAGAATGGCTTCGCAATTGGAGACTAGTTCTCGGCATTGCTGGCAAGCTACATCTCACCGAGTATCCGATCCCGGTCCCACCGGAACAAGTCATCATAAAAGGTTCTTATGATAAGCATAACCTCTTAGTTGATGAATCCGAAGAGATTCGTGACCTCATGCTATCAACCATTGACCCCGAGTTCCGCAAGGATTTTGAATCCTTGGGGCCATATGAGTTAATGCAACTGGTTAAGGAAAGGTTCCAAAAGCCATTTGAAGAGGAACGAGCTAGGATCTTCAAAAGACTTGCAGAGTGCAAGCTAAAAGAAGGAAGTAGCATCAAGTCGCATGTTTTTCAGATTGAAGCGTACATAGGCGAATTGTACAAACTTGGTTATTCCATGAGTCAGGAAAAGAGTGTTAACATTCTACTCGCTTCGCTGACTAGTGCGTACGATCTGTTCATTCAGACGTATAGAAAGGAAGACCAGAAAAGGACCCTCATGGAAATGCGTCCACTGTTGACTTTATACGAGTCATTCTTGGACAGGCATGGCTCCAATGGCTCAACTACTTCTGGATTAAGTTCAGTAAAGAGACGTAACAAGAAACGGTCGAGATCGACTGGACATGTCTCAAGCTGGGAATCCACTAAATCGGATACAGTCACGGAAAGATTGGAAGACGCTCCAAATCCTTTGAAAACTCAGGTATATCTAAAAACCTCAAAACTCCTGTTCCAAAATTTCTTGATACATAATGTGATAGTCACATTTTGGTTGGTATGCAGGGAATCAATAAGGCACAGGACTCTGGCGCATAGGAGCACATTTGGATTGGATCTCCAGCTCGTACAGTTTTGAAGTTTAGATAGATATTAAAATATTGTTATTAGTCTTTAGATGCGTTTTGACATTGTCTATTACATTGTTCAAGGATTTTGTTTTAATAAAATTGTCAATTTTCTTTTAACACATGTTGTCTGAAATTGTCCTTGAAATGTTATATGAATGTGTTGAATGTATGTTTAGTAATAATTGAATGATGATCCGAAATGTTTGGATTCAAGAATTGTGTCATTTATGATTGTTAATACAAATGTCATAAGAATCAATTTAACCAAAGATCCAGTTGGACGGGACTTTGGAATCATTTGACTTAAAGTCACTTGATGAATTGAGTTCTTAATGTGTCAATAAATGAATCAACCAAATGTCCAGTTGGACAGGACTTTGGAATCATCTGACTTAGAGTCAGATGATGATTAAGTTCTTTATAAAGCACATGTGGCAAGAAATGAATCACCCAAAGATCCAGAGGATAGGATTTTGGAATCATTTGACTTAGAATCAACTGAAGATTGCAAGTCTTGAACAAAGTTAACAAAGTCATTAGTCTACATAGATATGTAAAAGACATTGAGATCAAGAGCAACGGACACACCTATTGCGGTGTGTTGCTCGAATCTTAATATAGAACACAATTGTTTGTACTTCTCGATATTTATCATTCGGTATGACGAATATGACTTCGCTTATCGGGATAAGCGATTGAATTGACACCTTGAACAGTTCAAGAACTTCAAAGGAAGTACAAGTTCCACAGAACCTGAGCAATAACATAAACTGAGAAAAATGTTTCACATTTCATTCTATTCCAAGAACATTAATGGTTATAATGTGTCTTAGGGAAGATAATGGAGCATTGGTCGAAACAGTTCGATAATCTATGTATGAGATACACTACCAATTAGTTTCCAATAATTTGAATACTATACCAGTCAGTCCATATAAACCATATTCCGACCACATCCTAGGCTAAGTAGGTCCTGCAGACACTGTCTGAAATGTAAAGCTGGGATTATCCCACTTGTACATAGAAAAGTCCAGGGTCTTGTAGTGTTCATCCGAACCTCATGACTAGTTTGAACTTGATCAGCAATGTCGTTTCATTGGCTATCCCGCTGCAACTGTAAAAGAATAGCTCTTTTAGAAAGAACTCATGTTCTAAGGAAACAGTGGGAGTTAGGACAGTCCTGAATGAGTTTAGGATTAGCCAAATGAAAGAACCTTTAGTCATCACTAGGCTTGGAGCAGAAATCAGATTTCTATTTTTCATACTGACATAGTCTCCTCTTGGCCAGTAGTATTGATCACCATCATAAGTAGTTATGATCAGGGTGACATACCGATTGGTGGTAAAACACTATAGTTGGTGCGATTTATAATCCGACTACTTGGAAGCATTGGTGAGCCCGGTTGCTGCCAAACAAGAGAACCTTAAGGCGAGACACAGTCTATGTGAAATTTTGATTGATTTTACACCTGGTCTAAAAACCAGTGGGAGTAACTGAATCATCAAAAGAAAGCAACATGGACAGATACATACCTTCAGAACATCTGGTTGAGTGAGGCGATACTTAGAGTCAAGTAATTGATTATGGGAGAAGCACTCTCAATAGAATATGAAATCTGAAAGGATACTGTATGGCACATTGTGAATCATTAGTGGAGCGCGTGTGGATAGCCGGCACACTAATAGGGACTCACAAAGAGTGTCATAGTATAAAGGTAAGTAGGCCCGGGATTTCCCCACGGGCATCTCGCAAGAAAGGATATTCAGATTCTAAAAAATATGACAAAGGATTGGATTTTAAGAAAGGGCTGAAAGATTTCCATTAAAATGTCAGAAATGTTTGGATTCTCAAAATGTGCCATAAGTCCTGGATTTTATGAATAGTCCATAACCGTGTCAAAGCCAGTGGGAGTGTCGCTGTTATCTACTATCTCTGTATGTGGGTTACATATTGTTTCTAGGAAACGTCTATTTTCATTACAAAGTGTAATGACTTGGTGTTAAGAAATGGATCGCTATGAAAGACTTAATAGAAATACGACATACTCAGGTGGTTGTAAACGTCTATGAGATAGATCTAGACTCTGCCATGATGATCTTGATGAGATTCAAGATGCATAGACTCAGGAAAGGGTTTTCTTATCATTGCAAAGTGTGATGACTTGAGATGAAAGAAATTAAGAAGGTGCAACATACTCACGTAATTCACAGTCATCTATTGGATAGATGAAATCGCCAGCATAGACCTAGCCATCATGATCTTGATAAGATTCAAGATGCATGAGAAGAGTCTCCGAAAGGAAATAGTTTTTTTTTTCGAAAATCATGACACAAGGATTATAAATAATCTTTGGATTCCGAAAGGGTTTGGAATAAGATTGGATCGGGTTCCACAAGTTTCTTGGATCGATCATAATGTCACGAACATGTCCGGATGACTTGATGCTTAGGGAATAGTAAGTTGGATTCAGGACATTGTCTGGCTGGGAATACTGGATGGATTGTTTGAACTCAAGTGAGAATTCATTGGGAAATGATTGGGGTGAAAGTGATAGGGTTAATTTGAAAGATTTTCCAAAGTGGTAATTATTAACGTCAGGACAGATGTTAAAGGACTTCATGGTTAAAGAATCTCGTTGGTATTCTGATGGAGCGCGTGTGGTTCACCGGCACATCATAACACCTCGAAATAGTCTTAGGGTGCAGTCAAGTAGACTAAAGATCCCAGAACCATAGGAAGTCACAGTACACATTACCATAATGGAGTTAGAAGAGAAGTTGACAGGATAACATATTGAGATGTTATCGGATGAGCATCCGATCGGATCATCTGTAATAAAATGTATAAGTATAAGATACTTTGGAAACATAGAAAGAGTGTAAGGTTCATAAAGACATAGCTGTAAAATTAGAATTGAAAGTTTAAAAGAAATCTTGAAACCGATAATAGTTTATGACAAGGTCCGACTTGGTAATTACCTTGTGGAGACTTGGTAATAAGCAGGAGTAGCTGCCAGTCAGATCTTTATGTTTCACTTTCGCATGTTTTACTTCCCGAATAATTTAATTATTCAGAAAGGTCCACAGTCGCTCATACTTTGGGAAGTAAGTATTGAATCAAGACTGTCATGAATTGATTTGTAGACTGTCTAAGGAGTTAGACATAGCAATAGGATTGCTACAACATTCATGAGTACTTAGAAATAGAGATTTGAGTATTGGATAAACCCACGCTCAATAGATTGCTTCATGGATTATATCACAAGCAATGTTGAGACGATAATATCCTATGATCTTGAAGTGGAGAGATATGAGTTATAATTTACAAGGAAGTTGTTCATTGATAATACGAAAACGCATCAGTAACTCGATGTTATAAAACGTGTTGTTGTGAATGATTTGACTGGTAAAAGATATAAGCATATGAGTCAAAGCTTATTCGTTCATTGAACCTGATGGGAAACAGATATATGTAGGCCTCTCGATGATTTTGAAGTTGACTAAAGTGCTGGCCAGCCTGGACTAAATTGATGTGTTCAATTAGAAGTTCTAAAGTCATAAGCAGAATCGAAAATCGGGAAACAGAGTATTGGACAGAGATTGATCTCGATCCATGTCTCGTGTCTGAAAATATCTTGTTGGACGAAGGATCATATGATCACTTATCTATGGACAGAACTGACTAGGTCAGAGTTCCGCAGCAGTTTCTAGGAAGCTACAGGTTCCTAATTAATTAGAGGTTAAATTAGTAATTATAGTCATAGACTTATCCAAGTGGGAGACTGTTGGATTAGGTGTCTAAGCCATGACTAATAATTAGTAATTATCTAATTAATAGTAGCATAGTCCATTTGGGTTGCCCTCATAGCAGGAGGTTTGGTAGAAAGTTCAGTAGAGAGAAAGATTGATTTATTATCTGATTAATAAATCAATAGAAATTAAATATATGGTTTATTAATGTATTAAAGTGATAATATATTAATTAGAAACTATATTAATTAATTAGAAATTAATCTGGAATTAATTGGAATTAATTTGGTGATTAAATTAATTAATTAAAGGTGCAGAGACTAAAACTGTAATTATTCAATAGTTGAGTAAGTGGCAGTTTAAGTGAGTGAGTGGCCAGCGAAATTTATATATAGTAATATATAGATTTCGAAATCTATATATATATATATATATATATATATATATATATATATAAGAGATTGTTATAGTTTGAATAATTAAGATAAAGGTTTATCTTAATTTGAATTCAAAACGGCTTATCTCTTAAGGTTTATCTGGTCATCTGCTGGAGGCTATAAATAGAGAGCCCCAGTACCCCATAACCTGCGATTTTAATATCTGTTCTCTCTGGAAATTTCGAGCCCCTCCTGCTCCCTGGGTGTGATCTCATTTGAGGCAGGACACTTGTGTTGCTTTGCTTCCAAGAAATCCTAAAAGGTTAGTTTTTCTGGTTTTATTCTTTTAGTTTTTTTTCCTTATGAGCCTTTAGGAAATATTACATGTTCAATTAGAAGAAAACATAGATCCTTATAGGTTGCATGTGAACTTAGGATTTTTAGTTCATTGATTTGCATAAAACCCTTCAAACCCTTTGGGCCGTGAGCAAGGGATCTAGATTATCCAGCCTTGTGTCTCGTTTTCAAATAATATCCCAAGATCCTTTACGTTTCTTTTGTCTCGAAGCTTGAACAATTACAAACCCTATGTTATTTTGGGATTATCCGAGAATAACGGGAGTTGAAGGTGCCGAGAACAGAGATTGGTCGAAGGTTTTGATGATCGGACCTCTAGCCATTGAAGCCTATGTTCTATCGTGACCAAGCCACACTACATTCCAATTCAAGGTGACAAGTTCGCTCAACTCTAGTTGCCCTCACTATCATGATTTGCTGGAGGTCGAGGGTTATGGACAGGCCGCTGGGACCTTGGGTTAGTAAGAGCTTTGATGTGTCGAGGTGGAACAACAACATGCAAGTCCACCTCTCCCCTGTGTCCTTCCTTGTTTCTCACACAAACACTCACACTTAAGAACCCTAACGCTAAAATTCTGGAACCGTGACCAATCAATTACCGAGAATAAGTTTAGTGGGGAAAGTAGACCATGACAGCGGACATGTAAACGGGACTGATAGAGGGATTTATAACACCGGAAACGGGAGAATAAGGCATCGACAACAAGGTTTTGGAAGGTTTCAGGTCATAGGTTTGTTTTCCTTTCGTCTTTAGTACCACCGTAGCACCACCATCACCACTATCCCATAGAAGGAGGTGGTTGTGCCTTTGGTACAACCCCAATCAGGAAGTCTCAATACTTTATGGGTGCAAAGGAAAGACATACTTCTAATATGTTGATGATTTCATGTAAACTAGTTATGATAATATTTGTGCAAGCTTTTGTTCTAGTCATTTGAGAGGGTCTTGATGTGCATAGTAACCCTAATAATTTGTAATTATGTTGTTAGGAACTTAAAAGAAGAGTGTGTATATAGAATAAGAAAGGTAAACATGTTAAGAGTCGTAAAAGATGCAAAAAGTTCGAAACAAATTATTTACCCGAACTTGCGGATCGTTTTACAGAAAATGGGGCAGACTATGAGAAAAACCCGTGAGACAAGAGTCGTGCAAAATCTAGTCTAGTTTCTAGAAAGGTGTAGAACGTCATTTGGTTTTATGGTTCAAAAGTTATGGTATGAACATTGGACAGGGGTCTAAAAAGGACTTAATGTGTAAATTTTATAAAATGAAATTAAGAGCTTTTATGCACCAAACCCTTAAAGCACATTGTAGGAGGGTCTTTATTGGACCTTGTAACATCTAAAACCCATGACATAATAATTTTGATTAAAGGCTTAATAAACAACTTAAAAAGGGGAAACTAGAAAATATTGTAAATAAAGGATAACTAGTAATGAGTTAAGGAAAATGGTACTATAATCTAAGTATTAGTTATTGATAATATTGTAGGAAATTATGTGTTATCTATGATGGTTGGCACTTGGATCGCTGCTAGCAACACAATGGTATCAGGTGAGTTACACTAACGATGCATGTAATGTGTTATGTTTGATGTGTATGTACTATTATTAAGTTGTAAATGGTTATGTATGTGTATGTGGTATGTATATGTTGTCTATGAAGTACGGTGGTGAAGTGTGCAATGTATGCATATGTAAGTTATGTCCATGAAGTACGGTGGTGAAGTGGGCAATGTATGCATATTTCTATAAGAAACAAATCAGCTTGTAATGACTTCCTCCCAATCTCAATATTGCACGCCCTAAAGACATAATACACAGTAACTATCTCACCACCGATAGTTTCAACTACTTAAGGCACACTTAATTTAGATTGTGAGTTATTAATTCTTTTATGGAAATCATGAGATATAAATGATAAATTGGTGCCACTATCAAATAATACTTGTACATGTAAGAATTTACTACATATATACCTGGAACCACATCGGCTACATCCTTCACTTCCTCTTGTGTCATCCAAAATGCTCTCCCTTTTACATTAGCTTTATCATCATTTTTTTGCATTGCAGACTCTTGAGCCTTCACCTATTTCAGGACAATTCACACTATAGTGTCCCTTTTCGTGGCATGAAAAACATTATACATTCTTCTTGTCCCTATCCTTACATTTAGTACCGTTGTGACCATATATACCATAGTTGAAGCATTAGATTGTGTGCGATTGACACAGGAACCCTCCGTGGTTCCTTTCATATTTTCATAAGGCTTTGCTCCCATTCCATATGTTATTTTCTTACTACTAGAAGAAAATCAACTCTTTTACAGGGCTCTCACGGGCCTTAGAACGTCCTTATTTGGATATTCTTGTTTGGCTTCCAATCTTTCCATTTCAATACATCCTCCACGTTATGGGATGCTATAATAACAACATCCAATATGTAGTGTAACGCCCGATTTCTCAAATCAGGGATACACCAACATATAATAAAACATAATTATTATAAGTGGTGTAAATCCCAAGATGAGTAACAAGTTTACATAGTGATATCAAAAGTATAGTTTAAGTCATAAACTATTTACAACAAGTGTTTACAACTATAACACAAAAACCGGGACAACTATGTAGTTTGAACAAACAAAGACAATCCAAGTCCAAAGTCCACATTCTGTCCAGCTATCCCTCCGTGATGCGTTTACCATGACTTGCATTACGAGAACCTATCACAAACAACAATAACAAACAATTATGAGCTTCAATATCTCAGTGAGTGATTTGAGAATGACTTAATTATATAATCCAACTCTTCATTCAAGTGAGTCTCAATTGACCACCTCAACCTTTAGTGTATCTCAAACACTACAACTCTTCAAGCCAATATCCAATCAATCTAACATGATATACCTTTAATCTGAAATAATATCTCAATATTATGTAATTCATTTAACAATAACTACTCACCTGATGTTTGTGTAGCTCGCGGTCCTCCCGTACCTTGCATATCTCATTCCCTCCTATGAGTATCCACTGTAAATTTAACATCACAATCATTCCTCAACATCTAACTCAATGGTTTAAGAGGTTAATAGCTAACACCCATCACAAACAATGAATATCATATGCTATAAATTTCAAAACCTCCAATTTAGTGGTTTTTACCAAATCAACCATTAAAACTTCGCATCAATCACAAACAAGACTCAATACAACATATAATAACAACCTACTAACAACACATGGGCTAATTCAAAGCATAAATCTCGGATTTGAGCATCTAGGGTTTGAAACCCTAGAAATCTAAATTACTAACCTTGGAAATCAAGCACTCAAAAACGTAATTCAAGTGTTAAATTCGACTCCCTAAGCTTTTCCCACGTTAAACCCTCGATTAGAATGCTCAAAAATCGTAGGTCAAGGTCTGAAAATCGCTCCTTATGTTTGAAAGTTCGTAAATGAAAAAGAAAAGAAGAAATAGACATAAATACCCTGCACCGAACCCGACCCGGGCTGTCAAACCCGCCCCGGGTTTTTACCCGCAACCCGACCCGGGCTACTCAACCCGCCCCGGGTTTTGATACGCTAATTTTCGCTTCAAACCAGTCGTAACTCGCTCCGGTTTATTCGAACCGACTCGGGTTCCTATCGAATACGACCTGGGCTCATCGACACGACCCGGGTTGCTATCTTTTTCATTCTCGTTTCAATCCGACTCGACCCGCGTCACATAACTCGACCCGGTTTGACCTTTTAAGAATTCAAGTTGTTTCTTTTACTCCTTTTTAACATCCTACTTCTCCTAGTTGGTTTTTAGACATCTTAACTCATATTTTAACTTATCTAAACTCGTTTATATTAAAATTAATATTATCCTACTATAATTAAAAGTTACGGTATTACAAGTTCTTACCCCCTTCAGAATATTCCGTCCTCGGAATCTCTTGAAACAAAAAGGGATACTTTAACCGCATCTCTTCCTCAGCTTCCCAAGTGACGTCTGTTCCTCTATGATGCCGCCATTGTACTTTAACCACGCAAATCTCTTTATTCCGTAACTTTTTGATCTTTTTGTCTAAAATTTTCTCCGGTTGCTCTTGATATTGAAGTTTACAATCTAACTGAACTTCTTTCAAAGAAACTCGTGCCGACTCATCGTATAAGGTTTTACGAAGATGTGAAATATGAAACACATTATGAATTCCCCGTAACTCATCAGGAAGCTCGAGTCTATAAGCTACTGCTCCTACTCGTTGAATTACACGAAAAGGTCCGATAAACCATGGACTAAGCTTGCCACGTTTACCAAAGCGAATAATTCCCTTCCAGGGAGACACTTTTAACATTACCATATCTCCAGTTTGAAACTCCAATGGTTTTCTTCGTTTATCTGCGTATTGTTTTTGACGCTGCTGAGCAACTCTCATATGTTCACGAATACTTTTAATCTTCGCCTCAGTTTCAGTTATAATCTCAGGACCCGCTAGTGGCTTTTCTCCCGCTTCTGACCAACATGATGGTGTTCTACACATTGATCCATATAACGCCTCGAAGGGTGCCATATAAATACTAGAATGATATGAATTGTTATACGTAAATTCAGCTAAAGGTAGATGATCGTCCCAGCTACCTCCAAAATCAATCATTGAAGCTCTAAGCATATATTCTAACGTCTGTATAGTTCTCTCGGTTTGACCATCAGTTTGCGGATGATAAGCCGTACTCATTAAGGCTTTAGTTCCCAAATTTTTTTGAAAACTTTGCCAAAAATGAGAAGTAAAACGACTATCGCGATCGGAGATTATCGAGGTAGGTACTCCGTGTCGTCTCATCACCTCCCTAACATAGATCTCTGCTAACTTGGACGCTTGATAATCTTCTCGTATGGGAATAAATTGTGCTGATTTGGTCAACCTATCAACAATTACCCATATAGAATCGAACCCTCGTGGAGTTCGGGGTAATTTAGTGATAAAGTCCATAGAAATCTCATCCCACTTTTTCATCGGTACAGGTAGTGGTTGGACTAACCCGTATGGTCGCTGATGATTTGCTTTGACTTGTAAACAAGTCAGACACTTCTCTACATATCTTCCAACATCACGTTTCATTCCCGGCCACCAGCAAAACAGTTTTAAACTTCTATACATCTTTGTACTACCTGGATGGATTGAATAACGTGTACCATGTGCATCTTCAAGTAACAGCTGTCTCGTTTCTCCGTGCCTTGGGACCCACACTCGTCCCTGAAAAGTCTTTACTCCTTGTGCATTTTCAACCAATTTATCTACATAGCCAACCATTCTCTCACTCTTCATGTCGTTGGCTTCTCTCTGGGCACGTTGAATCATCTCTGGTAATTTACTAATCACTCCCATTCGAGCTGAAACGACTCGAATAGGTGGTTCTTTTCGACTTAATGCGTCTGCCACTACGTTTGCTTTACCTGGATGGTAAAGTATTTCACACTCATAATCTTTTAAAAGATCCATCCATCTTCGTTGTCTCATATTCAACTCTTTTTGGTCAAACAGATACTTTAAACTCTTGTGATCTAAATATATTTGGAACTTCACACCATAAAGATAATGTCGCCAAATGTTTAGTGCAAAAACAATGGCGGCTAACTCCAAATCATGTACGGGATATGCTTGCTCATGAGACTTCAGTTGTCGAGACGAATATGCAATTACTCACCCCTTTTGCATTAGTACACATCCAAGACCGATTTGTGAAGCATCGGTAAAAAGAACAAAGTCTTCTACACCATGAGGCAATGCTAACACCGGGGCTTCGCATAATGCTCGTCTTAGTTTTTCAAAAGCCTCTTGTTGTGCTTCAGCCAAGATAAACTTCTCTGTCTTTCTGGTCAGCTTTGTTAAGGGCAATGCAATACTCAAAAATTTCTCAACAAATCGTCGATAATAGCCAGCTAGTCCCAAAAAGCTCCGAACCTCAGTCGGATTTTTGGGTGGTGCCCAACTCATCACTGCTTCTATCTTGGCAGGATCTACTTTAACGCCTTCTCTGTTTATCACATGACCAAGAAATTGAATCTCTTGCAACCAAAAATCGCACTTTGAAAATTTTGCATACAACTTTTCTTTGCGAAGAAGATTTAAAATTAACTGTAGGTATTACTTGTGCTCATTCCAGCTCTTGGAATAAATCAAGATATCGTCAATAAATACTATTACAAATTTGTCTAAAAATGGATGACAAGCTCGGTTCATCAAATCCATAAAAGCCGCCGGGGCATTCGTCAAACCGAACGGCATTACTTGAAACTCATAATGACCGTATCGGGTACGAAATGCTGTCTTCGGGACGTCAGATTTTCTTACTCTTAATTGATGATATCCCGATCTCAAATCAATTTTTGAAAAATATACCGCTCCCTCCAATTGATCAAACGAATCATCTATTCTCGGTAGGGGATAACGATTCTTCACGGTAATCTTGTTTAACTCGCGGTAGTCTATGCACATACGCATAGAACCATCCTTCTTTCGAACAAACAGTATCGGCGCACCCCACGGAGACGAGCTCGGACGAATAAAACCGCGATCTAAAAGTTCTTGTAGTTGTTTCTTTAACTCCTCCATCTCGGACGGCGCCAACCGATAGGGTGCTCGAGCTATCGGTTTCGCTCCTGGAACTAAATCGATAACAAACTCTAATTGACGGTTTGGCGGTAAGCCCGGAAGATCGTCAGGAAAAACATCAGCAAAATCTCTCACTACCTCAACATCCTTCATAGTGGAATGTTCGGTTTCAATTGGAGTAACATGTGCCATAAATAAAAGGGCACCTTTTTCGGTATACCTTCGCGCTCTCGCGAAAGATACAACCGGAATATGTTGAAAACGGCGCTCGCCTCGTATTAAAGTTTGGGACCCGCTCAGAGTTCTCACAAAAATAGTTTTTCCGTGACAATCCATATTTGCTCTATTATCATCTAACCAGTCCATTCCAACTATGACATCGAACGCACGAGTAGTCATCGGCTTTAAATCAATAAGGAAAGAAATCCCGTTGATTTCAAGCCGACAATTTATATATTGACTATCTACTATAACATCCCTCCCGTCAGCAACATCAACTACCAAACTTTCATTCATCTTAGATATCAGAATATTTATTCGAGACGCAAAAGGTACAAATATAAAAGAAACCGAAGCACCAGTATCAAATATCATACGAGCTCGAAGAGAATTCAGGTTAAAGATACCTGTAATCACATCCGGTCGCTCTCTAGCCTCCTCCACGGTCATCTGAAAAGCTCGAGTTCTAACGTTCCCACCGCCTCTATCTCGTCTATCGCCTCGATTATCACCTCGTCCCGCCCTCGGAGTCTCGCGGCGTGAATCGGTTCTCGGCTTTGGACAATCTGGGCGAATATGACCGCTGTCTCCGCAATTAAAACACACATGATTTTTCTCTAAACAATCTCGAGCCATGTGCCCTGTCTTCCCACACTGATAACACATAAGGGACGGGGTGCTCACATTACAATCTCCAGAATGTTTTCGACGAGATCTTTCACACCATTTACTCTCAGTCTTCCTTGTATCACCTCGAGGTTGATAACTCAGAACTGGTTGTTTTTTTAGAACCACCTTCCGGTTTTCCTTCCCATTTCCTCTTTTGACCTCCGCTTTCTTGATCCCTCTTCTTCTCATTATCTTGCCTCCGCAATTCTTTTTCTCAAGATTTGGCTGCCTCGACAATCTGCTGATATGTTGTAAAGTTTGAACTCTGTAAAAACTCTCGTATCTGGGTCCTCAGTCCCCACAGATACCTATCAATTTTCCTTTCTTCAGTATCTACCTGATGAGCGGAAAATCTAGCTTTTTCATTAAACTCTGTCGTATACTCCTGTACCGACCGTGTTCCCTGCTGTAATCTCAGAAAATCCTCCTCTAGACTTTTCATTGCAGTATTTGAGCAATATTCTTTCATAAATTTTACTTTGAACTCTTCCCACGTCAGTTCTGATTCCAATCCTTTCTCTATATCAATATTTATATTCTCCCACCAGAACTGAGCATCTTTATGCAGACAATTCGTAGCATACCCAACCTTGTCTTTTTCTGCACACTTACTCGTACGAAAAACTTTCTCGATATTAGTTAGCCAATTTCGTGCAACAATAGGATCATCAATACCGAAGAAATCATTCGGTTTATATTTGCGGAATGTCTCATAATTGCAACCTTTTGGCTCGCTTGATCCTCCAGCTTCAGTATGTATAATAACCGGCTCTCTCCGTCCCTCCCCAACCATAGGTGTGATAGGAGGTCGGTCTCGATCATCTCTATTAGTCACCTCCGTCTGAGGTGTTATTAAGGTAGGAAACAAGTCCTTAACGACCTTTGCTACCTCTGCAGCAATTAACTCTTGTAAGGATGATGTCAACTCAGGCGATCTCTCGCTTTCGGACTGGCGCCCCAGTCTAAAATCTTGTGATCCCGAATGCTCGTCTCGGTGATCACCTCCCTCTTTTTCCTTTCCAAAACTCATTTTAACTGAAAAGAAAATTTACTCATTTAGCAATCACCACCATAATACTCAATATGGTGTAAAATCAACTCATTTTGTATGCCACCATAATACTCAATATGGTTACATAATCAACTTATTAATACACCACGAAGGATAACTATTCGGGACTCTTTGGGACTTTTCTATCTCATTGGTTTAAGTCTAAACCCATCTCAAGGTTTAATTCTCTTAAACCACAGCTCTGATACCAACTTGTAACGCCCGGTTTCTCAAATCAGGGATACACCAACATATAATCAAACATAATTATCATAAGTGGTGTAAATCCCAAGATGAGTAACAAGTTTACATAGTGATATCAAAAGTATAGTTTAAGTCATAAACTATTTACAACAAGTGTTTACAACTATAACACAAAAACCGGAACAACTATGTAGTTTGAACAAACAAAGACAATCCAAGTCTAAAGTCCAAAATCCAAACTCCACATTCTGTCCAGCTATCCCTCCGTGATGCGTTTACCATGACTTGCATTACCAGAACCTATCACAAACAACAATAACAAACAATTATGAGCTTCAATAGCTCAGTGAGTAATTTGAGAATGACTTAATTATATAATCCAACTCTTCATTCAAGTGAGTCTCAATTGACCACCTCAACCTTTAGTGTATCTCAAACACTACAACTCTTCAAGTCAATATCCAATCAATCTAACATGATATACCTTTAATCTGCAATAATATCTCAATATTATGTAATTCATTTAACAATAACTACTCACCTGATGTCTGTGTAGCTCGCGGTCCTCCCGTACCTTGCGTATCTCCTTCCCTCCTATGAGTATCCATTGTAAATTTAACATCACAATCATTCCTCAACATCTAACTCAATGGTTTAAGAGGTTAATAGCTAACACCCATCACAAACAATGAATATCATATGCTATAAATTTCAAAACCTCCAATTTAGCGGTTTTTACGAAATCAACCGTTAAAACTTCGCATCAATCACAAACAAGACTCAATACAACATATAATAACAACCTACTAACAACACATGGGCTAATTCAAAGCATAAATCTCGGATTTGAGCATCTAGGGTTTGAAACCCTAGAAATCTAAATTACTAACCTTGGAAATCAAGCGCTCAAAAACGTAATTCAAGTGTTAAATTCGACTCCCTAAGCTTTTCCCACGTTAAACCCTCGATTAGAATGCTCAAAAATCGTAGGTCAAGGTCTGAAAATCGCTCCTTATGTTTGAAAGTTCGTAAATGAAAAAAAAAAGAAGAAATGGATATAAATACCCTGCACCGAACCCGACCCGGGCTGTCAAACCCGCCTTGGGTTTTTACCCGCAACCTGACCCGGGCTGCTCAACCCGCCCCGGGTTTTGATACGCTAATTTTCGCTTCAAACCAGTCGTAACTCGCTCCGGTTTATTCGATCCGACCCGGGTTCCTATCGACCACGACCCGGGCTCATCGACACGACCCGGGTTGCTATCTTTTTCATTCTCCTTTCAATCCGACTCGACCCGTGTCACATAACTCGACCCGGTTTGACCTTTTAAGAATTCAAGTTGTTTCTTTTACTCCTTTTTAACATCCTAGTTCTCCTGGTTGGTTTTTAGACATCTTAACTCATATTTTAACTTATCTAAACTCGTTTATATTAAAATTAATATTATCCTACTATAATTAAAAGTTACGGTCTTACATGTAGCCAGTCTAACTTCAAGAGTATAATCAGGTGGTACCATCGTGACATAACATGTGAATTGAGCTCTTTCGGTAGTTAAGTGATCCGCTACAAAGGGTAATTCATCCATGAATTTATCGGTGTACTTGTCCACAGACCAATCTCCCTTTTCAAGGATCAATAATTCCTCTTCTAGCTTTTGGAGATCTATATCAGCACGGTACTTTGCTTTAATCCTCCCCACAAACTCAGCACACGTCAGTCGAGACATAGCTTCTTTGCCAACCGATTCTCATGTAGTATTCTGCCATACTAAGGCCTTGCATATAAGTAGTTGAGAGGAAAAATTCACCTTCTGGTGGTCACCACATCCAAAATCTCAAAAGGTTTCTCCATCTCCCAAATACATTGCATTGTAATGACGGGGTCATTACTACCTCCATATTCTTTTGGTTGGCAGGACATAAAAGTCTTAAATTAGCATTCCTTCTTTGGGGCTACCTATGAACTATCTCTTGTACTCTTGTGGCTTCCTCGAGATTCACATTCTTCCTATTTGGAATCACCCACTTTACCCTCTATCAATCGCTTTACCGTTTCAAGTTTCTTTTCTTGCATCTCTTCTAAAATCTGAACAATAGTCAACATTGTGGGTACCTCCAGGTGTGTTGGTAATTTGGGTGGGGTCGGTTGTCCCCCAATCACGAGTTCCCCTTGGCCTATGGTTCAGCTACCTCATAGTGATTCTGGTATACTGTGGGCAATTTCCATAGTTGTCCGTTTCACAAACTTTGCTTAAATAACTATAAGAACTCGCAAGGCTATTCTCATACTTATTACTTACTCAAATAATTCTATCTAACGTAGCCTTACCGTTCCTAAGGCCTGCTCTAGTCTAATAATGACCCTACGTGGTTAAACAAGTTCACTTTTGCACAAAATTTAAGTCTAGGCATGTTTAAGCATAACCTAGATCGCTTAAACTAAGGCCTTGATACTAAATTGTAACACCTATTTTTTAAATACACATATTAAAATTTCATAACAATTCAAGTGGTAGTTGGTCTAAATATGTTACTTACTTAAAATATGATTTACTTTCTTGGGTGTCACCATTAGTAATCAACACCACAAAGAAATATGACATAAACAAGTTTGTAGTTACTAAGATCTATATATTTGTCATTAGCAAAAGCTAGTCTAGATTAGTCTTCAGGTTCCTCAATACATGACGTCATTTCTACAAAGGCATCCTACTCCATGAGTGTACCTAGAATGACATAATCAAATTGTGAGACTTTATTGTCCAGTAAGTACATACCAAGTGAATATGTACGAGGAAATAAGCATTTGACAAAACGGTATATCTTGAAGTTTCTTTTAACTACAACGTTCAAAAGATAAGATTTGCAAGTACAATTCTTTTATTGCTATTTCATTATCGACATTAACATCTGGACTACATGACCATAGTTGAAGAATGCATCAACCACCTGAGTCTCTTTTGTAGTCATAACCATCCTCATATAAAGGTCCACCATTCCCCAATAAATGGGCATTGATCGTTACATCCCATATAAGTGGGTTCCATACATTTACACCCCCAATAAGTATAAGTAGGCACCAATCATTTATATTAAACGTACATGTCATTTGTTCATTGCATTAAACTATATTCATCATATAACGAATCTTAAGATATAAGGTTATAGTTACCTCTTGAAGCATGAGATTCTAATTCAGTATCTTTTAGTCCTTGATGTTAAACTTTCACACTTGTGAATTATTATATACACCAATTTCCGTCATCATAAAATCATGGAAGTACATTATCCTTAACAACTAGGTCACCGACTTATTTCTCCATTTTCTTACTCTTAGAAGATTTATAATTTTTATGGTTCTTTTCTAGTGTTAAAATAAATTATCACATATTTATAGTATTATTCATTACATGAAACATCTAAATAGCTTATATCACTCATTCATCAATTCACTTTCATTTCAATTTGACTACCTAGGTCAAATTAACATCTCATTGTACAAGTTCACTTTAATAAAATCATGTAGTTTAGGTAGAATTACCATAGCATAAAAAACTAATTATTAATAACAATTATAGTGTTTTAAACTACTAATTTGGCTGTATGCCAATTGATCAAAGCTCTAGTTTTATTCTAAACCAATAATTTAAAAACATAAAAGCTAATACATTGTATTGATGTTATGTACAGATAAGAGATTGTGTGTTCTTGAGTTTTTTAAGGAGAGTAAGAGAAGGGAAGGGAGGGAATGGATGACAAAATTGTGTTATAATGTATCTTCCTATTTTTGGTCGGATTATAAGAGGAAGGGAGGGGAATAAGCTGAAATTACATTTCTACCTCTCCCGCAACTTCATTTTATCTTAAATGAAAGGTAAAAATGTAAAAATATTGATTTTATCCCTTCCCTTTCCAACATAAGAACACAACTTTTCATTCATTTTTCTTTCATTTTTTCATTTTTCTTCTAACTCACGATACACACATATATTTCTAAAACGTATATATACTTCTAAAAATGTATAAATACACATATATTCTACTAACGTATTTAATAATTTTAAAAACATAAAATATGTATTTATACTATTAAAATGTATTTATACTTCTAAAAACATAAAAATACATTTTTAGAAGTTTAAATACATATTTCTATGTTTTAGAAGTATATATGCATATTTATACATTTTTAGATGTGTGTGTGTGTGTATATATATATATATATATATATATATATATATATATATATATATATATATATATATATGTGCATATTTATACGTTTTTAGAAGTATATATACATTTTAGAAGTATAAATATGTTTTAGAAGTATAAATACATTTTAGAAGTATAAATACATATTTTTATGTTTTAGCAGTATAAAATGTATACGTTTTCCGAAGTATACATGTGTAGTTATACGTTTTTAGAAGTATATACATGTTTTTTTAAAAGCCTAATAATTGTAACATCTGAATTGTTTGAACAAGTAATCATCGGTGTAAAAAGAAATTACATAAATGCGAACAAAACCAAAAATTTATTACCTTCCTGTGTCATTTTACATAATGCCACTTATATGTCACATTAGCTATAACCAACAATAAACCGTAATAAAGATAATATGTGAATACTCAAATAGAAAAAAGGGAAAAATGACTTATTAGGGTAACCAACTATTTTTGTTCACGTTTGGTCACTTTTTGTGCTTTATTTGCCATTAAACTATTTATTTTGTTCATGATACATCCTTATGATCGGAAATAGCAGGTTACAACCTAATTGGTATCTACGTGGCAAATACGTGGCATCTACGTGACTTTTGAGGGTAGGAAAATGACTTATAAGGGTAACCAACTATTTGTTTTGTTCACGTTTGGTTAGTTTCATTTTTTATTCGTGCTTTATTTTTCATTAAACTATTTTATTGTTCAACCTAAATCCTTATGACCAATAATAACAAGTAGCATCAGTTTAATCACTTAATGTCGTAACACAAGTATTACGTGTAACAATGTCCTCACCCTTGAAATTTGTATCCTACCATATTATACAAACACACAACTAAGAAGTATATGATGCCTACGATACATATCTTCAATTTGAAAATGGTTACTTAATCACCCTATAGCAAGCTACAAAATACCCATAGATTGGTAATATATGAATGACCAATAGAGACATTAAGTGAGTAAACTGACACTACTTGTTATTGCGAGTCATAATGATTTAGGTTGAACAATATAAATAGTTTCATGACAAATAATGCACGAATAAAAAAGAAAACCGACCAACGTGAACAAAACAAATAATTGGTTACCCTTATAAGTAATTTTTCCTATTATCAAAGCCACGTAGATGCCATCTATTTGCCACGTAGATATCAATTAGACTGTAACCTACTATTCCCGGTTGTAATGATGTATCATGAACAAAATAAATAGTTTAATGACAAATAAAAACACGAAAAAAAGAAAAATAACTAAACATTAACAAATCAAATAGCTAATTACCCTAATAAATTATTTTCTAAAAAAAACACAAATAATTACTCGTATGAATCATTCAACAAAATGCCTATAACATACTCCATTTTGTCCAACGAAAATATAACGTAATTTTACCAGCAAACCTTTTGGGTTAAGCTCAACGGCAAGTTGATGTGAACTGTCGGTGGTCGGTACTACCCCACACACACCCTTTCTCTCTTTCTGTGATATACTGTCACACTACCTCTCCAACTCCCCCATCTTTCTTTCTTTCCTTCTCTCTCTCTCTCTCTCTCTCTCTCTCTCACACACACACACACACACACACAAAATTGGGTCCTCTTCACTTGTCTGCTACGAAACCCATCAAATGCGTTGAGAAAATAGCAGATCTATTCCCCTGGATCTCCCCGCAGTGGTTAGGACTCATTAATCAGCTGCTTTTGCTCTACATTCTCTCTGCATTCATTTAATTCCTTTTCTTTTGTTGATTCTACAGCAATTCTCGGATCTTGTCCTTGCATTTACGTGTATAGTTTTTCTTGCCTGAATGTATAAATTGTTGACACGATTGACCGAATTTGACCTAGGAAATGGTCTTTGAGTTAGGATATCAATAGGTGATCTACTCTTTTCTTTAGCGGGTCGTTTCTGAAATTGTGATTCCAGTAGTTGATCTACTATTTTGTTTAACAAATCGCAAGGATTTTACTTTGATTTTGTAGGAATTCGACAAGTCTCTAAGCTAATGGTCTAATTAGGTAAATTTGCAATGGAATTGATAGGTTTTCTTGGATGATTTCTGCAGGCAGCTATTGGGATTCTAACTTTTGGCTGGGATTCGGAGTTGGAGGTCGATCTGCTTCGGAGTTGAATGGCCGCCACTGTAGGTTGGGCGTATTCTTCCAGCAGTAACGGCAGCAGTCTTGCCACTAATGATCTGGTAGCTACTCACTTAATTAATCATTTATTCAACGTCCTCTAGTCTATGCTAATAATTCAAGTACGTTTTGTGAATCCTTCATCGCAAGGTTCAAAATTTGGTTGCCTCTTCTGTCAATTCCCAGTTTGCTTGCCATTAACATAATTATGGGTCGGAACAAGTTAGGATAAATGGTTTAATTGCAGTCTAGTGTATTTTATGTTGATCCTATGCCTCACATACTTGCCATGTGAACTCTACTTCCTTTTCCAATTTGCATATGCCATAGAGGAAGATTGTAATCTTACCCTATTTGAAATTATGAATGCTATATAAGTTGGACTTTGTTTTCTGATATAAGTATATGGAATTCTGCCTCTATCTTCTACTTTTATTATGTGTTTTCAAAGGGGAAGGGAAACTGCTGCGATATGGTTTATGACTCTACAATATACAAGTTAATGGTAGTTTGTTTTATCTTAATTCTTACAACTATTAACAATTTCAATGTTTCTTAACTAAATGCAGGATAGAAATGGGGATAGACCTCATGATATAGAACCTGCAACTCCACATTCCCTTATAAAGATGAGCTCAAGGTCAGTTTAATTACTTAATGCAATTTGTTAGGTAATTTGTTTCTTAGTTATCCAGTTGAAGTAAATAGATGCCAGTTAATTGTTGTAAAGTATGCATACCTCTTTTTCCAGTAGGAAGTATCCACATCTTGGTTGTATGCCTTAAATTATGTGCTTTTTTGCAAGTGGCTAGCAGTACAGACACAAGCTTGGCCATCAATTGTGATTAATGTACTGGTGTATATTTTTTAATATATATAGCAAAGTACTTCAGTTCATTTTTTTTACTATAGCATTCTCCTTTCATTTCATCCTATTACAACATTGTACTTTAAAAAGCTTTACCCAATGATAGCATTGTTACTCAAACACAAAGCAATTTTCACTGCTATGATTGAATAAAATTTTCAAAGGACAATGTTCTAATAGGAGGAAAATTGAAAGTACAATGTCTTACTAAGAAAAAATTGAAAGTACAAAATGCTCTAATTGGGTAGATTTAGCAAATTACTATCTCTTAATGAGAGTTTACCATAGCATTTTACTTTCATTTCTTCCTATTACAGCATTGTACTTTGAAAGCTCTACCCAATTATAGCAATGGTATCTGTATACAAAGCAATTTTCACTGGTAGATAATATGATTGAATAGATTTTCCACATACAATGCCTTGAGAAAAAAACTGAAATCACAATGTCTTAATAACGTAAAAATCGGGAGTACAATGCTCTAACCAGGTAGATTTTGCAAAGTACAATCTCCTAATAAGAGTTTATTATAGCATTCTACTTTCATTTCTTCCTATTACAGCATTGTAATTCAAAAACTCTACCTAATTATAGCAATGTAATCTGAATACAAACCAATTTTTACTAGTATAATTGAATATATTTTCGAAGTACAATGTCCTACTAAGAAGAAAGTTGAAAGTACTGTCCTAATAAGAAAGGTATTGAATTTGCAACGCTCTAACTTGGTAGATTTTACAAAGTACAATGCCTTAATAAGAAAAAAATCGAAAGTACAATACTGCACTAGAAAGAAACGAAAGTAAGATGCTATAGTAAACAAAATAATGAAACTACGTTGCTATTTTTTTTTTTCTTTTGCATTTGACATTTGATACATTATCCTGCTTTCTCTTGTTTGATGTCTCATTCATTATATTCATTTTGTGTTCAATATACGCAGAGGTGGCAGTAACATGGAGGATCCAGACGGGACATTAGCAAGTGTAGCTCAATGCATCGAGCAATTACGCCAAGCTTCATTATCCGCACAAGACAAAGAATACAACCTAAAACAACTACTAGACTTAATAGACACGCGCACAAATGCATTCAGTGCAGTCGGTTCACATTCCCAAGCAGTTCCCGTTCTCGTATCTCTTCTTCGATCCGGCTCACTCGGTGTCAAAATGCAAGCCGCCACCGTTCTCGGCTCACTCTGCAAAGAAAACGAACTACGCGTCAAAGTCCTCCTCGGGGGCTGCATTCCTCCGCTTCTCGGCCTCCTAAAATCAACATCACTCGAAGGCAGAATCGCGGGCGCGAAAACAATCTACGCGGTTTCACAAGGCGGGGCAAAAGACCATGTCGGGTCCAAAATCTTTTCCACCGAAGGAGTTGTCCCGGTGCTTTGGGAACAGCTAGAAAAAGGTCTTAAAGGCGGACATTTAGTCGATGATTTATTAACCGGTGCTTTGAGAAATCTTTGTAGTAGTACCGAAGGGTTTTGGTCCGCTACAATTAAATCCGGGGGTGAAGTTATTCTCGTGAAGCTACTCACAACCGAACAATCCACAACTCAAGCAAATGTTTGTTTTTTGTTAGCTTCTTTAATGATGGAAGATGCTTCGGTATGTTCTAGAATAGTCGATGCGGAAGCTACGAAACTGCTTTTAAAACTTTTGGGGCCCGGAAACGAAGCTCCGGTGAGAGCGCAAGCCGCAGCCGCGTTAAAATCGCTTTCGGCTCAATCCAAAGAAGCAAGACGGGAAATCGCGAGCTCGAGCGGTATTCCGTCTCTTATCAATGCGACAATCGCTCCTTCTAAAGAGTTCATGCAAGGCGAACACGCGCAAGCGTTACAAGAAAACGCGATGTGCGCTCTCGCGAATATTTCGGGCGGGTTGTCGTATGTGATCTCGAGCCTCGGTCAGAGTCTCGAGTCGTGTTCGTCGCCCGCGCAGACCGCGGATACGTTAGGCGCGTTAGCGTCTGCGCTTATGATATATGATAGTAAAGCGGAAACTAGTAAAGCTTCGGATCCGGTTGATGTCGAGTTGACTTTGGTCAAGCAGTTTAAGCCGCGGTTACCGTTTTTGGTCCAGGAACGTACGATTGAAGCGCTAGCGAGTTTGTACGGGAACGCAACGCTGTCGAGTAAACTCGCGAATTCGGACGCGAAACGTTTGTTGGTCGGGTTGATTACGATGGCGACGAATGAAGTTCAAGACGAGTTGATAAAATCTTTGTTGATTTTGTGTAAAAACGAGGGTAGTTTATGGTACGCGCTTCAAGGTCGGGAAGGTATTCAGATGTTGATTTCGCTTCTTGGACTTTCGTCAGAACAACAACAAGAGTGCGCGGTTGCGTTGCTTTGTCTTTTATCGAACGAAAACGACGAAAGCAAGTGGGCGATTACGGCTGCTGGCGGTATCCCGCCGCTTGTTCAGATTCTAGAAACGGGATCTCCAAAAGCTAAGGAAGATTCCGCCACGATTCTTGGAAATCTTTGTAACCATAGCGAAGATATACGCGAATGTGTCGAGAGTGCCGACGCGGTTCCGGCTTTATTATGGTTGTTAAAAAACGGAAGCTCAAACGGGAAAGAAATCGCAGCCAAGACTTTGAACCATTTGATTCACAAATCAGATACCGCAACGATAAGTCAACTCACCGCTTTATTGACCAGCGAACTTCCCGAATCGAAAGTCTACGTTTTAGACGCGTTAAAAAGTTTACTTTCCACGGCCCCGCTTCCGGATTTGTTACGCGAAGGCAGTGCTTCGAATGATGCCATCGAGACAATCATCAAGATTCTAAGCTCCACAAAAGAAGAAACACGTGCCAAGTCAGCATCCGCTCTTGCGGGAATCTTTAGTAAGCGGAAGGACTTACGTGAAAGCAGTGTCGCTGTCAAGACTCTTTCGTCTGTTATGAAGCTCTTGAATTCCGAATCCGAAAGCATCCTCGCGGAAGCTTCCGGATGCCTTGCTGCAATCTTTTTATCCGTACGAGAAAACCGCGATGTGGCGGCTGTTGCTAGAGACGCGTTGACTCCGTTACTGACTCTTTCAAGCTCTTCGGTTTTACAAGTCGCCGAACAGGCGGTATGCGCGTTAGCAAATCTTTTACTGGATTCCGAAGTTTCAGAAAAAGCCGTTCCCGAAGAGTTTATTCTGCCTGCTACTCGAGTTCTTCAAGAAGGCGAGTCCACGGGCAGGACACACGGTGCAGCCGCGATTGCCCGGCTTCTGAACACGCGTCAAACGGATTCCACATTAACAGACTACGTGAACCGCACCGGAACCGTTCTCGCATTGGTGTCATTCATTAAAACCACTAGTTCCGGATCCGTTGCCATGTCGGAAGGAATAAACGCGCTCGCTATTTTGTCAAGATTGAAAGGGTCATCCGGGCAGGTCAAACCCGCGTGGGCAGTGTTGACCGAACACCCAGATAGTATACACCCGATCGTGTCATGCATTTCGGGCGCGACTCCTCTTTTACAAGATAAAGCAATCGAGATTCTCTCACGGCTTTGTCACTCACAGAGTATAGTTTTGGGAGATTCCGTCACAATCATTTCCGGTTGCATTTCGTCTATCGCAAGTCGGGTGATCCATTCGTCAAATCCAACGGTGAAAATCGGTGGAACCGCGCTTCTTGTTTGTGCCACGAAAGTGAACATTCAAAGAGTTGTGGAGGATCTTCATGAACGAGAATTACACGGTTCTTTAATGCAGTCTCTTGTCTTGATGCTAAGTTTACCGAAAGGCTCTCATTCGGGAGACATGGAGGAAGATAAAGATACTATTAGCATCTGCAGAGATTTTGAAGAAGGAATAGCTAACGAAAAAGAAACAAGTACATCGGTTATATACGGGGCTAATATCGCTATATGGTTACTATCCGCTATTGCTAGTCATGATGACAAAAGTAAAGTTGAAATCATGGAAGCCGGAGCTGTAGAAATTGTCACCGAGAGAATCTCCGAGTGTTTGTCACAATATGGCCAGGTATGTTTAATAGTTATTTTCAGACAAAACTGCAAAAATGGTCCCTGTGGTTTGCGATTTTTTGTGGATAAGGTCCCTTGACTTTCAAAACCGTAAAAACAGTCCTTATCATAAGGTTTTTTAGTGGTTTAGGTCCCTATCCCAATTAAAATGTCTTTTTTACCTTTCTAATTTCTTTTTTCCTTTTCTTTTTATCCATTAACACATTTTAATAAATATAAAAAAAAAAGAAAACCCCCTTTTTCTCTCTAGTAAAACCCTCCTTTTAGTATATAATTTTAAAGGCCGTTCTAATATATATATATATATATATATATATATATATATATATATATATATATATATATATATATATATATATATATATATAGGATCTTTTGAGAACCACAAGTACCCCGAAAACTCCCAAACCGATATTTTTTTCAAAAAACCGACCCCATAGGCCCCTAAGACGCACATATTTAAGCATTTTCGAAAAAAAAATTCCGAAAAAAAACGACTTTTTTTTTTTGAAAAAAATTTGCACATGTTTAAAAAAAGAAATTTGCACATGTGCAAACTTTTTTATACGTACACTTTTTTTCAAATTTTTTTTACAGAACGCCTTAAATATATGTTAGAAAGACATCCATAAAAAAAAACTTGAAAAAACGTGTACGTATAAAAAAGTTTGCACATGTGCAAATTTGTGCAAATTTTTTTCAAAAAAAAAAAAAAAGTCGTTTTTTCAGAAAATTTTTTCAGCGCCCCGGGCCCATTTTGAGCGTTTTAGAGGCCTATGTGGTCGGTTTTTTGAAAAAAATTTCGGTTTGGGGGTTCTCGGGGTGAAGTTGGTTCTCAAAAGATCCTAAGTCTATATATATATATATAATTATATATATATATATATATATATATATATATATATATATATATATATATATATATAATTTTAAAGATATTTACTTTATTTCTTCATACAGTTTGACGGGAACGAAGATAGCAGCATCTGGATTTGCGCGCTACTACTCGCGATATTATTTCAAGACAGAGACATCATCCGTTCAAACGCGACGATAAAATCCATACCTACCCTCGCAAGTTTAATACGATCGGAGGATTCCGCGAATCGTTATTTCGCCGCCCAAGCCATAACGAGCCTAGTCTGCAACGGAAGCCGGGGAACGCTTTTATCCGTTGCCAACTCTGGAGCCGCAATCGGTCTCATTTCTTTACTCGGATGTGCAGATGCTGACATACGCGATCTTCTAAAGTTATCGGAAGAGTTCAATTTGGTCCCGTACCCAGAACAAGTCGCCCTCGAGAGACTATTCCGAGTTGATGATATCAGAGTCGGTGTCACTTCCCGAAAAGCAATTCCCGCTTTAGTTGACCTTCTTAAACCAATCCCGGATCGACCCGGGGCACCGTTCTTGGCACTAAATCTTCTAATTCAACTTTCCAATGACTGCCCTTCGAATAAAACCGTCATGGTCGAATCCGGTGCTTTAGAGGCGTTAACGAAATATCTCTCATTGGGCCCACAAGACGCCCCGGAAGAAGCCGCAACTGATTTACTCGGTATCTTATTTAGCTCTCCGGAAATACGCAAACACGAGTCGGCATTTTACGCAGTTAGCCAGCTTATCGCAGTGTTACGAATGGGGGGTCGAGGCGCGAGGTACAGCGCGGCGAAAGCGTTAGAGAATCTATTCTGGGCCGATCACATTAGAAACGCGGATTCCGCCCGCCAAGCGGTTCAACCGTTGGTGGAGGTTTTGAACACTGGATTGGAAAAGGAACGACATGCCGCCATTGCTGCACTTGTGAGACTTTTAAGTGATAACCCGTCTGGTGTCCTCGCGGTTGCAGATGTCGAACTGAACGCAGTCGATGTTCTTTGTAGAATTCTCTCATCCAACTGTTCAATGGACTTAAAAGGCGATGCGGCCGAGTTATGTTGCGTGCTTTTCGGGAACACAAGAATCCGGTCAACAATAGCCGCTGCCCGATGTGTCGAGCCTCTGATTGGTCTTCTCGTGTCGGAAATAAGCCCCGCCCAGCATTCGGTTGTCCGGGCACTCGATAGGCTTGTAGACGATGAAAATCTAGCCGAATTAGTCGCGGCACACGGTGCGATAATCCCGCTTGTCGGCCTTCTATACGGGAAAAACTACATGCTACACGAAGCAAGCTCACGAGCTCTTGTGAAATTGGGAAAAGATAGACCGTCTTGTAAAATGGACATGGTGAAAGCCGGTGTAATCGAAAGCATACTCGATATTCTCCACGAAGCACCGGATTTTCTCTGTGCGGCTTTCGCGGAACTCCTCCGTATCCTAACAAACAACGCCACTATAGCAAAAGGACAATCCGCATCAAAAGTCGTGGAACCCCTTTTCTCTCTCCTGACCAAACCTGAGTTCGGACCCGACGGGCAGCATAGCGCGTTACAGGTTCTCGTCAACATTCTAGAGCACCCGCAGTGCCGGGCGGACTACACTTTAACCGCGCACCAAGCCATCGAACCGCTCATCCCGTTACTCGATTCCCACGTCCCCGCGGTCCAACAATTATCCGCCGAGCTTCTCTCTCATCTCCTTCTCGAAGAACACTACCAAAAAGACCCGATGTCCCAGCAAGTAATCGGCCCGTTAATGCGCGTTCTTGGTTCCGGGATTCCGATTTTACAGCAACGAGCTGTAAAAGCTCTCGTTAGCATCGCGTTAACATGGCCTAACGAAATCGCGAAAGAAGGCGGCGTGGCTGAGCTTTCGAAAGTCATACTCTTATCCGACGCGTCTCTTCCACACGCGCTATGGGAATCCGCCGCCGCGGTTTTATCAAGCATCCTACAGTTCAGTTCCGAGTTCTATTTAGAAGTCCCAATCGCGGTTTTATCCCGGTTACTCCGGTCGGGATCCGAAGCCACGGTAATCGGTGCCCTAAACGCGCTTCTCGTCCTCGAAAGTGACGACTCCACCACAGCTGTCGCCATGGCAGAAAGCGGAGCAATCGAAGCACTATTAGAACTCCTAAGATGTCATCAATGTGAAGAAACCGCTGCTAGACTTCTCGAAGTCTTACTAAACAACGTAAAGATCCGCGAAACCCGAGCCACCAAGACCGCGATACTACCATTATCGCAGTACCTTTTAGACCCGCAAACGCAAGCGCAACAGGCGCGGTTACTCGCGACGCTTGCGCTTGGAGACTTGTTTCAGAACGAGACACTCGCGCGATCCGCGGACGCGGTTGCCGCGTGTCGCGCTTTGGTGAATTTATTAGAAGATCAGCCTTCCGAAGAAATGAAAGTCGTCGCGATTTGCGCTTTGCAGAATCTCGTGATGCATAGCCGATCGAATAAACGCGCGGTTGCGGAAGCTGGCGGGGTGCAAGTCGTGCTCGATTTGATCGGTTCGGGTGATACGGATACGTCGATACAGGCCGCGATGTTTGTTAAGCTTCTTTTTTCAAATAACACCATTCAAGAGTATGCCTCTAGCGAGACTGTCAGAGCTATAACTGGTAAATTTCTTATTTTTTTTTATTACGTGTTACATAATACTAATAAATAATAATCTTTTCCCTCTTATTTTACAGCTGCTATCGAAAAGGATTTGTGGGCCACAGGAACAGTCCACGACGAGTATCTAAAAGCGCTAAACGCGCTTTTCGGAAACTTCCCGCGTTTACGAGCCTCGGAACCCGCAACTTTAAGCATCCCGCATTTAGTGACGTCACTCAAAACCGGATCAGAAGCGACTCAAGAAGCCGCATTGGACGCGCTATTTCTTCTACGGCTTGCTTGGTCAGCGTGCCCTGCTGACGTGTCGAGATCGCAATCAAACGCAGCTGCGGATGCAATTCCGTTGTTGCAGTACTTGATCCAGTCGGGCCCACCGCGGTTTCAAGAGAAAGCGGAGTTTTTGTTGCAGTGTTTGCCCGGGACGTTGACGGTCATAATTAAACGCGGGAATAATATGAAACAATCGGTTGGGAATCCGAGTGTTTATTGCAAGCTTACACTCGGCAACACTCCTGCCAGACAAACAAAGGTATATTATTAATTTCGTAAAATATGAAGTTTATGTTATAAAAGTTTATGTACGTGTTTTATTAATTTATGTTTTGTTGTTTAGGTGGTTGCAACGGGACCGAATCCTGAGTGGGATGAGAACTTTGTTTGGTCGTTTGAAAGTCCGCCAAAAGGCCAGAAGCTACATATTTCATGCAAGAATAAAAGCAAGATGGGGAAGGTATGAATGTTGTACTTTCAAATGATGTTTAATAAGTATAAATGGAAGGAAAAAATAAAGGGAAATATACGAAAAAAGTGTTGTATTTTGATGCTTTTTCCGGTTTAACCACTTGTATTTTATTTTTTTCTACTAAAAAATACTTTATTTTGAAAGAATTTCCACCACGACCATTGTGACCTTCTATTGCAGATTACCATGATAATTTGACATTCCTTTTTTCCACTAAAGCCATCAAAATTTAACAAAATTTTCTAATTTGACCACCATAAGAAAAAAAAATTTATTTTTTTGTTAGAAATGTTTATAAAGGCGGTATTTGGTTCGACTTTTTTTTATTTTTTTTTGTATATTTTTCGTATAAGCCGAAAAAACCTGGAAACATGTTATTATAAGTAAAAATGGTCAAAATAGAAAAAAACTTGTTTTTGTGATAACAAAAGAAATATTTCTAAAAAATTGCACTAACTACCGCCTTTAACAACATTTTCTAACAAAAAAAATGCAGAAATTAACAAAAAGTGAAAAAAATACAACAAATTAGTTATTGTGGTCAAATTAGAAAAAAATGGTAAAATTAGTGGTTTTAGTGGAAAAAAAATAATGTCACATTATCATATAATAGAAAGGTTACGGTAGATTTTTTTTTTTTTTTTTCAAAATTAGGTGGTTTTAATTGAATAAATAAAAGATAAGTGGTTAAAATCGGAAAAAAGTGTCATAAGTATAGTTTTTTTTTCTTATATTGCTCAAAAATAAACAAGGATTTATATATTTATTTTTTCTTTGTTTGTGCAGAGTTCATTTGGGAAGGTAACAATACAGATTGACCGAGTGGTGATGCTGGGGGCAGTTGCGGGTGAGTATGCTTTGCTGCCCGAAAGCAAAAACGGCGCTTCGAGGAATCTTGAAATAGAATTTCAATGGTCAAACAAGTAAACTTTTTGTTGAGCTTTTTTGTAAATAGTTTTTGGAAAAAAAAAATCGATGCTTGTTTTATTGTAGATTTAAAGTATAGCGTCAAAAACAACTGTGTTGTAACCTATGATTCGTACTGGACCAACATGTGTCTGGGTGTTTTTTTGTTCCTTGTGTGTGAGATGTGTGGATGTTAGTTTAAACTGATGTGAATTTTATTCTTTATTTGACAACTGTCTATCAAAGTAATGAGAAATTTGGTTTTTCGGATTTATATGATATGTTAGATTCGTGTATAAGTATTTTACGACTTATTTTGAATGAATTTTATGTGGTTCTTGTGTTTTAGTAGATGTATTTTGTTGGTTGAATGAAATTGATTCTATTGATGACTTTCGATATAATTAAGAAAATGTGATACCGCAAGTTGATCTTTTGCATATGAAACATTTACTCACAATGAAGATAAGTATTGTGTGACTAGAATAAAAATAACAGCAGAAAGAGAAGAGCTAGGGTATGCTAATAAATACAATATGGATACACAAACCTTAAAAACATATAGCAACAACAAATAAGTAAGCGGATAGCCGGATACTATCCAGCTTGTAAGGAAAAGAGGTGATGTGTTTAACCATCTCCTGATGGCCCAGTGGTTACGGCTCTTGCCCCTTATAGAGGAGGTCCAGGGTTCGATTCCCACAGGTTTCAATCAGGGATGGCCACCGGTCTCCCCAATGGGGATGCTTTAAAAGGGAGCACGGGCACTACCGGGGGTTCAGTGCACCCCGGAGGTTGGCTCAGCTAGGTCATCCAAAGAATGGGTTAGTTGGGTTCCTCCGTTACCAAAAAAAAAAAAAAAAAAAAAAAAAAAAAAAGACGTGATGCGAAATTGACTACAAGTGAAGAAAGAGTAAATAGGGTGATGCGAAATTAACTACAAATGAAGAAAGTTGATAAATGTGAAACACTTAAAACTCACACCCAACAATCTTTGTTCCTAAGATGTTCGTCAGAATTCAATACTCGGATATTCTAGCCTAGTTGATTTTCCACTTCGTTTTGAAAGTCTTTGAACATTTCAAAGTTCCTGACTTTTTTTAATCAAATAAACTTATCTATATCTACTGAAATCATCAGTAAATGTAACGAAGTATCGTTCATCGTGTCTTGTAGCGGACCTGAACGGTTCACAAACATTTGTGTGGATAAGGTCTAATAAATCCTTGCCTCTTTCACAACTTTATGTGAATGGCGAATTCATCATCTTTCCAAGTAAGCAAGATTTACACACATCATCTGACTCTAAGTCAAATGATTCCAAGATCCTATCTGCTTGAATCTTGGTGATGCGATTCTTATTTATATGGACAATGCGACAATGTCATAAACACGATTTATTCAACACACTTTCGGATGAATTAACATTTAAGATTGTATTATCATTCCTATTATGCAATCAACACATTCATATATAGCATTGCAATGACTAGTTTTGAAACAAAAAAAAAAAAAACATGCTTAAAACAAAAACATCACTATTTTCATTTATCAAAAGAAAAGACAAAACATCTTTAAACAATGCGTAATATGAAACAATGTATTGTGCAATTTATGAAGAGTATGAACAATCTAATAATGTAACTAAACACCACTAGTCAGCATTAGCTCGTAATTTCCGATCCTTGTAACAACAGTAGTGATTATGTTTCCCATGATCAGGTTAAGCTCCTATGCTTCAGCTTCCTACTTTCCCTTAGTCCCTACATACTATTGCAAATGTGAGTACCACACCTTATATCAAGGACCTAATAATTGGAAGTTGTCATACTATGGAGTTCAGATATACATGAGGTGCCAACTCTTTGGCTTTCAACTGCTTCATCAAATGTCCTGAGCATCATCCATATCTCATCTTGCTTTTGGTTGAAACATATCCCATCTTAAGGATTCCTAGTTTGAGGCATCTCAGAATTGGCTTACAAGTTGCCCTAGGTCGTTTCTCCTTGATACCTCTTTCCACAGTAGCCAATTCAGGAGTAGTTGAGCAGAAGGATCCATGTATGTCCATGTTAGATTCATACATCTTTAACATGCCATACATTTCCATTATAGTCCTATCCATATTACCCATATTATAGATGTAGACGAACTAGTCATATGAGTCGGTCAGAGTACTGAGGATAAAATAGGTACCTAAATCTCGACTGATGGGAAGGCCTAGTCTTTCCAACTTGTCAATACATGCCTCGATCTTAAGGACATGAACACTAACACTACCTCCTTCCTCTAACTTGTACTTTACAAGGTCTTTCATGATCTTGATTCGTTCCTGCCTAACTTGCTCTTGGAACATACATTCGATCTGGTTAACTATGACATATGGACCAAGATGTTCTATGTCCTTTTGGCTCTCAAGAACCATCATCGATAACATTAGGCAACAGAGTTCATCAGATTCATTAAGACGATTCTCATATTCGTCTTTGACATCTCTTGTAGCGCCGACTAGAGGTAGTTCAGGAATAGGTATCTCAATGTACAAATACTTTTTTTCGAGTCTAAGAACTATTCTCCGGCTCCGAAGCTAGTCTAAGTAATTTAGTCCATTAAGCTTGTCCATATAGACAATTTAGAACATTAAGCTTGTCCATACTAAGGATGAATGCATTGAGAAGTTTGAGAGAGGTGGTGGTGGAGGAGGAGGAAGACCGAAGTTGTTATTTACAACAGACATCTATGACAGAGAGTTTTAGTTAGTTTGATTTAATCCTTTTAAAATAATTACCCAAATATTATTAACAAGGCTAGGATCCAAAATTTACTTCATGATGTTAAGAGGGATGGCGTAGTCACATCATAAAGGTCATTTAGGTAAATAAAACTATTTATCAATTTCAGTCACTATGAAATTCCTAGATCTTTGAGATTCATTGACTAAGGTCATGGCCATGTTAATCTCGATTACGCTCATCTTAGTCCATGACAGGGATTTTGTGGATCATGGATTAGATGGTGGATCAACCATGCAAAAACACGTGATTCTCGATTGAACATATGCTTGAGTATCGCAAGTGCCACATCATCTTCAACTATAATCTCAATTTTACGTGCCAGCAAACCGCACACGCTCCGTCATGGGTAGCATATGATTTATGTTTTTATTACTTAAAACATGATTTTTGTTTTAATAATTTAAGTTAATATTTTTTATCTTAAAGCATTTCCCTATCAAACCTTTTCAGTAACTCTACTCAAGAAAATGCGGCAGGCGGTGACGGTGGTAAGCAATGAATGCTTTTAAAAACCAACCTCATTAGGAATCAAAGAAACCTCATTCAAACCTTATAAACACATTTTAGAGTGGTTGAGCGTAGTCATGGTTTGACCAATGTTTTTATTTTAATCGTTAAGTTATATATAGATACAATTCTAATATTATATATATATATATATATATATATATATATATATATATATATATATATATATATATATAAATAAATAAATAAATAAATAAATAAATAAATATATATATATATATATATATATATATATATATATATATATATATATATATATATATATATATATATATATATATATATATATATATATATATATATATATATATATATATATATATATATATATATATATATATATATATATATATATACTTGGTTGGGTTCTTGTGAGAACCTAAAAAACCATAAGATATTGAGAACTCATTCTGATTGGTTAGATCATAAAAGGACATGATGGTCATTTAGCAAATCTCATTTAATTCTGTTTTTTTTTTTATTTTTGGCAACATTAATAACTATTCCTAAAATCAAGTATATTAGATTTGAATTTTTAAATTTAAAAAAAAAAAATCAAAATTTCGTTTTCTTAAGTCAGATTTTTTTTGAAATTTGAAAAAACATAAAATTTTATTTATTTTAATTAGATTTTTGGAATTTAAAAGACATATAATTTTTTTTATTTGCATGTGCATATATACATGTTCGTAGGTGCTTTTTTTTAATAAAATGCATATATGCATAATCAGATTTTTAAGTTGTGTATTTTTTTAATAGAATGTATAAATGCATATTTAACTTTTTACATTATATTTTCCAGGGATGCATACATGCACATTTAAAAACATTTCGTAAAAAACACACAAAAATGTTTGTATTCCATAATATTTGGATATCATATTAACAATTTAATAGAAACAATAATATAGAATTGTTTTGAATGTTACATACAAAAAATATAAAAAAATATAACGAAAATTGATGTCATCTTCTCTTCTTCAATTTGCTCGATAAATTCTTCAAAATCTGCAATAACATTAATAAAAATTAATATACATTTATAATAAAAAAACATTAAAATAAATACATGCATGCATATACGCATATGAACACATGCACATCTATTTTTGCATATATAGGCATATATGCATATGTGTATATACGCATTTATATGCATATAAACATATATGCACATATGCATTTATAAAACTACATATTGGAGCAAAATGTGTATATATGCATGCGGTACTTGTGTACAAAAATGTTTATATATTCATATACGCATATGAACAAGTACACATCTATTTTTACATATATGCAAATATGTACAAATGTGTACATGAGCAAATTGATATAAATATGCCTATGTGCACATACGTTTAATACACACATGTACGTATGTTTTTACACATATACTTACACTTGAACAGACATATGCACGTGTATACATACACATATGCACATACATTTTTGCACATGTATTTTCATATTTTCATATCCACATGTGCAGCTGTATATGTGTATGGGGTACTTGTGTACAAAATGTGTATATATACACATACCAATGTACTAATATTTATGATTACAAAACAATATGCACATTCATAAAAATGCATATGTATCTCCGCTGTTCTAAAAATACATAACAATATGCACATTCATAAAAATGCATGTGTATATGCACATATACATATTCGTATAAATGAAAAAAACATAACAATATGCACATTCATAAAATGCTACCAAACACATGCACATGTGTATATGCATATAAAATGCTACCAAACACATGCACATGTGTATACACATATGAACATATGTATATATGCATTTTACACATGTGCAGATACTTTTATGCACATATGTACTTATCAAGGTTGTAAAAGTTTTGTAGAAATCAAAAATTTAGAATCAAACCTTGGAACCAGAACATAAGCTTGGAATCAAAACCTTAGAATCAAACTTTGGAACCAGAACATGAACTTGGAATCAAAACTTGGAATCCATAAAAAAACTTAGAATCTGTCAAAAAATAAAAATAAATATTAACAAAAATTTGGAATCATAACATGGAATATGAACTTGGAATCAATATATGGAATCAAAAACTTGGAATCAAACTTATTGCCAGTGGATGATTACCGGAAAACACACATAAAACACCACCTACAGACACACACATCTGCACAAAACAATATAAACACACACAACCACATACAAGAAATCAGAAGCATGTATATTAGTATCGGTAAGAACCTGGAATAAGAACCTCTATATCATTAATTCATTATTGGTCAGATATCCCCATAATAGTGCACATGCCAGTAATCGAAAACTCAAGCATCCGAAATTGAAACAAAAGTCTGTCAAATTCAGAGCATAAAATGCATTCTACCTTCCAAAAACATAGTATATTGCTATTAAGACAAATAGAATCAATTGACTTAATAGTACCAGAACAGTGCTTTTGCACAAATGACGAATACAGGCGGCGCCAAGAATGTCGGAGCGGGAGAATGGAACCAGACACAGAAGCTACAAGTTACAAAATCACAAAATCACGTTCTTCAATTCAATATTGACCCGTCTTGAAAACTAGATCTATCTTTCTCGCATCTGATTTTGTTCACCATTTGAATCACAAAATCACGCACCACCAGGACCATTACCGACCATTCTTGTAGATGTGATGATGGCGAAGAAGATTAGAAGAAGCATCGTTTCTGACTTCCAGATTCACGCATAAGACCTGTCTTCGAGATTTAATAACGTTGGATCTGAAATAAAAAAATAAGAGTCAAACATGTTGGAGCTATGGTGTAACAGAAGATTGAGGTCACCGGCACCACCACTTTGCGTTTATGGAGGAGGTCACTGGAAGCCAATCATTAATGCCATTCGTCTTGCCCTTTGATTCATTGTATGAATGCTAGGTTCGACGATGATAACGTGAGAGAGAGAGAGAGATAGAGGGATAATGAGAGACAGGTGATCGATGACCGTTTAAAGATGGGGTAATCAACTTACAGATCGGGGTTCAGCGATTACGGAAAACTTTGATATGCCTCTTCTCTGGAAAGACCCTGACCTCCATGGACGACGAGAGAAATAGATGAACACGAGCAGCGAGGACGATGTGAGAGATAAGGGGGAGGGGTATGGACTGGAATCGTGAAAGCACAGTGTGACTCGACCTGGATTTGATCAATTGTAGGTTTCGGCTTGGCTTAGATCAATTGGAGGTTTCGATCAAATGCAGATAATGGTGACGGCGAGGGAGAAAGTTAGGTTGAGGATGAGGACGATAGACGGTTTGGAGAGAGAGAGAGAGAGACGGGATGAGAGAGAGTGTGTTTTAAATTTGATATGTTGGCTGATTTTTAGGATCGACTTTTTCAATCCCTAATTTACCCTTCTCATTCTCTTTAAAAACCCTAAAATATCATCAAAATTGATTATAATTACAAGTTTGCCATCGTTTGATCTAGACCATCAATATTTTTGATCTAACGCATTAAATTTAGTTCTCAAGATCTCAGGAATTTTTGAGTTCTTAAAAGAACCTAACCATATATATATATATATATATATATATATATATATATATATATATATATATATATATATATATATATATATATATATATATATATATATATATATATATATATATATATATATATTGTTTTATGTTATTTAATTATTTCTAAAGTATTATTATCAATATCACATTTATTTTTATAATTTATAACAATTTATTGAATCATTTTTCCTAACTAAGATTTTTAATTACACAACTAATTAAATAAATACCAAATTGGAAACCGGGCGTTACACACACACACACACATACACACACACACACACACACACACATATATATATATATATATATATATATATATATATATATATATATATATATATATATATATATATATATATATATATATATATATATATATATATATATATATATATATATATGTGTGTGTGTGTGTGTAACGCCCGGTTTCCAATTATATATATATATATATATATATATATATATATATATATATATATATATATATATATATATATATATATATATATATATATATATATATATATATATATATATATATATATATATATATATATATATATATATATATATATATATGTGTGTGTGTGTGTGTGTGTGTGTGTGTGTGTGTGTGTGTGTGTAACGCCCGGTTTCCAATTTGGTATTTATTTAATTAGTTGTGTAATTAAAAATCTTAGTTAGGAAAAATGATTCAATAAATTGTTATAAATTATAAAAATAAATGTGATATTGATAATAATACTTTAGAAATAATTAAATAACATAAAACAATATATATATATATATATATATATATATATATATATATATATATATATATATATATATATATATATATATATATATATATATATATATATATATATATATATATATATATATATATATATATATATATATATATGGTTAGGTTCTTTTAAGAACTCAAAAATTCCTGAGATCTTGAGAACTAAATTTAATGCGTTAGATCAAAAATATTGATGGTCTAGATCAAACGATGGCAAACTTGTAATTATAATCAATTTTGATGATATTTTAGGGTTTTTAAAGAGAATGAGAAGGGTAAATTAGGGATTGAAAAAGTCGATCCTAAAAATCAGCCAACATATCAAATTTAAAACATACTCTCTCTCATCCCGTCTCTCTCTCTCTCTCTCTCTCTCCAAACCGTCTATCGTCCTCATCCTCAACCTAACTTTCTCCCTCGCCGTCACCATTATCTGCATTTGATCGAAACCTCCAATTGATCTAAGCCAAGCAGAAACCTGCAATTGATCAAATCCAGGTCGAGTCACACTGTGCTTTCACGATTCCAGTCCATACCCCTCCCCCTTATCTCTCACATCGTCCTCGCTGCTCGTGTTCATCTATTTCTCTCGTCGTCCATGGAGGTGAGGGTCTTTCCAGAGAAGAGGCATATCAAAGTTTTCCGTAATCGCTGAATCCCGATCTGTAAGTTGATTACCCCATCTTTAAACGGTCATCGATCACCTGTCTCTCATTATCCCTCTATCTCTCTCTCTCTCTCTCTCTCACGTTATCATCGTCGAACCTAGCATTCATACAATGAATCAGAGGGCAAGACGAATGGCATTAATGATTGGCTTCCAGTTACCTCCTCCATAAACGCAAAGTGGTGGTGCCGGTGACCTCAATCTTCTGTTACACCATAGCTCCAACATGTTTGACTCTTATTTTTTTATTTCAGATCCAACATTATTAAATCTCGAAGACAGGTCTTATGCGTGAATCTGGAAGTCAGAAACGATGCTTCTTCTAATCTTCTTCGCCATCATCACATCTGCAAGAATGGTCGGTAATGGTCCTGGTGGTGCGTGATTTTGTGATTCAAATGGTGAACAAAATCAGATGCGAGAAATATAGATCTAGTTTTCAAGACGGATCAATATTGAATTGAAGAACGTGATTTTGTGATTTTGTAACTTGTAGCTTCTGTGTCTGGTTCCATTCTCCCTCTCCGACATTCTTGGCGCCGCCTGTATTCGTCATCTGTGCAAAAGCACTGTTCTGGTACTATTAAGTCAATTGATTCTATTCGTCTTAATAGCAATATACTATGTTTTTGGAAGGTAGAATGCATTTTATGCTCTGAATTTTGACAGACTTTTGTTTCAATTTCGGATGCTTGAGTTTTCGATTACTGGCATGTGCACTATTATGGGGATATCTGACCAATAATGAATTAATGATATAGAGGTTCTTATTCCAGGTTCTTACCGATACTAATATACATGCTTCTGATTTCTTGTATGTGGTTGTGTGTGTCTATATTGTTTTGTGCAGATGTGTGTGTCTGTAGGTGGTGTTTTATGTGTGTTTTCCGGTAATCATCCACTGGCAATAAGTTTGATTCCAAGTTTTTGATTCCATATATTGATTCCAAGTTCATATTCCATGTTATGATTCCAAATTTTTGTTAATATATATTTTTATTTTTTGACAGATTCTAAGTTTTTTTATGGATTCCAATTTTTGATTCCAAGTTCATGTTCTGGTTCCAAAGTTTGATTCTAAGGTTTTGATTCCAAGCTTATGTTCTGGTTCCAAGGTTTGATTCTAAATTTTTGATTTCTACAAAACTTTTACAACCTTGATAAGTACATATGTGCATAAAAGTATCTGCACATGTGTAAAATGCATATATACATATGTTCATATGTGTATACACATGTGCATGTGTTTGGTAGCATTTTATATGCATATACACATGTGCATGTGTTTGGTAGCATTTTATGAATGTGCATATTGTTATGTTTTTTTCATTTATACGAATATGTATATGTGCATATACACATGCATTTTTATGAATGTGCATATTGTTATGTATTTTTAGAACAGCGGAGATACATATGCATTTTTATGAATGTGCATATTGTTTTGTAATCAAAAATATTAGTACATTGGTATGTGTATATATACACATTTTGTACACAAGTACCCCATACACATATACAGCTGCACATGTGGTATGAAAATATGAAAATACATGTGCAAAAATGTATGTGCATATGTGTATGTACACACGTGCATATGTCTGTTCAAGTGTAAGTATATGTGTAAAAACATACGTACATGTGTGTATTAAACGTATGTGCACATAGGCATATTTATATCAATTTGCTCATGTACACATTTGTACATATTTGCATATATGTAAAAATAGATGTGTACTTGTTCATATGCGTATATGCATATATAAACATTTTTGTACACATGTACCGCATGCATATATACACATTTTGCTCCAATATGTAGTTTTATAAATGCATATGTGCATATATGTTTATATGCATATAAATGCGTATATACACATATGCATATATGCCTATATATGCAAAAATAGATGTGCATGTGTTCATATGCGTATATGCATGCATGTATTTATTTTAATGTTTTTTATTATAAATGTATATTAATTTTTATTAATGTTATTGCAGATTTTGAAGAATTTATCGAGCAAATTGAAGAAGAGAAGATGACATCAATTTTCGTTATATTTTTTTATATTTTTTGTATGTAACATTCAAAACAATTCTATATTATTGTTTCTATTAAATTGTTAATATAATATCCACATATTATGGAATACAAACATTTTTGTGTGTTTTTTTTTGTGTTTTTTACGAAATGTTTTTAAATGTGCATGTATGCATCCCTGGAAAATATAATGTAAAAAGTTAAATATGCATTTATACATTCTATTAAAAAAATACACAACTTAAAAATCTGATTATGCATATATGTATTTTATTAAAAAAAGCACCTACGAACATGTATATATGCACATGCAAATAAAAAAAATTATATGTCTTTTAAATTCCAAAAATCTAATTAAAATAAATAAAATTTTATGTTTTTTCAAATTTCAAAAAAAATCTGACTTAAGAAAACGAAATTTTGATTTTTTTTTAAATTTAAAAATTCAAATCTAATATACTTGATTTTAGGAATAGTTATTAATGTTGCCAAAAATAAAAAAAAACAGAATTAAATGAGATTTGCTAAATGACCATCATGTCCTTTTATGATCTAACCAATCAGAATGAGTTCTCAAGATCTTATGGTTTTTTAGGTTCTCACAAGAACTCAACCAAGTATATATATATATATATATATATATATATATATATATATATATATATATATATATATATTTATATATTTATATATATATATATATATATATATATATATATATATATATATATATATATATATATATATATATATATATATATATATATATATATATATATATATATAATATTAGAATTGTATCTATATATAACTTAACGATTAAAATAAAAACATTGGTCAAACCATGACTACGCTCAACCACTCTAAAATGTGTTTATAAGGTTTGAATGAGGTTTCTTTGATTCCTAATGAGGTTGGTTTTTAAAAGCATTCATTGCTTACCACCGTCACCGCCTGCCGCATTTTCTTGAGTAGAGTTACTGAAAAGGTTTGATAGGGCAATGCTTTAAGATAAAAAATATTAACTTAAATTATTAAAACAAAAATCATGTTTTAAGTAATAAAAACATAAATCATATGCTACCCATGACGGAGCGTGTGCGGTTTGCTGGCACGTAAAATTGAGATTATAGTTGAAGATGATGTGGCACTTGCGATACTCAAGCATATGTTCAGTCGAGAATCACGTGTTTTTGCATGGTTGATCCACCATCTAATCCATGATCCACAAAATCCCTGTCATGGACTAAGATGAGCGTAATCGAGATTAACATGGCCATGACCTTAGTCAATGAATCTCAAAGATCTAGGAATTTCATAGTGACTGAAATTGATAAATAGTTTTATTTACCTAAATGACCTTTATGATGTGACTACGCCATCCCTCTTAACATCATGAAGTAAATTTTGGATCCTAGCCTTGTTAATAATATTTGGGTAATTATTTTAAAAGGATTAAATCAAACTAACTAAAACTCTCTGTCATAGATGTCTGTTGTAAATAACAACTTCGGTCTTCCTCCTCCTCCACCACCACCTCTCTCAAACTTCTCAATGCATTCATCCTTAGTATGGACAAGTTTAACGTTCTAAATTATCTATATGGACAAGCTTAATGGACTAAATTACTTAGACTAGCTTCGGAGCCGGAGAATAGTTCTTAGACTCGAAAAAAATATTTGTACATTGAGATACCTATTCCTGAACTACCTCTAGTCGGCGCTACAAGAGATGTCAAAGACGAATATGAGAATCGTCTTAATGAATCTGATGAACTCTGTTGCCTAATGTTATCGATGATGGTTCTTGAGAGCCAAAAGGACTTAGAACATCTTGGTCCATATGTCATAGTTAACCAGATCGAAGGTATGTTCCAAGAGCAAGTTAGGCAGGAACGAATCAAGATCATGAAAGACCTTGTAAAGTGCAAGTTAGAGGAAGGAGGTAGTGTTAGTGTTCATGTCCTTAAGATCGAGGCATGTATTGACAAGTTGGAAAAGACTATGGCCTTCCCATCAGCCGAGATTTTAGGTACCACCACTTTGCGTTTATGGAGGAGGTCACTGGAAGCCAATCATTAATGCCATTCGTCTTGCCCTCTGATTCATTTGTATGAATGCTAGGTTCGACGATGATAACGTGAGAGAGAGAGAGAGAGAGAGATAGAGGGATAATGAGAGACAGGTGATCGATGACCGTTTAAAGATGGGGGTAATCAACTTACAGATCGGGATTCAGCGATTACGGAAAACTTTGATATGCCTCTTCTCTGGAAAGACCCTCACCTCCATGGACGACGAGAGAAATAGATGAACACGAGCAGCGAGGACGATGTGAGAGATAAGGGGGAGGGGTATGGACTGGAATCGTGAAAGCACAGTGTGACTCGACCTAGATTTGATCAATTGCAGGTTTCGGCTTGGCTTAGATCAATTGGAGGTTTCGATCAAATGCAGATAATGGTGACGGCCAGGGAGAAAGTTAGGTTGAGGATGAGGACGATAGGACGGTTTTGGAGAGAGAGAGAGAGACGGGATGAGAGAGAGTGTGTTTTAAATTTGATATGTTGGCTGATTTTTAGGATCGACTTTTTCAATCCCTAATTTACCCTTCTCATTCTCTTTAAAAACCCTAAATATCATCAAAATTGATTATAATTACAAGTTTGCCATCGTTTGATCTAGACCATCAATATTTTTGATCTAACGCATTAAATTTAGTTCTCAAGATCTCAGGAATTTTTGAGTTCTTAAAAGAACCTAACCATATTATATATATATATATATATATATATATATATATATATATATATTATATATATATATATATATATATATATATATATATTATATAATATATATATTGTTTTATGTTATTTAATTATTTCTAAAGTATTATTATCAATATCACATTTATTTTTATAATTTATAAAAATTTATTGTAATCATTTTTCCTAACTAAGATTTTTAATTACACAACTAATTAAATAAATACCAAATTGGAAACCGGGCGTTACACACACACACACACACACACACAACACACACACATATATATATATATATATATATATATATATATATATATATATATATATATATATATATATATATGTGTGTGTGTGTAACGCCCGGTTTCCAATTTATATATATATATATATATATATATATATATATAATATATATATATATATATATATATATATATATATAAATATATATATATATATATATATATATATATATATATATGTGTGTGTGTGTGTAACGCCCGGTTTCCAATTTGGTATTTATTTAATTAGTTGTGTAATTAAAAATCTTAGTTAGGAAAAAATGATTCAATAAATTGTTATAAATTATAAAAATAAATGTGATATTGATAATAATACTTTAGAAATAATTAAATAACATAAAACAATTATATTTTAAGTTTGGGGACTATTAGAGACAATATAGAAACTTTAGACGTAAACTTTAAGGGTCAAGGGGTTAGTTTTAACATTATGGGTTAGTTGAATGGGAAAAGAATTATGAATGCTTGAAGTCGCATTAAGTACCGACTCATCTTTTGCTTAGCACTCGGTTGAGGGGGAACTCATGCGACCGAGTCCTCTCGTCTACTCACACATGTCCGTTAATCACTCTCTGACCCTCGAAGCACAAACCGATCACACATCAACATTCTTCTTCGTTGTCACTTGAAAATCGAGAGAGAAAGAACCGTAGAGAGAGTGAGAAGAGAGACGTCGTGAAGAGTGTGATAGCCGCAAGGTGATTGTGGTGAAGCTGCAACCGAGTCTCATGCCCATTGCCCAATATACCGAGAGAAATAGGAATCGCACGGAGAGAGTGAGCGAGAAAGAGAGAGCTGTAAAGAGAAGGAAACGAGACATTATGTCTCTCTATTTCTGCATCTATATGCCGACGTGTATGCTCCCGGCAATATAACCAGTTATGCGTGGCAGTGCCGCTGCTTCTTTTAACGGTATTCGCTGCCGGTGATAAAGGGTGTGGTGGCCAGCTTTCTGTACGGGAAATACTCAAGGCAACGATGGGACTGTTCGGTTATGCTAGCTTTGCCGACGACGGATATGATGGGTGTGGTGTCAAGATGCAGTTGCAACGTTTTAGCCGACAATAATTATGAGTGCACACGAGAAGGAGAAAGGCAGCACTGGAGCCGGAGATTTGTCCGACGATTGGTATTACTACTGAAAGGAGTCAACGCCGACATGAAACAATGGACTACGAATCAGGAGGTGAGGTATATGTTCTAATTAATAGATTAAGATCTTTATCAAACATTGAACTAAGTAATAGATGGACTCAATATGCGATTTAATCCAACAAGAATTTATGTATATAAATGATTAAGTATCGAGCCAATTAAACTGGTTAAATTAAAATGGGAAGTGTTAGTTTGTATTACGTGTTTACATAGTTGGTTATTTAAAATAAATCAATGATTAAATTATAAGTGCAATTAAATATGGAACTTTGTTTAGTAACTAATTTATTAAAATGTGATACGTTGATTCATTGGAGTTAATATGTCCCATAATAAGTGTTTTTAGAGTAAGATACTTAACTAGTGAAATGCGTCGTAAATCAATCGGGAACCGTTTGGAAACGTGTCTTATATCCTAGAGAGTCCCTAAATGTGTAGTTCAACATATATTAATAATAGTTTTGGAATTATAGGGTAAAGAGGGGTAGAATGGTCTATGAACAGACCGCTGTCAAAAACGAGAAAACTAAAACGTATAATATACATAAGTATTATTAGCTGGTGAACTATACTACAAACTAAATAGCAGATATTGATAATATTGTAGGAGATCACATGTTATATTTGATAGTTTGCATTTGGAGCGTTGCTAGTGGCACATCAATATCAGGTGAGTTACACTAACTCTCATATTATGTTAACAGTGCATGTATGTGCTTTGTGTGAAGTATATGTTTGTATATGTCCTTTTAACGAAAATATGTTATATGATTTATTTGAATGTATATTGTATGTAATGTAACTAACTGACCATGAAGGACCCTAGGAGAGAAGTGGTTCAGTTGGTTGGTCCTGATGAACCTTTTGGTGAAGGGCCAACGACGGAGGTACCGGGGACAGCCCTTCGGGGAACCGGCCCGCACGGAAGAGTTGGTACCAACGATATGTGTTTAGGATAATATGATAATGTTTATATTAAGTTAAGCTATATGTTTGTGGACTAAATATCAAATGGGAACCAATATTTTCCTAGGAACCGTAGGAATTTTTTTACTGAAATTTTTTTTTCAAAAAAAATGACATAATACACCTAATCGCATATATTTAAGACCTTTTGTAAAAAAAATTGAAAAAATAATATATTTACACGAAATGTGCACATATGCACGAAACGTGATCATATACACATGTGCGAAAAAAATGCATATATACACATTTCGTGTATACATATTATTTTTCAAAATTTTTTTGATAAGAAGTCTTAAATATAAGCGACTAGATATGTTATGTCATTTTTTTTTGAAAAAAAATTTTCAGTCAAAAAGTTCCTACGGTTCCTAGGAAAATATTGGTTCTTCCTTGAAACGGACTCTATGTTTGTGTATGTATAAAAGTGATACGTGAATGCATGTGATTAATATAATATGTGAGTATTGTGTTTCTCACTAAGCGTTTCCGCTTACCCGTTGAATTCTAATATTTCAGGTTTAATGTTATTTTTGAAAGGATACGGCGTGATCGCTCTGAGCTCGTATCAGAATAAAGGAAGGGACCTTTTAAGCAATTTGTTATTTTAAGTCTTCCGCTTTTAAAATGTCTTTATCAATTTTATGTTTTGGTAACACCATTACTCTGATATAAACCATTTAATTATTTTAAAATGTTTTAATTTATTTAAAAGTTTTTGTGTCAAAAAGTGTATCCTAGATTTACTTAATGTTTAACATTGAAAAAAAAACTAGGGTGTTACAATATATATATATATATATATATATATATATATATATATATATATATATATATATATATATATATATATATATATATATATATATATATATATATATATATATATATATATATATATATATATATATATATATATATATATAAATTTTGAAGCATTTTAAACTTTATGTCTAGCTATTAATTCTATTAAACATGCAATGATTGCAACATTAATAATTCATTTAAACAATTACCCAATATTTAAAATTCATCATATTTGCATATTAGGCATTTATGGTTTAATCTTGGAGGCAACGCAAGTTACGTAACTTACTAGAAAAGTTAGTGTTGTAAACCCTAGTTTTCAGGCAAACCCTAATGCACAAGGTCACTACCAATCCCTAATGAATTTGAAAATTATCTAGCATAAACCCTAATTATTCGAAATTCATATCATGCAATTTCAAAATAAGGCATTCTAGCATAAACCTTAATTTTTGAAAATCATATCATGCAATTTCAAAAAGGCATTCTAGCATAAACCCTAATTTTGAAAATCATATCATGCAATCAAGAATTTCATAAACCCAATTGGGATCTAAAGTGCATACTACCTATAAATAATGGCTCTGATACAACTGAAGGGTTTTGATCATAACAAACAAAAACTATTTGCAGCAGAAGACTAATCAAGATCAAAACAATGTTCATACAAAAAATAGCAAGGATCTTAATGTTCATAGCAATTGTATCAACTAAAGATGAATCATAAAACTTACCTCTTGTTGGATGCAAGGATCCAAATCACTCTTTTGGTTCACACCCAAGAACACCCGAAAGCCAGTCTGACAAAACCTTCACAAGGGAGGAGGCAAGAGACCACAAACCCTAATTAGGCTTTGGGATTTTCGCCAAAAGGGAGGGGAGAAGGAAAAATGGTGGCTCCCAAGGGAGGCAAGGGACAACTAGGGTTTGATCCCTAGCTCTCTATTTATAAGGAACCCCTAACTTGTTCCCAAAGTTACAAGCATTCTACCACTTAGCCCCATGAACTGTTTCTATTAATTAAACTCCTTTAATTAATTAACATCTAGTCCCTGCAATTAATTATTTCTCATTAATTTCAGTTAGCATCTAATTAATTTATCAAATCATGATAAATTAATAAACTAAGTTCTCCTAATTTATTTTGTCACTAATTTGCTTAACTGGGTTTTGAGGGCAACCCAAAAGGACCCTGCTATTACTAGAAATATCACCAATAATTAATGACCTTGGACACCATATCCAACAAGAGCTTCACAATTTGACATTTGCTTGCACACTTCCGTTTTGCACATCTTCACCATTCAATGTATCTAAGTTGCGCTTTACTGTTTGCCCATGCCTATTACAGAACATGTATTTATATACTACAATTCCAGTAACCTTTTTTTTTGTAGAACCTAACTTACAATCATGTAAGAACCTGAAAATTTTGGTAAAAGTTATAAAATAAAAATATATAAAAGTTGGGTTGAACAAGGGCGTAACAGTAAAAATTGGTAAAAAGGGCAAAATGGTCATTTGACACCCAAATGGCTTCTAAGTAATGAAAATGTGATTTTGGGGTTAATATGTAATGAAATAAACTTAAAAAGAAGAATTTTGGGTTTTGGGACAGTTTTGCAAAAAATGGAACCAAAGGGGCCAAAGTGCCATTTCTTGAAACTAGTGGGCAAATTAGTCTTTTGCCATGTTTTGGACTTTGATATAAAGTATCTTAATGTTTGGGGTAAAATGAAAGAAAAGAAACTTATAATGTTATAAAAATGTATTTTTAAGCCATTTTGGAAAAAATAGAACTAGAGGGGGATATAATGTAAAATGGCCAAGTATAAAAGGGGAAGAAATATCTCCCAGCTCTTAGAACACGTGAGAAGTCTCTGGAGAAGGCTAGAGGACACGGGTTCGTTGGATTCTTGAAGATTGGAAGCGTGAATGTGATACAAATCATTAGGAATTGAGGAATTCAAGCTCACATAAGGTTAGTAATTCAATTTTCAACCTAGCTCATCGTGTGTTCTTCACGGGATAAGTTGGAAACTGAAATTTTAGTTGGAGTTCATATGGTTTTAATGATTTCTAATATCATACATATCTCATGAACTAAGAAACATGTTAAAATCAAAAGATATGGTTGAATTGGGGAAAATCAAGATTTTGGCCAAGAACCCTAATTCACGGGTCCTTGTGATTAAAGATGATTTTAATGACTAAAGTGAGTTTAATATGCTAGAATAGACGTAAGAAATCAGTTTTGATAATTAATTTGAAGAAATTTCAGTTTTTGGACCAAAAATGTTAAAAAACGGGATTTCCATGAATTTGAATGGAATCAGTGATTCCATGGTTAAAAGACATATTTAAATGATAGGTTTTGGTCCTGGAATGAGTCTAAAATGATTAAGTGAGTCATAAAGAACTTAATATCAGAAATTAGTGAATTACAGGACAAAAATCGGACTTAAACTGGACTCTGCAGGTCATGCACGAGTCGTGCATTTTTACCCTTGGGTTTGCACGATTCGTGCACTACCTGTGAATGAAAGAAGGTTGCTATTAAAGGTGCACGAGTCGTGCTCCTTGTAGTGCAAATTATGTACGAGTCGTGCTCCAAGTCAGGGGCAAAATGAAGTTGCAATTTGATGCTAGGCCTATCCATTTGATGTCCAATTAATACCATAAGGCTAATATGATATAAAAACATGAAAAATAATGTTAAATTGAGCGTATGACTTTCCAAGGGTATAATGGGCAATAATATACCATGTAAATGATAAATGAAAGTAACAAAGAAGAGGATAAGTGGAATAATGAATGTCACAACCATATTGTGATATGAGTCTAGTAAAATCTGAAATTCAGTGGTCTATACATACTATCAAAGTATAACAAGTTATTAATAAAATATGAATAAACTCCTTAGGTACTTAAGAAGTAAAAGATCATAAATAGGAGAGGCGAGGAAAAAGGATGGTTCTAGTTAGACCTCTCTAACTAGTCAAGGTGAGTAATGTGTGGATTTTTCGGGTACATAGCAAAAAGGAGTTTTATATAAAGGAATGAATTTTATGAAAAATGATTTGTGGGTCAAAATGGTTTTATGAAAGTTAATATGGTTAATGAGAAAGGAAATGGTTCTGCGGAACTAAAATGTTTTGTGAAACTGAAAATGATCTTGTGAAATGATAAGTACAATGTGTACAAAAGATAAATGAGAAAATACAAAGAATTGATAAAGTGTTGAGCCCTGTTGAGAAGCTAAGAAGTATCCGGATAAAGACCACGGCCTGCTGCGGTAGGGGTGGCAAAAGACACTACTGGGATGGTACCTCCCATCGCGAAGTAGTGGTCTTACCTTGGTAGATGAATTCGTTTCATACTATTGAGGAAGTAGCTATACGGGTGCGCTCGTATAAAACCTACGGGTGCGCTCGTAGGAATGTGCTCACTAATGAAAAGGAATACCTATGAGTGCGCTCATAGGACATTAAGTAATTTGGAAATTTGGAATGTTTAAAGTATAAGAAAATTATTTTGGGTCTAAAACCCGTATTACTCACGAGACGTATGTCTTACGTATTATTTGTTTTAAAATGCTATGTACTCAGGTAGCGAAAGAAAGGGTAGATGACGTGTTAAAGAAACAAGAGTCCTAGATTGATCAGAGTATGTACCTACTTCCTTAAATTATGGTAATGTATTGAGCTTGTGATACCCCGTATTGAAACTGAAAAATTTTTTATGGGAAATTTAACACGTAAATTGTTTTATTAAAATGTTGTATATGGGACGGGGTGTTACAAATTTGGTATCAGAGCCATAGTTTAAGTGAACTAGGTGTCAATACTTGAACCTAGACTTAAACTATGTAAGAGTTAAGTAGGGTACATACTTAACCATGAGGTCGTAGGTAAGGAAAAGTGGGAGTAAACCTAAAACAGTGAAACATGAGTCCTGGTGGTAAAACTGGAAACAAATATGTATAGGTGATTATAATATTATGGGCCCGTACTATCATAATCACAGGATATATATTTGAGTTTGGTGGAACCACACAGGAATCATGTGAAACTGTAAGGGATGAGTGGAGGAGGTGTGAGGGGTATAAGTTTAGAGTACCTGTGCAATAAAATCCAGTATGCCTAAAAGTACTAAAGTAATATTTGAAAAGTATTAAAGATGAAATAATTAGTATAAGTTATGAAGTGGGGGAAAACCCCATACACTATATGTGAATCATTATAAAGTATGAATGAAGAGAACTGAAAATTAAGATAATAAGTGTGTGAAGGATAATAAGGTAAAAATCCAAATATGTGGTTGTGATGACCACCATACCATATGAAAAATAATGTAAAGTATATGTAACGGGACATGCGACAATATGAAAGAAAACAGTAAAAGGGACATAACCAGAAGATACAAAATATATCGAGAATTTTGAATGGGGAGAAAAGGGGGTATATAGTACAAATATAAAGGAAAGTGTATAACTGAAAATTCCATTGTCTAACGGAAATGAATTATGATTATGGAATAAGGGTAAAAGTAGTGTCGCAGTAGTGATCAAAGAAATAAAGATTGGGGAAAAGAATATATATAAATATGAACAAAAAAAAAATTCCTATAAGAAAGAAGAAATGAGTTGGGTTTTAAAATTGATAGATAAACCCAATAGTTGCATAAAAGGGTAAAGAATAAATATTGAGAAGTAATATAAAGTGCTTCCTAGGGACAATCAGGGAGCTAAAGTATGATTACTAAAAGCTGGGATCAAATATGTTATTATAAAATGAAAGTAAAATACCTAATTAAGTATTAGACAAGGAAGCAAAGACAGAAACGAAAATTTAGAAATGAGAAGTCGTGACTTCCAAATCCGAAGGAAATATGATGAGTAAATGCATTTAATAGTCGGAACAAATAATTAAATCATAGATACGATGCTATAATGGGTAATATAACAAAGTAAGTTACCTAAATGGAAAACTATTAAAGGTTATGAGTATTTTGTATTATCATAATACGATTATAAGAAAATGAATTGAGAAATGGGGTTTGAATGCCTAATCAAGTGTTAGGCAAGAACTTAAAGATAAGACAAACGATGAAGATAATGAGAGGAATATAAATAAAGTTATTAAAGAAAATGGTAATGAGGAAAAATGGTTACTGGAATCAGACCTAGTGATCATATAAAATAAGTATAAGAAGAAATGGAAATGATAAAAGGATACCTGAAAGCACGTGAGAAAAATGACTGAGAGTCATAAATAATATGAGGCAAGGAATAAAAGTAAATGTCTAAATAAGTATTAAACCAAGAATCAAAGATAAGATAAGAACAATAATAATTAGACTGGAAGTTACCACTTCTGGATGTGAATGAATATAATCAGTAAAAGTATTCAAAATTGTGAGAAATGGTCAGTACATGGTTAGTACTGAAATATAAGGAAGGGTGTATATGGGTATATATGTTTATAAATATAAAAAAAAATGAAGCAAAAGAGTGAGATAATGTATTTGGCATATAGCCCAAAATACAAAGGAACGAAAGATAACAAGAAAATAAATGAGAGTTATGTATTATCTAATGATATATAAGAAATAAGTCTTATATGAAAATAATAATAATAATAATAATAATAAATAAATAAAAATATAATGTTGTAAGGAAATGTATAGTGTATACTGCATTAAAATATGAAAAAGGAAGGAGTGTAAAGAAATGAAGTTAAAATGAAATGTTATCAATGAATGATAGTGGTGTTTGAGAGTAGTATCAAGCAATTGCTATGAAAAAAAAAATAATAATATATAGTTGGAGTACTTAATTTGAGATTTTAAATCAAAAGAGAATCAAGTAAATACATATGAGTATTATACGAATTAAAACTTGTAAATATGTGTTCAGACATTGTTAAGACAATGAGTTGTATATCATTGACAAGTTAGAATCATAATAAGACTGAAAGCATATAAAGTTGGAAATAAAATTCTTGACAGCCTTGACTTTTATAAGAGTCAAACTTAGAATATGTCCAAAAAAAAAATTTATTTGAAGTATATATAAAGTATATTGAAATTGAGCTTGGAATTATGTAATACCGTATGTAATAAACTAAAAACATCAAAGAATCAACGTGGTAAAGTCGGGGTGCTAAGTAGTAATCAAGAGGTAAAAGAAAAACAAAATTTACTTGTAAGAGTCTAGAGTGGGACAAGAGTTTGAGAATTGATACTTGTAATCAAGAAGTCAATAAATATGATTTGTGAAACGTAATTACACCACAAGATGATAATATCATGAAAAGTATAATAAGTATGAGATTTTATAAGTCGTTTGGAAATTCGAATTAATCATGGTAAGCAATTGGAATACCGGTAGAGAAAGAATAAGTAAGTGATAAAGTGCTAAACTAAGCACTAGTGTGAGAAATAACAATTATGAGAAAGTATTAAAATATAAAGTATTAAGATGAGAATGGTACATGGGATACCCAAAAAGAATGAAAAGTATAACTATAGAAGTGTCGTAAGGAAATTGAAGAACGAAAAAGGCATGATTATAAAAGTAAGTATAATGAGCAAATGACACCGAAATCTCCTAAATAATAAAGGAGGATGAAAGAAAAATCTAGTTGCTAATATGTGGAAATGTGAAGGTAAGAGTGATATAAAACAAGTATGAATGAAAGTAATATATATAATGTACAAGAGATGAGTAAGAAGTATATGAAAATGAAATATCATAAATTATGAACTAAGAATGAAAGTAACAATTAAGTCATTAATAAAAGTTAAGATGTGAAAGTAATAAATGTATTGAATGGTACGGGATATGTAATTATAGAAAGTAATACAAGTAAACTACGAGGTAGAAAAGATGATAATTTATTGTGAATGTGTGAAAACTAGTAGAGAGTGGAAAGAAGTATATAATTTCATAATATAAGTGTTAAGACAAGAAAATAAAGAAGTTGACAGAAATAATAGGTCAACTTCAATAGTAAAATTGTACAAATCTACAAGGTCAAACATTGTGTAGTATACATAGAAAGAAAGATAAGGATGTGTAGTTTCTAAACTAAAAAAAAGAGTATGTTGTTTCGATTTTTCTGGAACAAGATATATAGATTTTCGTGAACGGTACACTGTTTTGACAGACCCTGTCCCAAACATAAAAATGAGAATGTAAAGTGTAACGAAAAGAGGAAAAAGTATTCCTTATGAATAGTAATAAGGCGAGAGTTGTAGTAGAAGTAAAGAAGAATAAATTGAAGTTTAAAATATTTAAAGAATGACTACGTAAAAATAAGAAGCTATAAAACTTCTGAAAAGATAGAATAACAGTAAGGTATCTGTATAATAATGAATGAGTAAAGAAGATTGAGAATAAATAAGTAATAATATAAGAGAAGAATGAAACGAGAGAGGATGTATAAAAAAAAGAAGAAGAAAAAGTTATGTTTAAGGAAGATGTCCAGGAACAAGATTTTTCAAAGAAAATATATTGTGTATTTATAAATTTTGTATAAATACAAATTTTGTTTAATTGTATTTTGGAAAAAGTTTTATAAATAAAGCATGTGATTAGTACAATCTCATGTGTTTCTGGTAAAGATATTAGAAGAATTATAAAGTAGATTGGTATTTTTGATAAAAGTGTGAAAGTATGGAACTATTTTGGTAAAGTGAGTTTTACTAAGAGATTTTTGTATATAAATAAAACGAGGTAAAAAGGAATGTAACTGGAAAATATAGAGTATGATGTATGAGTAAGTAATTAAAAAGTTGAGAAAACGAATAAAATGATCGAAAGGGGTATTTTAGCCATTTAATAAAAGTAATGTATAAGTTGTTGTAAGTATTTTGAATAATATAAGAAAAGAAGAGTAAAAATGGTCAAAAAGATATTTTGGGAAGATGTAAAGTTTTGAAGAGATCCTTTTATACAAGAATATATTGATTATAAAAAAAAATTAGAAGTGGGATAACTTCTAAAACCGCAAATTCTAGGAAATTGATTTGAAAAGTTTTGGGCATGAAATAAGTAATTAACAAGTTGAGGAAATAAAAGGGTATTTCCTCAAAGATAAAAAGTATAAGTAAAGGAAAAGTAATCATACTATGAAAATACGAAAAGATTCCGGGGACGGAATCTTCTTAAGGAGGGGAGAGTGTAAGAACCTGAAAATTTTGGTATAAGTTATAAAATAAAAATATATAAAAGTTGGGTTGAACAAGGGCGTAACAGTAAAAATTGGTAAAAAGGGCAAAATGGTCATTTGACACCCAAATGACTTCTAAGTAATGAAAATGTGATTTTGGGGTTAATATGTAATGAAATAAACTTAAAAAGAAGAATTTTGGGTTTTGGGACAGTTTTGCAAAAAATGGAACCAAAGGGGCCAAAGTGCCATTTCTTGAAACTAGTGGGCAAATTAGTCTTTTGCCATGTTTTGGACTTTGATATAAAGTATCTTAATGTTTGGGGTAAAATGAAAGAAAAGAAACTTATAATGTTATAAAAATGTATTTTAAGCCATTTTGGGAAAAATAGAACTAGAGGGGGCTATAATGTAAAATGGCCAAGTATAAAAGGGGAAGAAATATCTCCCAGCTCTTAGAACACGGGAGAAGTCTCTGGAGAAGGCTAGAGGACACGGGTTCGTTGGATTCTTGAAGATTGGAAGCGTGAATGTGATACAAATCATTAGGAATTGAGGAATTCAAGCTCACATAAGGTTAGTAATTCAATTTTCAACCTAGCTCCTCGTGTGTTCTTCACGGGATAAGTTGGAAACTAAAATTTTAGTTGGAGTTCATATGGTTTTAATGATTTCTAATATCATACATATCTCATGAACTAAGAAACATGTTAAAATCAAAAGATATGGTTGAATTGGGGAAAATCAAGATTTTGGCCAAGAACCCTAATTCACGGGTCCTTGTGATTAAAGATGATTTGAATGACTAAAGTGAGTTTAATATGCTAGAATAGATGTAAGAAATCAGTTTTGATAATTAATTTGAAGAAATTTCAGTTTTTGGACCAAAAATGTTAAAAAACGGGATTTCCATGAATTTGAATGGAATCAGTGATTCCATGGTTAAAAGACATGTTTAAATGATAGGTTTTGGTCCTGGAATGAGTCTAAAATGATTAAGTGAGTCATAAAGAACTTAATATGAGAAATTAGTGAATTACAGGACAAAAATCGGACTTAAACTGGACTCTGCAGGTCATGCACGAGTCGTGCATTTTTACCCTTGGGTTTGCACGAGTCGTGCACTACCTGGGAATGAAAGAAGGTTGCTATTAAAGGTGCACGAGTCGTGCTCCTTGTAGTGCAAATTATGCACGAGTCGTGCTCCAAGTCAGGGGCAAAATGAAGTTGCAATTTGATGCTAGGCCTATCCATTTGATGTCCAATTAATACCATAAGGCTAATATGATATAAAAACATGAAAAATAATGTTAAATTGAGCGTATGACTTTCCAAGGGTATAATGGGCAATAATATACCATGTAAATGATAAATGAAAGTAACAAAGAAGAGGATAAGTGGAATAATGAATGTCACAACCATATTGTGATATGAGTCTAGTAAAATCTGAAATTCAGTGGTCTATACATACTATCAAAGTATAACAAGTTATTAATAAAATATGAATAAACTCCTTAGGTACTTAAGGAGTAAAAGATCATAAATAGGAGAGGCGAGGAAAAAGGATGGTTCTAGTTAGACCTCTCTAACTAGTCAATGTGAGTAATGTGTGGATTTTTCGGGTACATAGCAAAAAGGAGTTTTATATAAAGGAATGAATTTTATGAAAAATGATTTGTGGGTCAAAATGTTTTTATGAAAGTTAATATGGTTAATGAGAAAGGAAATGGTTCTGCGGAACTAAAATGTTTTGTGAAACTGAAAATGATATTGTGAAATGATAAGTACAATGTGTACAAAAGATAAATGAGAAAATACAAAGAATTGATAAAGTGTTGAGCCCTGTTGAGAAGCTAAGAAGTATCCGGATAAAGACCACGGCCTGCTGCGGTAGGGGTGGCAAAAGACACTACTGGGATGGTACCTCCCGTCGCGAAGTAGTGGTCTTACCTTGGTAGATGAATTCGTTTCATACTATTGAGAAAGTAGCTATACGGGTGCGCTCGTATAAAACCTACGGGTGCACTCGTAGGAATGTTCTCACTAATGAAAAGGAATACCTATGAGTGCGCTCATAGGACATTAAGTAATTTGGAAATTTGGAATGTTTAAAGTATAAGAAAATTATTTTGGGTCTAAAACCCGTATTACTCACGAGACGTATGTCTTACGTATTATTTGTTTTAAAATGCTATGTACTCAGGTAGCGAAAGAAAGGGTAGATGACGCATTAAAGAAACAAGAGTCCTAGATTGATCAGAGTATGTACCTACTTCCTTAAATTATGGTAATGTATTGAGCTTGTGATACCCCGTATTGAAACTGAAAATTTTTTTATGGGAAATTTAACACGTAAATTGTTTTATTAAAATGTTGTATATGGGACGGGGTGTTACAATCAAATCCTCCTCTTTTTTCATGGTTTGCATACATCTCAACACCTTTCTTCAATGTATCAAGCTCCATTTTAACATAAGACACAACTGATTCGTCAACAATAGGAGTAAAATATGACTATCCACCAAGTTTTACCATTATTATGCTACTAAGTGTATACTGTGGTTTTATAGTACCTGATTCAAACCAATAAAAAATAGAACATGAAATTGTTACAATATATTCCTTCCAAATACAATACAATACAATACATAATAAAAACAAGTAACAAATACCTTACAATTCATTGTTATATTCAAGTAGTTCATATTCACTTATGTCACAATTTACTTCATGTTCACTTATGTCACGATAAAAAACATCATCAAACTTCAGTATCATAGTTGTAAGCATAAAGATATGTAATAATTCAAATAACATATATATTAATAGTAATTACAGAAATAATGTATGCATACATGCACATAACATATATTACCATTAAAGTTGCTATTTTCAGATTCAACTTCATCATTGCAAACTTGGAGATTCATATGGCTATTTTCATATTTCATTGAGTGAATCAATGTTTACCCATTCATCACACTTCCTAAAATTGGTAATTACATATACAACTTCATAACTAGAAACATTAAATATTGATAAACAATAACAAATGAAGCAGAATCAGGAAAAGAAAAGAAGATACAAACCTGCGTCAGTAGGATGATACAAATCCATATCAAGTTCAATAATGAAGCTCCAAACTTAATAACAATTTTCTCAAAATAAAATCACGCAGTGAAGAACCCTTAGAAAGTTGCACACACTACGTAATGATAAAAAAAAAGATATAGAACACAGTTAAAAACCACAAATTGAACAAACACAAAATCTACTATCGATCACTGTTGATTAATTTTAGATCAATCGTAAATTCAAGATTTAGATCAATCTTTAGTTGAGGAAACATGTTCAATTACGATGTAGAATAGATAAAGATAAAAAAATTAAACAAATTCAGAAACTAAAATCGACAGATTGATGACCAAAAAATCACTATTGAATGAATTTACATAAAAGAAGCTTATTGTATAAAAAAATTATAGCAATTTGAACAAATTTTGAAACCAATATTGATCGAATGATGAACGAATTGTAGCAAATCGTAGCATTGTTGATTGAATTTAGATCAAAGAAGCTTAGTAGAAATGAATCACGGCAAATCAAAACCCTAATAATCATAGTAAATCACGATCGTATCGAATCACAGGCCTGATCATAGAAACTCGTAGGAAATCAAGAATGGTGTAGCTAATCCCAGAAACAATACTGTAATCCTTAAATGATGAAAAAACATATGTACCCTTGCATTAAAATCATTAAAACTAATTAAAATTAACTAGTTGTCAAGTCTAATAAGGTTAAAGGGTCACCACATCAGAGATCTCGTGTTTTAGCACCCCTAAAAACCAAGCAATAACCTGTTCTTCTTCTTCCACCACGTCACATCGCATCCTAAGTCGATCGAACTCATGAATGACTTCCTCAGCCGACATGGTTTTGCCGATGGTTCTGAGGCAAGAAGTGGTTCATCATCAGTTCCTTCATCTTTTACCAAGTAACAACCTTTTCTTTCTGTAAGTTTCAGCAGTTTTTTGACATGATCACACCAATGAGAAGCGTATTTACTCAATCTAATCACCACCAACTTCACCTTCAAGTGTTCCAGAATGTCTCACAGATCAAAGACCCGCTTAACAGTTCTTAACCATTAGATGAGTTCATCAGGGTGAGACTGCCCCATGAACTCAAGAATTTCCACCTTCATACCAATACTCCCCAACGGATCATCGCGGTATCCACCTTCGCGATGATTTCGTCTTGGACCGACAAAAGGATTGACATTCTCGTCATCGTCGCCCTGGGTGTCCAGTTCCGATTCAGTATCTTCTCCCGGCAAGTCGTGATGAACGAACTCGAGTTCTCGGATCCGTCGTTGCAGTCGCTCAATCTCAATGTCAAGTGGTCACGCAGATCGGCTCTGTCGTTCCTTAGACCATGTGCACTACCTCGATGAATAACAGTACCACGAATTGCTCCACGCCCACGAAGCATCTGTTTAGCCATTCATATCGTTTTCTCTGATACCAAATGATGCCCAGATGGTCGGATTGAATGGCCGATTACAACCACAAGAACACAACAACAAATAATAATGCTCAAAAGGGTTTTCTCTATTAAAAAACATAATCATCCTCAAACATAGAAAAGACGAAATATTTATAGGAGGAGAGGATAAACCTCTTTTCTTAATCCAAGGAAATTCAAATTGATTAGGATAGGATCCTCAATCAATTATGTGACAACCAAACTTTTGTATCATTGCTAACAACTTATGTGGAAATTGTTTATTTATGTGATAATGGATAACTTGGTGTATTAAGTTTTCTATGATGTTTGTATGAAATATAATATGATGGGTTTGAATTAGAAGTGTATTTAACCATAAAAAGGGGGAATTAAGGAAAGTTGAAGTTAGTAATTTGCAAATTAATAACTCAAAATAGAGTGAGAATGGGGAAACTATTCACAATATTAAAAATGGTGTATTTGAAATTTTAAAGACACAGTAAAAAGAATGGGCACATTTGAAGTTGGAATGAAAAAGTTATGACCAGTTGAAGTAGGGCACAAATAGACCAAAAATCGAGAAATGGTCAAGTTCAAGCACGTCTAGCGAGAAATGTAGAGGGAATGGGGAAAACTTCAGTGAGAGTAAGTTGTAGTGCTTATTCTAAGCTTTCTAGGCATATAAAGTTTGTTAAAATTGAAGCTGGTATGAAGAAATTACGAATATTGCAAGATTAAAGAAAAATCATGTTAGGCTGAGAAAAGTTAGGAAATTTTCTAAGTCTGGAAATATTTTACGTGGGCCGTGTAATTTTTATGCGGGCTGTGTAACCTTCTGTTTGATCAATATGCATTTTACACGGGGCGTGTAATTTTTACACGGGCCATGTAAAATGCTGACGGATTAGCGTTTTGGAGACGTATTGAGCGCGTGTGGGCGCATGGAGTGACCATTTTGCCCCATTTTTGACACCTAGACAGCTCTATCAAGTGCCAAGTGTTTCCCACTATATCTAGACTTAATATGGACGGGAAAAATCACCTTTTCAGTCATTTTCACCACTCATTCTCTAGAAAACTCTCCCAAAAGAAGTGTGTGTGTTCTTGGTGAACCTCTAGGTGTGGCTTCAATTGATCTAGCAAATTCAAGCATTTCAAAGGGCTTTTTAGTTCAAAGTGATCCTCTTGAGGTAAGACACATATCCCTACAATTTGTTTTAGTTAATTCCATGGAAATTTGATGATGACATCAACCCTAATTTTGGGTTGTTAAGAGTTTTATGAAATTGATGGTTGTATGGTGTTTCTAATGCCTAGATTATTGTTAGTTCATAAAATCTTCACTTAAAACACCATCAAATTATTAAGTTGGATGAATTTAAGTGAGTGAGAAGTCTTTTGGTAAATGTATGCAAGTTCTATGGAAATATGAAGTTAGAATATGGATAATTATGTCATGTTGGACAAAAGAGTGCCAATGTAATATGAAGTTGACAAGGGAACAACCAATTGAAGCGTTGGAGTTCTCTTGAGGTCGAAATGTATATATATATATATATATATATATATATATATATATATATATATATATATATATATATATATATGGTGATTATTGACTAATTGATGAAATTGGATGTTATGAAGTGTTAACAATCTCATTATTGATAAGGGAGCGAATTTAAGTGACATATTGTTGAAAATTTAAATATGTCCTAATTAGTCAAGTATAAATTTATGAAGAGTCTTAATAGATTAAATGATTATGATGGTTCCTCATAGGTGAATAAGTATGTACTAGTGTTAATGACTACGAATTGTATATGGTTTAATAGGTGGTGACCAAGTCGTTGGTGAGCAAGGTGAGGGCAAGAAGACCTTGGGAACCTAGCTAGCCATTTCTAGTACAAGGTGAGTAACATGTGGATTCTATGAGTACATAGCAAATAATTTTTATAAACATTGTCTTGGTCAAAAGATTTTAAGAGAAAAGTTTTCTCAAGTTGCTTTATACAAAAAGCTTTATGTTTGCTATATTTTGAAAGATATTGTTGTTATGACCAATTTGTAATGAATTGATATTGATAACTTGAAACATGAACTAAATGAAAGAAATTTGAAAGACGTCCAGACAAGGATCTCACCCTAGTGAGGGGAGGTCAAAAGACACTACTGGGATGATACCTTCCATAGCGAAGTAGTTGTCTCAGCACGCCCTTATGGATAGATTTGTTCTATTCCATGAAGGGAAAGGGAACTAGCAGGCCCTCACGGATAGATTAGTTCTATTCCAGGGAGGGAAAGGGATACGGAGAAACCCGTATAAAGCTAATTAATAAACAAAGAATCATGAATTACAATTGGTCTATGTTTTATTAAGAAAGCATTTGTATTATGTTTAATCATAATGAAATTGATTGATGGTTTATTTGCATTAAAAATCATTTGGGTTTGAACCCATGTTGCTCACGAGACTTTATGTCTCACGTATATTTGTTTTTTTAAATGCTATGTACTCAGGTGATGGAGATTAAGTACTAGAAGACTTTAGAAGATATGAAGCATTTCTTTTGGGATACTTTTAGTATTAGCTTATCTATGGTGATGTATTTAACTTGTAATACCCCAACATAACTATCTTTTGTAATTATGTTCAAAGTTTTTGTCATACCCACATTTTGTATATCTAGATTTGGGTTAAAAATGTATATGTTGGTATTGGGGTGTAAGAAATTTGGTATCAGAGCCATGGTTTAAGCGAATTAGGTTGGAAATCCATCCTAGGCTGAAACTATTAAGGTAGGAATTAGGTATGCCTTAGGAATTTTGTAGGTACGCTTAAATTTATTGGACCATGGTTGTAAGTTAGGATTTATAGGTTTAGATGAACCTTATACTAGGAAGATGACTTAGGGAGATACCATGCTACTGCTTTTGTTATTAAATGAAAATAATGTGTATTAAACGAAAATTCTATTTATCTTATATAGTAAATGGAAGGAGGTGGTCAAAATCCTCCAGTTGACGGGCAAGAAGCAAGCCACACTTCTTCCCATGGAAGTGTACCCGTCAATAACATGGTAAATGCGGGAATTGAGCCGAACCCGCAACCTCCACAACAACCCGTAACGATAGAAGCAATTCAAAACCTCATTAATAATTTGAGGGATGAAATGAAGGAGGATGTTAATAAAATAATCGATAACCGACTTGGAGAGCAACACACTCATTCCTCACAAGATGTTTCATGGAAGCCGATGAGTGGAGACTCTTCAAAGGAAGATGGAAGCGTGGGATCGGAACCTAAAAAGAGGTGTTCATTTAAGTCTTTTCTTGCATGCAAACCTACTGAATATCTCGGTACTTTTGAACCGAAGGTCGCAATGATATGGATTCGAGAAACCAAGCAAGTCTTGGAAGTTAGCAAATGTCATGAAAACGATAAAGTGTACTATGCTTCTTGTCTTCTAAAAGATGATGTGTTGGTTTGGTGGAACACATTGTATGAAACTCTAGGAAATAATGTGGTGTACAAGTGGTCATGGGATGAGTTCACTTCATGTCTAAAGAACAAGTTTTGTCCCGTGCGGGATATAGAGAAGCTTCAAGAAGACTTTATAACTTTAAAGAAGGGTAACTCATCCGTTGATGAGTATACAAAGAAATTCTGTGATATGTTACCGTTCGTGGGAGAGTCTTACCCTACTGCTCGTGCACGAATTAACCGACACACTAGGGGCTTACCGTCGGAATATGAACTTGAGGTTAAGAGAGCTGAAACACTTGATGATGCAATTATTGCGATTCGAAATGTGGAAGACGTGGGAAAAAGACAGGCGCTGGAAAGGAAAGCTTTTGGTGACAAACGCAATTTTAGCGGTGGTGGACGTGGCTCGAATAAAAAGGGTAAGTCTAGTTTTAATCAATCAAAGCAAGGAAGCGCAAAGAAGTGTGATAAGTGTGGAAAGGATCACACGGGGGATTGCTGAACCGGATCTGGAGCATGTTATAATTGTGGTCGATGTGGTCACAAATCGAAAGAATGTAAGATGAAGTCGGTGAGTGAAGTTGAATTCTATTCATGTCATGAGAAGGGCCATTATAGTTTTAATTGTCTGAAGAAGGGTGGAGAAACGCTCATGTCCACGGCTCATGTAACATCCTTAATTTAGGGTAAATAATTTAATAAATAAAAAATAATAAATTTAATAATCATAATATTTAAAACATAACAAATTAAATTAATTAATTCATCATGAAGAAGTATTGGGTCTAGAATAACTAAATAAGGGTAAAAATGGAATCTACCATAGGAAATTCTAGATGAAGGACTTAATTTGTAAACTAGACCTTAGAAGTGGCGGGGAAGGACTTTTAGTGCAAAAACGACATGATTTAAGTTTGGAGGGACTAGTCTTGAAATAAGTGAAACTGGAAGTTTAAGTTGGGAAAACCCATTTCTCATATGAGAATCACGATTTTGAGAGGGAGAAGGAGAGAAGAGGCGATTTTCAAGGAGATCCAAGTGGAGAAGCTTGATCCTAGCAAGATCTAAGTGATTTGCAAAACTTATTGAAGATTTAAGGTAAGAAATCTAATTTCCATGTTGGAAACCCACTATATTGGGTAAATCATGTTCAAATTCGAGTTTCATAGTTGGGGGAGATGAGTTCTATGATCCCAAAGGTGTATCTTATGAATTCTAGTGATTATCTCTCCACAATTTGATGGTCTGATGCTTGGAGAACCATTTAGAATGCTTGTTGATTCACACGAATCCTAATTTTTGGGGAAAACTCATCTATGGGTAAACCTTTGATGATTGGATCAACTTGCATTCTTCAATAAGGTTCTATGAAGAGCTTGGGTTATTCCTAGTGATTTCAAATCAATGGAAAAAGGAATCCCTTTAGTTATTGATCAATTGATTGAATGGAATTGAACATTCCTTGATCTAAGCTTATGAAGTAGAGTTGGAATAATAGTATGGATTTGGTTCAGTGGAGATGATATTAGATGATTTGATTGGACCAAATGATGTGTAATTTAGGTAGAAATAATATCCTTTTGATACTTAGAATATTGGAGTTGTATTAGACCTTGAATTGGACCAAAATGAGGTGAAAATGACCAAAAACGGAGCTGCAACTGAGCATAACACGGCCAGTGCTGTTTTAACACGGCCCGTGCTGTTACTGACCGAAGGTTACACGGCCGTGTTATACCTGACACGGCCCCGTGTCAGGACCTATCCAATTTTGGGTACTTTTTGAGTTTGAGCTTTGCAAGTTGGGCCTTGGGTTCTAAGGCTTAAGCTCATTTCTAGGAAATGTTTAACTAAGATTTCACTCCTAACTAGTGAAGTTTAATTAGTCTTAGAACTATTGTGGTGGCCACTAGTTCTAGTTTAGCCTATACGGAGATCGGGTGACATGCTTTGTGCGTATTATTCGTGAACTTAGGTAGGTGCCACTGAAGTGAGTTGGACTTCTAAGAAATTGACATGGGGTGGGATAGTTGCATTCATGCATCATACTGCATATCATAACTATCCATTTGAGTAAACTTTCAAAATGTCTTAAACGAGTTCAAATATGTATAAAACTAGTATTTTGGAGGTTGTCTCGAGTGTTAAGGTTTTCCTTTCACTCACAACGAGGTAACCTCGGGTAACTCACTAGGCATTTCAATTGCCTTATTGTTTTGATGTGTACTCAGGTTAAGGTTAGGAGCTTGCGGTGAAGCGAGGACTTTTAGAGACCACTGATTGTGTGGCTATTTGAACCGTGTTTTGTACTTGAATTATGATACCACCTCGCTATACATTTTAAACTACTTTTAATTGTTTTGGGACCTATTTTTCCGCAATGATGAGACTTCTCTTGAACTAATGGTATCTTTGATAACAAATAAATGATTTAAATAATAATCCCTAGCGAGGGGTGTCACAGCTCAGAAGAAGGCGGAGCCACAAAAGGTGAAGTCTCACGCCTTTCAACTTACTCGAGAGGAAGCGAAAGAAACGCATGATGTGGTCTCAGATATATTACTTGTCAACTCGTTACCTGCATATGTTTTATTCGATTCTAGTGCTTCATATTCGTTTGTGTCTCATGAGTTTGGACTCAAACTCAATGTACCCCTAGAATCGTTAGATATGTTATATGAAGTGGAGATAGCGAGTGGTAAATTTGTGGAGGTATGACATATGTACCGAGATTGCGAACTTAGTATAGAAGATAAGAAATTTTCATTGAATCTTCTTCCAATTGGGATAAAATCTTTCGATATTGTGATTGGCATGGATTGGCTTGGGGCAAATGATGTAAAAATTCCGTGTGGGAAGAAGATCGTGTCGATTAGGATTCCCGATGGGAGTAAAGTGTATGTTTATGGTGATAAGTGCAACCATGTATCTAGTCTCATTAGTGTGGTTAAGACTCGAAAATGTCTTTCGAAAGGGTGTTGTTCCTTTCTCGCTTACGTTATGACTAATGAAAAAGAAAAGAAGTCTATTCATGACATTGAAGTGGTGTGTAATTACCCGGAAGTGTTTCCCGACGACCTACTCGGTTTGCCGCTCGAAAGGCAAGTTGAATTTCACAACAATCTTATTCCGGGGACAACTCCTATTGCTCGTGCTCCATATCGTCTAGCTCCAACCAAGATGCATGAATTGATGTCTCAGTTGCAAGAATTGCTTGATAAGGGTTTTATTAGGCAGAGTTCTTCTCCGTGGGGTGCACCGGTGTTATTTGTCAAAAAGAAAGATAGTTTGATGCGTATGTGTATCGACTATCGAGAGCTTAATAATATTACCATTAAAAATCGTTACCTGTTACCTAGAATAGATGATCTTTTTGACCAACTACAAGGTGCTGATTACTTCTCAAAAATCGATTTGCAGTCCAGGTATCACCAGGTTCGAGTGAAAGATTGTGATGTTGAGAAGACAGCCTTTCGCACCCGATATGGTCATTACGACCTTCTTGTAATGTCATTCAGTCTTACTAATGCTCCTGCTATCTTTATGGATTTGATGAATCGAGTTTGCAAACCATTCCTTGATGATTTTGTCATCATTTTCATCGATGATATTCTCATTTATTCAAAGAATGAGGAAGATCAAAAGCGTCATCTCCAAACGATTTTAGAAGTATTGAAGAAAGAGCAATTATACGCGAAGTTTTCTTAATGTGAATTCTGGTTAATAAAAGTACAATTCCTTGGTCACGTAGTCTCCACGCAAGGTATTCAAGTGGATCCGGCGAAAGTGGAAGCGGTAATGAAATGGGAGGCTCCAAAGACTCCTACGGAAGTAAGAAGTTTTCTTGGACTCGCCGGGTATTACCGAAGGTTCATTCAAGATTTCTCTCGTATTACAGTGCCACTCACTAAGTTAACTAGAAAAGGAGTGAAGTTCGAATGGGGAATGGATCAAGAGAAGGCGTGTATGACATTGAAGAAGAAACTATGTAATGCCCCGATCCTTGCTTTGCCTGAGGGAACCGAAGAGTTTGTTGTTTATAGTGATGCTTCAGGTAAGGGACTAGGATGTGTATTGATGCAACGAGGAAAGGTGAATGCATATGCTTCTCGTCAGTTGAAGGATCCCGAGATGAGGTACACTACTCATAACTTGGAGCTTGCAGCCATAGTTTTTGCATTGAAAATCTGGAGTCACTACTTGTATGGAACAAAATGTAAGCTATATATCGATCAAAAAATCCTCCAATACGTATTCACCCAAAAAGAACTCAATTTGAGGCAAAGTAGATGGCTCGAGCTTATTAGTGATTATGATTGTGAAATCATATATCACCCTGGGAAGTCCAATGTTGTGGTGGACGCCCTAAGTCGGAAGATTCACGAGAAGAAGATCAAAGGAAGATCAATGCGGATAGACTTAGTGTCTAGTATAATTTGAAAATTCAAAGAAAACCAACGAAAGGATTTGTCAAGTGACAACTTGAAGAATGAAAGTTTGGGTAAGAAGCAAGAGTTTGAAGAAAATAGTCAAGGGTTGAAGACTTTTAAAAATCGGATTTGGGTGCCAAAGCTTGGTGGGCTTAGAAAGATGATACTTGATGATTCTCATAAGACTAAGTACTCTATTCACCCGGGTAGCTCAAAAACTTATCAAGACTTAAAACGACAAGTACCTTATGGTAGTGCTCAATCATTACAGATATCGGGAATGAAGAAGAGAATAACAAAGTACATTTCAAGGTGTGCAACGTGTGCTCAAGTCAAGGCGGAGCATCAAGTACCTTATGGTAGTGCTCAATCATTACAGATACCGGTGGGGAAATGGGAAGATGTGACTATGGACTTTATTGTTGGCCTACCGAGGACCCGAAAGGGGCATGATAACATTTGGGTCATAGTTGATCAATTAACCAAGAGTGCTCTATTCCTTGCCATCAAAGAGACTACACCACTTGAAAAGTTGGCTCAACTTTATATCAATGAAGTAATAAGACTCCATGGAGTGCCGTTGTCCATAGTATCGGATAGAGACGCAATATTTACTTCAAATTATTAGGAAGCTTTACAAGAAAGATTGCGAACAAGAATCAAAATGAGTACGACTTATCATCCTCAAACGGATGGACAGAGTGAACGTACTATTCAAACCGTAGAGGATATGTTGAGGTCTTGTTCTATTGACTTTGGTGGTAGTTGGGACGAACATCTACCATTAGTAGAATTTTCTTATAATAACAGCTACCATTCAAGCATTGGAATGCCGCCCTTCGGGGCATTATATGGTAGGAAGTGTAGAACACCCTTATGTTGGTTAGAAGCGGGTGAAACTAGGCTCACTGGTCCAGAAATTGTTAGAATAACAAATGAGAAAATTGGTATAACTCAAGCAAACATAAAGGCGGCACAGGATCGACAAAGAAGTTACGCGAGTTTGAAAAAGAGACCTTATGACTTGAAGGAAGGTGATTTGGTGACGCTTAAGGTGTCACCATGGAAAGGTGTTGTGAGATTTGACAAGAGAGGAAAGTTAAGTCCAAGGTATATTGGACCCTTCAAGATTTTGAGAAAAATTGGAGTACAAGCCTTCAAATTAGAATTACCTCAAGAATTAAGTGGGATACATGATACTTTTCATGTTTGCCATTGAAGAAGTATTTTGGAAAAGAAGAATTAGCCATCCCATTGAAAGACTTAAAGGTAGAGACTCCTAACAAACTAATCAAAGAACCGGAAGCAATGTTGGAGATAAAGACTAAAAAGTTAAGGAATAAAGAAATTGAACTTGTATTGGTCAAATGGAAACACTCTTTGGGGCCTAACCTAACTTGGGAAACTTTGGAAGAAATGAAGAAAAGGTACCCAAATGTTGTTAACTATGATTTGATTCCGAGGACGCAATCCTAATTAGGGGGTGGTAATTGTGACAACCAAACTTTTGTATCATTGCTAACAACTTATGTGGAAATTGTTTATTTATGTAATAATGGATAACTTGGTGTATTAAGTTTTGTATGATGTTTTTATGAAATATAATATGATGGGTTTGAATTAGAAGTGTATTTCACCATAAAAAGGGGAATTAAGGAAAGTTGAAGTTGTTAGTAATTTGCAAATTAATAACTAAAAATAGAGCGAGAATGTGGAAATTATTCAAATTATTAAAAATGGAATATTTGAAATTTTAAAGACACAGGAAAAAGAATGGGCACATTTGAAGTTGGAATGAAAAAGTTATGACCAGTTGAAGTAGGGCAAAAATAGACCAAAAATCGAGAAATGGTCAAGTTCAAGCAAGTCTAGCGTGAAATGTAGAGGTAATGGGGAAAACTTCAGTAAGAGTAAGTTGTAGTGCTTATTCTTAGCTTTCTATGCATATAAAACGAGGCCTCGACGGATGGGAACTCCTACTCTGACTATAGTTTTGCGATCTCTAAGCGGGATTTAAAGTCATCTATCCTTTATCTTTCCCTAGCGAGTGAAGAAAGAGCACTAATGCAAGAAGGAAATGTTTGGAATGTTATCTTAGTCCCGCAGAGATGAACTTGCATGGGCCAGTTGTAGAGCCCAGCGTACTATGATACTTTCTGTTTTGTCGAGCCTTGCTTTGGTCTCTGGTTACTTAACTGTTGAGGAGTATAGGTTGGCGCATTTTCCTTTGGTTTAGTTGTACCGAAAAAGAAATCGTGGATGCTTTGAAACTTTTTTTAAAAGTTTGTATGTACGTAGTTCAAGTTTTCGCCCGATTCACCAAGAAATATTTTGGTTGCTTTTGACGGATCGCTTACTACTAGGTTGGATCGGATGTTAACCATTTTTGGGGGGGGGGAGCCCGACAGGGTCCCCCCACTGACTTGGCCCGGGCCTAAGTTAAAGTGAAGTGGTGGGATGAGCGGGAATGAGCAATGAATTTAGTTTCGTTCTGGAGTTCGAGCGTTGAAAGTTAGTTCGAGCGGGGATCTTTTATTTTTTTTATAGGAAAAATGAATGAAAATAAAAGCGGTGGCCTGTTCTAGTGCAAGACGCAAGGAGAAGCACGAGCGGAGCGGTCTGGCTAAACGTGCAATGCCCCGTACAAACGGAATCCTCCAATAAGAGTTAGCAGTACTGAACAAGTGAGTCATCGGTCCGTGCTTCGCCACTACCGTAGCTGGCGGAAATAGCTTAATTGGTAAAGCATAGGCAGGAAGGGCACGGAAGCTACCGTTTCTAGAATGCGAGCAAGCTAGCTTGCTGACTCTCCTAGTGGTTTGGCGGCAAGGAAAGGGGCATTCGGGAAGCGACTAGTCGCTTCTGGCGAAGCTTCTAAAAGGCCTAGGCGAAGCTTCTAGAAGGCCTAGGCGAAGGCAGTGCAGGTGAAAGCCCAATAGATCCCATTTTTTTGATCGCTCCACATAGCTCACGACCCGGCACGAAGAGCGGACAAAAGAGCTTAGAGAGCAGTGCAGCTAAGCGGGAAGATCCATGATCTATTTGAAAGAGCATATCGCAAGTACTAAACGAAAGAACTTTCACTTTCCATAACCAAAATGAAAGAAAGTCAACCTATTCCTGCAATTGCGGTCGGTCTCGCTACCTCTTTAGTTGCCGCCCCCTACTTGCTCATTCGCAATGACTACCACAAGAAAGATCAACTGAAGCAGAAGAAGAGACCTTTTCCCCTTGGGGAATGAAAAAGAGTTTGTAAAAATTGAAGCTCGTATGAAGAAATTACGAATATTGCAAGATTAAAGAAAAATCATGTTGGGCTAAGAAAAGTTAGGAAATTTTCTATGTCTGGAAATATTTTACGTGGGCCGTGTAATTTTTACGCGTACCGGTAACCTTCTGTTTGATCAATATGCATTTTACACGGGCCGTGTAAAATGCTGACGGATTAGCGTTTTGGAGACGTATTGAGCGCGTGTGGGCGCGTGGACTGACCATTTTGCCCCATTTTTGACACCTAGACAGCTCTATCAAGTGCCAAGTGTTTCCCACTATATCTAGACTTAATATGGACGGGAAAAATCACTTTTTCAGTCATTTTCACCACTCATTCTCTAGAAAACTCTCCTAAAAGAAGTGTGTGTGTTCTTGGTGAACCTCTAGGTGTGGCTTCAATTGATCTAGCAAATTCAAGTATTTCAAAGCGATTTTTAGTACAAAGTGATCCTCTTGAGGTAAGAAACATATCCCTACAATTAGTTTTAGTTAATTCCATGGAAATTTGATGATGGCATGAACCCTAATTTTGGGTTGTTAAGAGTTTTATGAAATTGATGGTTGTATGGTGTTTCTAATGCCTAGATTATGGTTAGTTCATAAAAACTTCACCTAAAACACCATCAAATTATTAATTTGGATGAATTTAGTGAGAAGTCTTTTGATAAATGTATGCAAGTTCTATGGAAATATGAAGTTAGAATATAGATAATTATGTCATGTTGGACAAAAGAGTGCCAATGGAATATGGAGTTGACAAGGGAACAACCAATTGAAGCCTTGGAGATCTCTTGAGGTCGAAATGTGTATATATATATATATATATATATATATATATATATATATATATATATATATATATATATATATATATATATATATATATATATATATATATATATATATATATATATATATATATATATTGTTACAAGTAATTGGTGAATGACAACATTATGTCATCACTTTGTCATCACTTTGCATTTACCAATTAAACAACTATATTTGAATAGTAGACTTGGTAGTATAAATAGACCATCAATGTAAGGAAGAAAATGCATCTCATATCAACTCTTTCACAAGTGATATAAGCTCTCTCTACTCTCTCCAAGCTCTCAAGCTTTCTTTCTTTCTTCATCTATATTCTAGTTTTTAGTTTGTTCATAATTGTCGTGGTAACACTGAATTTATAACACGTTATCAGCACGAGGCTCTAACGAAGACGATTAAAAGACACATCGATCTTAATCAAGCACGAGGCTCTAACGAAGACGATTAAAAGACACATCGATCTTAATCAAGGTATGTAATTTCATCAAAACTAGAATGTTAATTAATAATAATAATAACAACAACAACAACGAAAAAAAAACAACATTTTATTTTCGAAGTTATGACTACTAATAAATTTCTTTTCTTATTTATCTTTGACGTTATGACTACTAACAAATTTCTTTTCTTATTTATCCTTGACGTTATGACTACTAACGAAGTTTATTTCTTATTCTAACTTTACTTACGCTTTATTAACATTTATTATTGCAAACTAACTTTTGTTATCGCATACTAATTTTTATTTATGCAACTAACATTTATTTATGTATACTAACGTTTATTTATGCAAACTAACGTTTATTTACGGCAACTAACATTTATTTATGCAAACTAACATTTATTTACGCATACTAACATTTATTTATGTATACTAACGCTTATTTATATAAACTAATGTTTATTTACGCACACTAACATTTATTTATGTATACTAACTATTATTCATGCTCTGGCATCTATTTATATATACTAACGTTTATTTATGCGCAACCGATTAAAAATAACATTTTAAATTTTAAAATAAAAGGAATTTGAGAAGATTCATCTATTTAATTATGTTTGTAACTATAATAGAAATAGTAAAACTCATCCCCACCTTTAAACGACAAATTTAATGAGTTTTATTTTTCTTAGGAACTACAATATGTCAAACATTGCAAAGCTTGAATTTACCGCTCTTGAAGTCAGCGGAAAGAACTACATGCCTTGGACTATAGATGTTACGATGCACCTTGAGTCCATGGATTTATCTAAAACTATAAAAGAAAAAAATAAGTGCACGTCGCAAGATAAAGCACGTGCAATAATTTTCCTTTGCAAACATATCGATGAAATGTTGAGGTATGAATACCTCAATACCACTAATCCTAGCACTCTTTGGAAAAGCTTAAAAGAAAGATTTGACCACCAAAAGGAAGTTATACTTCCAAGTGCTAGGGCTGAATGATTATCGTTGAGGTTTCAAGACTTCAAAAAGGTACATGACTATAATTCCGCATTATTTCGGATATGTTCACAACTAAAATTTTGTGGGGAAGATGTTTCTGATGCTTCAATGTTGGAGAAAACTCTCTCCACATTCCATGCATCGAATATGACATTGCAACAACAATATCGTATGCAGAAGCTCAAAAAATATTCTGAGCTTAATACACTTCTCCTTGTTGCTGAACAAAATAATGAACTATTAATAAAGAACCACCAGTCCCGTCCAACAGGTTCAGTAGCACTTCCCGAAGCAAATGCTACTATCACTTATGAACCAAGAAATAATTCATATGGACGAGGACATGGTCGTGGTCGTGGTCGTGGACGAGGCCGTGGTCGCGGTCGAGACATTTTAACCAAAACCAAAATTTTGGACGCGGTTATACTCAGGGTCGTGGACGCGGTCATCCTTATAACCGTGGGCGTGGTCAAAGAAACAATAATCAACACACTCCACAAGGAAATAATGTCCAACCATAAGAAAAAAGAAATGATGCCGGAACATCACAGAACCCCGGAGGTTCTTGTTATAGATGTGGTAGCACAGGTCATTGGTCAAGGACCTGTCGTACAGATCCCCATCTTTGTAAACTTTACCAAGATTCCATTAAAGGAAAGGGGAAAGAAGTCAACCTCATCGATGGTGTTGATCTAGGAAACATTGAACTAAACACTCTTAACTTTTGCAATGATTTAGACATCCTAGAAAACTAGTTTCCTTTTGTAACATGTTTTTAATTTTTTATTGTAATGATTTTCTTTCTTAATGAAGTTTTTTCGAGTCACTTTTATTAAAATTGTGTTCATAACTCATCATTTATTTTTCTTATATGAAGTTCAAAATGAGTTCAACTGGAGCACAAAACCAAGAAAATCTTGGCGAACTCTTAATAATTTATTGTGGTACCACACACACCATCTTGAAAACAAAGAAATATTTTTCCACACTAAAACCCGTAAAAGGGCACATAAATACAATATCAGGTCCTGTAGAGTTGATTGTAGGAGCAGGAAATGCTTGTTTCATGTTACCTAATGGTACGAAGTTTGTAATCAGTAATGCGTTATTTTCCCCAAAGTCAAATAGAAATTTATTGGGTTTTAATGATATATATCTTAACGGATATGTCACATTCACCAAAACAATAGGAAACAAGAAATATATGTTTATAATAAATGAAAACCATATATTGGAGAAATTACCACAATTTGATTCTGGTTTACATTTTACATATATAAATATAGTTGAGTCAAATTTGGTGGTTAAAGAAAAATTTTGTGATCCTAGAATATTTAGTTTGTGGCATGACAGGCTGGGCCATCCAGGATTAACAATGATGCGCCGAATAATTGAAAATACATTTGGGCATCCATTGAAGGACCAGAAGTTCCCTCAAATAGGTAATAAGAACCCGTGTATTTCTTGTTCCCTTGGGAAATTAATTACAAGACCTTCACCAATGAAAGTTGAAAGGGAATCACCTAGATTTCTAGAAAGAATTCAAGGAGACATATGTGGACCAATTCATCCACCTTCTGGACCATTTAAATACTTTATGGTCTTAATAGATGCATCAACTAGATGGTCTCATGTTTGCCTATTATCAACTCGTAACATGGCATTCGCAAAATTCCTAACTCAGATTATTAAACTGAGAGCACATTTTCCTGATTATAACATCAATAAAGTGAGACTTGATAATGCAGGTGAGTTTACGTCTCAAGTATTTAATGATTATTGTATGTCTATAGGAATTACTGTTGAGCATCCAGTTGCACATGTACACACTCAAAATGGTTTAGCAGAATCACTGATTAAACGTCTCCAATTAATAGCTAGACCATTAATAATGAGAACAAAACTTCCTGTTTCCATATGGGGTCATGCAATTTTACATGCTGCATCACTGATTCGTATGAGACCAAGTGCATATCATACACATTCTCCCCTTCAACTTGTTTCTGGAAAAGAACCAGATATATCCCACCTTAAAATTTTTGGAAGTGCAGTATATGTTCCTATTGCTCCACCACAACGTACAAAAATGGGTCCTCAAAGGATGTTGGGAATATATTTTGGTTTTGAAACAAATTCAATAATAAGATATCTTGAACCTTTGACAGGTGATATGTTTACAGCACGTCTTGCTGATTGCCATTTCAATGAAGAAAATTTCCCAACGCTTGGGGGAGAAATGAAAACCCAAGAAAAGAATATTTCATGGTATGAACCTTCTTTATCATATCTTGATCCCCGTACACAAGAATGTGAGATGGGTGTTCAAAAAATAATACATTTGCAAGAAGTTGCAAATCAATTACCTGATGCATTTACCGATACAAAAAGAGTTACTAAATCATATATACCTGCTGTTAACGCTCCAGCTCGAATTGAACTCCCAGATAGACAATCTGATAAAAAAGTAACTCAAGAATCCAAAGCACACCTGAAGCGTGGAAGGCCATTTGGTTTTAAGGATGCAAATCCTAGAAAAAGAAGAGGAATGGAAAATATGTTTGAGCATAATGAAAGTGTTCATGAAGAAACACAAAATAACATTACTTCCCCAGTTGAGGAAATAAATGATAAGGAGATTGAAATTAATTATGGTCATATAAAAATAGTGAGGAGCCAATATGAATTAGAAGATATAATATTTTCTTATTCAGTTGCATTCAATATTATCAATGAGGATCCAGAACCACAATCTGTCATTGAATGCCAAAATAGGTAGGATTGGAGTAAATGGAAAGAGGCCATGCAAGCTGAATTAACGTCTCTCAATAACAGAAAGGTTTTTGGACCTATTATACTCACACCTGGAGTTGTGAAACCATTGGGATACAGATGGATTTTTATACGAAAAAGAAATGAGAAAAATGAAATTGTGAGATACAAAGCCAGGCTCGTTGCTCAGGGTTTTTCTCAAAGGCCGGGAATCGATTATGAAGAAACATATTCTCCTGTTATGGATGCAATCACTTTCAGATATTTAATCAGTCTAGCAGTTTCTGAAAATTTAGATATGCATCTTATGGATGTTGTTACTGCTTACTTATATGGATCACTTGACAGTGATATATATATATATATGAAAATCCCCGAAGGATTTAAAATTCCAGAAGCATTAAGTGCAAAACCCAAACAAATGTATTCTATCAAACTGCAAAGATCATTGTATGGGTTAAAGCAATCTGGACGTATGTGGTACAATCGTCTAAGTGATTACTTAATAAGCAAAGGCTATAAAAACAATACTATTTGTCTGTGTGTATTTATTAAGAAAACAACATTTGGATATGTGATTATAGCCGTCTATGTTGATGATCTGAACATTATTGGGACGAATAAAGAAATCCTTGAAGTGATTGAATTTTTAAAGAAAGAATTTGAAATGAAAGACCTTGGGAAAACTAAATATTGTCTTGGTTTACAGATTGAGCATATGCCAAATGGGATACTTGTCCATCAATCGAACTATACAGAAAGGGTCTTGAAACGTTTTAATATGGATAAAGCCAAACCTTTAAGCTCTCCAATGATTGTTAGATCACTAAATATTGACAAAGATCCATATCGCCCTTGTGAGGAAAATCAAGAAATTCTTGGTCCAGAAGTACCATATCTTAATGCAATTGGAGCTCTTATGTATCTTACTAATTGTACTAGACCTGACATTTTTTTGCAGTAAATCTATTAGCAAGATTTAGTTCATCTTCAACAAAAAGACACTGGAATGGAATCAAGCACATATTACGATACCTTCGCGGAACTACTGATTTAGGTTTATTTTTTCCTAATAGTTCAAAACAAGGCTTGATTGGTTATGCAGATGTAGGTTACTTGTCTGATCCTCATAAAGCTAGATCTCAAACTGGATATGTATTCATGAATGGAGGTACTGCAATATCTTGGCGTTTTCAAAAGCAAACACTCGTCGCCACATCTTCAAATCATGCAGAAGTAATTGCTCTAAATGAAGCTAGTAGAGAATGTACATGGTTAAGATCGATGACACAACTTATCCTGACTTCTTGTGGAATTGATAAAGATGAATCTCCAACCTTAATCTATGAAGATAATGCAGCATGTGTCGCTCAAATGAAAGAAGGGTACATCAAAAGCGACAGGACAAAACATATTCCTCCAAAGTTTTTTGAATACACTCAAGAGCGTATAAAGAATCAACAGATTGAACTAAAATATGTTCAATCTAGCAACAATGCAGCAGATATTTTCACAAAGGCACTTCCTACCAAGATCTTTAGAAAACATGTTCATGGTATTGGAATGAGACATCTACACAATACATAATGGTCATTCGATATCTAAATGAGGGGGAGTCAACTAGACACTGCACTCTTTTTCCCTTCGCTAAAGTTTTTTCCCACTGGGTTTTCTTTAGCAAGGTTTTTAACGAGGCAGTACTTCAAAGTTGAACTCTGATGTAGAATGATGTCATTCAAGGGGGAGTGTTACAAGTAATTGGTGAATGACAACATTATGTCATCACTTTGCATTTACCAATTAAACAACTATATTTGAATAGTAGACTTGGTAGTATAAATAGACCATCAATGTAAGGAAGAAAATGCATCTCATATCAACTCTTTCACAAGTGATATAAACTCTCTCTACTCTCTCCAAGCTCTCAAGCTTTCTTTCTTTCTTCATCTATATTCTAGTTTTTAGTTTGTTCATAATTGTCGTGGTAACACTGAATTTATAACATATATATATATATATATATATATATATATATATATATATATATATATATATATATATATATATATATATATATATATATATATATATATATATATATTATGGACTAATTGATGAAATTGGATGTTATGAAGTGTTAACAATCTCATTATTGATAACGGAGAGGATTTAAGTGACGTATTGTTGAAAATTTAAATATGTCCTAATTAGTCAAGTATAAATTTATGAAGAGTCGTAATAAATTAAATGATTATGATGGTTCCTCATAGGTGAATAAATATGTACTACTGTTAATGAATACGAATTGTATATGGTTTAATAGGTGGTGACCAAGTCGTTGGTGAGCAAAGTTAGGGCAAGAAGACCTTGGGAACCTAGCTAGCCACTTCTAGTACAAGGTGAGTAACATGTGGATTTTATGAGTACATAGCAAATAATTTTTATAAACATTGTTTTGGTCAAAAGATTTTAAGAGAAAAGTTTTCTCAAGTTGCTTTATACTAAAAGCTTTATGTTTGCTATATTTTGAAAGATATTGTTGTTATGACCAATTTGTAATGAATTGATATTGATAACTTGAAACATGAACTAAATGAAAGAAATGAGAAAGACGTCCGGACAACGATCTCACCCTAGTGAGGGGAGGTCAAAAGACACTACTGGGATGATACCTCCCATAGCGAAGTAGTTGTCTCAGCACACCCTTATGGATAGATTTGTTCTATTCCATGAATGGAAAGGGAACTACGCCCTCACGAATAGATTAGTTCTATTCCAGGGAGGGAAAGGGATACGGGGAAACCCGTATAAAGCTAATTTATAAACAAAGAATCATGAATTACAATTGGTCTATGTTTTATTAAGAAAGCATTTGTATTATGTTTAATCATAATGAAATTGATTGATGGTTTATTTGCATTAAAAATCATTTGGGTCTGAACCCATGTTGCTCACGAGACTTTATGTCTCACATATATTTGTTTTTTTAAATGCTATGTACTCAGGTGACAGAGATTAAGTACTAGAAGACTTTAGAAGATATAAAACATTTCTTTTGGGATACTTTTAGTATTAGCTTATCCATGGTGATGTATTGAACTTGTAATACCCCAACATAACTATCTTTTGTAATTATGTTCAAAGTTTTTGTCAAACCCACATTTTGTATATCTAGATTTGGGTTAAAAATGTATATGTTGGTATTGGGGTGTTACAAATTATCTAAATCAATTACTAAAATAAGGTTTCTAAAATTAACATAAAAATAGAGAAATGTCGTTTCGAGGGCACACGATCCCGAATGGCCGAAAAACGCCGGACCTCATGGTGGAGCTACGAGTCTTGATGATCGGCCCGCTTTACATCAACTATGCGAATTTTGTCTAATTTGGACACTATTGGATCACTTCGGCAGCCTTGACGATGACGTCATCACACTTTTATTTCAACTAGTGCTGACATCATCCAACTATGCAAAAAGACTGATACCCCCTACATAAAAATCCCACAACAATAACACTCAAAAATGTTGTGAGTATTTTCGTATATTTGATTTGCTACTCGTCACATGTTTATATAAATAGAGATATAACCAAATGTGAGAGTTTTAAGGGATAAAGATGAGTTTGATTCAACCGGGAAGTCAACCCACAATATTGTTATTTTAATATTTTTTTTATCTATAATGAAACTATTAGTCATTTATATATTTTGACTATATCAATTACTAAGTTCCGTTTATGTAGACTTCTATATATTTAAATGATTCATATGCGACAAACACACGCCCGGTTTTTCATTAACAAGAGCCCACTAGTAATTGCACCAGGAAGCTAATTAAGCTTATGCGAATGCTATAAATACATCAATTATCTCCTTTGGTAAGTCACAAAGCACAACATGAACCCCTTAGACCTAGTAGTAGAATTGAGGAGGCAAAGTAATATGGTCATAGAATTCCTTGCCAATTATTACCAAAACGACTTGTACCCCTTGCATCAAAATCCCCCAGCAATAAGACTCACAAATGTTGTGTGTATTTTCGTATATTTGATTTTTAACTCGTCACATGTTTATATAAATGGAGATATATCGAATGTTAGAGTTTTAAGGGATAAAGATGAGTTTGATTCAACTGGGAACTTGTAACACCCGACTTTTAAACACAAATACACCCAAAAAATTTCACTTTTAAAAGTATAATTTATCACGCAAAACATATTTAGGTGTATAATTTACATACAAAAAGGATACAAGTGTATCAAGGGAGTACAAAACATAGTAAAACTCCTTCCAAGATGGGCTGCTACAATCTACTTCTACATGCCATAAGCATCTTATCCCTGAGCTATCTCCTTACCCTTAGTCGGGTCACGCTCACCTGCATAGGCATCACATACTATGAGCTACAGAGCTCAATGAGTAATCGAATACGTAATTCAACATATATAGAGAAAATAGCATCAGAAATCTCAATACATTACATCTCTACATCTTTTGACAAATTCTACTCCTCAAACCCGTTTCACCTTAACCCCCACAGTATAGAGACATAAAGTCTCACCGAAATCCCTCCGTATATGAACCACAAAGGTTCCAACCACATATGTTAGGCAATTAAGTCCAATCGTCTAGCCACAAAGGTCGTTATGAACCACATGGGTTCCTACTACATATATTAATTAAGCCCAACCGCCTAGCCACGAAGGCCGTTGTGAACCACATGGGATCCTACTATATATGTTAGGCAATTAAGCCTAACTGCCTAGCCACGAAGGCTGTTGTGAAATCAGTCCAAGTCACAGTGACTAAATCAACATATATCATGCAAGATATAGTATAGATTACTCACTTGGTTAGTAGACCTGCCGAATTCTAGCTAACTCAATTGGTAGGTACAAAAGTGTTTCTCCAGCAGTTTTCAAACACCTACACCATCACACACATAACACATATGTAAAGACTTTATATCTACACAACTATAGTTCACCACATGAACTTCCCACTTAGGGTTCGGGATTGAAAACACATTTACACCCACAATTCAAGCATCACCCGCTCAAGCCTCCTTAGTTGTAGGTGGGTTACCAACACCACCTGTAATCAACTCTTCCCAAGCTAAAAAACTCATCGAATTGAAGTTAGAACACGAATTCTTACCTCTTCGATGCGATATCTTGACTCTTGCATCGACTCTTAGTGTTCTTGAGCTCCAACTTGACCTTGGGAGGTTTTAGGAAGTTTTCTAGGGTTTTCTATGAGTTATCCCCAAAAACCTTCCTCAAAAGACCCTTAAAACAAATTTAAATTTGTTGGACTTGCGACAATAGCAGTGCTAATCCTTATGATTAGCGACACTAATGGTCAGCTCCAACACTTCCTTGTACCCAGCTTCTCGTACTTAGCTCCATGGTCAGTTTGAGCTGACCCAAGTCAGCTTGAGCTGACCTAACTCAGCTTAAACTTCAAAATTAGCATCCTACTTTCAATTGGAGTTAAAATCTTGCAGTCCAAACACTCTCGAAACAATCTGAATCACGCTTCAACTCAACTTTACATCTTTATTAAATGACTAAAACACCCTTTTAAGTCATTTAACTACACAACCAACCTTAATCACATAAGATTAAACATAAACACTAACCAAAAGGTACACGATGTTACAAATTCTCCTCCCCTTCAAAAGATTCCGTCCTCGGAATCATACAAAAAGTTGCGGGTATTTCACCCTCATTTCGTCCTCGGCTTCCCACGCCATATCGGAACCTCTATGATGTCGCCAAAGTACTTTAACCATATTAATCTTCTAATTTCGTAGCTGCTTCACTTTTCGATCCAACACTTTTTCTGGTTGCTTCGGATATCTTAATTTCTAATCCACTTCAATCTCAGCAAGGGGTACTTTTTGAGACTCGTCAAACAATGTCTTTCACAAATGCGACACATGAAAGACATTATGAATGCCTTGCAACTCATCGGGTAACTCTAACTGATAAGCTACAGCTCCCACTCTTTGTGATATTCGGAACGGACCGATAAAGCGAGGGCTTAACTTCCCTTTCTTCCCAAAGTGAATCAAACCTTTTCAAGGGGATACGTTAAGCATTACCATTTTGCCAACTCGAAATTCTAACGGTTTTACCCGCTTGTCACCATACTGCTTCTGACGGTTTTGGGCAACTTTTAAATCTTCTCAGATTTCTTTAATATTTTCTTCAGTTTGGGCTACAATCTCGGGTCCAGCCAACAACTTTTCCCCCACTTCAGTCTAGCAAGTCGGAGTATGACACGGTGCTCCATATAACGCTTTATATTGGGCTATCTGAATGCTAGAATGAAAGCTGTTGTTGTATGCAAATTCTACCAAAGGTAGATGATCCTCCCAACTCCCACCGAAGTCTACGACACAGGTTCGAAGCATATCTTCCAAAGTCTGAATAGTTCTCTCATTTTGCCGATTAGTCTGTAGATAATACGCGGTACTCATCAACACTTTCGAACCCATTTATTCTTGAAAACTCTGCCAAAATCGAGAAGTAAATTTACTATCTCAATTAGATACAATTGAAGCCGGCACCCCATGTTGACAAACTACCTCGTCAATGTAAATCTTCACTAACTTCTCAGTCTTGAAAGTTTCACATATGGGTATAAATTGTGCTAATTTCGTCAACCGATCTACCATTACCCATATGGCATCATGTCCTCGCGGCGTTCAGGGAAGCTTTGTCACGAAATCCATAGTGACCTTGTCCCATTTCTTCACTGGAATTGGCAATGTTTGGATTTCCCCATATGGCTTCTGATGGTTTTACTTCACTTTCAAACAAGTCAAACACTTTTCTACATACCTTCCAATATCTCTTTTCATCCCCGGCCACCAATACAATGGCTTCAGTGTCTGATACATCTTGGTGGTACCTAGGTGTACCGCATATAGAGTGCAATGAGCATCTTCTAACAACAAACTCCGTGCCTCGCCTTGTTTGGGTACCCACACTCGACCTTTAAAGGTTTTCAATCGCTGCGAGTTTTCTTCAAGATGCTTCAAGTACTCAACCATACGTTCACTCTTCACATTTTCTGCCTTACACGCTTCTTCATATGCCATGCGAATCAACTCAGGTAATCGGCTCCCACACCCATACATGCAGATGTAATTCTCAAATGACTCTCCTTTCGACTCAAAGCATCTGCAACCACATTCGCCTTGCTAGGATGATATAAGATCTCACAATTGTAGTCTTTGAGTAAATCCATCCACCGTTGCTGTCTCATGTTTAGTTCCTTCTGATCAAACAAGTACTTCAGACTTTTTGATCTGTATACACTACAAATTTCATATCATATAAGTAGAGCCTCCAAAGCTTCAACGCCAAGATCACTGCAGCCAACTCAATATCATGTACCGGGTACTTCTTCTCGACTTCCTTCAGTTGGCGAGATGCATAGGCAATCCCTCTACCCTTCTGTATTAGCATGCATCCAAGACCCACTCTAGAAGCGTCACTATACACTACAAATTATTCTTCACCTTGAGGTAAAGCTAACATCATGGCTTCACACAAGGCTTGCTTCAATCTTTGGAACGCGGCTTGTTACCTTTCTGCCCACTTAAACTTTTCACCCTTCTTGGTCAATTTAGTTAACGGAGCGGCAATCAAGGAGAAATTCTCTACAAACCTTCGGTAGTATCCCGCCAATCCAAGAAAACTACGTATCCCCATTGGACTTCGAGGCGGCTCCCACTTCATCACAACGTCAATCTTTGATGGATCTACCTTAACACCTTCGTTGTTGATAACGTGCCCGAGAATTTGTACTTCTCTCAGCCAAAACTCACACTTGGAAAACTTCACGTATAACGACGAAGTAACTCCAAAATTCGGTGCGAATGCACACCGTGCTCTTCTTGGCTTCGAGAATACACTAAGATATCATCTATGAACACGATCACAGAAATATCAAGGAATGAGCGGCACACTCGGTTCATTAGATCCATGAAAGCTACCGGAGGATTGGTTAACCCAAAAGCATCACCAAAAACTCATAATGGCTATAACGAGTATGGAAAGCAGTTTTCAGAATATCCGATTCTCGAATCTTCAGCTGATGATATCCCCGATCTCAAATCGATCTTAGAAAAATACGATCCCCCTGGAGTTGATCAAACAAATCGTAGGAATAATACATAGTAGGGTGCCTTTAAAAATCCTTCGTCTGACGTTTGTTCTGATTGTGTGTTCTTGAGTGTTTGAGAGATTCTTGTAGTGGTTTTTGTTTGTAATTCGTGATTCGTTTTGGTAATAAACCTGGTCTGAGTTTTTTTAACAGTTTTCTTTGCATATTGCAATAAAAGAGAGATTTACTGGTCATTTATATATTTTGACTATATCAATTACTATGTTCCGTTTATGCGGACTTCTATATATTTAAATGTTTCATATGCGACAAAGACGGCGCCCGCTTTTTCATTGACAAGAGCCCACAAGTAATTGCACCAAGAAGCTAATTAAGCTTATGCGAATGTTATAAATACACCAATTATCTCCTTTGGGAAGTCACAAAGAACAACATGAACCCCTTAGACCAACTAGAATTCATGAGGCAAAGTAATATGGTCGTAGAATTCCTTGCCGATTATTACCAAAAAGACTTGTATCCCCCGCATCAAAATCCCCCGACAATAAGACTCACAAATTTTGTGTGTATTTTCGTATATTTGATTTGCTACTCGTCACATGTTTATATAAATGGAGATATAACCGAATATGAGAGTTTTAAGGGATAAAGATGAGTTTGATTCAACCAGGAACTCAACCCACAATATTTTTATTTTAATATTTTTTATGTATAATAAATTTAAAAATATTAAAAATAACAATTTAAAATGTGATATTTTAAAAATATATAGGAAAATTTTCTTTCTTTTCTTTATAATTCAAAATATTATAATACAACTTTCATCTTCATATATATATATATAGTAAAAGCTGTATTCTTGGTTTTAAAAGTCAACATTCATGGCCTCTTCATTTAGCATTCTTGGTTTTAAAAGTCAACGTTCATGGCCTCTTCATTTAGCTTTCATTGGCGGCACTATTTTGTCATATCTTTTACACAATTTCTACCTATTGTTGTAGTAGCAATGATACATAGCGGGGTGTCTTTAAAAATCCTCCGTTTGGCGTTTGTTCTGATTGTGTGTTCTGAGTGTTTGAGAGATTCTTGTAGTGGTTTTGGTTTGTAATCCGTGATTCATTTAGGTAATAAAACTGGTGAGAGTTTTTAACAGTTTTCTTTGCAATAAAAGAGAAATTTACAGGTCATTTATATATTTTGACTATATCAATTACTAAGTTCCGTTTATGTGGACTTCCATATATTAAATGTTTAATATGCCACAAAGACGGCGCCCTTTTTTTCATTGACAAAAGCCTATTAGTAATTGCACCGGGAAGGTAATTAAGCCTATCCGAATGCTATAAATACACCACTTATCTCCTTTGGTAAGTCACAAAGCACAGCATGAAACCCTTAGACCCAGTAGAATTCAGGAGGCAAGGTCATATGGTCATAGACTTCCTTGCGGATTATTACCAAAATATAGAGAAGTACCCTGTTCTAAGCCAAGTTAAACCAGGTTATTTGTTAGAAAGTTTGCCCGACTGTGCTCCAACGTACCCCGAGTCAGTTGAAGCTATACTAAAGGATGTACAGAAGGATATTATTCCAGGCATAACCCATTGGCAAAGTCCAAATTTCTTTGCCTACTTTGCATGTAGCCCTACTTCAAGCTTTCTTGGGGAAATGCTTCTCAATGGGTTTAATGTAGTCGGATTCAACTGGGTATCTTCTCCTGCAGCAACCGAGCTAGAGATCGTGGTCATGGAGTGGCTGTCAAAACTACTCCAGCTTCCTCCGACGTTCTCATCCTCAAGTGACGGAGGTGGTGGAGGCGTTTTGCTTGGGACTACCTGTGAGGCCTTAGTTTGGACAATGCTTGCTGCAAAAGAGAAGACACTCGATCAAATTGGAAGGGAAAACACATATAAGCTTGCTGTTTACTGTTCGGACCAAACCCATGTTTGTTTCCAAAAGGCAGCAAAAATTATTGGGATACAACCTGAAAATGTTCGAAAAGTCTTGACAACCAGATCAACGAACTTTCAACTTTCCCCAAAATCACTAGATGAGATGATTAAAAGAGATCTTGAAGTTGGTCTAATTCCAATCTATTTATGTGCAACTGTTGGAACAACGTCAACGACAGCGGTGGACCCATTGGCGACATTATGTGAGGTAACAAGCAAATATAATATGTGGGTTCACGTGGATGCTGCATATGCTGGAACTGCATGTCTCTGTCCTGAGTTCCGTCACTTTCTTGACGGTGTGGAGGGGGCAAGCTCCTTCAGTTTCAATGCGCACAAATGGTTGCTCACAAATTTGGCTTGCTGCTGCCTTTGGGTTAGAAACAAATCACTTTTTACCAAACCACTCTCCACAAACTCAGAGATGTTGGCAGACAAAGCCACTGAATCAGGCAAAGCGGTCGGCTACAAAGAATGGCAGATATCACTATCACGAAGATTCCAAGCCTTGAAGTTATGGATGGCGCTAAGGAGCTATGGGGTGACTGGTTTGAGGGAACGCATTAGAAAGCATGTTAAAATGGCCAAGGATTTTGAAGGGTTCGTGAACATGGACACTAGGTTTGAGATTATGGCACCTAGATACTTTTCTTTGGTTTGTTTTCGAGTTTCTCCCTATGCTATTGGTAAGCATCTCGATAACGACCATGAAGCAAATGAATTTAACCAGAAATTATTGGAGTCAGTGAATGCTACAGGGCGTGCGTACATGACAAATTCTGTGGTTGGAGGAGTCTACATTATCCGATTTGTTGTTGGGGTAGCTCTCACAGAAGATAGGCATGTAGAGATGGCTTGGAAGTTGGTGCAAAGTCAAGCGACTTCCCTGCTGGGTACATCGACACTTCTGAAGACGAATCTATGTAATCATTTAAAGAAACAACTTGGTATGTGATGTTCTCCACTCTATGCAGTGTGAACTAGGTGTGAGTTACAATAAAGGAGAATATTTGCACAAAAGATCATTCTGGTTTCTGATAGAAAAAATGCCGTTGAATAATGTTAAATAATGAATTAGAATTCTAGAGTTTAGTCGCGTCGCGAGCCAGATGCTTTTTGGGCCGCAACGGTTAGGGTTTCCGTCTATTTGTAAAGCCTGTAAATATAAAGGCCGGTTACTAGGGTTAGATGGTATCAAAACTCATAAGTCGTTTGTCGGAGGAAGCCGATATTATCAATCTAGGTACGCTCTGTAACACCTATATTTAGCTCTGGAATATAACAATACTCTCTCCTGCCTGTGGACGTTGATCATCTTGGACCGAACCACGTAAATCTGTGTGTCATTTCTTTGTGTTTATATTTCCGCTTTTATATTCTCCTTATTATTCCTAGGCAATAGGTTATATATTCAGATCTATTTCCTAACAAGTGGTATCAGAGCGGAAATATATCTAAATACCACTTGTTAGGAAATAGATCTGAATCTATAACCTATTGTCCATGAATAATAACGAGAATATGAAAGCGGAAATATAAACACAAAGAAACGACACACAGATTTACGTGGTTCGGTCCAAGATGACCTAAGTCCACGGGCAGGAGAGAGTATTATTTATTCCAGCTAAATACAAGTGTTACAGAACGTATCTAGATTGATAATATCGGCTTCCTCCGACAAACTTATGATTTTTGATACCATCTAACCCTAGTGACCAGCCTTTATATTTATAGGCTTTACAAATAGACGGAAACCCTAGCCGTCGCGGCCCAAAAGGCGTCCGGCCCGCGACGCGACTAAACCCTAGACTTCTAATTCATTATTTAACAAATAAGATAAGCAGATCGACATATTACATAGTTATTTTACTTTTTTATAACACTAGCTACTACTAGAATAGCCGGAGTATCACCGATGGAATCAAATTCGTAGAAAAGGAACAAAAAACTAACAGAATACCAACAAAAAAAACCCTAGTTTAGCAGCAGATTTGTGACATATACACACGACATACCAACACAAATGAGTTTTTTCTAACGGCAACAAAACCTAATTGAAAAAAACAGCAGAGAGCTGGAAAGGAAAACAATGATCCTCAAACAATTAATAGTGCATCGGAACACAATGAAGATCTAAGCTAAAACCAAAAACCCGAAATAGCAACAAACTATACAGCCATCAATCGAAAAGATAATTAACTTGACGATGGCATTGACCATCCGACACTGAAACTAGCTTCAAATGAAAGAACGGCAGTGAAACTAAGACTACTATCAAAAATCAAGCTGCTAGCAAAGAAAATCGCTAAGGGGTATAATCGTCCATAAGTTGCATCGACCTTAGATAACATGTCTAAGTAGCACCCAAACTTCTCGAACTCCCACTAAATTTTATATCCACCAAACTGATAAGAAATAGACATAATAAATAAACTTAAACACTTATGTTCACATGCAACCTAAGGATTTATGTTTTCTCTAATTGAATCTATAAGCAAGTACATCTAAAGAACCCTAGAAGGTATTATCGAAATTAACTAAACCAAGATTAGGGTTACATACCTTTTAGTTGATCTTATGGAAGTAAGCACCACAAGCGTCGTGCCTCAAATGGTTCACACACAAATACTAGCAACAAGAAAAACCAGAGAGAGAGGAGAGATATGAAAGTGGCACAGAAAATGGGAGCCACGAGGGTCTATTTATAGTCTCAAGGGTGATAGGAGATAAGGCTTATTTAAATTTAAAGCAGATAAACCTTTTATCTTAAATTCAAATCCCTATCATCTACTATATAATTGGAGAAAATAATAAGGATAAATCCTTATATTTTCGTCTAACCTAATCCTGCCAAAATTGTCCACTGCTCAACCATTGAACAATTACAATTCAGCACCTGCACTTTAATTAATCCAATTAATCCCAAAATTAATTTTAATTAATTTCTGATTAATTATTAATTAAATATTACTATTTCTAATTAATATATTATTCTCATAATATATTAATAAACTATTTATCTTGATTTATTAATCATATAATAAATCAGTCTCTCTCTCTTAAAGTCATCATGTCCAATTGCTAGGTTTAAGGGCAACCCAAAAGGACTGTGCTGTTATCAATTCAAGTATATACCAATAATAGTTTATGGCTTAGACACCTAATCCAACAGTCTTCCACTTGGATAAGTCTATAAATATAACTGCCAACTATAACTTCTGAATCGATTAGCAATTTGTAGCTTCCAAAAGCCATTGCCGAACTCTGACCGAGTCAGTTACGCATCCTAAGATAAGTGATCATATAATCCTCCATTCTGCAAGATATCATTAGAACATGAGACATGGATTGGAATCAATCTCATTATCCAAGACTTTGTTTCCAGATTTCTGATTTGTGATTGTATAGGACTTCTAATCGAACACATCAATTTAATCCTCGCTGGCGCAGCACTATAAGTCAACACCAAATCACCGAGGGGCCCAAAGATATCGCTTTTCCCGTTAGGTCAAAAGGAACAAATAAACTTTGACTCATATTCTTGTATCCTTTACTCATGAAATCGCATATGACAATACATTTTATAACATTGAGTTACCGATGCATTTACGTATTATCAATGTACAACCGACTTGTAAATCACAACTCATATATTTCCGTTTCAGGATCATAAGATATTATCGTCTCAGAATTACTCATGATAGAATCCATGAAGTAATTCTCAGAGCGTGGGTTCATCGAATACTCAAATCCTCATTTCTAAGTACTCATGAATATTGTAGCAATACCATTGCTATGTCTAACATCCTTAGACAATCTACAATTCAATTCTTGACAGTTTTAATTCACTACATACTTTTAATAGTATGAACGACTGTGGAATTTGAATAATCATATTATTCGGGAAGTAAAACATGCAAAATGAAACACAAGAATAAACAATTGATAAGAAGTAGTAAACAATACTCATAAATAATTCTCTATTATTTAATCACCAAAAGTCAATTACATTTACTTTGTTACAAGTTTCAAAATAACTATCTAATTACTAAAACTAATATCATATATTAATGCTCCTAGCATGCTGACTGTGCTTGACCCTACTCAGAGTCTTCGTCAAAGGATCTGCAGGGTTCTCTTCAGATGATACCCTCTTCACGATGAGATGACCTTCTTCTACTCTATGTCGAATGTAGTGGTACTTTCTGTCGATATGTCTGGACTTTCCATAATCTCTTGGTTCCTTAGTCAAGGCAACCGCTCCTTCATTATCGTAGAAAAGTTCCATTGGCTCCTGAATGGTCGGGACAACTCCGAGGTCACCGATGAAGTTCTTCAGCCAAGCTGCTTCCTTTGATGCTTCACTTGAAGCAATGTACACTGATTCACAAGTCGAATCAGCCACCATTTCCTGTTTGGAACTCTTCCAACTTACCGCTCCACCGTTTAGAAGAAATACCCACCCCGACTGAGACCAAAAGTTTTCTATATCTGTCTGGAAGCTGGCATCACTATACCCACTTAATCTCAATGTATCATTGCCACCAAGGACCAGAAGCATGTCTTTCGTCCTCCGCAAATACTTGAGAATGTTCTTAACCGCTGTCCAATGATCTTTGCCTGGGTTTCTCTGATAGCTACTGACCATGCTCAAAGTAAAGGACACATCAGGGCGAGTACGTGTCATAGAGTACATGATCGGCCCTACAGCCGAAGCGTAAGGTACCCGACTCATATCAGCTATTTCTTCATCTGTACTAGGACTTTGAGTCTTGCTCAACTTGACATTGCTTTGGATAGGTAGCTCTCTTTTCTTGGAATTTTCCATACTAAACCTCTTTAGTACCTTATCCAAGTATGTACTTTGACTAAGTCCAATTAGTCTCTTCTTTCTATCACTCAAAATCCTTATCCCGAGAATATAGGCTGCTTCTCCTAGGTCTTTCATGGCAAAACACTTTCCAAGCCAAGACTTAACTTCTTGCAAGGTTGGAATGTTGTTTCCCATTAGTAGTATGTCATCAGCATACAATACCATAAAAGTCACTATACTCCCACTAGCCTTGATATACACGCAGGACTCATCTTCACTCCTAGAGAAACCAAACTCTTTCACCTTCTCATGGAGGCAAAGATTCTAGCTGTGAGATGCTTGTTTCAATCCATAGATGGATTTCTCAAGCTTGCACACTCTATTTGGAAACTTTGCATCTACAAAACCCTCTGGCTGATTCATGTAAACATCCTTAGCTAACTTCCCGTTAAGGAAAGCGGTTTTGACATCCATCTGCCAAATTTTATAATCATGAAATGCAGTTATGGCGAGCATTATCCTGATAGACTTTATCTTGGCTACTGGTCAACTGGTGAGAAGGTCTCATCATAGTCAACCCCAAGGGTTTGAGTGAATCCCTTCGCAATCAGTAGAGCTTTGAAAGTGTGTACCTTTCCATCCATGTCGGTCTTCTTCTTGAAGATCTATTTGCACCCAATTGTCTTTTGACATGGTATATTATCAACCAAATTCCAAACTTGGTTGTCATACATGGACTTGATCTCGCTGTCCATTGCCTCTTTCCATTTAGCAGCCTCAGGGCCTGCCACTGCTTCCTTGTAGTTAGCTGGCTCATCCTAATTTATCAGTATTCTATTATTGAAACGTGTCACCATCGATAATAATATGGAAACCATAGAAATCAGGTGGCATGCTGACTCTACTGGAACGTCTAAGAGGTAATGAATTGTTTATTAGTTTAACAGGAACTTCTTCCTCTGGTTGAGTGCTAGTATCTTCTAAGGTTCCTTCACTGGTTGACTCTTGAATCAATGATACTCCCGCTGTCCTCTTTGAATATGAGCTCTCTTTCGAAAGACTCCTGTTCGTGCTACAAAGACCACGTTCTCACTAGGTTTGTAGAACAAATATCTAAAGGACTGCTTTGGGTAACCAATGAAAATACACTTCTCACTTCTAGCTGGTAGCTTGTCATTAGTCTCTCGTCTTACGAAAGCTTCACAACCCCAGACTTTGATATGTGCTAACGAGGGAACTTTCCCTGTCCACATCTCGTGAGGTGTTTTGGCAACCTTCTTTATAGAGAAAAGATTGAGGATGTGGGCGACTGTCTCTAAGGCATACCCCCAGAAGTGAATAGGAAGAGAAGCTCGACTCATCATGGAATGAACCATGTCTAACAAGGTCTGATTACGCCTCTCAGCCATACCATTCAACTGTGGTGTCCTAGGAGGAGTCAATTGTGAAACTATTCCACATTGTTTCAGATAGTAGTGGAACTCGATACTAAGATACTCTCTGCCTCTATCAGATCTAAGCATTTTTATCTTCCTGCCTAATTGATTCTCGACTTCATGTTTGAATTCTTTGAACTTTTCAAAGGTTTTTGACTTGTGCTTGATTAAGTGAATATAGCCATATCTGCTGTAATCATCAGTAAAAGACACATAGAATCGATTAGCATCCCTTGTGGATGATCTAAAGGGTCTACACACACCCGTATGTGTGAGATCCAACAAACCTTCACCTCTTTCACAGGATCCCGTGAAAGGTGATTTTGTCATCTTTCCCAAAAGATAAGATTCGCATGCATCATCTAACCTTAGGTCAAATGATTCCAACACTCCATCCTTTTGGAGTTGGGGGATACGTTTCTTGTTAATGTGTCCAAGACGACAATGCCACAAGCATGCTTTGTCTACACCATTAGACGAATCAATATGAAATACACTATTACCTAAATTATCAACACACGTCACAGTTTCATACATACCATTACAACGTAAAGCTTCAAATATAAAGACACCATTCTTATAAGCTGAAATAGAATCATTCATATCATTAAATGAATATCTAAAACCTTGTCTGAACAATGCATGAAATGAAATAATATTGTAAGAACCCAAAAATATTGGTAAAAGTATAAAACGAATGTATGAGAAGTTTTTGGTTAAATTATGTCTTAATAATAGAATTTTTTATAAAAAGAGCACAAAGGGTATTTTGGTAATTTTCAGTTCTTGTGGTAAAATGAAAATAATCATATTTTCAGCAAGGATGATATATATATAAACTACAACAAAGTTATAAGGAGGAAGTAAGGATATTGAAAATGTAAAAGTGAGAGAAAAGTACAAAAAATGACCAAAAAGGGTATTTTTGTCATTTTGAAATATTTAACTTAAGAATGAGATTTTTAAGTGTTAAAATGTCCTAAAGTGCCAAAATAAGTTTATAAGTGGAGTAAAGTTATAAAATGTAGAAGTTCTTACAAACTAAGCATGTTATGTGCTATATTGAGAAAAATGGTAAAAAGGGGTAAAATGTTCATTTGACATACAAATGACTTTAAAGTCAAAAAAATGTAATGTTGGGGGTTAAAATGAAGAAAATACACTTATAATGTTATAAAAATGTGTTTTTAAGCCACTTTGGGAAAAATTGGAACTAGAGGGGGCTATAGTGTAAAATGGCTAAGTATAAAAGGGAAGAAATATCTCTTAGTTCTTAGAACACGGGAGAAGTTTCTGGAGAAGGTTAGAGGGCACGGGTTTGGTGGATTCTTGAAGATTGGAAGCGGAAGTGTGACACAAATTGTTAGGAATTGAGGAATTCAAGCTCACATAAGGTTAGTAATCCAATTTTCTAACCTAGCTCCTCGTGTGTTCTTCACGGGATAAGTTGGAAACTGAAATTTCAGTAAATGCAGTTTTGCATTATGTCTCCTGCCAAGTCCAAATGGATTTTGAGTTTTGGTCTTATACTTGTCCGTTTGACATCAAATTTTAAACATAAGTCCATTATAGTCTAAAACTTCATGGAAAATTGTCGAAATGAAAATACGACCTCCCGAGGGTACTGTAGCAAAATACGTGTATCTCGGGGAAGTTTACAAATTAAAGAAAGTTAATTTAATAAGGGTTGTAGCCTAGTTAGGACCAGTAACTGTATAATATGGGACTCTTGTATTGTAGAGTCAGTTGTAGTTGGTATTAACCAAATATGTGTACTAAATGCGTATATAGGCGGTGGTTCAAATACGGTTAATCGAATAAAAGATCAATGAATAGAAGGGACGAGGAAGGGAATTGTTCTAGTTAGACTACTCTAACTAGTTGAGGTGAGTATTATGTGGATTTTCGGGTACATAGCAAAAAAATGAATTTTATTTAAATGTTTTGGAGTCAAAGTGATTTTATGACTTTAAAAGTATTTTATGAAAAATATGATTAATGTGTAAAGAAAGAAAATCAGAAAATACAGTGAACTAATAATGTGATTGGCCCATGATGATAAGTTGCTTAGTATCCGGATAAAGACCACTGCCTGCTGCGGTAGGGGTGGCAATAAGACACTACTGGGATGGTACCTCCCGTCGCGAAGTAGTTGTCTTACCTTGATAGATGAATCCGTTTCATGCTATTGGGGAAGTAGTTATACGGGTGCGTCTCGTATAAAACCTACGGGTGCGCTCGTAGGAATGTGCTCATGAATAATAAGGAATACATATGGGTGCGCTCATAGGAAATTAAATAATATGAACGTTTGGAATGATTTGAAATATGGAAACTGTTTTGGGTCAAAACCCGTATTACTCACGAGACGTATGTCTTACGTATGTTTTTTTAAAAAAATGCTATGTACTCAGGTAATCAAACAAGGAATTAGAAGAGTCGAGTGTGGGACGGTAGCTTTTGTTGTGCAAAGCAGATGCTGCTTGAATTGTGGTAATGATACAGAAGAGTAATACCCCGTATGTTTAATTTCATGTTTTGTATTGTAAAGTATTTTTTAAAAAAAAAAATTGTTGGGTGAAAATGGGGTGTTACAAATATTTTGTGTCATTTCTGACGAGTAGCAACATTTTATTAAATCTAAACTAACATCATTACTAAGCAGTAGACTATAAACCCCAATCTTGGTAACAGGAGAAGATCGCCTATTTCCCATGATCAGGTTCATCCTTCTGTGCTCCACCTCCCCACTTTCTTTTAGTCCCTGCAAATAAGAACAAATGTGAAAACCACATCATGTATCAAGGACCCAAGAACGAGAAGATGACGAGTTATTAGATGAGATAATGTGTATACCTGTAGACGATGGCTTCACCTTGCCATCATTGATGTCTTGCAGATACTTTGGGCAGCTTCGTTTCCAATGCTCTTTCTTGTTGCAGTAAAAACAATCAGCCTCTTTGGAATTTGAGACGGGAGGAATGTCAGAACTGGACCTGGCTTTTGGGTTATTGCTAGATGACCCGATATGGGCCTTGCCTTTCCATATTTGCTTGGGAGGACCTTTCCTCTTCTTCCCCTTTCCATGTCCAATAGCCAGAACGGGAGCACTGGCAGAATTAGAGGCTAAACCTTTACCCTTCATTCCTGCTTTAGTGGTCTGTAGTAGGTTGTGCAACTGAGCCAATGTGGTCTCACTGTTGTTCAGATGATTAGCCAGAATGAACTGATTATAAAAACTTGGTAAGGAGTTCAGGACTATATCAATAGCCAACCCTTCATCAACTTCAATGAGATCTTTCTCGAGAACATATTCCTTTTCCTCGAATCTAAGAGCCATTTTGATGTTTCGAATCCGCTCATTGAAGTTTGTGCCATCCAATGTCACCTTTGAGCAGAGCAAAATGATCGAAGAGAAGTTATGGTTATTGTGGGAAGTGGATGGGGGAGCAGAAGCATCAGCAGAAGTAGACATCTATAAAAGGAAGGTAGTTTTAATTAGATAAGAATGATCCTTAATATATTAACTCAAAATAAATATTAAGGCTAGGACCCAACTATATAATTCACAACTAAGAAGAGGGATGCCGTAATCTTATTGTAAATTTTATAAAGGTAGGTGAATGACGATTTACCAATTCCACCACGGAAAGTAATCAAATTAAGTGAAATCCCTAGGTCTTTTGAGATTCATTGAAACTATTCAATGACATGTTTAATCTCGGATTTTGCTCTTCTATTTGTGACTAGGATACTGAGGATCACAAACAAGATGTGAGTAACCATGCAATGGTGCTTGGTAACCTCAATGTCATTTATCATCTCGATTGATAAGCTGGTGAACCACACACACTCCATCAACAATGATAATTATGAGATACTCATTACAACTCTTTATTAGTCCTTATTAGTGTGCTGGTAAACCACACACGCTCCACTCCGACTTATAAAGTGTAATGTGCAATTTCATGGGTTAGCATACTTTTCACATTTTTCCTAAAGTAACTAGATTTGAGATTTTACTAAAATGGTTATAGTACTTTCTTTTAATAGCATTATACTTTTAACGAGATTAAGTGTCATATCAAATCCGTTTTGATAACAACCCTTCACTAATCAAGGAAGCGGTGGGTGAGAGTGGACACCCATTCAACTGCCATTATATATGCAGTTTCCTTATACCCCCTTATAGATCAGCTTTATGAATGAGGCATACTAGCGATTTGACTGACTGATTCTTATATATATATAAATATTAACATTTAATAATAATATATATAAGATGTATTTCAAACCTTTTAAAATATTTGGTTTATCTATTTTAAATTTTTGAGAATTAATTCTAATTAATTTAAATTTAAAATTAAACCAAAATTGATTGAATATTTATCTTTTAATTAAAAACTAATTAAATAAATTAAATCAAAATAGGATTATATAAGTAAATATATCAAATAATTTAATCCTAATCCTTACCCACTAATTATCAATAATAAGAGTAAAGGATTATCCAATTATTAATTACTCATAATTACCAAAAATAGAAAAACCCTAAAATAAACCCTAAAAAATCGAAAATTAAGGGGGCTGCTAGGGTTTCAGAAACCCTAGCCCAAATCGACAATTTGAGGCTGATAGGGTTTAATTTCTATAAACACTAATTTTATAGTTTAACAATTATAGCAAATTCAATAGAATATAACCAAAAGCTCTGATACCACTGATAGGAAATAGGAATAACAAATAAACTTAAATACTTAAGTTCACATGCAACTTAAGGATCTATGTTTTCTCTAATTGAATCTATAAGCAAGAACATCTAAAGAACCATAGAATGTATTATTGAAATTAACTAAACCAAGATTAGGGTTACATACCTTTTAGTTGATCTTTTGGAAGCAAGCACCACAAGCGTCGTGCCTCAAATGGTTCACACCAAAATACTAGCATCAAGAAAAACCATAGAGAGGAGAGATATGAAAGTGGCACAGAAAATGGGAGCCAGGAGGGTCTATTTATAGTCTCAAGGGTGATAGGAGATAAGCCTTACTAATAAGCATTATTTGAATTTAAACCAGATAAACATTTTATCTTAAATTCAAATCTCTATCATCTACTATATAATTTGCAAAAATAATAAGGATAAATCCTTATATTTTCTTCCAATCTAATCTTGCCAAAATTGTCCACTACTCAAATATTGAACAATTACAATTCATCCCCTGCACTTTAATTAATCCAATTAATCCCAAAATTAATTCTAATTAATTTCTGATTAATTATTAATTAAATATTACTATTTGTAATTAATATATTATTCTCATAATATATTAATAAACTATTTATCTTGATTTATTAATCATATAATAAATCAGTCTCTCTTACTTAAAGTCATCCTATCCAATTGCTAGGTTTGAGGGCCACCCAAAAGGACTGTGCTGCTATCAATTCAAGTATATAGCAATTATAGTTTATGGCTTAGAAACCTAATCCATCACAAACAACCTTAAAACTTAAAACACTGAGGGGTATAATTGTCCTATCATAGAAATATATACTTTATATGTGTCCTCAATTCAAGTTTACCATCATTCATATAAGCATAAGTAGGACAACCAAATATCCATAAGCTATAATAGTCAAAGGTTTTCTTGGACTTCTTAGAATTAAAAAGACCTATTCACTAGATAGTAACCCATGTTAACTTCTTTGATGCAAAAACTGCTTAGATAAATTAGTATGTATATATATATATATATATATATATATATATATATATATATATATATATATATATATATATATATATATATATATATATATATATATATATATATATATATATATATATATATATATATATATATATATATATATATATGTGTGTGTGTGTGTGTGTGTGTGTGTTTGTGTATGTATGTTTGTGTGTGTATATATACATGTACGTCGCACGTTGCATCAGTGTTTGGTTCATTTGTTTTGACATCCCATTTTCTTATGGTGTATGTCGTACAGTGTGATGCTTCACTATATCTTTTGCCTTGCAGAAGTTGTCGAATGGGGCATTACAGAACTCGAAAGTCCTCTATGTTGATCTCAAGAAAGGAAGAATGAAGAATCAGTTTGTTGTTGATCAGTTAGAAGTCTAGCAGCTCCTATTCTTGCTCTATGTAGAGCAACCTTGAAAGTTCTATGTTCTTGATTTATAAGTCTCCATCTTTGAGATGGCATTCTAAAACATCTTATGGTTGTGATATTTTTATCTATTTGTTCTAAATAGATCCGTGACTTTGGGGATTAATATTTTAATAGCTAGTTTTCATTTCATTGCTTATTCAATATATAAAATGTTTATTGTATTAATCCCCAATACTGTCACCCACATATATTATTGTTTCTCTAACCATACACAACTGAAAACCAATTTTAATGTTTAATGATTAAATTAAATTCTTCCATCTCGTATAATCGCTCATCCTATCTCCATACTCGAAATAAATCCACTGCCCATGAAAATTTTCTAACTGATAATAAGATAACAATATATCTATTCAATTATCATCAACATGAAGCATTAAATCTGGCACTCACAGTCAAATTCCAACTTTTTCAATGATAGTCACATTGACACCATACTATTGTCGATTATTTAAAAGAAATTGCTTTTTCTGGTCATCATGTCCTATGTATGTAAGGCTGGGATAAATTGTATTCTCTATGTTAAAATCTGATTTTGATACTGAGAATGGTTTTGGTTCGGCTAGTTGATAATGTTTTTCGTTGTCTGAAATCTTAATAGTGGAGTGTTCTTCTCGATTGGACCATGTATATTACGGTGGCTAGAAAGTTCCTCATCCACCACCAAGCTTCCAAATTTTATGTCTGCTATGAAACTGGATATGGTTTTGAAGTCTTCAAATTCCAATTTTTTTCTCTCACGATAGTTCCTCAAGATGAGCAAAAGGTTTACCATCATTTCTGTAGTTAGTAATTGAAATCATGATTTTCTGGTAAGTTTATGTCTAAGGAATTATACATTTAATGGTTACTAATTCAATTTGCACTTGAAGGTATTTGATGGTGAGGATGATTGAATTGTTTTCATGACTTTGATCTTATTGTAATAGCCGATAAGCTTAAAATGATTTCAACTAAAGATGAAACCCCTCAATTAGTTTTAAGATAAGGAAATCCGAAGAACTAAATTGAATTTTTCATGTATGGAAAAAACACCATTAAGTAGCCTCTATATTGTTAGCACATCATTAATTTTTGTTGATGTTGTTTAAACTTTGGAATTTCTATCGTCAAGATATTTCTTTTAATGGGTTTTCATTGTAAGGAGACTTGTTAGTGTAATAATTGCATACCTCTTAGAGTCGATAAAAATGGAACTTGTTTTTTCAACTTACTATCAATAATCTATTAACAATGCTTCTTATCATTACTAGTAGGAGAATAATCACCTATGCTTCACATGTTTGATATTAGTCAAGAACACAAGCGATTTAAACATAAAAGGAGGGATACGGAGAATTTAGCCTCAAATCTGATAAGACCATCCATTGGCGTGCCCATCAAAAGTGTGTTCCTAAATGCATATCAGGGACTTTGTTGTTGAAATTTTCTCATGATTTTCAAACCAAGATTGGAAAAGGTCATAGAGTGGAAAGGATGTTCTAGGAGACATAGAAGGTGCATAGAATGTCTAATTTTGAAATAAAGTCTTGCTAGATTCTGCCATGTAATTCTTGTAGAATTTTTTATGGGTAGACAAGATGGTCATGAAATTAATGACCTCCAAAGGGCGAGTCCATAAATGCATTACATAGAGATCAACTAAAAGTATCAATAACAATGTGATGGTGTTTTCAATGTCGCAATGTTGAAGGTAGATATTTAAACATCTATAAATAAATATAACTGTATTTTAGCATTTCATAATGAAATACAATATTTTGAATTTCCTTTGTATGAAACTCTAAAATCCAATTACCCTACACTAAGAATGCGAATTAATAAGAGGATGAATAAGTGTCCGTAATGGAGGGTATTCCCAGCCAAAAAGAACACATATGAAGTGCACGACTACAAGCTGAATGGTATTGTCAACCTACTAGAGACACCATTTAAATTCATGGAAGGGCAATGTTCTTATATACGATGTGGTCACACGATATTGGCTTTCAAATACTTAAGATTTGCATCCCGCAATAAAAAGGTTGAAACGTTTTACATGAAGGGGCATATCAAGGTACATATATAAAAGTCTTGCATCATGTGCCAACTCCCATGGAATATGCATGCCAGGATGAAAAAACTGAACTTTTACCATGAAGAAAACACCAAACTGGACGACCACAAAGTTATAATCATGGTCTATACCAAGGGGAGTGCTTGGTAATCAGAAAATATTGTCGATACCAACTGAAGGGCCAAACATGCCTTACTTGTCCTTCTTCCTTGTCATCCAGCGAAGTCAAAATCATTAAGTAGTTATGTCTACGTCTAAGGTGAATGTTAGTCAATTTCATAATCAACAATCACATGCGTTTAATTTAAATAACCCTTAGAATTATATGATTATCGAATATGTTATGTGGCATTTACAAACTTTGCAATGATATATAACAAAATACAAGACATTCTAAACCCGAAACCTTGATGGAGTAAGGCTCATTCAATGGAGGACCAAAGTATTTATTTGGATCTTCTTCCTTTATGTTACCTAAGTCATTAGTCAAGACTTTTATACATCAACACCATGACTCTCTCTCTTTTCACGCGTAAAATAAAACCATGATTCCTATGATGAGTTTTGGGAAGCTAAAAATGATCTTTAAAAAAACAAATTTAAGCGGCAGTGGAAGCAATTTTGAAATAACTATTATTTTAAGACCATTTTAACATAACCACTAAAAGGATAAAATTACATGATATTGAAAGATTATTGACAACCATAGGATGTTAAGAAGACAAACTTTGTAGACTTTGATCCCACTTGGTTTTAGGGAGTTGAGAAGATGGCAAGAGAACCCCAAATGAGAGTTCCTCTATAATGTATCCACCAACAAGAGTAAGGCACAATGGAATGCTAGTTCCCTTTTGTATTTGTGACTTTCTAAGCCTTTAAGTGCTTAAAACAATTACGCACTAAAATAGAAGCACTTCTACACCACTTAAACTTACAACTAGCTTCAAAAGAAAAACAGTAAAAGAGAAACACCTCTACACCACTTAAACTTAAACTGTTTAGAATGAATATATGCTTCACTTGATGAAACATCTTATATGCTTCATAATTCTCCAAGACCTTCTATAGGTCAAGGGTCATTATTCCCAGTATGATGTGAGATACATCAATAGGATCACAATAATGCTCCCATCAAGCATCATGATCAGACAGACTGGTTGGCAAAAGTTGTTCATGAATGGGACCTTTCGGTATATATAATTTTTGTTTATGCTTAAGGAAAAATCTCAAGGCATCATACCATTTGTAGAAATTATAACCATCAAATGTTGCTATCTCTTGAAACTCAACAAGAGAAAGGTTGCATACGGGCGTAAGAGTATTACCAGTCATTTATAGAATTTAACAAAATTTCATTTAGTATTTTCAATATTCAGTCTTTAAAACTTAATACGTTTTATTGTTTCTAAAACATTAATTTATTAAAGTCTAGGGTCCAAGTTACGAAACAAGTAAATGGTTAGGTGACCTTTATCTCATTCACCTGATTCAACTCGGTAGGTAGCGATTACCAATTTCATAAAATGTAATTCCTAGATAATGGGATCCTAAACAACTATTGTTTAACTTGGCATGTTCGATCAAATCTTCCTACTTGAAAAACTTGTAGCATTGTAACTAACTAGTGACTAGGTGACCCATCTGGCACTAAAAGGTACAAAAACCACCTCGAACATCAAAAGAAAAAATCCAAGCGACCAGGTGAACATGTGTCACAAAGACCGTGCAAACGACGTGCGAGTGTTCTTCAAAAAGATGTCATGGACTTGCATTTTAAGAAAATGTTTTATATATGTTTTTACAGATATAGTTATAAAAACATGGTCTCATGAATATTGTATGCATCAAACAATTCATGTACCATTTTGTAAAAATCATATCTCGTGTATAAGGTTCTTTAGGTTCCAAATAAAACTTCATTTTATTAATCGTTAGTCGCGATCAATTATAAACTAATATATCATATTAAAGTTTAGCGGTAGAACGCTTAAAGAACCGATTATAGTCATTTAATAAAATTTCATTTTATAGTCAAGACTTGGAGTTTTGGACGAGTTCTAAAATCATTATTTTAAATCTCCCTCTAATAATCAAAATCTTATGACCTTATGAATTTGTAGAATAAAACTCATATTTATTTACAAACTCATTTTATACATCTTATGATAAAAGTTCATATTTTGATAAACCAAAACCAAGTGATGATAATTATGTATTATATCACATTTAGCATGCAAAAAGCATAATATCAATATAATGCGTTAAATTTTAAAAACTAATATCATATATAAAGTTTTGACGTAAAAATAATACATAGTATTATAGTTTGACGTTATAATGCTATAAATTGATTTTTAGTCTTTTTAATAAAACTCTTATTTATTATTGTAAGTGTAACTCGAGATTCATGGCTCCGAACCAAAGCGTAGTACGAACCGAAGCGGACACTCCTACTATTTCTATCCGAAGCGAAGTCAAGTGTTTGCGGACGGAAAGGAGATTTCGTTTACTTCAGAAGAAGCGCTTTACGATTGTCGTTGTAACTCCGGTCAATTCATTGCCTCGTCCGATGGCATGAATCGAGGAGGTTACGAAGCAAAGGTTGTCTTACAAGTTTGTATTGAATCTGGAAACGAGGTGAACAGAAGGAAATGCCGTCTGGTGCATATGGGGAGCGAAGTGGGTTAATCAACAGAAGTCATACCTTTTCAGGATTGATGGGAACCAAATGATGACCTCCTCTATGGGGAATCTCTCTTCTATGGATTGGAGCATGGTATTTGGAGCGAAGAAGTCCTTGACTGGTCTTCGAGCCAGACTAGCAACTCATGATGAAATAAGACACTTGACTTTAGATTGTACCGACTTTTAGAAGCATGTTGTTAGGTCTTATCAGCGGACTTTTTGGGATCTGGTCGCCTGGACCATCCCTCTAAGGTGGTTGTACGGTCATGGGGACCTGGCCCTATACATAGAGTTAATAATTTAAACTAGATCTATTTATAATGGGTGTTCACTCTAGATTTGGTAGTGCTTGTTCATTAGAGTGAATCAATCTTTGCTACCTTGTAAACTTGTAATATTTCCCAGCTAGAAAAATAAGAATACTTCCCTTGCAGTGGATGTAGGTCATCCTGGACTGAACCATGTTAAATTCTTGTGTCATTTGTTTGTTGCTTTTATGTTAACCGTTTTGCACGACTTCTTGGTCTCATTGTCAAGATTATGTGACTTGTCCACAACCATTGCTCATCAATGAGAAAAGATCCGCCCATCTCAATAATTATAAAAGATATGGAGTTTAGATTTAGTTTAAATGCATTTTAAACTATTTTAAATATTTTATAGTTGACTATTAAGAGTTTTACAATAAAAACTATTTTTAACAAAAACTCAATTTTAAACGTTTTAAAACACTTTAATAAAAACTCATTTATAAACTTCTTACGTTGTAATCTAAATATTTATTTCTCAAACTCCAAGTGATGTGAATTTATGAAAAAATGTTATTTAATATGTAGAAAGTAGAAACTATTTCCATACATAATACATAACGTATAACAACATAAAAATAAACATCACAAGCATGCATCAAAAGTGTATAAACCAAGCCATTTTCTAGTAATAATTTTTGTGAGCCAACACAAGAACTATTAAGTCATTCCTAAAGGACTTAAGGGACAATTCAAAAGGTCTTCAAGCTCCCACTTGCCAAGAGGAAATGATTCAGGACTCGTATCGAGTTCGCGAGGCCGAGATGGGCCTGAGATGAGTGATCGGGATATTCTAGATTTAGTCGTCACGGAGGTGACTATGGTTGTGTTCGAGATGCTCCCTCATGTGATTGATTCGGTCAAGACGGAGATGATAGCGCTATTTGAGGAGCAGTTCGCTACGAAGGAGGAAGCATTGATGGCTCGGTTCTAGCCTATGATGAGGAAAGAGATCAGTGGGTTTGTGACTGCTGCTCGATGTCAGACTTTTGCTGAGATGGAGTCTGCTGCTGCGTCGAGGGAGATCGAGTTCGATGCCTAACTGGGACAGAAGATGTAGAATAATGAGCTGGGGCAGCCGTCAATTAAGAAGTTTCGGGCTGCAGTTACAAGTAGAGTGGAGGACTCTTACCGCCAGGACAGTAAGCTGGATGTGGATATTTGTGTTTGTGCAATCAGTTTGGCAAGTCAGGGTCAATTGTTCGAAATTGTCGAAGGATGCTGGTCAGAATTTGAGTTTTGTTACCCCGAAGAGTGAGGATGTTCGTCAAGTAACGATGGAGGACCCAGAAGTGGGAGACGGGGCTTAGCAACGGGATGAAGATGTAGAATCTCGTCGGATGTTGCCGGTATGTTGTCGTGGCTTGGTTCTTGTCTCTTTTCGTTATTGTTGGCTCTCTATTGTTTCTTAGAATGCGGGTAGTTAGTCGGGATCTATATTCGAGTGAGTGGATGAAGACAGGTTGTTGTCAGTGGTTTTGGTAGTGAGTCAAGGGTGGATTGCCTATGAAACGTCAGTGGCTGCTTGGTCAACTGTTAGCAGGTTCGAACCCTAAGTGGGGGAGAAGTGTTCGGTTAAATGATGAAGAATTGTGACTGTGCGTTTTCGTTGTGCTATAAGAGTTTTGTTGGGATCTCCTGTTTTATAGATCGTTATGCGTAGACTCCGTTTTCTGTGCTGGAATAAAGAGGGGTCGGTGGAGGCAGTTGTGACAATAAGGTAACGGTGTTCTCTATGCGGTTGGTAGTTTTGAATATTTAGTGCAGAGAAAGTAGAAGTTCGTTCAGGTCGGGCATGGTACGGAATTTTGATCGGGTGTCACGTTTTCGTATGCAGCAGAAATGAGTGTGTGCTTCGCCGTCTTCGTTCGAGGGTTGTTGGGGGTTCAACGTTAGTTGATTTTTAAGAGTGGTGTCGACTTCTGCGTTGTCTTTTGAGAATGATTGTTGGGCGCAGGATTTCTGGATAAGATCCAAGGGTCAGTGGGGAGGTTTAGGAGTTGTTGTGTGGAGTAGAAGGCCACATCAGTGGTTGAGTCGGTCGAGATTGGTTGTGCTCTCGTTATCTCGTATGTTCCGTTCGGGTAATGGTGTGCAGGGTCGGTCCGGCGATGTCTTCAATTGTTGTGTTTGAGGGAGTTGGCTATTCCTTCTGTTTGTCAGGTTGCTGCTTGAGTGTGTTTATGCTTGTTAGTATTGGTTTTCCTGGGGTTGCGGCCTGATTCTTGTCAACGTTGTGGTGTCATCGGGAGGTTGATGGCCTTAGTGCTATTCTTGGAAGTTGGTGATCTTCGTTAAGAGGTAAGGTTTTTGGTCAAGTTTGGGTTAGTCGTTGGGGCTCTATATAGCTTACTCGGATAAAGAGCGTGGGTGATCATCGGCTATGCAGTCAATCTTGGGAGATAGCGCCGAGATAGCGCCGAGATAGCGTTTCTCGGGCTTAGGCCGAGATAAAAATCAAAATCTCGCTCAGTAATCTCGCCAGCGAGAATCTCGCCGAGATTTGCCGAGATTTGCCGAGATTTACTTTTCGGAAGATGTGAATGCATTAAACGATGTTGACTCGGATGCCGAACCCATAGATTGCGATTAGATTTATGTTTGACACGTTGACACTTTTCATATTAGAATACTATATTTTCATATTAGAATACTATCTATGTTTTATGTGACATTTTTATGCAACTTTTTGTGATATTAATTCTACGTAGTATTAATAGTCTAAAAGTAACAAAAAAAACCCCCCGCTATACCACCGCTATACCACCGCGATAAACGCTAAATCAAATCTCGCTAGGTGACCGCTATAAGGTTTATGGCCGAGATAACTGCATAGATCATCGGTGAGTTCTTCTGAGCTTGTTGTGTTCAAGGTAGTGCTTAGCTGCTCTAGTTCAGGTTGAGTAGTAGTGATGGTGCGTGGGGTAGGTGAACCGTGAAGGTGTGAGCAAGGAATGATTAAGGTTGTGCTCGTTCCTTTGGCAGCAAAGAGCACCTCAGTTCTTCAGCATCGGGAATGCTAGGCTCAGTTATTCGAGTTTTCTCTCGGATTGGTGGAGCGGTTGTATTGGAAGCGTTTGGCCGGTAGGGTTTCTCGGCAGTGCGTTAGGGATCGGTTGGATAACCGATCTGGAAAGCGGTTGTAAGGATGAATCTATTCGGTTCCGGCTTGGGTTTTGATTGTCTATATGTGGTTGAGTATCTCCTTTGGGATGTTTGTATGCTTGGAAGTTGGGATAGCTTTTGGCGAGGAAGAGGGGTTGTGATCCCTTTTTGGTTGTATGTCGAGTTCGTTCTTGATCATTGGAAGGTCGTACGTTTTCTGGGTGCATTTAGGTCTACGAGGTTTCGGTTTAAGATGGTGGTTTTCGGTTAGGCCACCTTGGTCTAGTGTGTGAGGGATCGGGTGTAGCGGCACTGTCTTAGAGAATCGAATGAGTTTTGCCGCTTAAATTCGCTGCAGTTGGTTTGGTTGATGATTCTAGGTCGAGAACCTGGAATCGAATTCGGTAAGGGTGTGTGTAGCCTTGCGGGTGGATTGAAAGGTGTTAGGTGTTATCCTTGGTCGCCTAATCTGTTCTTGCAACTGGGGGAATCAGAATGAATTGGGGAAGGACTGCGAGTCCGGCTATAGGCTGGGCAGAGCGGAGAACCTGAAAGGGGTAAGTCAAGGAAGGACTGTGAGTCCAGTCGTGAGCTGGGCGGAGCGGAGAACCTAAAAGGGGTAAGCCAGGGAAAAGCCTGCGAGTTCAGTTACGGGCTGAACGAAACGGGGAACCTGCGATTCCATGTATGTTGATGGTGCGGGAATAGCCCGATGGGTTATGCATGGGTGGTGTACCATGTGTTTGGACCTTGGTTGTGTAGATATTCTTGGACAGAGTGCTTATGGACTGGGAGATCGGTGACCAATGAAGTGTGAATAGGTTATCTGGTGTTATGCGTTTGAGTGTCTTCGGAGTCAATGGAAGTTAGATTTGTTAGCCTTGGGGCTTGGTAAGGTATTTTGAAGGTGAGTATCTGAAGTTTGCAGGTCGGCATAGATTAGGCGCGTGGCGGTCAGTGTAGTACTCGAGCGTCAGGTTGTAGATCTTGGAATAAAGGAGTCGTTGGCGGGTGTTGTGTTATTTTTCGAGGTTTTGTGTTGAAGCTTTCTCGGTTTCAGAATGTTGGGCATGTAAGGATTTTATTGATCGTGGATTGGTTTGAGGTTTTAGCATGTGGTTAGGGTGTGAAAGGAAAGGATTTCGGGGACGAAATCCCGTTAAGTGGGGGAGAGTTGTAAGACCCAAATCCCGGGAAGTTTAAATTCGAAGCATAAAAGTAATAAAAGAAATCAAATTTGTGCCATGGATAGCGTGGTTATGTGATGATCGTTAGCGTCGCGATGTGGCTGGTAGTGGGGTTGCACGATGCTCAGTTAGCGACGCTAACTACTGTTTTTGGGCCAAAACCCTAACTTTTGAGCTATAGGCCATATATAAAGCAAGAAAACCCTAGGGCAGCCGCAATTATTCATTTTCAGCCTCCAAAATTGTCATTTCTCTCTCTCTAGCCTTCTTGGATGAGTTTTTGGTGAATTTGGTCTCTTTGGATGAATTTTTGAAGCTTTGATGGTGTTAGAAGGTTGATGGTGATGCTAGAAGTTGTTTTCTCTTGGTTGAATCTTCAAAGATCTGCATCTCTGGACCTCTGTAACTATAAAGTTCCTTTCTTTTTGTGTTTGCAAGATGGATCGAGTGATTTTGTTGGTAGAAATGGACATTTGGTCCCTTTTTGGCTTGATCTTTGGAACTTGTTATGAAAGTTCTGACCTTTATGCTTTTTGTAGCATTTCTTAAGCCATTAAGTCAGATTAGAGAGTGAGCCAAGCTCTCTTGGGTTGTTTGTATGGTTGTTTGGCTAGCTTTGGAGCTTTTGGACTTAGGTTTCGAGTTTTGGGCATGTTTGATCATAAAGGTAGCAACTTTATGGGTCAATGGTCATTTTTGATAAGTTCTGGAAGGACTTGGTACCTTGGATGAATGGATTAAGAGCTTAATGATTTTTGGGACTATTCATAGTTAGCAACGTTATCTTGGGGACATAACGGCGCTAACTGGTTGTTGACCGTTGACTTTGACTTTGACCTTTGTCCGTTGACTTTTTGACCAGTTTGACTTTTTATTTATCCTGTTTGGGGTTTAGGAAGTTCTAAAGTGATGTTAGGAAATTCGTATTGTCGGATCTGAGAACACACGTCGGGAGTGTTGTCCAGCTTGGCAGATCAGGTGAGCCTTCTCACTGTACTATGAGTGAAGTTGCATGTGTAGGTAGCCTTAATTACTGTGTGAAGCAATGCGTGATAGCTGGGCGTGCCTTACGTTGTTTGACTGTATGGTTGGTAATAGGAACCCGATGGGTTAGGATGCATGCTTAGACTTTTGTGTTTTATGTGATAGTCGTTGGATTTGTTCCGACGACTGTAGGATGATTGATCGATTCAAGGGTTGCTGCATGATAAAGAACGATGTATGACTGGTCGTGCCTGGGCACCCAAAGATCAAAGAATTAGTTGATAACTCTGAGAGATGCTGCATGATAAAAGATGATGCATGACCGATCGTACCTCGGCACTCGAGGATGTTGAATGACGAAAGGACGATGCATGACCGGTCGTTTCTGGAAGTCGTATGTGAGTTATGTGTTTGAATGGAATGGATCGTGTTATATTTTGGGGAACTCACTAAGTGTTGTGCTTACTCTTTCACGCTAACTGTTTTTCAGGTATTTGCTGGCTTGGGCTTGGAGCACGGCGCGACTGTACCGTACCTGAGGTTTTGGTATTTTAAGTCTTTGGCTGGATAATGTTTGTAAATGTTTTGATAAATACGATTTTGTATGTTTTAAATATAAAGTTTTAATTATATGGCTTTTATTTTATAAACCGTTTTATGTACTTGACCCATTTTTAAAACGAAAATTTTATCATGGTTTTTGGGACGTTACATATGTTGCCGATTCAATTTAACATTTACATTTTTAGGGCAATATCATGAAGCATAACAAATATATAGATCTACGTAATGTTTTATTGTGTAAAAATGAAAAAAAAAATCATTACAATATCTCGTGTTTGAAATTCAAAATCCGATGAACATGTCTAAAATATGTTTTTGAAATCCAGAATACATAATTATTACCCAAAATTTACCAATAAGGAAAAGAAACTTATAAAAAAACAATTAGATTTCGATAAAGCATTATGATATAGTGCTTTTTTTGTTGAGAAAACCGATAAATCCTTCGGGAGATAAAAAAAGATATTTTTTAAAGATTTTTTATATAAATAAAAGATTTCGACTTTAAATACCTAATTACTCTCAAATGATTTTATTTTAGACTATGTGATTGCTTATTTATGTAGCTTATTGCCTTATTGACTTTTCAAAAAATTAATAAGTCTAAAAATGTGTTTGGCAATATAAGAAATGTTTTTCCAAAATGCTTTTCAAGAAGCTTTAAAAATGAGTTTTCCAAAAGTTAGAGATTTGTTATTTTTTAAAGTGTTTATGACTTTTTATGGTTAAAATTACAAAAATATCCTTAATTAACTCTTTTTTTTCCTCTCATTCTTTAATTCTTTTTTCCACTCCTTTTTGTCATTTTACACATAAACTAATCCAAATATTTTTTTCAAACAACTTATCAAGTTATAGTTTTTTGTTATCACATAAGCTAATTCAAACATTTTTTTTATAAAAAAAAACTAATTTTTGAAAAATTATAATTTAATAAACACTTTTACCAATAATAGATTTTTTTAGTTAAATAAGCAATATCAAACACGCCCTTCATACCTACTTATTCCCAAGTGGCCCTATTTGGAGTAAAATTCATAAAATGAAAAGCATACATCATTTCTAATAATATATTAAAATCAAGTGATATGTTTTTAAATATCCTAAAATAAAAAGTAGTTAACTATAAAAATGAATCTAAAAGATGGAAGCGGATATATTGAATAGTTATTAATGTTTTTAACAACAAAAATAGATTTTTCAAATATTTAACAATAAAGATGAAGAGTTGAGATCAAATAAGAAGGAAAAATTTGGTAGGAATGGTAACAAGTGCTTTATTTATATACATTCTGCGGACAATTTTAGTGAGACATCACAAAAAAGATTCATCAACCCGTTTTTTCGAATTTGTTTTTTTCTAAATTATGTTTTTTTAGGGGCGGAACCAGAAATGTGGAACAGGGGTGGCACAAAAAACGACATACTTGTTTGATAAAATTAAATAGAAAACAAAATGAAAAGCCACTGTATAATGATCATAAATTCATAATCACAGTGAAAAACAAGGAAAACAAGAAGAATGTTTTAGACTTAATGTTGTGTAGAATGAACCTCTTGTATAATTTTGTCTTGCTAGCTTCTTTATCCTCAGATCCTTGTTCCTATTTATGTGAAATTATCAATAAATCATTTCACAAATATGTTAATTTATTAAAGGCAGGGTAATATAAAAATTATACTCCACATGAGTTATTCCTTATCATTTTCTGTTTGATCTAAATGATGCTGGTCTTTTTTTAAAGTATGTACTATCATATTTACAAATTATATAAAATATATAATAAAGAGCCTTGTCACCAACCCTTGGAATATTATTGGACCAATGGCATAATTGTCTCTTTGAATTGTAGTTTTATCCGACTATTATTGTGTCCATGTGATTTGAGAGATCCTGACACAATCAACTGCTGATTATACAAAAAAATTAAGTAGCGAATTTTAGTATTCCTCAATCGAAACGAGATATAAAAAGATATGTGCATAGGTTGACTAATCTACAGCACTTGAAATCATATGAGCAACATACTGCCATTTTGTAGTTAACAGATGAGTCAATCACACAAATCAGCTTCATATCAGTACGTATAAAAGTTACATCTCAATTTTAACATAAACAAAGAAGTTGTTGAGATTAAGCTTATGAACGTAAACGTAAATCAGACCAAAAACCAGATCCACAAGTTATGGTCAACGACAAATGAAACGAAACTATTTCACAAAATTATTACCCAAATTCGTCGGCTATGAAAGGTAAATTGACGATTAAGCAAGTGAAGTAGCAAAACCAAACCCTAGATTGAAGCCTATACAGTATGAAGTTAACAGCTATATTACATACACAAGCACAGAAGCAGGCGATTGGCAATAACATGAGGACTGGAGGAGAAAGCTTTCAGCTTTCCTTTTTTCTTTTTGCGTATTCACGATAGCGAGCAACAGCCACGACCACGAGCCCACGCTTCTGATTTCTTTTCTGGGCTTCTGGTTTCTTTTTCTTCTTCTTCTATTTTTGGGCTGAGTATTACATGTGGGCTACTTCTAAACCAAATCTGAGTAGTGGCCCATGCCACTATAGGCATAAGCCCAAATCCGCTCCTGATTTTTTTACATCTTATAATTATTCATTTTATTGGTTCGTCGAAAACTAATACAAATAAATCCCTTCTAATATTATTCTTATCAAACTACCAAACTTTTCGTTTTTATTGGATTAGTGGCCCGTGCCACTATGCGCATAAGCCCAAATCCGCCCCTGATTTTTTTTACATCTTAGACTAAGAGGTATGCGTTCCCCTCACTGTGAGGGGTTCTAGTGTCACATAGGCGCCACCTCACCTTCCCCTCACCTTCCCCTTGTAACACCCCTTTTCTCAAACCATATTTAAATACAAATACAGTTTACTTTACAAACATATTTTACAACTCGTGACTATAAAGTAGCCACTTAAATTTTTTTTTATTTTACAAACTTAAACTCAAGGGGTATTACAGACTCAATACAGATAACCATAATTTAAACTTACAGTGTACAAACTGGTCCCAACTGCAACCTTCGCTCTTTTCACCTAAGTACATAGCATTTCAAAAATAGTATACGTGAGACATAAAGCCTCGTGAGTAATATGGGTTTAGACCCAAAAGCTTTTCTGTTCAAAACTTGAAATATTACAAGTAAACTCGCTGAAAACTGATTTAATTCATAAATCTCAAAATGTCTATTATTCTTTACTTTCAAACTTTAAAAGTACTTTCTTTCTCAAAACTGCTTTCTTTCTCATTTTCTTGTGACCAACTGAAACTCATGAATTAAGTTATTTTAATTCATTCTACTAGCTCCCCTCGCGGGACAGAACAAATCCGTCCGCTCGGTTATGCTCATTCTGTCTCCCCTTTGCGACTTGGAACGGATTCAAGCACAAGGGTATACTAAGCTAGACAACTACTTCGCGACGGGAGGTACCATCCCAGTAGTGTCTTCTGATCCCCCGATTATGTGGGCGATCTTAGTCCGGACAACTGGCTCATACTTCTTTCTTTCTTTAGTTCTTACTTCATTTCATCTCAAATTGGTCAAAATGGGACACAATTTGTAAACAACTCTTACTCAAACATTTTTATAACTCTTTGCTAAAAATACTTTCAAATCTGCTTTAAAAATCTGCTTCTAACACTAAGCCCTTGTATAGAGCTTCATTAAAAACTATTTTCCAAACTTTAGTATTTATAAGCATTTGGAAATCATACCTTTCTGAAAATAATATTTTGCTATGTACTATAAAAATCCTCATAAAACTCACCTTGGTTCTATCACGGTTTACTAAGCTTCACGTACGGCTTTTCCCTTCCCGTGCTCAACAACGTTTGAAGCACCACCTATATAAATAGTATATATAAATACTCAATATAATTAACTTTATAATGCTAAAGTCTCATATGACATAACTCCAGGTTATAATAAATGTATAACCATTAATACACTCGTTTTATCATTTTTCCTGGGATACGCGTATACTGCTACAGTAATCCCGAGGGGTCGTATTTCAGTTCCGACTCTTTTCCATGAAATCTTATCCCATATTAGACTTGTGTTTCAAATTTGAAGTTCATTGGACAAGTCTAGCTCAAATTCCAAAATTAAGTTTTGAAGTGAATAGTGATTTTCGCCACTGCCGCTACAGTGACTTTTCCGCAAGGTCGGATTACGGATTTGACCATTCCCGACATGTTCTTATGCCATGTTAAGGTTATGGCTAAAATTTCAGGTCAATCGGACATGTCTAGCTATGGTTTCTAGCGTTTGGAATATTTGAGATTTTTAACATTTTTAGTCCCTGCCTGGCCCTGACTGAAGGCGCACTGCGCCTGGCTAGGGGCTCACTGCGCCTGGGCGCACCCCGCCCTGGTCCTGGGCGCACTGCGCCTGGCGCCTGGGCAGTGACCTGATCAGTCGCGATTTGTGCACTGTAGCACGCAGTTTTCACCCATTAAGCACTTATTTCAGTTCTTATTCGTATGGGGTTTGTTCTAGGACTAAAACCCTTGACTAATAACACATTTTAAGCCACTAAAAACACTTCAATAACTCAATTGCAGAAATTAAAGTTCTTGGCCGAAATTGCAAATTCTCAAGAATAGCAATCTACTTTCATGTTTTTAAGTTAAGTTCTTAACTAATGGCTTATTGGAAGCATTAGCTACTTAACCCACATGATTTATAACTGCAATTTCAGTTTCAATTCATCTCAAGAATCAATTCAAGAACATACCCAAGAACTAGGTTAAAACTAAGGAAACCTTACCTTGGAATCACCAATTCCAACCTTGTTCCTTTGCCAATTCCTTGATCTTCCCTTGTTCTAACTCTCGTTCTCTCTAGCTCTCTCTCTCATAACTTCTGAAATATTCTACTGGTTTATTGAAATAATGGAGATAGTTATCATATATAATATATATTTAATGTTTATAAAAACTTCATATTTTAGTCCTTAATCTTCCAACTCTTTTGCAAAGATGATCCAAAGGTCATAACTTTAAAATTTATGCTTCATTAACTTCCAACTTAACATTTTCTTGACAATTTGGTCACTTTCATGTCAAATGACCATTTTGTCCTTTTTGGTCAAACTTCACTATTCACACGGTAAAAACTCCAAATTTCATATAATTTCTTATTTCTTATATCATTATGTTACAAATACATAATATTTTACATAATAGTTTTATAACGTGTCAAAAGACGGTTTTACCCTTTTTGACTTTTTCGCGGGTTCTTACAGTCACCCCTCCTTAAGCGGATTCCGTCCTCGGAATCTTTTCGTAATCGGTGAAATTCGGATATCTTCGCTTCATTTCTTCTAGCGTCTCCCAAGTTAGGTTTGACCCTAACGGGTGCTTCCACTTGACTAGTACAAGGTCAATCTCCTTGTTCCTTAGTTTCTTAGTCTGCATTTCTAGGATGGCTTCGGGTTCTTCAATCAGTTTGCTAGGAGTCTCCACCCTCAGGTCAGTATACGGTATTACTAATTCTTCTTTACCAAAATAATTCTTCAAGTAACATACATGAAAGGTATCATGTATTCCACTGATTTCGGGTGGTAACTCTATCTTGAATTCTTGTAACCCAACTCTCTTCAAGATTCTAAAAGGTCCAATGTATCTTGGACTCAGCTTTCCTCTTTTGCCAAATCTGACTACTCCTTTCCATGGCGACACTTTTATCATCACCAAATCTCCTTCTTGCAAGTCATACAGTCTCTTCTTTAAATTTGAGTAAATCTTTTGCCGATCTTGTGCTGCTTTCATGTTGGCTTGAATTACTCCAATTTTCTCATTAGTTACTTTAACAATCTCTGGCCCTGTAAGCTTAGTCTCACCCGCTTCCAACCAGCATAAAGGAGTTCTACACTTTCTACCATATAATGCCTCAAAAGGTGGCATTTTAATGCTAGAATGGTAGCTGTTGTTGTATGCAAACTCCACTAATGGCAGATGTTCATCCCAACTGCCTCCAAATTCCATCACGCATGATCGTAGCATGTCTTCTAATGTCTGGATCGTTCGTTCACTCTGACCATCCGTTTGTGGATGATACGTTGTACTTAGCTGAATTCTTGTCCCCATTTTATCTTGTAAAGCTCTCCAAAAGTTAGAGGTAAACCTGGGGTCTCTGTCTGACACGATAGACAACGGTGCACCATATCTTCTTAACACTTCATCTGAATACAACTGGGCTAACTGCTCCAATGGAGTAGTTTCTTTTATGGCTAGAAATAGTGCACTCTTGGTCAACCGGTCCACTATGACCCATATACTATCATGACCTCTTCTCGTTCTCGGTAACCCGACAACCAAATCCATGGTTACATCTTCCCATTTTCCGGCTGGAATATGCAATGACTGAGCATCTCCATGCGGGACCTGATGTTCCGCCTTGACTTGTGCATAAATAACACACTTGGAGATGTACTTAGCTATCCTCTTCTTCATTCCAGGCCACCAATACTGTCTTTTCAAATCTTGATAAGTCTTGGTACTCCCAGGATGAATGGAATACTTTGACTTATGCGACTCTTCTAGAATCAGCTTTCTCAGACTTCCTGCTTTCGGTACCCAAATGCGGTTTCTGTAGATCTTTAATCCTTGGCTATTAGTCTCAAATTGAATGTCTTTTCCTAGCTTTTCATCTTTTAAGTCTCCACTTTCTTCAACTTTCTGCTGAGCTACTTTAATTTGTTCGATAATGCTGGACGCCAATTCTATACGCATTGACCTTGCCTTGATTCTTTTCTCAGGAGCTTTTCTACTTAATGCATCTGCTACAACATTTGCTTTACCCGGATGGTATATAATGTCGCAATCATAGTCACTGATCAGCTCTAGCCATCTGCTCTGTCTCATGTTCAACTCTTTTTGAGTGAACACATACTGCAAACTCTTGTGATCGGTGAATAGCTTGCACTTTGTACCATACAAGTAATGTCTCCAAATCTTCAAGGCAAATACGATCGCTGCAAGTTCTAGATCGTGGGTTGTGTACTTTTTCTCTGGATCTTTCAACTGTCTGGAAGCGTATGCTATAACCTTCCCTCTTTGCATCAACACACAACCAAGCCCCCGATGTGAGGCATCGCTATACACTTCAAAATCTTCTGTCCCATCTGGCAATGTAACGACAGGCGCGTTACACAACTTCTCTTTTAAGGTAGCGAAAGCTCTTTCTTGTTCTTCTTGCCATCTGAACTGCTCTTCTTTCCGGGTTAGTCGTGTAAGTGGCACAGCTATACGAGAGAAATATTGAATAAATCTCCGGTAGTACCCGGCAAGACCGAGAAAACTTCTAACTTCTGTTGGCGTCTTAGGAGGCTCCCATTTCATTACCGCTTCAACTTTCGCTGGATCAACTTTTATACCTTGGATAGAAACAACATGTCCAAGGAACTGCACTTCTCTCATCCAAAACTCGCACTTGGAGAACTTTGCATATAGCTGTTCCCGCTTCAAAGTCTCAAGTACCAACCGCAAATGACTCGCATGCTCTTCTTTATTCTTTGAGTAGATCAGAATGTCATCTATGAACACTATAACAAACCGGTCTAAGAATGGTTTACAGACCCGATTCATTAAGTCCATAAAAATCGCTGGTGCATTCGTAAGACCAAATGGCATCACTAAAAACTCGTAATGCCCGTATCGTGTACGGAACGCCGTCTTCTCTACATCACTTTCTTTTACCCTGACTTGATGATACCCAGATCTCAAATCAATTTTTGAGAAATAATCTGCTCCTTGCAACTGGTCAAACAAATCGTCTATTTTGGGCAACGGGTAACGATTCTTGATAGTAATCTTGTTCAATTCTCTGTAATCAATGCACATCCGCATTGATCCATCCTTCTTCTTCACAAACAGAACTGGAGCACCCCACGGAGAAGAACTAGGCCTGATGAAGCCTTTATCTAGTAACTCCTGCAACTGGGACATTAGTTCCTGCATCTCTGTTGGTGCTAACCGGTACGGTGCTCGGGCTATTGGGGAAGCTCCTGGGACAAGATCTATTCGGAACTCAACCTGCCTTTCTGGTGGCAAGCCTGGTAATTCATCTGGGAAAACTTCTGGGAATTCTTTTACCACTTCTATGTCTTTGTACGTCTGTTTCACTTTATCTTCAGTCATCACATAGGCCAGGAAAGATACACACCCTTTCCTGATACATCTTCGAGCCTTAGCCACACTAATGATACTTGGCACGTGCGTTCTTCTTTCTCCATATACGTACACTTTTGCTCCTAGGGTTTTAACAGACACCCTCTTCTGTCCACAAGCTATCTTCGCATCATTTGCACCAAGCCAATCCATCCCAATTATTACATCAAAGGACTTAATTCCAATAGGAAGGAGATTAAGTCGGAACTTCTTGCCGTTGATGTCAAGTTCGCAATCCCGATACATATGCTGAACTTCAACGAATTTCCCATCCGCCACTTCTACTTCAAAAACTAGATCTAACAATTCTAATGGGACTTTTAATCGAGCTCCAAACCCATGGGACACAAATGAATATGTAGACCCGGAATCAAACAAGATATATGCAGGTGTCGAGTTGATTAGTAGAATACCTGAGACCACATCATGTGTCTCCTTCGCTTCCTCCCTGGTGATCTGAAAAGTTCGAGTCTTCACTTTCTGAGGTTCTGTCTTCTTCTGAGCTGTTGACACCACAGTTTCTCCTCCCTTGTTTGGGCAGTTGAAACTATAGTGCCCCATCTGATGGAATGAAAAGCACTCCACTTCGCTGGCTTTCTTGGCTTTGCAATCTTTCGCTTTGTGACCGAGTCCGCCACAATTAAAACAAGCGTTTGATCCCGCACGACACTCGCCACCGTGTTCTTTTCCACATTTTTCGTACTTCTTTATACTTCCCTGTCGGCTTTGACTTGAACTCATTTTCCATTTCTTCTTTATATTCCCACTACTACTAACTGTCTTCCGTTTGTCACTAAAACCCGGTCCTTCCTCCTTCCTTCTTTTTCCAACATCTTCCACAGTTCGGGCAGCATTGATCACCCCGTCCAGCGTCTCGGCTTTCTTTACTTCTAATTCATAGTTCCATGGCAAACCCCGGACATAGCGGTTAATTCGGGACCGCTCACTGGGGTAAGACTCCCCCACAAAAGGTAACATGTCGCAAAACTTCTTTGTATACTCGTCAACCGTCAATTCTCCTTTCTTTATCGTTAAGAAATCTTCATTCATTTTCTCCAAATCTCGTGTGGGACAGAATTTATCTTTGAGACACGAAACAAACTCTGCCCATGACCAACCATATACAACATCCTTTCCCAAGCTTTCATATTTGGTGTTCCACCATACCAAAGCATCATCCTTCAACTACCGAGAGGCATAGTTAACTCGGTCGTTTTCTCCACATTTACTTGCTTGCATCACTTGTTCAATCTCTCGGACCCATCGCATCGTCACTTTGGGCTCAAAACTGCCATGGTATTCGGGCGGTTTGCAAGCCATAAAGGACTTAAAAGAGCAGCCCTTTTCTTCCTTCTTGTTCCCTCCAGTAGCTTCTTCCTCGGTTGTCTTTTTGGAGACTTCTTGTGATGATTGGGCACTAGGTTCACCCATTCGGCTGTCTATTATGTTATGCACATCCTGCTTCAGTTCATTTCGTAAGTTATTGATTAAGTACTGAATTGCTTCCATAGTGACAGGTTGTGGTGGTGGGTTTGGCTCGGCCTCATCATTTCGAAGAATATGTGGTTCACTTCCTCTTGAAGAAGTGTGACTGCCCTCACCCCTGTCAGCTTGTCTTCTGTCTCCCATTACTATATAGATGAACAAATTTATTGGTTTAATACACAATTCTATATAGTATTTTGTAAGCGGTAGCATGTTATCTCCTTATCTTGACTGCATCATTATAGCAGTTATACTCACTCTATAACTTTTATAAGTCTAAGTGTACCTCTATATTACTAAGGCACCTTACTACTACTCGTGCTAGTTTAAGACTAGGATGGTATTCCAACCTAATTCGCTTAAACTATGGCTCTGATACCAAAACTGTAACACCCCTTTTCTCAAACCATATTTAAATACAAATACAGTTTACTTTACAAACATATTTTACAACTCGTGACTATAAAGTAGCCACTTAATTTTTTTTTATTTTACAAACTTAAACTCAAGGGGTATTACAGACTCAATACAGATAACCATAATTTAAACTTACAGTGTACAAACTGGTCCCAACTGCAACCTTCGCTCTTTTCACCTAAGTACATAGCATTTCAAAAATAGTATACGTGAGACATAAAGCCTCGTGAGTAATATGGGTTTAGACCCAAAAGATTTTCTGTTCAAAACTTGAAATATTACAAGTAAACTCGCTGAAAACTGATTTAATTCATAAATCTCAAAATGTCTATTATTCTTTACTTTCAAACTTTAAAAGTACTTTCTTTCTCAAAACTGCTTTCTTTCTCATTTTCTTGTGACCAACTGAAACTCATGAATTAAGTTATTTTAATTCATTCTACTAGCTCCCCTCGCGGGACAGAACAAATCCGTCCGCTCGGTTATGCTCATTCTGTCTCCCCTTTGCGACTTGGAACGGATTCAAGCACAAGGGTATACTAAGCTAGACAACTACTTCGCGACGGGAGGTACCATCCCAGTAGTGTCTTCTGATCCCCCCGATTATGTGGGCGATCTTAGTCCGGATAACTGGCTCATACTTCTTTCTTTCTTTAGTTCTTACTTCATTTCATCTCAAATTGGTCAAAATGGGACACAATTTGTAAACAACTCTTACTCAAACATTTTTATAACTCTTTGCTAAAAATACTTTCAAAACTGCTTTAAAAATCTGCTTCTAACACTAAGCCCTTGTATAGAGCTTCATTAAAAACTATTTTCCAAACTTTAGTATTTATAAACATTTGTAAATCATACCTTTCTGAAAATAATATTTTGCTATGTACTATAAAAATCCTCATAAAACTCACCTTGGTTCTATCACGGTTTACTAAGCTTCACGTACGGCTTTTCCCTTCCCGTGCTCAACAACGTTTGAAGCACCACCTATATAAATAGTATATATAAATACTCAATATAATTAACTTTATAATGCTAAAGTCTCATATGACATAACTCCAGGTTATAATAAATGTATAACCATTAATACACTCGTTTTATCATTTTTCCCGGGATACGCGTATACTGCTACAGTAATCCCGAGGGGTCGTATTTCAGTTCCGACTCTTTTCCATGAAATCTTATCCCATATTAGACTTGTGTTTCAAATTTGAAGTTCATTGGACAAGTCTAGCTCAAATTCCAAAATTAAGTTTTGAAGTGAATAGTGATTTTCGCCACTGCCGCTACAGTGACTTTTCCGCAAGGTCGGATTACGGATTTGACCATTCCCGACATGTTCTTATGCCATGTTAAGGTTATGGCTAAAATTTCAGGCCAATCGGACATGTCTAGCTATGGTTTCTAGCGTTTGGAATATTTGAGATTTTTAACATTTTTAGTCCCTGCCTGGCCCCTGACTGAAGGCGCACTGCGCCTGGGCACACCCCGCCCTGGTCCTGGGCGCACTGCGCCTGGCGCCTGGGCAGTGACCTGATCAGTCGCGATTTGTGCACTGTAGCACGCAGTTTTCACCCATTAAGCACTTATTTCAGTTCTTATTCGTATGGGGTTTGTTCTAGGACTAAAACCCGTGACTAATAACACATTTTAAGCCACTAAAAACACTTCAATAACTCAATTGCAGAAATTAAAGTTCTTGGCCGAAATTGCAAATTCTCAAGAATAGCATTCTACTTTCATGTTTTTAAGTTAAGTTCTTAACTAATGGCTTATTGGAAGCATTAGCTACTTAACCCACATGATTTATAACTGCAATTTCAGTTTCAATTCATCTCAAGAATCAATTCAAGAACATACCCAAGAACTAGGTTAAAACTAAGGAAACCTTACCTTGGAATCACCAATTCCAACCTTGTTCCTTTGCCAATTCCTTGATCTTCCCTTGTTCTAACTCTCGTTCTCTCTAGCTCTCTCTCTCGTAACTTCTGAAATATTCTAGTGGTTTCTTGAAATAATGGAGATAGTTATCATATATAATATATATTTAATGTTTATAAAAACTTCACATTTTAGTCCTTAATCTTCCAACTCTTTTGCAAAGATGATCCAAAGGTCATAACTTTAAAATTTATGCTTCATTAACTTCCAACTTAACATTTTCTTGACAATTTGGTCACTTTCATGTCAAATGACCATTTTGCCCTTTTTGGTCAAACTTCACTATTCACACGGTAAAAACTCCAAATTTCATATAATTTCTTATTTCTTATATCATTATGTTACAAATACATAATATTTTACATAATAGTTTTATAACGTGTCAAAAGACGGTTTTACCATTTTTGACTTTTTCGCGGGTTCTTACACCCCTCATCCCTTCAAATCTAGGAAATGGTAACCCCTCACCAACCCCTCACTTTTTTGTTTTAAATTAAATTAAATTAACCAAATATAAAACAATTCAAATTTTTAAACTAAAACATTTCATTAATTTAAAAATTACAACCGGAAATTAAAACGACAAACGTTAAAACGATAAAACGAAAGAATGACAACTAAAAAAAGACAACTAAAACGATAAAACGACAAACTAAAAAAATTTAAACGACAACCTAGAAACCATATTTCGCCATAATATCCGCTTTCATTTTTAAAACCAACTCTCGTTGGTAATTTTTATGTGAATGAGTGTGTGTATTTATAGTTGGTAAAAGTTTAAAAAAATTTATTAATTTTTTTTTTTTAGCCGTTACATGAATAGCCGTGGGGGGGTGTTTTGCAACTTTGTTCATACTTCAGGGGCCAAAGGTGGAAAATTGCATAATGTTCATCGCAAGGGGTTAGAACCAAACCCCAACCGGGGCGGTGTTACCGGGCGGGGTCGAGTGCCAGCTTGGACACCGTAGCCCTTCCCCTCATCCATACCGGTTGGTCTTATAATTATTCATTTTATTGGTTCGTCAAAAACTAATACAAATAAATCTTTCTAACATTATTGTTATCAAACTACCAAACTTTTCGTTTTTATTGGAATGACATATGTGCCCTTGTAGCACCATTTTTGACAGCAGCATGATCCGGTAAACATAGCACCATTTTTGACAGCAGCATGCTTCTTTGTAGCCTTGGCATCATCTTGTATACATAGATTAGTTAGTTCCCAAATCGGTTCACTTTTAATAGTGGGGACAATACAAGAAACCCAATTTACACACAAATGCAGTAATGAACAAATTACACAGTGGGGACAATACAAGACTCATCAATTGCCTCTTCCATATGTTGTTCCTGTTAATCACAAAGACAGTAATCCATAAAACTTCCACTCGAACTCTGTGGGATGTTGAATTCAACTTTTAGGTATATTTGTACATACCACTTCATTGAACAAAAAGTGGTATACAACACGTAATTGAATTGAAAGCCCAATATCACAGTCACTGGGAGTCCTTTAGCATCAAGGGGTTTCAGAGGGTGGACAATAGCAAGAGGCGTCGGCACCCCTAGGGCAGAAACGACAGCGTCAATCGCCATTTCATTCTCACTCGAGTCTGAATCTTCAGCATAGTGAACATCCATGGGAGATGAGGCATTTCTTTTGGGATTCGAACGTCTACCACTTAGCAGCCCCAGTTTCTTAACAGTGGCTCTGGGATTGAGCTTAGCGGATGCAACATTCCCCGCTTTTTCTCTTTTCACTCTGTTCGTCAAGGATGGAATAAAGACTTCAACCGGCGGCGGAATAGCATCTGGCGGATGCTCAGACGGACGGAGCTCCATGGAATAGAGCAAGGGGAGACCCTCAGCCGTTAAAGAAGGAGCGGCGGCGGGTAGAAGGTGATCGGCGGGAGTAATTGCTTCCGGAATTCAGGGGAACCGAGAGAGAGTTGGTAGAGAGAGAAAGAAGAGAGAGTGCGAGAGGGAGAGGGAGAGGGAGAGATAGTGACTGACCTAGCGTTACCGGAAAATCGATTACACGTTGCCATGGTTTGGAGAAGACAAGGTAGGCGGGTGTGGGGGGAAGATGAGAACAGGAAGACGACGTGAAAACTGTCTTCAGCGAGGGTTTTTTGTGTGTAGTCAGGGGCAAAATTGTAATCAAGCAAATTCCTTTCTTCAATGCATTTAATTCCCTCCATTCTCCGCTGGAATTAATTCCCTCACTTTTGATGGAATTTCAACCCCATTAAGGATTCCAATTCCTTACTAGAGATTGAACCAAACATAGCATTTTGAAGGAATTGGATTCCAATTCCTTCGAATTCCTTTAAATTCCGCCGAACCAAACGCTACCTTAGAGTAGCTATTTCAAATAGTTGTTTTGGTTGACCATTACATTATTTCATTTGCTAAAGGAACGAGTCCATCCGGTGAGAAAGGTTTTGGGGCACGTAGTTGACGTCGTTTCCATCGTCTGAATTCGAGTATTCTTTCCAATTGTACAGACCATCTCATGGTGGCTAGAAGGTTCATCATCCACCACCAAGATTCCAACTTTGATGTCGACTACGACACTGAAGATGGTTTTGAAGTCTTCAAATTCCAGTTGTTTTCCCTCACGGCAGTTCCTCCAGATGAGCAAAAGGTCGATCATCTTCTCTTTAGTTACTAATCGGAATTAGGATCTCCTGATAAGCTGTATGTCTATGGAATTTATACGTTTACTGATGATCAATCCGATTTGTACTTGAAGATATTCGGGGCTGACGACGGTCGAATTGTTTCCGATGACTCTGATCTCATTGCAATATCCGATAAGCTTAGATTGGTTTCAATTAACGACGAAATCCCTCAATTGGATTCTGAGACATTGAAATCCGATGAAGAGCTAGCTCGAATGTTGCAGGTATGGAAAGAACACGATTGATTAAGCTCTATGTTGCCATCGCATCATCAATTTTTGGTCGACGTCGTTCAAATTTAGGCACTTCTGCCATCAATATGTACCTGTTTCTTATGATTACAGGCAGAAGAAGAAGCACTTATGCTTCAGCAATTTTCTGTTACTCAAGAAAACGGGCAATTCGAAAAGAGAATTCGGCCTTATGTTGATCAAGTTCTTCTAGTAAGTTCCACTCTGTCTGACCTTCCTTATACATCATAAATAGGGTTAAATGCACGAACTAGCAATGTACCTCCATTGATTTGTTTATCATAACATCTTACTTCTATCGATTCCTATTATACCATTGCATTTCAAAACATCTACCCAATTATAGCAATGTCATCCAAATACAAAGCAATTTTCAACCCTATATTAAGAAAATTAATTCAAAATACAATGCTATAATTGAGTAGATACATCAAAGTGCAATGCATTGATAACAAAAATGTTGAACCCTTGTAGTATGAAGATTCACATCGCCAGGAAGCTGCAAGGAAAACAGTACCTGTGGAAAAGCTTGAAGAGAAAGCATTAGTTGCTTTAGCTAAGGTTAAAGTTTCCATATTTTCACTGTCAACTGTGAAATAACTTTTAAATTTCTGTTAAAAAAAAAAACACCTAGATACATTGTTTCCCTTAAAACAAATTTTTTGGTCTTTTGATATGGCATCTTTCTTACATGTGTGGTCTCTTTTTCTTTTCAGGAAGGCAACTTTAAGCCCTCAAAAAGTGAGTTTGATCATGCATTTCTACTGCAACTTCTTTTCTGGTTCAAACAGACATTTAAGTATGTTTTTGTACTTTCTTCCTTCTACTTTTAAGTATGCTATAGCATTGTACTTTCATTTGTTATTACAACTATACTTTGAAAATCTACTACAGCAATTTGGTAACATGTTTATAATTCGCTAGACTTTTAAAAGTACAATGCCCTAATAAAAATAATTTAAAAGTACGATGATGTAACTAGACATGAAAGTACAATGCTAAATAATTTCTATTTTTGGAAAGTACATTGCTATTTCTTGCTTTTCTTTGTAACTTTTTGTGATGTAAATATTTTAGGTGGGTGAATTCACCTCCTTGTGAAGGTTGTGGGAATGAAACTGCAAATCAAGGAATGGGTACACCGAATTCTTCAGAGACTGCTTATGGAGCCTCTCGAGTTGAACTTTATCGGTATAAAGAAAAGATTTTTCATGTTTAATCCCTTTTTTACTTTAAATTCTTATATAATTATATATTTTTTCTTTAATTTGGATCAGTTGCAATGTATGTTCAAGAATCACCCGTTTTCCACGGTATAATGATCCAATAAAGGTACAAACTTTACATCATTACTTTTACCAATTTTCTAATTCTTTAAAATCATTATATCTTTCATTGTGAAGCTTCTTGAAACAAAGAAAGGTCGTTGTGGGGAGTGGGCCAATTGTTTTTCACTCTATTGCCGCTCATTTGGCTATGAAACTCGTCTTGTAAGTTCTTAAGGGTAATTCGGTAATTATCAGAAAGTTTGGTGGCACTTTTTGCTCTTAGTCAAAACAATTCAAGAATTCTTTCCTTCTCAGATATTGGATTTCACAGATCATGTGTGGACAGAATGCTATTCAATGGTTTTAGGACGGTAAATTTAACACCAAGAACATAAATTTCATAATTTTTCATACTCTTTAAATTCCACAAATTTTATATTACAGATGGATGCATCTTGATCCATGTGAAGGAATATACGATACCCCATTACTATATGAAAAAGGGTACTTTCTCCATTACATTGATATTACATTACTTCACATTTTTACTAAAATGCCCATGTAACTTATAATAAAATACATTCATTGCCTTTTTTGGTAAAAATATAAAGTACATTGCTATTAAACCCAAATCCTTACAATAGTACAATTTTTTTCTCTTTTAGATGGAACAAGAAATTAAACTATACTATTGCTATTTCAAGAGACGGAGTATACGATGTCACTAAACGGTACACAAGAAAATGGCACGAAGTTTTATCGCGCCGAAATTTAACCACAGAGTCAAATTTAACCATGGTTCTCACAAAACTAACCAAAGAACTTAGAAAGAATATGGAATTTACGATTTCGACCCTTATGGAACGTGACCATAATGAAACAAAAGAGCTTGAAAAAAACTTACATTCGCAAGAAAACGACACCGTTTCATTACCGGGAAGATTAAGCGGGGACAAAGAATGGCGGACATTAAGATCCGAACTCGGTTCCGACTCACTGAGTTCGTTTTCTTGTCCAATTAGAAAATGTGAAGATAATCATGTATCAAAGATCTATGATTCATTCTCTACCTTTATAACTATGTTATCAGAGTTTTCTTCCAAACAGAAAGCTCTAGAAGCTCTTCATTTTGTGAGAGGGGTTTTGGTGGATTTAAAGAAAAGCCCGTTTAAGAAACGGAGAGTTGTTATTGATTCGAACGAGTTTTTTATTCGGGAAATTTTGGAATCTTTTGAACCGATTCTTGAATCGCTTTCTTTGAAAAGCGATTTACAAGAAAATGGAAAAAGAGTGGAGATTTGTTTGGCGGATGATCCGGTGAGAACGTCGATTTCGTTACCGGTTGTGTTTCATGCGATTGATGATGTGGTTTATAATATAAAATGTTGTGATAATTTTATAAAATCTGAAGTTTGTTGGCCTTTAGTAAAGGTGAATAGAATATGTTGTGGGTATGTTCTTGCAAGTGGGGAGGAGCTTCCTTTTGGAATTGTAAGTGTATTTTTTTTTGAATTTTGTGTGATGAATTTGTATTTTAATATAAATTTGGGAAATTTGTAGGCCACATCTGCATTCGATGGGACCCGCTTGTCGAAATGGGAAGAACCAAATGGTGCAAAAGGTATTATTAGACGGTTATATTTTTTCCTTTCTTATTATTTGTTATGGGCTTGTTATAATTTGTAAATTAATTTAAGGGATATATTAAGGAAAGTCCTTATATTTTGACCCTATATTTGATTAAGCCCTAATTGTGTTTTTTATTCAATTAAGCCCAAAATTTTGTTAAATGTTAACAATTTTGGATAGTAGTTGGTTATGCCATTTTTATATTTTTACAACTGATAATGTATAGGGTCAAAATATATGGACTTAATTGAATAAAAACCGAAAGTTCAACTCTAAATTGTTAAAAGGGTCAAAATGTAATGACTTTAATGGATATTTTCTTTTTATATATATCCAAAATTGTAAACATTTAACAAAATGTTGGGCTTAATTGAATAAAAGAAAAAACAATTAAGGCTTAATCGAATATAGGGTCAAAATATAACGACTTTCCTGAATATATCCCTTTAATTAAGGATTTAAAATTGTAGGTTGTTGGTTAATATACAAAGCATATGGTGATGAGGTCTATGAACTGTGCTCATATGAACTAATGTCAGCTAATGATTGTCCAGAAAGAGATCCAAAGGACTGGTATGTTTGTTTTTCCTTTTTTTTTTCATTTTCACACTTTGGCCACACCACTATGTCCATTTGGCAAAATTGGTCCCTCAATTACAACACATTAGTTCATGTTATATCACCAATAAAACTCATCTCTTGAAAACATTATTTATTCTCCAAATTCCAAAATAGTGTTACTACAATTATCCAAATATTAGGATGTTACATTTTTGTTAATTTTCTTGTAGGGTAATCGAAGGTAGTGATGATGGAGGTGCCAGCTGGCGTCTTTTGGATGAACAAACTTCTCAAAAGTTTGACAATCGTTTTCAGCGAAAAGCTTACAAAGTAAAGTTGCAGGGATTCTTTGCAAATGCATTCAGGTATAAAAATATAAAATATATCTATTGATCCCTAAAGTATAAAGCAGATTAAGTTTTGGAAATTCTGTTAGGGCTAAATGCAATAAATAGCAACGTACTTTCATCTAATTACACATTACAGCATCTTGCTTCCATTTTTTAGTAAGGAATAGTACTTTGAAAAATAATTAGTAATACTAACAATAACAAATTAACAATAATTGATAGGGAAATCTCCAATAAAGTCCCACTATTTTGAGCCAATTTATGAAAATGTCCCAAAATTAATTTTATTTACAGAAAAAGACAACATTCCAGCTAACGTATTCAGTTTAGTGCTTTCTTCTAGTTTACCAGGTTTCCTAAATTGGAAATCTCCAATAAAGTCTAATTATTTTGGGTCTGTTTATGAAAAAGTCCTATTATTTTGTGTAAAAAATTCAACATTGGGACATTTTCATAAATTGATAAAAAATAGTGGGACTTTACTGAAAATTTCCAATCTAGGAAACCTGGTAAACCGGATGAAAGGGCTAAAATGAATATGTTAGCTGGTATTCTGTCCTTTTTTGTAAACAAATTTAATTTTGGGACTTTTTCATAAACTAGCCCAAAATAATGAGAGTTTATTGGAGATTTCCCTAATTGTTAATTGTTGATGTTATTCTTATTGGAACATTTTCATGTGTTATATTTGATCGAAATTGTCCGCTCAATTACTAATTCAAGAATGTTTAGGTTACGGTTTTTAGCAGTTCGAGATGCGCAAACAAATTCACGGTTTCAAATTGGTAGCATCGACCTATTTGCAAGTAGCAATGTGAAGTGAAATTAATAGATGCTGAAAATTAAAGTTTATTGTGTTAATGTTGTATCATAATGAAGTGAAATAGGGTTTAGAATTCAAGAATATTGTTGGGCTACTTGGAATTTAATAATTTATCAATCCATTCAACTTAAGTTTTTTAATTATTTAATGTATAAAACTTGGCTTTTTATCTGAAATATTGTATGAAATGGTAAAAGATGTGAGTTTACCACATTTAATGATAAAGATTGTCAGCTTGTTAAGTTAAAATGAATAACAAGAATTGGTTATCATTTTAGTAACTAAAACTATTCCGTAATTTAAAGTAATAATTATGTTTTGACTTGCCTATCTTTAAATAGTATATATACCAATAGCACAACAAAACCATAGAGTTTAACAATCAAAAATGAAAGTAAGACTATTACGTAAGGTTTGAGTATTCAAATGAAAACCTTGAGTATTACATGAACGTAAAATAAAATAAAATAAAATAAATCAGGTTTCCGATAAAAAAAATCAAGCGGTGAAAATCATGGTGACATTTTTTAACATAAGGTACAAGGACATGAAAGATAATCCATACATGAAATAGTCAACAGGGGCAAGTTATTTAAATAAGAAAAAGATGGTTACACGTAACCAAATATCATCAATGTTTCTTAGTCTTTTTATGTTTTAATTGTCTTGTATGGTTATAAATTAGACTTTATTTTTATCTAAACGACAAATTGTATCAAATTTTATATTCTTTTCATCATAGAGCCATATATTTATATGTTTTTATGTAAAATTCAAAGATTTAAATTTTAGATACAATATTCACATGAGAATGATCAAACAACAAATATCCAACATAGTGGGTATATTGGCCACTATACAAGACCGTAATCGTATATGGATGGAAAATATCCAATCCGACATGATATTATGAATGTTGACCATTCACATTTATATGAGAATGATCAACTACAAATATATATTGATAAATGTATTGATCATTATATGAGATAAGCTTCTTATGTTAATGATGAATAGATAATCTAATGGGATAATACAAGAATATTGATTATTCACGTGAGAATGATTGACAACAAATAACCAATCCGAAGATGGGTTTGTTGGCTGTTATACCCGATGATCATTATTAAGTGAATGACGAATATCCAACCTAATGAGCTAATATGTGGATATTGACCATTTGAGTAAGAATGACTTTTTGGAGAACGGCGCAATAAACTGATTATAAGTCAAAAGAAAAAACAGAAGAAAAAAAATGGTATTTAAAAATTTTTAATCTCCAAAAGTCATGGATCTAATTAAAAAAAAACTAGCTTAACTAAATCACAATCATACGTAGTTTAGAATGCTACATCAATGTTTGGAGACTAGTTATCCGAGCAAATAAATGTTGAAATAGCGTTCAAGGTCATAACTAAACTGGTAAGAACTTTCCATAGTCCAATAGTATTAGGTTAATTAAAAAAGATAAATAAATAGTTTATTAATTTGTCATGTAATGATAAATAAATTAGAAACTAGTTTGAAGTTAATTAGAATTCATTGGAATTAATTTAAATTAATTTGGGATTAACTAAAAGTGTAGGGACTATATATTAATTGTTCAATAGTTGGACAATAGATAATATTGGAAGGATGAGGATAGGGGACGAAATTAGAAGGATAAACCTTCTAAATTTCTTCCACCACATGAAGGGATAAGGATATAAAATTTGAATTAAAGATAAGTTGGATTACTTAATTAATTATCCTTATCTAGTTTGAAATCAAATTAGGTTTATCTCTAAGCACCATTTCAAGCTATAAATACTCCCCTCCTGGTCCTTATAATTTCGTCCCACTCATTTGGCTCTCTAAGTTCTGGAGTTTTCTCTTATGTCTCAGCAGAATCTATAATATCTCTCTAGGGTTTTATAGCGAGCTTTCTTAATTAACAAATTAATCTAATAATTTGGACTTATTGGGTATGAACCATTAGAGGTATTCTCTTTTGGGTACTACATTCCTTAGTTTGGGATTTGATCCATACAATGGTTCTTCAAGCAAATTGGTTTTGCTAAAGGTTGGTAATTTTAATCCTTCTTGTAGTTGTAATTATCATTAGGTACCATCCTTGTAGGGTTTAGAAAATGTTACTTGCCGATAATTTTTGTGTGCTTCCACTGCCATGTTTGCTATATCTAGGGTATAGAAAACTTATCAGTGGTATCAAAGCTTATGCTTAAGTGATATTTTCACATGTTTTTTTCGCTTAACATGTAAATTTCAAAAATTCATTATTGGCATGGATAAGTCGATTTTGGAGTTTTGTGATTTTAAAGTGTTTTAAATTATTTTTTTGGTAATTATTCCAAAAGTTTTATTATCCTTTAGCATTATTTGAATTTTTGAAATTATTTCCTTTTTGGTAAACTAGGAAATAGATAATTTCATAGTTTAAATTATTTTAAGACTATTAAATTAAAACTAATCATTATCATGTGTCCTCACGTGATTTGAATATTTAATTGGTAATTAATTGTTGTCATTTGATTATACATGAATAATTAAGATTAATTAGTTATTTCAATTTTGATCATATATGTGTGATTTTTTTGTTTAATAGTAATTATTAACATGTGTCCTCACATGATTAGAATTTTAAATTATGATTTAATATTATCATTTGAACACATAGGTTAATTTGAATTAATATGATTAAACAACTGGTAAATTTTAAAAGTTTAAAATATACATTATACATTATATAATAGTTTATATTGTATGTATGATTTAATTAAATACATCAACTTGGATAAGGACTAGACTCATCCATTCTAAACACTCTAAGATGGTTAGAGGAAACAACCTATAAAATTGTAGTTAAATGGGCGTCCTTTTCTATCACCGTTGTTTGTGTGGACTAATGAAGTTACCAAAAGAGTCTAAAGATGTTGATGTCAAGTTAAAAGTATTAACTTAATAACTATCCAAACAAAATTCCCGTTTAGATAAATAGGAAAAATGTGAAAATGTATGCTAATCCATGAAAACGCACATCAGTTCCTTATGGTCTATTAATGGAGCGTGTGTGGTTAATCAACACATTAATTTGAGACTGTAGGTGAAAGATGATGTGGCCGGTTTATGGTTGTTGATGGAGCGTGTGTAGTTTACCGGCACATAAATTTGAGATCGTAAATAGAACGAATGTGTCAACACGGTTTTGCATGGTTAATTCACAATCTTGTTTGTAGTCCTCGGTATCCTAGCCACAAGGGTAAGATAGCATATCCGAGATTAACAATCAACGAATCTCAAAAGATCTAGGAATTTCATAGTGATTGAAATTGGCAAAGTGTATGCCTACCTAAACTAAGTTGATGATATGATTACGACATCCCTTTTCATAGATTGAATGGTAAAATATGGATCCTAGCCTTAAACATAAATTGGGTAATTATTCTAAGGAATATATATAAGTCAACTAACTAAAATTTATCTCTCTCATAGATGTCAGGAATCAATGGTGATCTCACTCCCCTCTACCTCTTCCTCCACCACCTCTCGCCAATTCAAATTTCACTCTACTCTCGATTCTCTCTAAGGAAAAGATGATCGGTCCTAACTATCTGGACTCAATACGGAATCTGAAGATGACATTGCGTTATAAGAACAAGGAGTATGTTCTCGATAACCAAATTCTTGATATTAATGAGGAATTTGCCACCCCCGAAGAACTAGCTGCTTACCAAAAACATGTTGATGATGCTACAAAGGTGTCTTGCATCATGATATTACCCATGTACCTAGAGCTCCAAAAGACATTCGAGGATAGTTGGCCATTCGAGATGAACTTGGAACTTGCTAAAATGTTTCACAATAAGGCAAGGCAGGAGTGCTGTGAGGTTGTCAAGACCCTTATGTCATGTAGAATGAAAGATGGAGAGTCTGTTTGTTCCCATGTGTAGAAGATGCAGCGGTACTTTGAAAGACTCGACAAACTCAATGTGAACTTCAACAAGGAGTTGTCATTAATATGGTCCTGAGCTAGCTTCCTAGTTGTTATGATCAGTTCACCCTAACCTATCATTTAAACAATACAGAGACCACATTGATGCAGCTACACGGTTTGCTACAAACCGCCAAGGCGGGCATGAGAATGTCTCAGGGCCTGAATTGCTCCGTTGTTCCCGTCATGGCCATTTGACATGGTAAGGGAAAGAAAAGAAAGGCTTATTCTCAGCCCACTTGGAAAGGGAAAGCCCAGGCTGGAGAGTCGAGTCATGGGTCAAAGAGAAAGGCCGAGTATCAGATTCCCCCAGCAGTGATCTGAAGGAGGCAACATGCTTTTACTGTACACAAAAGGGCCACTAGAAAAGAAGATGCCCAAAGTATCTGCACGATATAAAGGATGGTAAAGCCAAGGTTTCTGGCTCCGCCTCATGTATGTATATGATCCAACTCAATAACATTAAAACTTCTAAATCGTAGGTCCTTGATACAGGATGTGATTTTCATATTTGCACTGATATGCAGTACCTAAAAGAAAGTACAGAGCTGAAGTGAGGAGTGGTGAACCTAACCATGGGGAATAGACGGATCGCGCCTGTTACGAAGATTAGTATTTATAAATTCACACTTGATAGTGGAGTTAGGATAGATTTATTAGATTGTTGTTCATCATCTGAAATGTCTAGAAACATAATATCTTTCCATACACTATATAGACAAGGATATCGTTATTCTTGTGATAATAATAATGGTGATATTTTGGTTTATAAAGATGGTTCCTTTATAGTCAAAGCTTATCCTTGTAATAGTGTGTATGAAACTGTTGTATGTGTGAATAACTTGAGTAATGTAATATTAAATATTGACTATTCTAATGACTTAAACAAAGTGTGCTTGTGACATTGTCGTCTTGGGAACATAAACAAGAAACGCATCACCCAACTCCAAAGGGATGGAATCTTGGAATCATTTGACTTAAAATATGATGAAACATGTTTATTATGCAAGATGACAAAATCACCTTTCTCAAGGACTTTTGAGAAAGGTGAAGGATTATTGTATATAATCCACATGGATGTGTGTAGAACCTTCATATCCACCACAAGGGACGCAAATCGCTACTACGTGACATTTATTGATGATTTCAATAGATACAATTATGTTTATCTGATTAAACATAAGTTAGACACTTTTGAAAAGTTCAAAGCATTCAAGCACGAAATAGATAATTAATTGGGCAAGAAGATAAAGATACTTCGCTCCGATAGGGGAAGAGAGTATCTTAGTATCGAGTTCAACGAATCTCTAAAGGAATGTGGAATAGTTTAACAATTGAATCCTCCTAGAACACCATAGCTTAATGGTTTTGTTAAGAGGAGAAATCAAACATTCTTCGACATGGTTCGTTCCATGATGAGTCGAGCTTCTCTTCCGATATGTTTATGGGGATATGCTTTAGTGACAGTCACACTTATATTAAGCCTTATACCAACTAAGAAGGTTTCTAAGACATCTCATGAAATGTCGAGTGGAAAGCGTCCTTCACTAGTACATATCAAGGTCTAGGGTTGTGAGATTTTCATTCAGCACGAAATCTAAGATACTCTTGAAGCCAGAGTCGAGAAGTGTCTGTTCATTGACTACCCACAAAAGTCATTTGGATATTTGTTTTACAGACCCAGTAAGAACATAGTGTTTGTGGCTCGAAGAGGAGGCCTTTGAGAAAGAGAACTTTTATCCAAAGAGGACAGTGGGAGTATAGTTGATCTTGAAGAGATTCAAGAATCAGCCAATGAGGAACCTATAGTTGACACTAGTACTCAACCAGAGGCTGAAACACCTGTTGTGCCTGTTGCCAATTTATTACCTCTTCGGACATCTAGTAGAGTTATCATGCCTCCCGAGTTCTATGGTTTTTCATATTACTATGGAAGGGGACACGTTTATTAGTAATATAGCACTGGTGTAAATTTGGAAGATCCATCTAATTACAAAGAAGCGATGGCAGGCCCTAAGGTAGCCAAATGGAAAGAGGCAATGGATGGTGAGATTCGGTCCATATACGATAACCAAGTTTGGAATTTGGTTGATCATACACCTGGTCAAAAGAAAGTGGGTTGCAATTGGATCTTCAAGAAGAAGACCGACATGTATGGGAATGTACACACGTTTAAAGCTAGGTTGGTTACAAAACGCTATACTCAAACCTAATGGATTGATTATGGTGAAACCTTTTCACCAATAGCTAAGATCAAGTCAATTGGGATGATGTTTGCCATTGCTGCCTTCTATGATTATGAAGTGTGGCAAATGGATGTTAAAACGGCTTTGCTTAACGGAAAACTTTCGGAGGATGTGTATATGACACAACTGGAAGGTTTTGAACATGCCAAGTACCCTAATAAGGTTTGCACGCTTGAAAAGTCAATCTATAGACTTAAAAAAAGTGTATCGTAGTTGGAATCTCTGCTTCCATGAAGAGGTCAAAGGGTTTGGATTTTCTAGAAGTGACGATGAGTCCTACGTGTATGTCAAAGCTAGTAGGAGTGTTGTAGTCTTTCTAATGTTGTATGTGGATGACATACTTCTTATAGGTGTAAAAGCTTGGGTTGGGAAATGTTTCACTATGAAGGATCTAGGGGATGGAACATACGTCTATTGAGACTTAGCCAAAGTACATACTTGAATAAGATATTAAAGAGGTTCAATATGCAAGACTCCAAGAAAGCGTCTCTACCGTTACATCATGGCATAAAGCTTAGTAAAGCTCAATGTGTTGCCACTAGTGATGTAGTGGACAAAATGAGTCGAGTCTCATAAGCTTGTGCTATAGGATCGATCATGTAGGACATGACATGTACTCGTCATGATATCTTATTTTCTTTGAGCATGGCGAGTCGGTATGAGGACAACCTGGTGAAAGTCATTGTACAGCATTAAAGAATATTCTTAAGTATTTGAGAAATACAAAAGAGATGTTCTTGGTTTTCGGTGGAAAATATGAACTCAAAGTGAGTGGGTACAATGATGCAAGTTTCCAAATGGATAGAGATGATAGTTGTTCACAATCTAGTTGGGTATTCTTATTGAATGGGGGTGTGGTGACATGGAAAAGTTCCAAACAAGAAACAATGGCAGACTCTACTTGTGAGTTCGAGTATATTGCAGCTAGTGAAGCTGCAAAGGAAGCGACTTGGTTATAGAACTTCATCGGTGATCTCAGAGTTGTTCCAACAATCCGAGAACCTTTTGAAATCTTCTATGATAATGAAGGTGCAGTCATATTGACTAAGGAACCTAAGTATCATGGAAGATCAAAGCACGTACTCATGAAATACCAGTATGATTGGGGACATCGTAGTGAATAGAGTATCAATGGAGGATAATCCGACTAATCCCTTCACGTAGGAGTTGAGTAAAATCAAGCACGATGAGCATGCTAAGAGCATATGTATGAGAGATGATGTTAGTTTTAGTAGTTAGTTGATAGTTGAGACATTTTGTAATAGTAATAAATTGTTATTGAATTTGGTGATTAATGAATGGAGATTTCTTTATAAGTCGATGAATTACCATTTTCAATTATTTATTATTGTGTTTCATTTTGCATGTTTAGAATCCACTTCCCGAGTATTAAAGTACTCAAACATCTACAATCAGTGACACTCCTGCAACTAAGTATTGATTTAAGACTATCATGGAGTATTAGTTGATGTCCAATAGATATTAGACATAGGCTAGTGATGCAACTAACACTCATGAGTACTTAAATGGAGATTTAGGTATTGGATAAACCCACACTTAGAGATTACTTCATGGATACAATCACGAGTAATTCTTAGATTATAATATCTTTTATTCTTTAAGCGGAGATGCATTAGTTTTAGTTTGGTTTACCTAAATTCAACCATAACTGGGAGTCATAAAAGGTATAACCATGTATGACAAGTAGACTATAGCTACTTAGTAAAAGTTCATTTGTTTCTTTTGCCTTAAATAGAAAAAAATGATATCATGGGCCCCTCGGTGATTTGATGTGGACATTATTGTGTTGGGCCTAGCTTGGACCAGATAGATGTGTTCATTCTAGTAGTATAATAAGGTCAACATAAATCGGAAATTGGGAAACATAATCTTGAACCTTGAGATTGATTATTATCCATGTCTTAGGTTCATACGATATCTTGTAGAACAAATGAATAATTGATCACTTATCTAAGGGCTGACTTTAAGAATATGATTCAGAGTTAGAAAATGGCTAAGGAAGCAGAGGATCTATAGATTAAGTGGGAGACTTGTGACCAATTGTAGTTGATGACTTGTCCAAGTGGGAGATGGCACGCCTAGGTCGTTATGTGGTCAAAAATAAAAAATAAAACCTCACCCGCAAACTAGTATAGTATAGCAAGGGTCGATCCGTGAGAGTTTGGTGGTCAATATATAGTGTCAGAATGACCAACTACGGTGTCACGCTATAGTCGGCAGTGTTTCCATCACTTCCCGAAAAACAATAAAATCGAATACCGAAAACTAAACCAAACATAAACTAAACTAAACTACTCCAAAATTTAAACCAAACTTACTTACTGATTCCAGAAAAATCAGAAACCATAAACAATCCAAATCATCCAAATAAACATTCAAACATAAACAATAGCGAAAACATGCAATATAACTTGAACCGAATGATTATTATAAACTTAAACCAAATCCTGAAGACAAGAGTTATTGACTTTGAAAATATTCAAAACTAAACTCGTCCCAACAGATTTTACAATCCAGAATCGAAGGAAACAAGCTAAAACTAAAACTAAGAATTATTAATTTTACATGCATAATCAAGATCAATATCATGTAAAGCTTCAACAGAAATAAAATCATGCTTACTTGGAAGTGTTGTCGTTGATGAAGATGAAGCCATAGTTTGATTCACTTTCTTCCCGTAATGGTGTTTTCTGATGGATAGAATTGTATCACTGATCACACTCTTATAATGGTGTTGTCATAGAGTTCTTAAATGCAAAGAACCTTTGAGTATCTTGTGACCATATGTATTCTATGTGATAAATTTAGTCAGTTACACCTTAGGGGAAAGAAAGTAGAACCACACGAAATTGGTCCCTCGAGTTACAGACTGTTGTAATATCCATCATACTACATAATTTAAGTCTAGGGACCTGATATGTCATTATGGCAAACATTATGGTACAAAATATAATCGCACCTAACATGTAATTAATATTATAAAATAGTCCTAAGGCCATACTAATCGGTTATTATCCAACATTCTCCCACTTGGCCGACTGACTATTTGTATACATGTTTTATTATATTGGCCAACTTTCATTCATCTTGTTTCATACTAACTCCAAAAGCAGAAAAGTACAGTCTAACTTATCGTTTTAGACACGGGACCCCCACCAATCATACATTGGTGCTTCATATGAAACTTTCGATTAATTTAAGCCAAATAACTTTATAGTTAAGTGGTAATGCATTATATTTGTCTATATAAAAAGTAAGTGTGCACAAATTATTAATATAGACAAATCGCATATTATGGAGGAATAATAATCAAGTACTTGAATAATAAAAACTTAGAGTTCCAATAAGGCACTATGCTATAATTACATTATATTCAGTCTAGCCATAAACCCATTTTGACGTCACGTTTGAAATATTTTGGGTGCTAGATCTTTCGTCATCGGATCCATTAGCATATTACTAGTGCTGATGTGCTTGATACAAAAAATATTATCCTCCATTGCTCTCACACGAACAATTGTTTTGTATCGAGGTAAAGCCTCATTCCACTTTGAGTATTGCTAGTGGAAAAGCTTATAGAGGAAAATTATAGCAATAAATTTTCTTTAAATGGTCTTGAAATAGAATTTAAGATCACGAGTCCAGTGATTAAATTTCTCAACAACATTCAATGGTAAGTTGCATTATACATGGCAACATATTTCACCATCATAGTTGATGTAGTTGTCAACTTTTACTTATGACTCTTCCATGACATTTGGCCGACTGATATCCTAAAGTTGTATCCCTAGGATGACTTGTCACATTTGCATTTTGAAAAGTCATAATCCAAAATCATTTCAGTTATAGGTTGTCACCTTTTTTTTCGAAACAATATTGCAATTATTAGTCCCTTGTACATATCGTAAAACTCTATTAGCAGCTTTCTAGTGATCTAGATCATAATTTGATTGGTAATGACCAAAGATGCCAATATAATAAGCGACGTGGGAACAAGTACAAACTTGTTCATATCTAAGCATCCAACTGCCGAAACATGTAGATCAACTTGATATTGTTCAACCTCTGTTCTAAGGCATTTAAATAAACCAAAACATCTCCCTTAAATATGGGAGCAACTGAGGGGAAGCATAGTTGCATGTTATATCGATTAAGTACGCAGTATGTATATGCATTGTGAGACAGTCCTAAAGTCCATTGGGTTATATCTCGGTGAACTTCTACCTATTAATAAGAGGCCTCACCAAGATCTTTCATATTGAAATGATGCGACAATAATCGTTTCGATTTGTGAAACAAAATTATAATACTACTCGCCAATAAAATGCCATCGACGTAAATGACGAGTATCATAAAGTTTCTCCCACTCATCTTGATGTATACACTTTGATCTACTTGGTTCTTAATGAAGTCGTTTTCTACATGACTTCATCGAACTTTAAGTACCATTGACACGAAGCTTGTTTCAGCCCATATATTGATATTTTGAGTTTACATACTACATGTTCTAGACCCCAGGAAGAAATCTCCTGCTTTGGTCATATCTTCATGTAGTATTTTGATGTGGCTCTAAATCAAAATGAGCTACAAGGCACATTATAATAATAAGGGAATCTTTTCGAGAAACAGGAATAAAGTTTCTTAGTAACCCTCCTTTTGTGTATACCCTTTAGCGACCAATCGAGCTTTATATTGTTCGATGTTTCCTTTCGTGTCCAATTTGGTCTTGAAGACCCACTTGCATCCGACGGGCTAGTAAACCTTTGGAAATTCAGCAAGTTCGCAAACATCATTTTTAATGGAACTAACCTCGTCCATCATAGCTATTTTATTTATTTATTTGATTGGTTATCAGTTATGGCATCACTATATGTGACAGGGTCATTCCCTATGTCAACACCGGCTTTATTTAAGTAAATGATGTTATCATCATAAATGTTATTGGGCCACCTAGATCGTTAAGATCATCTTATAGGCTGCTGAGTGTCTTGGGTCTTATTGTAAATCTCTTTAGTGGGTTTATTTTGTGGCATTTTGCTTCCCTCTATGTTTCATGAAGCATGTATTGGGTCTCATTGTCAATCTCTTTAGTGGGTTCATTTTGTGGCATTTTGCTTCCCTCTATGTTTCATGAAGCATTTCATTAGGCGTATTGTGTTAACTTGAATCTCCTAATAAAGTATTGATCGTAACGGGCACTTGATTTTATATGCCTCTTCATTAGCTTCTTGGAGATCAAAATCGCTTAACGAACCACTCCCACTAATTTTGACATCTTCAAGAAATTTAGCATGCTTTATTTCTACAACTCAGGTACTATATAACTAAGCATAAAATCGGCAACATTAAGACCTTTTAGGATATCAGATGAGGAAACAACTTACAGTTTTCATAACGAAATTTTGTGGTTGAGGATTGTAGAGTTTTGCTTCGGTCGGACAGCCCCACACCTGTTAATACCTTAAGCTTGGTTCATTCAATCCAAAAAAGCAAAAGAAGTTTTAGGAACAGACGTTGAAGGAACTCTATTCTAGATGTGGCTCTCTCTTTTTAATGACGTGGTCCATAAGAATTTGAGCAAGTTAGTGTTTACAAGCAGGCTTTGCACCATGTTCATTAAAGTTCTTTTTTTTCTGAACATTTATCTTATTCAGGAGTATTAGTCATGGTGTATTGGTTACTTATACCATGATTTTCACAAAATCAAATAAGAATGGGGTGCTTAGACGACGGCTGTATGCCTACCATAATATTCAACGCCCCTATCCGATCTTGCTATTTTTATTTTTCGGTCAAGTTGATTTTCAACAATGACGCTAAAGGTTTTACGTAATTCAGGAGATTTAGACATTTCATTCAACAAGTACACATATGTGTAACATGATTAAACAACCATAAAGGTTATATATATGATTTATGATCACTTACGTCCGCTAGAAAAGGTCCACAAATGCCGTTAATGATCAACTTTAGTAATCTTGGAGTTATTGTGGATATTCCCTTATTCCCTTTATACACTTAATGCATTTTACATAATTGAGAAGTTAAATTACAATAGAACTTCATACTTTATAAGATGTATCATCTTATTATGTGATATGTGGCCTAAGCATTAGTGCCACAACATATATAAATGAAGTCTTTGTTGGATTAGGTGTCTAAGCCATGACTAATAATTAGTATTTACCTAATTAATAGTAGCATAGTCCATTTGGGTTGCCCTCATAGCTGGAGGTTTGGTGGAAAGTTAAGTAGAGAGAAAGGGTTGATTTATTATATGACTAATAAATCAAGATATTGTTTGTTAATATATTATGAAGATAATATATTAATAAGAAATAATATTATTTGATTAATAATTAATCATAAATTAACTAGATTAATTTCTGTGGCATTAATTAGATTAATCAGGAGATCAGGGATTAAAGTCGTACAAATTCAATAGTTGAATTGCGGCACGCGGCGAGCAAACGTTTTGGCCGCGGCGCGCGTACAGATGATCCGGAAAAATGGGTTGCGGCTAGGGTTTAGCTTTGCCACTTGGTTCCCTATAAATAGGGACCCCTAGACCTCATTATCAGTTGCTCATTCTATTATTTTCTCTCTGGAATTTCGATCCATAAACCTCCCGGCTAAGGGTGTGACTTCATTTGAGGCAGGATATTTTTGCTGCTTTGCTTCTAAGAAATCTAAATGTTAGTTTTCTGGTTTTATTCTTTAGATGTCTTTATTGGCTGTTAGGTTTTGTTATATGTTCAATAGTAGAAAACATAGATCATTATAGGTTGTATGTGAACTTAGGTTATTAAGTTCATGGTTGCAGAAATCCTTTCAGTGGTATCAGAGCATTTGTTTGTTTTCTTGTTGAATGGTTATAACTGTTTTTCCTTAAATTGGGGTTTAAAGCTTATAAACCCTAATTTCATGTGGATCGACTTTTTGGATTAGGGTTTTGGAAACCCTAATTCCTCCCTTAGTGATTTTTGATTTGGCCTATTAGGGTTTTAGGAGGTTTTCTATTTTTTGGTAACTTTAATTGGTTAATTAAATGGATAACCTTAAACCCATTTATTGAAATCAAAATCTAGGGGGTTTTAGGATAGGTTTTAATTAATTTGATTAATTTGGATAAACCTATCTACATTTGAATCAATTTAATTAATTGTTAATTAAAAGATAATTCAAAGGATTTAATTAATTTTAGAATTTGCGAAAATTAAGGATTAAATCCGAGAAAAATATTTTAAATGTTTAAAATATTAAGATTTAATTATTTATAATTAATTGTTAATTAAAGGATAATTAAATCGAATCTTAAAGGTTTAAATTTAATTTTAAATTTAATAGTTAAATTGGTAAAATTAATAGATAAACCTGGAATATTTTAAAGAGTTTTAAAATACATCTTATATATGTTATTAATTGTTAATACTATATGTATAAGATAAAATTGGTCAGTCAATTCAATAGTAGGCCTCATTCACGAAGCTGATCTATAAAGTGGGTATAAGGAGGCTGCCTATAAAATGGCGGTCTAATGGGTGAACACTTTCGCCCACCGCTCGCCTGATCAGTGGAGGGTCGTTAGCCGAACAGTTTTGATAGGACCGCTTAATCATTAAAAGTATAATGATTAAAGTACTAGAACCATTTAAAAAATCCTAATCTAGTTACTTTAGAAAAAATGTGAATTTGATGCTAACCCATGAAATTGCACATTACACTTTATGAAACGTTGGTGGAGCGTGTGTGGTTTACCGGCACACCAATGGGGGTTCATAAAGAGTGGCAATGGGTGTCTCGGGTGTTATCATTGTTGATGGAGCGTGTGTGGTTTACCGGCACATCAATTTGAGATGGTAATGGACCCCGAGAGTACCAAGCTAATTTGCATGGTTATTCACACCCGATTTGTGATCCTCGGCATCCCAGTCACAAACGGTGGGACATATCTGAGATTAAACATGCTATTGAACAGTTCAATAAATCTCAAAAGAAACTAGGAATTTCATTTATAATAAGATTATATTTTCCGCGGTGGAATTGGCTGAATCGTCATTCGCCTACCTTTATAAAATTTGCAAATAGATTACGGCATCCCTCTTCTAGTTTGTAAATTGTTATAGTTGGATCCTAGCCTTATTTTATATTGGGTTATTATAAGGAACGACAAGTATCTAATTAAACTTACATTCTTTTATAGATGTCTTCTGCTGATCAATCCGCTCCCCACTCAAACTCCAGTGTTACCTCAATCCTCTCATTATGTTCCAAGGTTCAACTGAACCAGACAAAACTACAATGACTGGATTAGAAATATCAAGATGGCTCTGAGGTACGAGAACAAAGAGTATGTTCTCGATACCGAGCTTGTCGATATTGACCCTGAAACTGCTACTCCCGAGGAAATTGCCTCGTACGAAAAACATTCTGATGATGCGACCAAAGCGGCCTGCATCATGATCGCCACAATGAACCCCGAATTGCAAAGGATATACGAAGACTACTGGCCCTTTGAGATGCACAAGGAGCTTGCGGAAAAGTTCCGCAAGCAAGAGCGCATCGAGAGGTGCGAGGTGGTCAAGGACTTCACGAACAGCAAACCTAAAGATGGAGAGTCCATCTGTGCTCATGTGCAAAGAATGCAAGGTTACGTGGAGCGGCTCAGGAAGCTTGCGATACCTGTGAACGAGGAGTTGGCCGTTGACATTGTGCTTAACTCCTTGCGGAGTTCTTATGACCCGTTCAGGCTGGCTTACCATTTGAACAACAATCAGGCTAACCTGACTGAATTGCATCGTATGCTTCGGACTGCTGAGGACGGGATGAAGGGTAAAAGTGTACCCTCGGTTAATCAGCCCGTCTTAGCCATTGGAAGTGGCAAAGGAAAGAAAAGGAAGGGCCCTCCCAAGAAAAATTGGAGGGAAAAGGTTCAAATCGGGTCATCCAGCAATGGCTCGAGAACCAAGTCTTCCCACATTCCTTGTGTGGCCAACCCCGATGAAGCCAACTGTTTTTATTGCAAAGAGAAGGGCCATTGGAAGAGAAGCTGCCCCAAATACTTGCAGGATGTCAAGGATGGGAAAGTAAAGCCATCGACAGCAGGTATATACATTATCTCTAAAAACTCACCATCTTCTAATTCTTGGGTCCTTGATACATGATGTGGTTTTCACATTTGTTCTGATCTGCAGGGCCTAAAGGAAAGCAGGGAGGTGGAGCACGGTAGACTGAACCTGATCATGGGCAATAGGAGATCGTCCCCTGTTACCAAGATCGGCGTTTATAATTTAGTGCTCAGTAGTGATGTTAGCTTAGAGTTATTTAATTGTTGCTATTCGCCAGAAATGGCAAGAAACATTATTTCATTTCACGCATTGTTCAGACAAGGATTTCAATTTTCTTTTGATAATAAAATTGGTTCGATTTCTGTTTTCAAAAATGGTATTTTTATTTTTACTACTTATCCTTGTGATGGTGTGTATGAAACTGTTGAATGTGTTGACAATTTAGGACATAGTGTAAATTATATTGATTCTACTAGTGGTGTAGAAAAGGCATGCCTGTGGCATAGTCGGCTTAGGCACATCAGCAAGAAACGCATCGCCCAACTCCAAAAGGATGGAGTATTGGAATCATTCGACCTCAAGTCGGATGATGTATGCGAATCTTGTCTGTTGGGCAAGATGACTAAATCACCTTTCAAAGGGTATTTTGAAAGAGGTGAGGGTCTGCTGGACATCATTCACACGGATGTGTGTGGTCCATTCAGATCAACCACAAAGGAAGGCACGCGGTTCTACGTAACTTTTACCAACGATTTTAGTATATACGGTTACATCTACTTGATCAAGCACAAGTCGGACACCTTTGAAAAGTTCAAAGAGTTTAAGAACGAGGTAGAGAATCAATTAGGCAGGAAGATAAAGATGCTCAGGTCCGACAGAGGCGGAGAGTATCTAAGTATCGAGTTCCTAGACTATCTAAAGGAATGCGGAATAGTTTCACAGTTGACACCTCCCAGGACACCATAGTTGAACGGTGTTGCGGAGAGGCGTAACCGAACCCTGTTGGACATGGTTCGTTCCATGATGAGTCGAGCTTCACTTCCCATTCACTTCTGGGGGTATGCCTTAGAGACTGCCGCCCATATCCTCAATCTTGTCCCAACTAAGAAGGTTGCTAAAACACCTCATGAGATGTAGACGGGGAAAGTTCCCTCGTTGGCACATATCAAGGTCTGGGGTTGTGAGGCTTTCGTTAGACGAGAGACTCAAGACAAACTCGCAGACAGAAGCGAAAGGTGTTTCTTCCTTGGTTATCCTAAACAGTCCTTTGGATATCTATTCTACAGACCGAGCGAGGACGTGGTCTTTGTCGCTAGACGAGCAGTCTTTCGAGAGAGAGAGCTCATATTCAAAGAGGACAGTGGGAGTACCATTGATCTTGAAGAAATTCAAGAGCCTTCAGATGACGCAACCTTAGGAGAAACTAGCAACCAACATGAGGAAGAAGTTCCTGTTGGTCCGACTGATGTATCCTTACCTCTTAGGCGCTCCGGTAGGGTTAGCATGCCACCCGAGTTTTATGGTTTCCATATAACTGTAAGGCTTTCTGCAATATATGAACTAAAATCCTAAGTTTACATACAACCTAGAAAGGATCTATGTTTTCTATCTTTGAACATATAATAATGATTCTAACGGCTAACAGAAATTTCTAATAATGACTATCAGAAATTTCTATATAAAACAATTAATAAAAACTAACCTTTAGTTTTATTCTTGAAGCCGAGCAGCACAAGTGTCCTGCCTCAAATGAGATCACACCCAGAAGTCCAAGCAGAGGTTAACTATCTTAACCTCTTATTAAGAACGGCTCGCTATAAAACCTTAGAGAAGGATTATAGACGGCAAGGAGAGAAGAGAAATTCCAAGGAGATAATTTGGAATGGTGCAAGTTTTCAAGTGATGGGGAGAGGCTTATTTATAGTGTTCAACTTTTGAACAATTGCATTCCAGCCCCTGCACTTATAATCAATTTAGCCCCTGCACTTTTAATTAATCCCAAATTAATTCCAATTAATTCTTATTAATTCCAAACTAGTTTATCATTAATTTATTATCACATAATAAATTAACGAACTATTTATTTCTCTCTCTATTTAACCTTGATGCCGGTTGGACTACCAAGGACAACCTAAATGGACTTTGCTTCTATTAATAAGATAAATACAAATTATAAGTCATGGCTTAGACACCTAATCCAACAGTCTCCCACTTGGATAAGTCTATGACTTTAATTGTCCATTTATCTTCAGATTAATTAGCAAACTGGAGCTTCCTAGAAACTGCTGCCGAACTCTGACCTAGTCAGTTCTGTCCAAAGATAAGTGATCATATAATCCTCCGTCCAACTAGATATTTTTTCAGACTCAAGACATGGATAAAATCATTCTGGTCTGATTCACTGTTCCTCGATTTCTGATTTGTATATGACTCTTAAACTACCAATTTAGTCCCGGTTGGCCAACCATTTTAGTCAACTTCAAATTCATCGAGAGGCCTACAGATATCTGTTCCCCGTTAGGGTCAAGGAACGAATAAACTTTGACTCATATACTTATGTCTTTTACCAGACAAATTACTCACAACAACACGTTTTATAACACCGAGTTACCGATGCGTTTTCGTATTATCAATGAACAACCATCTAGTAAATCATAACTCATATGTCTTAGCTTAAAGATCAAAAGATATTATCGTCTCAATATTGCTCGTGATATAATCCATGAAGCAATCCATTGAGCGCGGGTTTATCCAATACTCAAATCTCCATTTCCAAGTACTCATGAATGTTGCAGCAATCTTATTGCAATGTCTAACTCCTTAGACAATCTACAACTAATTCATGACAGCCTTGCTTCATACTTACTCCCTAAAAGTATGAACGCCTGTGGATATTCAAATAATCCAATTATTCAGGAAATAAAACATGCAATTACAGTTTTAGTCCCTGCACCTTTAATTAATTAATTTAATCCCCAAATTAAATCCAATTAATTCTGGATTAATTCCTAATTAATTAATATAGTTTCTAATTAATATATTATCACTTTAATATATTAATAAACCATATATTTAATTCCTGTTGATTTATTAGTCCCATAATAAATCAACCTTTCTCTCTACCGAATTTTCTACCAATCCTCCAACCATGAGGGCAACCCAAATGGACTGTGCTTCTATTAATTAGGTAAATACTAATTATTAGTCATGGCTTAGACACCTAATCCAATAGTCTCCCACTTGGATAAGTCTATGACTATAATTACCGATTTAACCTCTAATTAATCAGCACTTGTAGCTTCCTAGAAACCAATGCCAAACTCTGATCTAATCAGTCCTGTCCATAGATAAGTGATCAGATGATCCTCCGTCCAACAAGATATTTTTCAGACTCAAGACATGGATAAAATCAATCTGGTCTGATTCACTGTTCCTCGATTTCCGATTTGCATATGACTCTTAGACTACCAAGTTAGTCCCAGTTGGCCAACCATTTTAGTCAACTTCAAATTCATCGAGAGGCCTACAGATATCTGTTCCCCGTTAGGGTCAAGGGACGAATAAACTTTGACTCATATACTTATGTCTTTTACCAGACAAATCACTCACAACAATACGTTTTATAACACCGAGTTACCGATGCGTTTTCGTATTATCAATGAACAACTGTCTTAGTAAATCATAACTCATATGTCTTAGCTTAAAGATCAAAAGATATTATCGTCTCAATATTGCTCGTGATGTAATCCATGAAGCAATCCATTGAGCGCGGGTTTATCCAATACTCAAATCTCCATTTCCAAGTACTCACGAATGGTGCAGCAATCCAATTGCAATGTCTAACTCCTTAGACAATCTATTACCAATTCATGACAGCCTTACTTCATACTTACTCCCTAAAAGTATGAGCGACTGAGGATATTCGAATAATCCAATTATTCAGGAAGTAAAACATGCAAAATGAAACACAATGATATATATTGACAAAATTAGTAAACCATTACTCATTAATAAATCTCTATTATTAAATCACAAAAGTCAAATACAATAACATTGTTACAAGTTTCAAAAATCTATCTAATTACAAAAACTTATATCATCTCTTAATCCAATGCTCCTAGCATGTTGATTATGCTTAATCCTACTCAGAGCCTTTGTCAAGGGATCTGCAGGATTATCTTCCGATGATACCCTCTTTACAAGGAGGTGACCTTCTTCTACCCTATGTCTGATATAGTGGTACTTTCTGTCGATATGTCTGGACTTTCCATGATCTCGCGGTTCCTTTGTCAAGGCGACCGCACCTTCGTTATCGCAGAATAGTTCCAAGGGCTCCTGAATACTCGGGACTACTCCAAGGTCACCGATAAAGTTCTTCAGCCAAGCCGCTTCCTTTGACGCTTCACTTGCTGCTATGTACTCTGATTCGCACGTAGAATCAGCCACTGTTTCTTGCTTGGAACTTTTCCAAGTAACTGCTCCACCGTTCAAAAGGAATACCCAGCCCGACTGAGACCGACCACTGTCTCTATCCGTCTGAAAACTGGCATCCGTATATCCTTCAACTCTCAAGGTATCACTGCCACCGAGGACTAACACCATGTTCTTTGTCCTTCGCAGATACTTGAGTATATTTTTCACAGCTATCCAATGCGCCCTTCCAGGGTTTCCCTGGTACCGACTGACCATGCTTAAAGCAAAATCCACGTCAGGGCGAGTACACGTCATAGCGTACATGATCGATCCTACAGCCGAAGCGTAAGGTACCCGACTCATTTCAGCTATTTCTTCGTCTGTACTCAGACTTTGAGTCTTACTCAATTTTGCATTACTTTGTATAGGTAGCTCTCCCTTCTTGGAATTTTCCATACTAAACCTCTTTAGTACCTTTTCCAAGTATGTACCCTGACTAAGTCCAATTAGTCTCTTCTTCCTATCTCTCAATATTCTTATCCCGAGAATATAGGCAGCCTCTCCTAGGTCCTTCATGGCGAAACATTTCCCAAGCCAAGCCTTGACATCTTGCAAGGTTGGAATGTCGTTTCCCATGAGCAGTATGTCATCGACATACAGCACTAGAAAGGTGACTATACTCCCACTAGCCTTGACATATATGCAGGACTCATCCTCGCTCCTAGAGAAGCCAAACTCTTTGACTTTCTCATGGAAACAAAGATTCCAGCTGCGAGAAGCTTGCTTCAATCCGTAGATTGATCTCTCAAGCTTACACACCTTATTGGGATACTTTGCATCGACAAAACCCTCTGGCTGATTCATGTAAACATCCTCAGTCAACTTTCCATTAAGGAAAGCGGTTTTGACGTCCATCTGCCAAATTTCATAGTCATGAAATGCAGCTATGGCCAGCATAATCCTAATAGACTTTATCTTGGCTACTGGTGAGAAGGTCTCGTCATAGTCAACCCCTGGGGTTTGAGTAAAGCCCTTCGCAACCAGTCTTGCCTTGAAAGTGTGTACCTTTCCGTCCATGTCGGTCTTCTTCTTGAAGATCCATTTGCACCCGACTGTCTTTCGACCCGGTACGTTGTCAACCAAGTTCCAAACTTGATTGTCATACATGGATTTGATCTCGCTATCCATGGCCTCTTTCCACTTGGCAGACTCATGGCCCGCCACTGCTACCTGGTAGTTAGCTGGTTCATCCAAATTTATCAGTGTCTTATCACTGACAAACGTGTCCCCATCCGAAGTTATATGGAACCCATAAAACTCTGGTGGCATGCTAACCCTACCGGAACGCCTAAGAGGTAAGGATACATCTGTCGGACCAACAGGAACTTCTTCTTCATGTTGGTTGCTAGTTTCTCCTAAGGTTGCGTCATCTGATGATTCTTGAATTTCTTCCAGGTCAATGGTACTCCCACTGTCCTCTTTGAATATGAGCTCTCTTTCTCGAAAGACTGCTCGTCTAGCTACAAAGACCACGTCCTCGCTCGGTCTGTAGAATAGATATCCAAAGGACTGTTTGGGATAACCAAGGAAGAAACACCTTTCGCTTCTTTCTGCGAGTTTGTCTTGAGTCTTTCGTCTAACGAAAGCCTCACAACCCCAGACTTTGATATGTGCCAACGAGGGAACTTTCCCCGTCCACATTTCATGAGGTGTTTTAGCAACTTTTTTAGTAGGGACAAGATTGAGGATATGGGCGGCTGTCTCTAAGGCATACCCCCAGAAGTGAATGGGAAGTGAAGCTCGACTCATCATGGAACGAACCATGTCCAACAGGGTTCGGTTACGCCTCTCCGCAACACCGTTCAACTGTGGTGTCCTGGGAGGTGTCAACTGCGAAACTATTCCGCATTCCTTTAGATAGTCTAGGAACTCGATACTTAGATACTCTCCGCCTCTGTCGGACCTGAGCGTCTTTATCTTCCTGCCTAATTGATTCTCTACCTCGTTCTTAAACTCTTTGAACTTTTCAAAGGTGTCTGACTTGTGCTTGATTAAGTAGATATAACCGTATCTACTAAAATCGTCAATAAAGGTTACGTAGAACCGCGTGCCATCCTTTGTGGTTGATCTGAATGGACCACACACATCCGTGTGAATGATGTCCAGCAGACCCTCACCTTTTTCAAAAGACCCTTTGAAAGGTGATTTAGTCATCTTTCCCAACAGACAAGATTCGCATACATCATCCGACCTGAGGTCGAATGATTCCAACACTCCATCCTTTTGGAGTTGGGCGATGCGTTTCTTGCTGATGTGCCCAAGTCGACTATGCCACAGACATGCCTTTTCTACACCACTAGTAGAATCAATATAATTTACACTATGTCCTAAATTGTCAACACATTCAACGATTTCATACACACCATCACAAGGATAAGCAGTAAAAATCAAAATACCATTTTTGAAAATAGAAATCAAACCAATTTTATTATCAAAAGAAAATTGAAATCCTTGTCTGAACAATGCGTGAAATGAAATAATGTTTATTGCCATTTCTAGCAAATAGCAACAATTAATTAACTCTATACTAACATCACTACTAAGCACTAAACTGTAAACGCCGATCTTGGTAACAGGGGACGATCTCCTATTGCCCATGATCAAGTTCAGTCTACCGTGCTCCACCTCCCTGCTTTCCTTTAGGCCCTGTAGATCAGAACAAATGTGAAAACCACATCCTGTATCAAGGACCCAAGAATTAGAAGATGGTGAGTTTTTAGAGATAGTGTATATACCTGCTGTCGATGGCTTTACTTTCCCATCCTTGACATCCTGCAAGTATTTGGGGCAGCTTCTCTTCCAATGGCCCTTCTCTTTGCAGTAGAAACAGTTGGCTTCATCGGGGTTGGCCACACAAGGAATCTGGGAAGACTTGGTTCTCGAGCCATTGCTTGATGACCCGACCTGAACCTTTTCCCTCCAATTTTGCTTAGGAGGGCCCTTCCTCTTCTTTCCTTTGCCACTTCCAATGGCTAGGACGGGCTGATTAACCGAGGGTACACTTTTACCCTTTATCCCGTCCTCAGCAACTCGAAGCATGCGATGCAACTCAGTCAGGTTAGCCTGATTGTTGTTCAAATGATAAGCCAGCCTGAACTGGTCATAAGAACTCGGTAGGGAGTTAAGCACTATGTCAACTGCCAACTCCTCCGGTACTGGCATCGCAAGCTTTCTAAGCCGCTCCACGTAACCTTGCATTCTTTGCACATGAGCACAGATGGACTCTCCATCTTTAGGTTTGCTGTTCGTGAAGTCCTTGACCACATCGCACCTCTCGATGCGCTCTTGCTTGCGGAACTTTTCCGCAAGCTCCTTGTGCATCTCAAAGGGCCAGTAGTCTTCGTATATCCTTTGCAATTCGGGGTTCATTGTAGTGATCATGATGCAGGCCACTTTGGTCGCATCATCAGAATGTTTTTGGTACGAGGCAATCTCCTCGGGAGTAGCAGTTTCAGAGTCAATATCGACAAGCTCGGTCTCGAGGACATACTCTTTGTTCTCGTACCTCAGAGCCATCTTGATATTTCTAATCCAGTCATTATAGTTTGTCCCATTCAATTGAACCTTGGAACACAGTGAAAAGATAGAGGGAATACTGGAGTTTGAGTGGGGAGCGGATTGATCAGCAGAAGACATCTTTAAAAGAAGGTAAGTTTAATTAGATACTTGTCGGTCCTTATAATAACCCAATATAAAATAAGGCTAGGATCCAACTATAACAATTTGCAACATAGAAGAGGGATGCCGTAATCTATAAGCAAATTTTATAAAGGTAGGCGAATGACGATTCAGCCAATTCCACCGCGGAAAAATAATCTTATTATAAATGGAATTCCTAGTTTCTTTTGAGATTTATTGAACTGTTCAATAGCATGTTTAATCTCGGATATGCCCCACCGTTTGTGACTGGGATGCCGAGGATCACAAACCGGGTGTGAATAACCATGCAAATTAGCTTGGTACTCTCGGGGTCCATTATCATCTCAAATTGATGTGCCGGTAAACCACACACGCTCCATCAACAATGATAACACCCGAGACACCTATTGCCACTCTTTATTCTCCCCCATTGGTGTGCCGGTAAACCACACACGCTCCACCAACGTTTCATAAAGTGCAATGTGCAACTTCATGGATTAGCATCAATTCACATTTTTAACCTAAAGTAACTAGATTGGGATTTTGATAATGGTTCTAGTACTTTCAAATGTATAATTATACTTTTAAGAGGCTTTAGCGGTTCCATCAAACCCGTTCGGCTAACGACACTCGACTGACCAGGAGAGCGGTGGGTGAGAATGGATACCCATTAGACTACCATTTTATAGGCAGTCGCCTTATACCCTCTTTATAAGACAGTTTTGTGAATGAGGCCTACTAACGGTAAGACTAACCAATTTATCTTATATATAAAATATTAACTATTAATTATAATATATATAAGATGTATTTTAAACTTTTAAAATATTTCTGTTTTATCTATTTAATTTTTCAAAAATTAACTCTTAATTTTAAAATTAAATTTAAACCGTTAAACGATTTAATTTATCTTTTAAATAAACAATTATAGCAATTCAATAAGAAAACAACCAACGCTCTGATACCACTGTAAGGCTTTCTGCAATATATGAACTAAAATCCTAAGTTCACATGCAACCTAGAAAGGATCTATGTTTTCTATCTTTGAACATATAATAATGATTCTAACGGCTAACAGAAATTTGTAATAACGACTAACAGAAATTTCTATATAAAACAATTAATAAAAACTAACATTTAGTTTTATTCTTGAAGCCGAGCAGCACAAGTGTCCTGCCTCAAATGAGATCACACCCAGAAGTCCAAGCAGAGGTTAACTATCTTAACCTCTTATTAAGAACGGCTCGCTATAAAACCTTAGAGAAGAATTATAGACGGCAAGGAGAGAAGAGAAATTCCAACGAGATAATTTGGAATGGTGCAAGTTTTCAAGTGATGGGGAGAGGCTTATTTATAGTGTTCAACTTTTGAACAATTGCATTCCAGCCCCTGCACTTATAATCAATTTAGCCCCTACACTTTTAATTAATCCCAAATTAATTCCAATTAATTCTGATTAATTCCAAACTAGTTTATCATTAATTTATTATCACATAATAAATTAACGAACTATTTATTTCTCTCTCTATTTAACCTTGATGCCGGTTGGACTACCAAGGGCAACCCAAATGGACTTTGCTTCTATTAATAAGATAAATACAAATTATAAGTCATGGCTTAGACACCTAATCCAACAATAACTTCGGATGGGGACACATTTGTCAGTGATAAGACACTGATAAATTTGGATAAACCAGCTAACTACCAGGAAGCAGTGGCGGGCCCTGAGTCTACCAAGTGGAAAGAGGCCATGGATAGCGAGATCAAGTCCATGTATGACAATCAAGTTTGGAACTTGGTTGACAATATACCGGGTCGAAAGACAGTCGGGTGCAAATGGATCTTCAAGAAGAAGACCGACATGGACGGAAAGGTACACACCTTCAAGGCAAGGCTGGTTGCGAACGGTTTCCAGTAGCCAAGATAAAGTCTATTTGGATAATGCTGGCCATAGCTGCGTTTCATGACTATGAAATTTGGCAGATGGACGTCAAAACCGCTTTCCTTAATGGAAAGTTGACTGAGGATGTTTACATGAGTCAGCCAGAGGGTTTTGTCGATGCAAAGTATCTCAATAAGGTGTGTAAGCTTGAGAGATCAATCTACGGATTGAAGCAAGCTTCTCGCAGCTTGAATCTTTGTTTCCATGAGAAAGTCAAAGAGTTTGGCTTCTCTAGGAGCGAGGATGAGTCCTGCGTATATGTCAAGGCTAGTGGGAGTATAGTGACCTTTCTGGTACTGTATGTTGATGACATACTGCTCATGGCAAACGACATTCCAACCTTGCAAGATATCAAGGCTTGGCTTGGGAAGTGTTTCGCCATGAAGGACCTAGGAGAGGCTGCCTATATTCTTGGGATAAGAATATTGAGAGATAGGAAAAAGAGACTAATTGGACTTAGTCAGGGTACATACTTGGAAAAGGTACTAAAGAGGTTTAGTTTGGAAAATTCCAAGAAGGGAGAGCTGCCTATCCAAAGCAATGCAAAATTGAGTAAGACTCAAAGTCCGAGTACAGACGTGGAAATAGCTGAGATGAGTCGTGTACCTTACGCTTCGGCCGTGGGGTCGATCATATACGCTATGACGTGTACTCGCCCTGACGTGGTTTTTGCTTTGAGCATGGTCAGTCGGTACCAGGGAAACCCTGGAAAGGCGCATTGGATAGCCGTAAAGAATATACTCAAGTATCTGCGAAGGACAAAGGACATAGTGTTAGTCATTGGAGGCAGTGATACCTTGAAAATTGAAGGATATACGGATGCCAGTTTTCAGACGGATAGAGACAGTGGTCGGTCTCAGTCTGGCTGGGTATTCCTTCTGAACGGAGGAGCGGTAACTTGGAAAAGTTCCATGCAAGATACGGTGGCTGATTCTACTTGTGAATCAGAGTATATAGCAGTAAGTGAAGCGTCAAAGGAAGCGGCTTGGCTGAAGAACTTCATCGGTGACCTTGGAGTAGTCCCGAGTATTCTGGAGCCCGTGGAACTGTTCTGCGATAACGAAGGTGCGGTCGCCTTGACAAAGGAACCGCGAGATCATGGAAAGTCCAGGCATATCGACTGAAAGTACCACTACATAAGGCATAAGGTAGAAGAAGGTCGCCTCGTGGTGAAGAGGGTATCATCGGAAGATAATCCTGCAGATCCCTTGACAAAGGCTCTAAGTAGGGTTAAGCATAATCAGCATACTAGGAGTATTGGATTAAGATATGATATAAAGTTTATGTAAATTAGATAGTTTTCGAAACTTGTAACAATGTGTTGTATTTGACTCTTGTGATTTAATAATAGAGATTTATTAATGAGTAATGGTTTACTACTTTTGTCAATACTTTATCATTGTGTTTCATTTTACATGTTTTACTTCCTAAATAATTGGATTATTCAAATATCCACAGTCGATTACACTTTTGGGAGTAAGTGTGAAGTAAGACTGTCATGAATTGGTAATAGATTGTCTAAGGAGTTAGACATTGCAATTGGATTGCTGCACCTTTCGTGAGTACTTGGAAATGGAGATTTGAGTATTGGATAAACCCGCGCTCAATGGATTGCTTCATGGATTTCATCACGAGCAATGTTGAGACGATAATATCTTTTGATCTTTAAGCTAAGACATATGAGTTATGATTTACTAAGCGATTGTTCATTGATAATACGAAAATGCATCGGTAACTCGGTGTTATAAAACGTATTGTTGTGAGTGATTTGTCTGGTAAAAGACATAAGTATATGAGTCGAAGCTTATTCGTCCCATGACCTTAAAGGGGAACAGATATCTGTAGGCCTCTCGATGAATTTGAAGTTGACTAAAATGGTTGGCCAACCGGGACTTAATTGGTAGTCTAAGAGTCATATGCAAATCGGATATCGAGGAACAGTGAGTCAGACCGGGATTGATTTTATCCATGTCTTGAGTTTGAAAATATCTTGTTGGACGAAGGATCATCTGATCACTTATCTATGGACAGAACTGATTAGATCAGAATTTGGCAGCGGTTTCTAGGAAGCTAAAAGTGCTGGTTAATTAGAGGTTAAATTGGTAATTATAGTCATAGACTTATCCAAGTGGGAGACTGTTGGATTAGGTGTCTAAGCCATGACTAATAATTAGTATTTACCTAATTAATAGTAACATAGTCCATTTGGGTTGCCCTCATAGCTGGAGGTTTGGTGGAAAGTTAAGTAGAGAGAAAGGGTTGATTTATTATATGACTAATAAATCAAGATATTGTTTGTTAATATATTATGAAGATAATATATTAATAAGAAATAATATTATTTGATTAATAATTAATCAGAAATTAATTGGATTAATTTCTATGGCATTAATTAGATTAATCAGGAGGTCAGGGATTAAAGTCGTACAAATTCAATAGTTGAATTGCGGCACGCGGCGAGCAAACGTTTTGGCCGCGGCGCGCGTACAGATGATCCGGAAAAATGGGCTGCGGCTAGGGTTTAGCTTTGCCACTTGGTTCCCTATAAATAGGGACCCCTAGACCTCATTATCAGTTGCTCATTCTATTATTTTCTCTCTGGAATTTCGATCCATAAACCTCCCGGCTAAGGGTGTGACTTCATTTGAGGCAGGATATTTTTGCTGCTTTGCTTCTAAGAAATCTAAATGTTAGTTTTCTGGTTTTATTCTTTAGATGTCTTTATTGGCTGTTAGGTTTTGCTATATGTTCAATAGTAGAAAACATAGATCCTTATAGGTTGCATGTGAACTTAGGTTATTTAGTTCATGGTTGCAGAAATCCTTTCAGTCTCCACTTCTCAATTCTGTTTCTTAACATTACAAGATAATAAAGATTCTTAAAAGTGGTTGTTGAGTTGTAATTTATAGAGATGTCCCTTCAAACAACAATAGCCAAACAATATGGCACTTGAAACTAATGGTTACATCATTGTATCCAAATGTAAAAGCATAACCAAAGTTCACTAATTTAGATACAAATTATAAGTTTCGCGTTATACTTAATACATAATGAGAACCATCAAGACACAAAGAATTACCACTTTTTAAAAATTAATGAAGGTGGTCCAATTACTTCTTTGTTTAAGTCTTCATTATTCCCGACTTTTATTGTTCTTTGATTTCAATCCACTTTCTAGAGTGTATAGAATCCCTATAATGATTTAGCGACGTGTATCATGGATTTAAAATCAATCCATCATGAGTAGGAACAATTATACTTAAGGACACATAAATCATAATAATTTTTTTTTGTTACATTTCGCCGCAAGCCATGAACATAGGACGGTTTTGCAAACTATGTCGTTTGTTATGACAAAACCGAAACGAGATTATTGTCAGGCTTACGTGTACTTTGACTTGTCTTTTGAACCTTAATCGAACTTTCTCCCTCGCTAATGAGTATCGTCATTCCTCTCAATGAGATCCGTGTATTATATACAAATAAGTCAGTAATCTGATTTAATGGGATATCAAGGATCAGTACACCTATTATTAACACCAAAATAATAGGTCATGTAGACACATTACTCAATTATTAGTGTCGCTTTGGCTAGACCAACAATTGAATATTATGATGTCTAAAATATTATATTACGCTACATAAATATTGTAATTACCTTTGGGTAGAAATACAACATTTATGCATATTATGCTAGAAATTCACTGCATGAGTCACTATCCAAATAGCCTTTGTGTTCCTTGAATAATAACCCAAACAGTTGCTTAATGTGGTGTTCAATCAACTCCAACGTCAAGCTTAAGCAACCTTTCTTTGGTCCACTCGTTTAAGCATGACATAAAAGTTACCACTTATCATTAAAAATTGAAATTTATAAGTTCATAAATCATTTGCCGATTTCATGACATTAACGACCAATAAGAATATCGCTTGATAATTTAATATCTAATGACGTTACTTACAAAGTAACCATTTATAATGTTAAACTGGAGACCAATTGAATCATTTGAGCTTACTTTTACAATGCTTAAAATTTGATTTGTAATAAATCTCAGTATGTTAGTATTTTGTGTATTATACGTATATCATTATTTGAGGATGCAGTAAAGCAATACGAACATTGATATTTGATAAGCACCGAGTAAGAGGATAAAAAACACAATGTTTATCCCTTTTTAATCCAACAAGAATCTCGGAGGTGAATTGTTTTGACGATAACATGTTTGTATATATATATATTTTCTTTACGTTCATAATAGATGTGAGCAATCCAACAAAAATCAAAAGGAATTAATATTATCTTCTTGTTATTACAAGCATGTATAATTTTCACATATGTTAGCAACATAAGAAAAATGCATGTAATGTTCCTTTTTTTTATCGGAAACAACGAAACCCTTTTTTTCTTTTAGTTGCATAAGATCAAACACAAATTAAAAATAAATAAATAATCAAGCAACAAATAAGTAGTCATAATTCATTCGGTGCAAAAAATTTCGGGTTCTACTTATCTATATATATTTATCTTTGTATATATTGTTTTAGTTGAAGTATAAACCAATCAAAACAAAAAAACAAAAAAACAAAAAAGAGTTGTCACAGCTCCAACGCCACTAATTCAAGTGCCATTCAAAATATAATTAATTAGAAGTTGTCAAAAGTCTAATTCATTTACATGGGTTTTCCTATTACTTTAATTTAAAAGCACCTGAGGCCCATCAAAAAGGAGTCCAGCCATTTAGTTTAAGTACTCAGTTAGAAATTTGTCAAAACCCTAAGCACTGGCGGCACCTTTGTTTTACTAGTCTGCATTTGGAGTTGCTAATTGCAGTCCATGAGCCGTGGGTGGACGGTTCTCCCCAAAGAGTCAAAGTTTTCTTATCTCAAAACATGAGCCACGGATAAAATTTTCAGAGATGAAAAGTCTTAGAGCTGCCAAAATTCAGTTTAACTTCTGTTTTTGAATAAGGTACGTATACCTTCTTTTAAAATAGAATAAAAACAAATGAATTTTCATCTTTCAAAACAGAAGTTAAATCACGAAATGGGGTTTCCTTTTCAGAACACAACACATAAACAAAACAAAACACTTCAGAAAAGTGAATACAAGAATTAGTTTTCTTGATTTATCGTTACCATTATGATCAAAAGAAAAATCCAACATATAGCGATAACCAAGTGTTCAATTTTCTCGGTTCTGGTGATGAACACAAACTGAACTAAACAAAATGAAAACTAAGATTTGAATTGAACCCGTGGCTCTGATACCACATATTAATTTTACAGGCATAATCAAGATCAATATCATGTAAAGCTTCAACAAAAATAAAATCATGCTTACTTGGAAGTGTTGTCGTTGATGAAGATGAAGCCATAGTTTGATTCATTTTCTTCCCGTAATGGTGTTTTCTGATGTTTCTGATGGATAGAATTGTATCACTGATCACACTCTTATAATGGTGTTGTCATAGAGTTCTTAAATGCAAAGAACTTTTGAGTATTTGTGACCATATGTATTCTATGTGATAAATTTAGTCAGTTACACCTTAGGGGAAAGAAATTAGAACCACACGAAATTGGTCCCTCGAGTTACAAACTGTTGTCATATCCATCATACTACATAATTTAAGTCTAGGGACCTGATATGTCATTATGGCAAACATTATGGTACAAAATATAATTGCACCTAACATGTAATTAATATTATAAAATAGTCCTAAGGCCATACTAATCGGTTATTTTCCAACAAGAATTACTAAAATAAATAAGAAAACATAAAAATACCAATTAAAGCTACCGAAATCCGAAAGCCCTAGTCAAAGAATACTAGGTTACACCCTTGGGTCGATTATTCGCTCCTGAAACTCGTCCTAGATGCCTCTATTTATAGTTGAGAATTTAAGCTAAATGTGTTGCGCATGGCTTAGAACCGCGACACGTCTTATCCATTATCCCCGCATTTCACACTTTGAATTTCAATTCACCGCCTGATATTTGATTATCCGCACGCGCATGTCTTCTATTCGCGGCGCGCATACGTCTTCGACTGAAAGATGACTTATCCAAAACTTCTTTCCTTTGTCCATGTTTGGTCCCTGTTTTTATCTTTTTCTTGCACACAAGTACTAAACACAAAAGTGAGTAATACCAATATATATCTGATATAATTTCACTAAGAATAGGGTCTAACAACGACTAAAATACTTGATATTGATAGGCGTTGTCAGGAGGCTGTTGGAATAGTGTCTAAGGTCATAAGTAAATTGGTGAGGACTTTCCATTAATAGCTGGGTCCTTTTGGGTTGTCCTCAGTAGTCCAAATGGTATTAGGTTAATTAAGAGAGAGAAATAAATAGTTTATTAATTTGTCATGTGATGATAAATTAATTAGAAACTAGTTTGTAATTAATTAGAGTTAATTGGAATTAATTTAAATTAATTAAAAGTGTAGGGACTAAATATTAATTGTTCAATAGTTGGGCAATAGTTAATATTGGAAGGATGAGGATAGGGGACGGAATTAGAAGAATAAACCTTCTACATTTCTTCCACCACATGAAGGGATAAGGAGATAAGATTTGGAATACAGATAAGTTGGATTATTTAATCAATTATCCTTATCCGGTTTGAAACCAAATCAGGGTTATCTCTAAGCACTATTGCAAGCTATAAATACTCCTCTCCTGGTCCTCGTAATTTCGTCCCACTCCTCTGGCTCTCTAAGTCTTGGAGTTGTCTCTTCTGTATTAGCAGAATTTATAATCCCTCTTTAGGGTTTTATAGCGGGTTTTCTTAATTAATAAAGTAACCTAATAATTTGGATTTATTGGGTGTGAACCATTAGAGATATTAGCTTTTAAGTACTATCTTACTTAGCTTGGGATTTGATCCACACAAGGGTTTTTCAAGCAAATTGGTTTTGTGAAAGGTTGGTAATCTAAATCCTTATTGTAGTTTTATTTATCATTAGGTAGCATCCTTGTAGGTTTTAGTAAATGTTACTTGCCTTAGATAATTTTTGTTTGTTTCTTCTATCATGTTTGTTATATCTAGGGTATAGAAAACCTATCAATAACTTCTAAGGTTGATATAGACAGAACAAGAGCATACAACTACTAGACTTCCAACTAATCATCACCGATTTTGTTAATTGCTTGCTTTCCCTTGGATCGATGCAAATAGAGGAAGGGGAGTGGGTGTTGGCGTTAACAACCTGTAGGGGAGCAGTTAGGGTTTTGATTATATCATTCGAGATGTATATAGTGACTATTAAAACCCTCCATTTATTATGTGATAAATATGCTCTTAAAACCCTTCTTACCAACAATAATAAAAGTTCAATACTCATTCTCATTAACTCTAAATTAATAAGGTCTTTAATTAACTTACCTTTATTTAACTAATAACAATTAAACCATTTATTTATTTACTTATATCGCTCTTGACAAATAAATAACAGATAACTTTTATTTTTTATTCAAGTTGATTAATAATAACATTTATACTCTATAAATAATATCTATGCGTTGCGCATAATAGAATAATGTAATAAAGTATTGACAAATATATGTTATTAAAAATAACTATGTCTTTATCATTAACTTTGAAATATTAATTGTAGACTAAGTTGTGGTAATACATTGTAATTATTATAAATAGAATGATAATGTATTTATATAGTCAAACTATATCATATTAATAGCCTCTACTCGCATGGTGTAATGAAAATAAAAAAAATGTATTTATTGATTTTACGTTATTTTTAAATACTATTATGACTAATAAATTCATACAGGCATGTTTTAGGGTTACATTATTTAATGGTATCAATATTTAAGTTGAGTTTAAATAAACTTAAGTATAGTTTTTGATTAAATATTATTTTATAATTGTTTTAAGGATTACTAAATTTAAAAATAAGTTATTTAGAAGTTTTTTAATTTTGATCATGATTATCATTTCAGGTATTTACTCATTTCTTCGAGTTAACATAACATATTTTTAATTTTATGTTATATATAACTATTATTATTTTCTACTAATTAAAATATACTAATTTGAAAAAAAAATTCTCATTATAAACAAATGATTTTTGGTCAAGTTTTTGTCAAATTGGCATTTTGATTTAAAATTTACATTTAAGGTTATTATGGTTAATCAACTTAGATAGACTTTATAAAATCGTATTATCTCAATAACATATATATGTGGGGTATACGTGAATAAAATCAAATATCTCAATAACATATATATATGTGGGGTATACGTGAATAAAATCAAATATTTTTTCAGTATTAATTTTAACATTTGTTATGGTTAGTTAATTTAGAAAATAAATTGTTTAAACATTTTTAATTTCAATCATGATTATTATTTCGAATATCAGTTATTATTTTCAAGGTAATGTATTAAATATTTTTTAGTTTAATATTATTTATAACTATTTTTATGCTTAATTACAACCGCGTCTTTTTCAAAATTTCATTAACAATAAAATTAGCTTTTGATCAATTTTTTTTTATTAACTTGACATTTCGATCTAGGGTTTTTATTTAGTAATATATATATATATATATATATATATATATATATATATATATATATATATATATATATATATATATATATATATATATATATATATATATATATATATATATATATATATATATATATATGTATATATATATGTATATATATATATATATATATATATATATATATATATATATATATGTATATATGTATGTATGTATGTATGTATGTATGTATGTATGTATGTACTATGTATGTATGTATATGTGTATATGTGTGTGTGTGTGTATATATATATATATATATATATATATATATATATATATATATATATATATATATATATATATATATATATATATATATATATATATATATATATATATATATATATATATATATATATATATATATATATATAATATGAGGTGGAATTATTTACATAATTTTGGTATTATTTTTTTAATAAAAAACGTATTGCGTTGGAAATAAAATGCGTTGGTATTGTGTAGCAAAGTCGTGTGGCTATTGCGGGGTAAAAGTCAAACACGGTCAACCAAAATGCGTGGGTATTGTGTCTGAAATAAAAGGTGTGGGTATTGCATAGGTAAAAGTTAAACATGGTTAACAATAATGCGTGGGTATTGTGTCAGAAATAAAAGATGTGGATATTGCGTAGCAAAGTCACGTTATGAGTATTGTGTTGGAAATTAAGCATGTAGGTATTGCATGGGTAAATTGCATAGGTAATGTGTGAGTACAATTCATCCACCAGCGTTTTTCTCACACCCCTCTTTCCGTGGGTATTTCATAGGTAAAGCTCCTTACCTACATAACACCCATGCAATTTTGCGTGGGTAATGCAGTAAATTTCTAGTAATCAAGGTTAAAATGTATTCCTCTATATATCCCTTTGTTTGTTTGTTCGTTTAACCTTATATACGATAACATATACACATGCATTGTTTGTGTACGTTTGGTTGTTTTACATAAATTTGACCAAAGGTAGTATAATTTGTTTTCTTTTAAGGAGAGTTCATAATCTTGCTGACTGTAGACATGCTAAATTTACAAGAACTACCCTAGATCTATAAATGGAAAATGAAGTCAAACCATTCATTTGATACCAGATGAAATATCCAAAGAAAAACTTACGACCATCCTCAATTCAATCAAACATTGGTCTCCAACCCTTACTTTTCTGTGATCGACAATTCTCATACCCTAAGGTTGCAAATCGATCATTTGTGCACCCATCGTACAAAAATTGATCCACTCTCTCAAACCATGGCTCGAGCCATGGTTATGATATGTGCATGCTATTATGCGCTTTTAACTACTACATGTGTCAACGGTCTAGGCGTGAATTGGGGTACTCAGGCATCAACAGCTTTGGATCCTAAATATGTCGTTCAGATGCTCAAAGACAATAAGATTAACAAGGTGAAGCTTTTTGATTCGGACCATTGGACCGTTAATCAGTTTGCTGGAACGGGGATCGAAGTCGTGCTTGGGATCCCTAATCTCAATCTCAAAGAATTTAGTGAGGATTTTGATGCTGTCCAAGATTACATCAAAGAGAATGTTAGCGATCATTTGCGAGATCATGGAGGTGTTAAAATCAAGTAAGACCACCTAAAATAATCATATTTAATCACTAATGTTTCTATATATGTATGTATGTATGTATGTATATTATATTATGAAAGTTAATGGAGGAATAATACAGGTACATAGCCGTTGGAAACGAACCATTCTTGAAAGCATACAAAGGAGAATACGAGAAGACCATTTTCCCAGCTCTAAAAAATGTACAAAAAGCACTCAATGAAGCTGGGCTAGGCAACAAAATCAAAGCCACCATCCCCCAAAACGCTGACGTGTACAACTCCGGTTCCCAAGGGCCATCGGCAGGAAACTTCCGACCAGAAATCAGAGACTTAATGGTTCAAATTTCAAGATTTCTCAACCAAAACAACTGCCCTTTCATGGTTAACATCTACCCTTTCCTTAGTCTCTACGAAAACGAAGATTTCCCCATTGAATTTGCTTTCTTCGACGGAGGTGCACAAGGTGTTCAGGACAGAAACATCCAGTACACTAACATGTTGGACGCCAACCTCGACACACTCACATATTCCCTTAAGAAGGCTGGAGCAAACAAAGTTAAAATCATCGTCGGAGAAATTGGGTGGCCGACAGACGGTCACAAACACGCCAACGCAAATAAGGCAAGAAGATTCTACAATGGATTACTGAAAAAGTTAGCATCGAACAAAGGAACCCCACTTCACCCAGGCTACATCGAAGTTTATCTTTTCAGTTTAACTGACGAGAATAAAAAAAGTATTGCTCCAGGATACTTCGAACGTCACTGGGGGATTTTCCGGTACGACGGTCAACCAAAATTTCCTATTGACTTCTCCGGCCAAGGTAACGAAAAGATGCCGGTTGGTGCAAAAAACGTTACGTACTTAAGTCACCAATGGTGTGTTTTGAATGATGATGTGAAAAATATGAGCAAGGTGATGGCTACTTTGGATTACGCTTGTAGTTTGGGTGATTGCACCAGCCTTGCGTATGGATCATCATGCAATAAACTCAGTGAACGCATGAATGCATCGTATGCGTTCAATATGTATTATCAGATGAATGAACAGAGTGTGGAGGCTTGTGATTTTAATAAGGTGGCAAAGATCACTAACCACAATTACTCCACCCAGGAGTGTCTTTTTCCCGTCGGAATAATGAGTGCTGCCGAGAAGAATCTAGCAGGAAGCACTATGCTTGGTTGTTTGTTGAGCTTGTTGGTGTTATTATGAAGGGTAACAACTACTAATTAACAGATAGGTGATTTAATGTTGTTTCGATAAAGTAGTAAATAGCAGTAAAATTTTGTAGATTTGGAGCGTTAGGATTAATGCAAAAAACGTTGAGCATGTCCGTATCTCACACTTTTTCCATCCACGATAAAGGTTTAGGTTTAGAGGATGAATTATTTTATGCTAAATCATATTCTGTGATACTTTTGTACTATAATCATTTACAATATAGATAATTCAAGGCAAAATAGGGTAATGAACTATAGTTTTGTACATATTTAGTCATTTTAGCTTTGTACACAATTTAATATTAATTCATCCGAACTATTCAAAACATTCCATCTTGACATGTTATTACATGTTAATGTTTTTCACAAGATTTACCATTAAACATTTTTGGTACACGATCAATCGTTAAACTATGTTATAATCATCTTCTCCAACAAATATCATCAACTCCCACCACCACTGTCCACCTCTTACCACAACCATGCACCTCCAGAAACAAACATCACATTCCATCACCACCACAACCACCTATCTCCACCATTCACCACCCACCACCATGAAACTAATTTAAAGTCAGCTTCAACATGTAACAAATCGATTCAAACATCCAATCACTTCATACTAAGATTTCAATAATGTAATTGCATCCTTGAACGGAGGTGGTTACTAGTGGTATACAATTCTAGAAGAAAGGGGTGAGAGAGGTATGTGTGTGGGGGGGGGGGGGGAGGATGGTTTTCGTGAAGTAAAACAAGAGGTGGGGGCGTATTCATCGGAGAGAAGAAGGAGGTGACTGTGCACTTTGCAATTTTTTAACAAATGAACATGTAAAATGACGTTTTCTTTCTTCTTTGGAATTATGTTGATCAAAGAAGATGACTGCGAAATTGATGTTGGCAATAAAAAATGAAAGTGATTAAATGTGTACAAGTTAGTTTAATTGTAAAGCGTGTAAAAGATCTAAGTTGAATGGTGTTTCATGAATAATAGATGTGAGTGTAATGGTGTTTCTTGATAATTAATCTAAGTTGAATGGTGTTTCATGAATAATAGATGTGAGTGTAATGGTGTTTCTTGATAATTAAACCGGCTAAACTTGCAATTGCCGGTCAAAATGGTATTTATTAAACTACAAATGTGAATTTTATGGTAAAAAATGTACAAAAAAAGGAAGTTACTAAATATGTACACAAAAAATAGTTCATCTTGCTATAACATTATTTTCGTTTAATTCAATTGTGCGAGTTTTCATCATTTCCCTAGACCAATTACTCTTGTGCAAAACAATTTTAAGCGGCAAACGGAAGCGGTTTCTAAAATAACTATTATTTTAAGATCATTTTAACAAAACCACCAAGATGATCCAATTACGTAATACAGAAAGATTATTTGACAATCATAGGATGAAAAGAAAACAACTTTTGAAGATATTGATCCCACTTCGTTTTGGGGAGTTGATGAAGATGGCAAGAGAACCCAAAAGAGGGTTCCTCTATGATGTATCCACCAACAAGAGTACGACACTAAGAATGCTAGTTCCCTTTTGTATTTGTGACTTCTTAACCCTTTAAGTGCTTAACACAAATAAGCACTAATGGAGAAGCATTTCTACACCACTTACACTTGCAAAAGGCTTCAAAAAGACATGCAAGAAAGAGGGAGAGAATGAGGAGGACAAATTTTAGTCTTAGAATGAGAAAAAAACTAGTTAGTTATTTGGTCTTACACTTTCTTATATATCCATATATAAGATCTAAGACTCATACCTCTAATAAATGACAAGTGATGGCATGCAAGAAGCATGAGTTGTGTAAGAAGGAGGTTGGCAAGCAACCTCCCCATTTCTTTGACTAATTGGCCAACAAGAGAGAGAAATAATATAGTTTCCCAAACTAGATGTACTCATGTAACTAGAAAATTGAGTGGAAACCAAAGTGTCCAAAAACTTGTATATGACTTATTAAATCACCAATTGTTATAATAACTAGTTTTTACTCTCTTGATTTATTATTTTCATAAAATAATAATTATCTCTTAATTAAATACAAGAGTTTATTATTTATTAATAATCATCTTAATAATAAATATTCAATATGTGCCAACTTGCTTAAGGTGTGACCCTATAGGATCATATGTTATTGACAAACGTCATTTACAATGATTAATCTTGAGCATATAGATCCAACAAGAGGAAGTGTGCGTGTGTGTATGTGTGTGTGTGTGCGAGTGAGTGAGTGAGAGGTCGAAAGTGTGTGTTCACTTATTAAGAAATCTTATAAAAATATAAGATAAATAGTAAAACTAATGATAATATTAAAATAAATGCTAAAAGTATATCCTTTTATATTAGACTTAACATAGTAAAACTAGTGAGTAGGAGGTAGAAAGTGTGTCCAAATTCCTACATTTACCATTATTGGAAGCTTTAACGCCACCAACCTCGTTGTTATCAGCCACAAAAATCGAGTCTATTGTCATCATTATACATTGACCTTCGTCGTCATACAACACTAACCTTGTTCTTTTTGTATTTTTTTTACTTCGACCAAACAATTCGAATAAGAGAGAGAGGGGGAGAGAGCGAGAGAGAGAGAGAGAGAGAGAGAGAGAGTGTGTGTGTGTGTGTAACAAAACTTTAGTTTTCGATGATGGTGTTTCTCAAGCCATCATCGAATACCAATATTGGTGAATCTTAGCCCATCATCGCACACCAACATTGTCAAAGGTCATACCAGTAATGGCTTACAAACCAACCAGAGGTGTTTGAGAATTCGTCAAAGAAACTCGTCGAATCTGTGTTGGCTTTCCCATGACACCTAAAGCCACCAAAACTATTTGTCGCAGGAAACTCATAAAATGAGGAACTAGGGTGATTAGTAATCTTGTCGTCGTAAAAAAAATATAGGAACCAAGTGGATTATCTTTTTTACTAAATGAGAAATCGGGAGAATTGTATTTCCATCGCAAGAAAAAATTGAGAAACAGACGGGGATGGTAAAGTGAGAAAAGGGAGAGGAAAAGAATGTAGGAAGAGATCAAGCGCTATAAATTAGAAAGAGAGAGAGAGAGTGTGTGTGTGTGTGTGTGTGTGTGAAAGAGAGAGACAGAGACAGAGACAGAGACAGAGACAGAGACAGAGACAGAGACAGAGACAGAGACAGAGACAGAGACAGAGACAGAGACAGAGACAGAGACAGAGACAGAGACAGAGACAGAGACAGAGACAGAGACAGAGACAGAGACAGAGTGTTCACTTACTAAGAAACCTTATAAAAATATAAGAGAAATAGTAAAATTAATGATGATATTAAAATAAATAATAAAAATATCCTCTTATATTAGACTTAACATAAAAGCCTAATAGTATAGCTTAGAATACAGAATGTAATAGAAAATGAAACAATAAGGGTTATTTGTGACAAACTTTTTAAAACTCGGATCGAAACTGTTACAAAGTGTCAATCAAATACTAAGGTGTTTTTTTTTTTGTGAAGATCTTATTGACCTTTTTTGTCTGCGCGGCGCAGACAGAGTGCAAACATTTTACCTCATAGACTGTTTGCGCGTCTTCTTCTTGACGCAAACTTGGAACAATATTTTCTTGAGTCTTCTAACCTCTTCTTATCCTAAAATATTACATTTTAACCTTAAAAACTATAAGTCTATTTTTTTTCAACTACATCATGCGACTTCTTATCATCTCCTAATATTAAAAAATTAAAGTCGCTTTTTATACTTGTACTTTTCAAATTCTATTTATCTGTGTAACACCATGATTATTTTTGGTAAGTATTTTCATGTTAATATTGGGATAATTAGGATTAGACATGATATCATGCGTGTTCGGATGGTTAGAATACCTTTAAGATAGAGTTTTCGTGCGAAAAACGCTAAAATCGAACAACCTGGGTCATGTAGTTTAAACCGGGTCGAGTTGCAAGATTTAAAACAATGTTTGAAACAAATTTGGACTAACCCAGGTCGTGTTAGTCAACACGGGTCTGGTTTTCAGCCGTAAAAATTCAGCATAAAGCAACAGCGTCAACCCGGGGCGGGTTTTGAAACCCCGGTCGTGCTGCATAGGAACCCGGGTCGGCTTCTGGAAACCGGGTCAGGTTTCGTGCCGACCTCACTTCTTTTTAAACGCAATTTCAGCCATTTGGGGGATTTCTTTCGAACCAAAAACGCTCCCAAGCCCTAGAAAAAACCCCCAAAGCCCTTAAAGTCGAATTGGAAGCCTAGGACTCGAGAATTTGAAGTAGGATTCGATATCTCGCTTCTTGAAGGTAAGATTCTATGTTCTAGCTTCAATTGATCAGTTGATTTGCTTGGGAAGGGTTGGTTCCAGGTGGTATTGATTACCCACCTGCAACTATAGAAGTAGTAGTATGAAATTCACGATTTGGATGTGTAGTAGAGTTGTGATTCAAACCCTAAAGCTTGCTATTGGTTATAGTTGAGTAGATAGAACTATTGAAAGTGAATACAAGGTATTCACATATGTGTGGTGTATATGTGGTATGTTGTACGTGTTGAAGGAGATAAGAAGACACCTTGGCCTACAAATTGTATCATCTGGAACATGGTAAAGCTGCTATAACCAGGTGAGTAACTCTACCTACATGTTAGATGTAACATGTTATGTGTGTATATGATGCTAGATTGATTCACAAGTATGTAAAGATTACTATGTAATATGGGTGTATCAAGTATCAGAAATAACTTGTTATTACAGGTGAGTTTTGTAGTTATATACAAGATGATACATGTGGTAGATTACATGTAAACTATGTAGACACATAAAGAAGCCTATGTGATTATATGTGTTAGAAGTTTGTGGTTACAATGCGAAGTAACCGACATTGAGTTGAGAATCTCGTATGTATCTGAAGTAAAGTTCATATATCACTAGATGAGTACTTTGTGAATAGGTACAACTAGGATATTAATGGTTTGCAAAAAGGGTATTTAGCTACCATAGAGAAGTATGCAAAATGAATATATATATATATATATATATATATATATATATATATATATATATATATATATATATATATATATATATATATATATATATATATATATATATATATATATATATATATATATATATATATATATGGTGAAATATATGTAGTATGTATACGATACTTGTGATTTTACAGGTATGCAGAGACTATTGGGTACGAGTACCTTACAGTCATGATATACGACCTCTGTGGCTAGTAGATTGGATTGTATATCCAAATATACGGCCTTTGTGGCTAGGAGATTGGATTTGATATCCAAATATACGGCCTTTGTGGCTAGGATATTGGATTTGATATCCAAATATACGGCCTCTGTGGCTAGGAGATTGGATTTGATATCCAAATATACGGCCTCTGTGGCTAGGAGATTGGATTTGATATCCAAATATACGGCCTCAGTGGCTAGAAGATTGGATTTGATATCCAAATATACGGCCTCGGTGGCTAGGAGATTGCATTTGATATCCAAATATACCGCCTCTGTGGCTAGGAGATTGGATTTGATATCCAAATATACGGCCTCTGTGGCTAGGATATTGGATTTGACATCTAACTAAACAGCCTCTGTGGCTAGAAGAATGGATTTGATATACAACTAAACAGCCTCTGTGGCTTGGAGATTGGACTCAGTGTCCAAATATAATAGCCTTTACGGATACGCGGTTGGGTTTAATTATCCGACATATTGCAGGAACCCTTGTGGTTCATAACGGCCTCGCAGCTATGCGGTTGGGTTTAATAACCTAACATATGGTAAGAACCTTTGTGAAACATATATCGACCTATGTGGCTAAGAGATGGGGCTTAATTGCGTAATATATATATGATTAAAGTCGTTGTGCTCATATTATAATAAGAGTAATGGTGACTCTTAGTGATTTGAAATCATAAAAGTTGAAGAGGAAAGAGATATAAAACCCGTATGGCTTACGATCAGAAAGGTAGTAGAATAGATGATTTCATGTGGGAAATCAGTGTGATGAAACACCATGTAGTGGCACCGAGTAGTGGTACCAAGTTTTCAGTTGGGTGTATACTCGTATTACTTGTATTGCACCGTGCTTGTTTATTAGTAGCTTTGGTATCAGTAGATACCAGTGTAACTACAGAAAGAATACTTGTAGTTATTAATAATGAAGTATAGCTGGTTTGGTATGTTTATATTAACCAGTACTTATGAGTTGTTGCAGGAGATAACTACACCCACGAGTTGGATGATATATTACATTTAAATAAGTTATTCATGCCATTGTTCTCTTACTCACTAAGCTTTGTAGCTTATGTGTGTGTGCTATATTGTGTGCAGGTTAGCAGTTGTAGCGCCCGGCTCGGATCGTGGGACGATTCTCGATGGTAACTTCTTGTAGATTCTAGAGCATACGAGTACCCAATTATACTAATTATGTTATAAATGCGAAAAATTTTATGGGTATACTCTGTGTTGAAACTGGGCGTTACAATCTGTTTTTCAAAAACACTAATTTTTTAACTAATGGTTGTGATTTTTTATCAATATTAGTTCTACAAAGTAAAAATATGGGCAATTGTTAGGTTCATGTTTATCCATTTATAAGTGTTATATATAATATTTTATTTGTATTGTTGTTTTAATAAATAATATCTCATAAAATATAAAGTCATTATTAGATAATTCATTTGAAAATCAAATAAAAAGTCATCCGCTTGTTTATTAAATATGAATCGAACATATAATATACATATATTAATTCTTAACAAAAAGATCGACTTAATTTTTAAGAATTCAAAACGAAATGAAAACAAAATAGTTGCATTTAAAATACTTGCATAAGAATTTGAGTTCTACTCTTTTAAGATTAAAAAAGCATTTTAATTTAATTATAGTTTATTTTAACACTCTGTAGACTTTGAAAAACAAACAATATTCTTGTAGACTACCGGCGTCTGATCCAGAAGGACTCTACTATCATCAAAAATATTACCACAAGTTGATGACCTTGGACATCATTCCAACATATAATTCATTATAATTCCCATGCACAATATAAACACACACATACACACACAATGATATATGTGTGTGTAGCAATCAGCAAACAAGAAACACTAAGAATCACAAGATGAAGCTTTGTAACAAGAGTACTTAAGCACCAAAATCAGAGGGGACATTTGAGATAACACCATATACACACACACCCCTCACGGTGGAGGTGTGGTGGTGGTGATGGCCACGACTAGAGCCAAGAAAAAAAGAGAAGAAGATGTTTACCTAAGCAATGCAATCGACTAAGAACTTACAGCCCTCAACGAGACTTCACACTTCACGCTATTTGTTCTTTCACCCGATCACTTCTCTCTTCACAGCTTGATAACAACACGAAAATGGCACCAGAAAGAATCACGGCTTGGAGAGGGTTCACGACACATGAGAGATCAAATTAGGGCTAGCATATTTACGTGCTTGAGATTGATGGTTGTATGGACCGTGGGAAAGAAAAAAAGAATCGAGATGCCTAAAGGCTCTCTCCCTCTCGACCATAATCAGTCAAAGCCACAACCCAAGAAAAAAATGACTTCCATGCATCTTGTAACATTCGAAAAAACCAGCCCCTAAAGTTCTCTCAATTATTTTCTTTTTTAGCTATTTGCTATTTTCTTTCCAATCTAAGTCTTCGTTTATGACATAAAACCCCCTAAAAACTCTCTTCTTCAATTCCTAGGTTTATTGTTATTATTATTATTATTATTATTATTATTATTATTATTATTATTATTATTATTATTATTATTATTATTATTATTATTTAAGCACAACTTTTATTCCACACCCAGCACAAGATTACAGAGTCTTAAAAACAACACTAACCTCCACCTAACAATACAGACCTGCGAGATGCAGGAAGACTAGAAGGGCAAAATTGTCTACAAAACTGCCATAACTACCAATTCTTTCCAAGCTTCACTTTGATACAAACTAAGCAATGAAAAGAGCGACTGGATCCATACGCCATATCATCCAGTTCCATCTAACCTTCTTAGTTCTTATACCTCGATTTCAACCAGCAAAGTGTTCTCCACTGAAAACTCGCTGACCAAGACTTCCACAAATGACTTCTTACTTTCAAACAAGATTGCATTCCTATGGTTCCACAGCTGGTACATTACCGACCAGACCACCGCTTCTCATATAACCTTCAACTCTTTCTTCCACGATTTTACACCTTTGAAGGCAATTAACTTATTCACGTCCACACATTTTTTATCTGCTATACCCCACCAGGCGAATACCCTCTCCCAGACCAAGTGTGAAACCCGACATCTAACCAACACATGATCAACAGACTCTATACCCTCGTTACACATTGGACATAGGAGTGAAGGGATGTCGATACCTCTCCGATCCAATTGAACACGAACTGGGATACTATTGTTTCTAACCCACCAAATAAAGATGCTAACCTTTTTTGGTACTAATTTTGACCAAACCGTCGGAACAACTTGTATATCTTCCCCGTCCTGCAGCTTCTCCTCCACCAACCTTCTGAGCTTTTTGACCTCAAACTCGCCATTCTTCGCTAGAATCCATTTCCACCTGTCTTTTTTTATTGTTCCGCTAAGAATCCGTTTAGAAGCGAGAGAAGATTCTTTAACTTGTCAATGGTTCTTCCCCTTAGGTTATACACCCATTCCCATCTCTACTCCCACTTGCCTTCCTCCCCTATACAACACCTATCGCTAACGAGCACCGCCTTGTTGGTTTTTAACCTAATAATCTTGGGAACTGACTAGCCAAGTAGAAATGGAACTGACTTTCCATTTCCAACTTGTTTTCCAAACGAATCCTTTCATTGAATGCCCAGCTTCTCTATTTCCAACCCGGCCTTAACTATGTTACCCCAAGTGCTACTACCACCCCCAACCTATTGAAGCCTCCATCTTTTTCGTATAGACTTCTAATAACCTTCACCCATACTCCCCTCCCCCCTTTACCTTCAACATGAAAACGCCACCACCATTTACCAAGAAAGCTTAAAATTTGGGCCCTTAATGACCCAGTGTTTAAACCACCACGATCCAAATTTCAAACCGTTTTTGACCATTTAACCCACACTAATTTCCTACCATTATCCCCCCGCCCCCCCAAAAAAACAGATTTCTCACACTTTCCAGGTTCTTAATCACACTCACGGGTGCACGAAACAGAGAGAAGAAATATGAGGAAAGAATGTCGAGTACTCATTTAACCAAGGTAAGCCTACCTCAAAAGGATAATGTGTAACGACCCAAAAATATGTTCAAATGGAAAGTAAGAAGTAAATGAATAATTAATAAGTAATTAATTATAGTTTGAGCAAAAATGGTATTTTGGTAATTTCCAATTACTATTATGAATGAAAAGAATTATATTTTCATTAAGGATGAAATATATGAACTATATTATAGTTATAAGCAAGGTTGTAAAAATCGCTTGACGGTAGCTCGACGGTCGAGTGGGATTAAGAGATTAATCGGATTAATCGGGGATTAGTCGGGGATTAATCGGGGACCCTAAATTATAAATAAATTTATTTAAAAATATATAAATATAACAAAATAGCAATGTTTGATTCATTTATTCCAATATACACATCAAAGATTATACATTTGTTTGCTTTTATTCTTTAATATTGATTTTTTTTAGTTTTCTTGAGTTATTAGAGAGTGTTTGTGTCGTTATTTAAAAATAAAAAAATAAATAATAAATTAAAAAATTAAAAAAAAATAGAAAATGACCACCAAGACCGATTAATTGGCCGCCAAGGCCGATTTTTACAACAAAACGTTAAGCTGACCGATTAGGCCTAATCGTAATCGGTTGAAAACCGCCAAGCGATTAATCGCCGATTAATTGGCCGCCAAGGCCGATTTCTGCAACACTGGTTATAAGTATGAAGTATGAAGAATGAAAAGACAAAAGTGAGTGAAGAGTGTAAATGACCAAAAAGGACATTTTCGTCATTTTGAAATATTTAACCTCATGATGAGATTTTTACATGTTAGAATGTTGTTAATGAGTAAAATAAGTTTAGAAGTGGGACAAAACTCTAAGACTTAAAAGTTCCAAGAATTAAAGAGAGTTTTGTGCCTAAAGTGAAAAGTAGGAAAGTTGAGGGACCAAATGGTCATTTCATGAAAGATATGAGGTATAAAAAGGGGATCTCTCCCTTTTCAGCCATAACCCACGTAAATTCAGAGAAAAAGGAGAGGGAGATGACGATTTTTCATAAATTCAAGAAGGTTTTGGTGCTAGCAACGTAGTATGGTCGGATTCCTTGGGCTACTAACTTATCTAAGGTAAGAATTCACTCAATTAAAGCAATTGAACCCGTTTTTAGGTTGTTTGTGGTATGAATCGATTCTTGATTTTTGGGGGAAGGTTGTTCCTAATGATCCCAAGTGTTTAAATTGTGTTTGTAGTCATCTCATGATCACTATCCAACATATGGATGGTTTAGAATCATGGTTTGATGAATTTGATTCTCATAAACCCTAGAAATTGGGGGTTTGTGGTCATAGTGTTAATTGGATGTAATTGAGTATAGGGGTGAGCAAAACCGAACCCTAAAACCAAAAAACCGACAAAACCGAAACCAAAACCGAAACAAAAACCGATGGTTTGGGTTTGATATTTTCAAAACCGAAAATTTTTGGTTTGGGTTCAGTTTCACCCCTAAAACCAACCCACTAAAACCAAACCGAACCGATTTGTATAAAAGGTTTAAAATTTATGCTTTATATATATATATATATATATATATATATATATATATATATATATATATATATATATATATATATATATATAATTTTTTCGTAATCAATACACAAGAATTAGGTAAGTCAAGTGGTTAGCGCATTGCACTTGCAACTCAGGGATGCAGGTTCGATTCCTAGTATATGCTTACGTAGTTTTTATTTTTCCAGGTTCGATTCCTGACAGTTATATGTTTCCGTAATAAGATATAAATGTATTCTGTGAAATTGAGACATGAATATCGGGTAGTTCAACTGGTTGTACGCATTCTCTTTGTTGTTTGAGGTCGCGTGTTCTACTCCTATCCCACTCACCATGTATTTTGTTTGAGGTCGCGTGTACAACCAGTTGAACTACCCGATATATCCTTGTTCACATTCTTTTCATTCTTAGGATGAGGAGTCCCACATCGACTGTGGGATGAAAGTTACATGTATCTCACCTTCTATATAATGAAGCCTCAACTTTCAGAAGAGTTGGCTTAGTCCCTCCAACCATTGGTGACAAAAAGCCCAAGTTTGAAGCATTTCGGTTTAAAACCCATGAACCCAAAACCGAACCGGGAAATAACCGAAAACCGAGAACCCAAACCGATCGGTTATGGGTTGGGTTCGGTTTTAAATTTTTAAAAACGATAAGTCGGTTTTGGGTTCGGTTTTTGGGTCAAAACCGACCCAAACCGACCCATGCTCATCCCTAATTGAATAGTTATAATGATGTTTATGGATGAAATAAACTCTTACAAGTGGTTTCCTAATGATTCCAAGCAATCAAGAATAAGTTGGAACTAAATGGTAATTGAAATTGATAACTCCATGAATGAAACCCATAGAAATGGATAATTAGAGTCATGAATTGGTAATGAATGAAGTATGTTTTGGGGTGTAAAACCCTTAATTTAGCTTCCCTTGATGGTATATATGTATATATAGAAGTTAGAAAGAAATGGACTCTTGTATTAGAATTCATGTGCATATGAGCTTCCTTAGAGCTCTTGTGACATCATATAATCATAACCATTAAGTCATGGATTAAATAAGACTTAATGGGATTAAAAATATGTTCTTGACATGTTAGAAGGTTAATATAACCTATCGGTAAAGTTTGGTTAAGTTTGGAAACAAATGGAACCAAGAAATGAACTAAAGTTGCAAAGAAAGAACAAAATTTTGGAGCTGAAAATCTGGTTTGTAGCATCTAATCGACCCGTGTGATCCTGACGCGACCCCGTGTAGATTTGGATAGTCAAGCCAAAAGTGGTTCTGCAGCGTCACACGATCCGTGTGATCCTGACACGACCCCGTGTAGAGTCCTGCAGTAAGCCTAGAAGTCCAACACGACCCCATGTAATTTTACACAACCCGTGTGACCTAAACTTGTATAATTCAGTTCTGTTATGATCCAAATTGAGTAGTTTGATCCCCTAATCATTATTGTATGTTTAATATGGTATAAAAACATGAAAATTGAGTATAGTAGGACATGGTTAAGTGGTCTTTATATTGTTAATACCTGTCATGTATTAATAAGAATGTTAATAAACTCCTTAGGTAATCAAGGAGTAAAGCTTATGAAATGGAAGGCGTAAGAGGATGGAGTAATCCTAGTTAGACTTCTCTAACTAGCCAAGGTGAGTACATGCAATTTTCACCCACTTTAAGATGTATGATTAGTATTATGAAAATATTTATGTATGTGTTCAATATGAAAAGATGATCATGTGTTAATACTTATATTATGTTGATAAGTATTAGGGCAAATAACATAAAAACCACTGTATTTTGGCCAAAATCCGGTTTAACCACTATATTTTTTTTGTTCTAAAAAACCACTAATACTTTCAAAAAAAATTCGTAAAAACCACTCATATTTTCAAAAAGATACATTGCGACCACTATAACAAATAAAAGTCAAGATTTTATGCTGCCAACTCGAAATACTTCTTACCTCCGTCACAGTCAAAATTTAGTGGATTCACTTTGACACCCTATGCATTCACAACGTGGCCGAAAAGCTGCACTTACGAATACCAAAATCACATGTAGAAAACTTTATGTATCATTTTCATTGCAATAAAGTTCCAATATTTGATTTAAATGTCGATATGAAACTTTTCACATAATATTTCGATGAAAATAATCGTTAAAAATTATAAAATAAAATGAGCAGTGGTCAATATGAATTTTTTTGAAAGTATGAGTGGTTTTTATGGAACAAAAAAAAACATATTGGTTAAACCAGAACTTTAAGCAAAGTACAATGGTTTTTATGTTATTAACCCATAAGTATTACATAGAATTAAGTAAGTGGTGTTCTATTGAGGACACCATACCATGAACGATATATGAACGATAAGAAAGAGATAAGCAATGGTATAAGAAATGGTATTTGGCTTATAGCCTTAAAATACACCGGAGTAAAGATCTTAATGACATAAACATTATGTGATATGGTAAAGAAATGATATGATATGTAATAAGCTAAATGGGGATGTAACTCTCCATAAGTAATGAGTAAGGATGTAAAGTATGTACGTTGGCATATAGCCTTACAAGGCAGTATGAATGATTTATAAGTAGTAATAGAGGTATTGGGGACATAATTCCCCGTTTTGAAACAGTATATGATGAAACGATGTAATGAGGGACACAACTCCTCATAATAGTTGTATAATGGAATGAAGTAGTAGTGTTGTTTAAAATCTATTAATATATAGCTGAGTTGTTTGAGTAGTCTTTATACAAAACTTAATTGAGTTAGTAAGGACAGTACATCTAATATTATGGAATAAATGTCCTATAATTATGGTACTGAGATGACCTGATTATGTTCATTCCTTATTGGTGCAAGAAGTATGAGAAATTATTGAATTGTGATGTATAATCTTTGAACTTGATAAAGTATGAGCCATTTATGTGAATAGTTTATATGAGTTATTTGTATTGTTATGAGTTAAAGGGAAGTTGAAATGGATAACTAAAAAGAAAGCAAAAGTAAAGTAGACCGAATCAGGATCTTACCCGCTAGAAGGGGGATCAATAAGAATCTTACCCGCGAGAAGGGGGATCAATAAGAATCTAACCCGTTTGAAGGGAGATTAACTAGGACCTTACCTGTCGGAAGGGGGGTCAAATAACACTACTGGGATGTTATTTCCTTTTGCGAACTGGTTTTCTTTAGCACGGCCTTATGGTTGGATTTGTTCTATGCCATGAAGGGAGATGAAACTAGCATGCCCTTATGGGTAGATATGTTCTATTCCGTGAAGGGAGAGGAAACTGAACACACCCTCACGCATGGATTAATTCCATTCCAAGGAGGGAAAAGAATACAAAGGTGTTTGTAAATAAATATGAATAGAAAGAAATTATGATTCATAACTGGTTCAAGTTTATATATATATATATATATATATATATATATATATATATATATATATATATATATATATATATATATATATATATATATATATATATATATATATATATATATATATATATATATATATATATATATATATATATATATATATATGAAGATATTCAGTTATACGAGTTGTGTTGTAAGTGTGATGGTACACGTAATGGCATAAGAATCCTTAAAGGGATAAATATATTAATACTAAGTATATGAAAATATATTAAAGATATATGCATGTTTGAAGAAGTCATCTATATGACTTAATAGATAATGTATGATTTATCGGTGTGTGTCTGTGTGTGTGTGTGTGTGTGTGTGTGTGTATATATATATATATATATATATATATATATATATATATATATATATATATATATATATATATATATATATATATATATATATATATATATAATATGTGGAAGGTATGAGCATTAGTAATTAATGAGTCGTTATAAAGACTCAATAAGTAGGAGTTGTTTGTGTAGCATATGTGGTAACGGTTGTGTATTCAACCAGTAGGTAAGGAGTCAATAATGTATGAGTTTTGTGACAACTAGAGTATGATGTATAATATGTATGTTTTAAATAAAATAGAGTAATAGTAAAAGTAATGTTGTGGAGTTATATTCCATAAAGCGGCGAGTAAACGATGAAGAAATTGAGAATAAGTAAATGTGAATATATTAATGAAGTTTCACAAGTAAACAATATTGAAATGAGCATTTGTATAAATATAATACAAATCCAAATTCATGTAACTCACAAGACTTTTTAGTCTTACGTATGTGTATTTTATATTCCAGGTATACAAGAATTAAAGTAGATAAAGTAAGATGATGTAATTACGAAATTCAATGTATTTGTATTCAATCATTATATTACGTATAAGCTCTGAATCACTGCTATGGTTGTATTGATTATCAGTTGTGATTATCCGGATTTTGTTATTTATAAAAAAAATCACGGGTGTCACATAATGTCTTCGCTTTCCAAGATGACATCTTGTTTTTGCACTTCTCAACTATAGCATTCCAATTTTCGTATCTATTCATATTCACACCAATCGCAAGTCCTAGGTAATTCAACGAGAATGACCCCGCCTGACAGCCCATACACTTTGCCAAATTTTCCACTTCACTATGTCTCACTCCCAACCCAAATACATTGCTTTTACTTAGATTAACTTTCAAACCTAATGCAAGGTAGAAGCACCTAAGCAACTTCAAGATGTTTTCGATGTTTATTTTATCCTATTTCCCAAAGATTATCATGTCATCTGCATATTGTAAATTGAATATTTTGACTCTATCTCTCCCCACCACCACACCTTCCACTAAGCCTTTTGCCACTCCAGCTTTATACACCTGATTCAGTCCTTCTACCGCTAAGATGAATAAAAAGGGGCCAATAAGTCACCTTGTCTAATTCCTCTAAGCATCCTGCATTCTTTTGTGGGGGGATCCATTCACTAAAACTGAGACAGTTGCAGACTCGAGACATGCCCTGATCCATTTCAACCACTATGCTCCGAATCCCATTTGATGTAACGAGTCATAGAGGAAATTACAGTTCAAGTTGTCATATGCTTTTTCTATATCTATTTTGAGAACCACACTCTTGGCTTTTTCTTTTTTGAGAAAGTTGACTGATTTGTTTGCCACTAAAACACCATCTAAGATAAACCTACCTTTGAGGAAAGTGTTTTTCTTGTCGCCTACCAGCTTACCAATCACCTTCTTAAGTCTATCCGATAGTAGTTTTGCCAATACCTTGTAGTATACTCCAATCAGACTTATAGGTCGAAAGTCTTTCAGATGCATAGTGTCAGATTTTTTTGGTATGAGAGACACAAAAGATACATTGCATCCACGACTAATCTGACCCGTCTCCCAGAACCAGTGCAAAGCATTCAATAATTCTGATTTTATGATGCTCCAGAACTTTTTGACGAATTTGAAATTGAAACCATTAGGTCTAGGGGCCTTAGAGCTGTCGCACGAACTCACCGCTGCGCACACCTCTTCTTCACCAAAGCCTTCTTCAAGAAACTTCGCATCTTCACTAGACAACTTGTTATAGTTTTCGTTGACAAAACTAGGTCTACCCGCCGCCAGAGCTGGGCTGTCAAAATACAGGTCTGGAAATACTTCACAGCCTCGCCTTTTAATACATTAGGATCCAAGGACCAACCGCCTTCAACCATCAAGCCCGAAATATTGTTCTTTTTTAGTCGGCATTTAATAGAAGTGTGTTGTCATCACCCTCAAGATCCCACCTGATCCAAGCTTTTTGTTTTGCTATTTCACTCAACATGTTCTCCTTTTCAATCCAACACTTCCTTGCCTTCATCTATTATTCACGCTCGAGATTAGATAAAATACCATTTTCTGCCTTGAGTTCCCAATCGTGAGCCTTAGCTTTTAAGTTCTCCACTTCTTTGTTTAAATCTCCAAACTTTCTAGCAGCCCACACCTTGAGGTCATATTTGACATTTTTTTAGTCTATCCCTAAAGACGCAGTCCGGATTCTTAGATATGATCGGTTTGTTCCAAGCCATTTCTACAACTGTTTCACACTCTTCATGCTCTAACCAGAAGTCAAATATCCTGAAAGGTTTCTTCCCAGAGTCGATCTTCTTCGCACTCAGCAGAATTAGACAATAATCAGAGTTTTTTCTCCCAAGAGCCAAAGCATGCAAACCGTCCCAGCATTGAAAAAAATCATTGTTCACCAAGAATCTATCCAGCTTGCTCATTTTGAAGCCGTCGGCACTCCCCTTGTAAATAGCTTCCCCCCAGATTTACCTCCAACAATTCCTCTTTTTTTATAAATTTGTTAAATCTCTCGGCATCCCTTATTTTTAAATTACACTTTAATCTTTCCGATCTCCTTCTAACCACATTGAAATCGCCAAAAAGACAATACATAGCATCCTCCGAATTCAACACCTTACTAGCTTTTCCCCACAATTCTACCTTCTTTACACTGTCCTGCGGACCGTAAATATTTACAAGGCAAACAGGTTTCTTTATCCCTAGCCACATCCTATACACTGCAAGAATACCTTCGTCCCCCATGCCTCATACGCTTTCAAAATGGACTTATCCCATATCGTGACTAAACCGCCTGAGTTTCCATTTGCGTCATATTTGGCAAACCCAAAATCACATGACCCCCACACCATTTCAACCCAATTATCATCAAGGCTAGAACTTTTTGTTTCTTGCAGTCCTACAATTACCGATTTTTCTTTCCTGATGATTTCTTTCAGCCATGATACTTTGTTCTTAGTGCCCACTCCCCTAATATTTAGTGACAGGATCTTCTTTTGATGTAGATTACAAACTAACCTTCAATACCTTTCTTTACAAAAGGGCATTCACCCTTGTAGCACCTGTCGAGACCCCATCCCCTTGTTTCTCCTCGAACCTCCAATTGAAGCCAATATGTGACCCCAATTTTTCAGAGACTGGGAATCAACTGCTTCTTCTCCAAGGTTAACATCCGACATGTCAGCAGAGTTTCGAGATTTTGAGCCTTGGCACGAGAAGTTTCATTTCAGACATGAACCCGTCCTTTCACTCCACCTACCTCTGTCGCTAAACAGGCCTCGTCTTCTACTTCTATCCCTAACAATCTTGTTGAAGAATCTCATGCTCATCCCACCTTCCCACTTTTTGGAGCTTCGACTAGCATCCTTCTCTTGACTACACGTTCTAAGATTCGACAATTTTTTGTTTCGATTTGCTTCCATATCTACCCCTATAGCGGTTTGCAGCGAATCATCCGACATTTTGGTTTCAATAGACTTCAATCCAATGTATTCGCTCAACGGGTTATCACCTTGGGCCTCCCCCTTCTTAGGCCCAGATGGAATGTATGCTGGTTTTGGGCTTTCATCACGGTCAGCCGAATTTGGATCCTGGGCCTTATCTTCCACAAGCCCACAACCCATGTCAAGAATCCTAATTGTTTGAATCTGAGACGCTTTTTTATGTATACCCACACATATAACCGCATTCCTACGCTTCCCGAAGGGTGAAATTGAAACGTGGAGACTGTTCCAATTCCCTACATGGTTGTTAAATCCTTTTTGATGAATATTCGCATCTTCATCTCTACAATCATTATTTTTCTCGTATCAGGATCTAGGTTGTCATTGGGTATTGTGTCACCCGAACCAGACTTCACCGACTGTTGGAATTCCTCCTCCACATCGAGTGGATTATCGCCGTCCATCCATGCTTCCTCCTCCGATTGACTTTCAACGGAATTGTTAACGGAAAAATCGTCGCTCCAGTCTTCCTCCTCTTCGCTTGGAGACACGCTGCTTCTATCTTCAGATTTCGTTGGTTCCTCGTCCACCTCGTCTATCCATCCTTCGTCTTTAACCATCATTAGAACTTTCCTGTTCTCGATCTTTACTAGTACTTCCTTTTCCAGAGGGAACTCGTAGCATGTTGAGATCAGGACTCTTCCCGCAACCAGGGATGTGGCAAATGCGAAATCACAGTTTTCAAATTTGATAACCGATCCCCAGATACTAGCAATTTTATGAAAATTTCTTCCAGTCTATGCATCCACTGGCAAGCCATGGAGCTTTATCCATGTTAGCCTTGATCTGACTACATAATCCGCCGACCAATACCGAATCTCCTTCATCCATTCACGGATCCCATGTTCTTTGTTGCTAACTATCCCCTCAGCCTCTCCTTTGGAGCTACATTCTAGAAGCACGTCCAAACCTCCCAAGAATCTCCATTTGCAATTTATTAGACCCAAATCGGAGAGAATTTGGTCCATGTTTTCGATCATCTCACCTTTTTTACATAGCCGATTAAGCTCGATGATAGCTTCTCCTCAAGATCTGGGTACCAATCAATTTCTACTTCTAGTCATTCTAACCTTCAATTTTTACATGCAAGTAGGGGTGTTTCAGATGGTATCAGAGTTGGGTGCACGAGGCCTGTGCGTTTTACGGGAGCGTCGAACCCCTGTAGTGGGGGGAGAAAGGGGAGGGATCCCTGATCGCACATTGACCTGATAGGTGGGAGAAATTTAAAGTCATGATGGCAGCAGATCCTGTAAGAACTCTGCAGTTAAGCATGCCTAGGTGGGAGAAATTTAAGGATGGGTGACCCCCTTGGAAGATTTTACGCTGGGTGGCCCAAAGCGGAAAATATTATAATATATGGAATTGGGGGATGTTACATAAGCATGATTCACCCATATGGTTTCAAAATGCATCATTGTTGGTCTATTTTTTGTTATCGTCTATCCTCCTTCGTTAACCACATGTAAAATGACTAATATACCCATCTTTTATCTTTTTTTTTATATTGTAATTTCATAACTCCAAGGACGGTTTCTATAAATTAGATGAAATACTCCAATATAATAGCAGCTCCCTGGATTGTTAACCATACCCCTACATTTTACCAGCATTGACAGCTCTAATGCTACTAACCTCGTTGTTATTGGCCACAAACCGAGTCTAATGCCATCATTATACGTTGACGTTTATCATTATCCAACACCAACCATTTATTTTTGCATTTTTTTACTTCCACCGAACAATTCAAATGAGAGAGAGAGAATGTGTGTAACAGAACTTTAGTTTTTCGATGATGGTGTTTCTCAAGCCATCATCGAATACCAACATTGGTGATTCTTAGCCATCATCGCACACCAACATTTTCAAAGTTCATACTAGCAATGGCTAAGCGCAAACCAACTACAGGTGCTTGAAAATTCGTCAAAGAAACTCGTTTGAATCTGTGTTGACTTTCCCACGACACCTAGAGCCACCAAAACTATTTGTCGCAGGAAACTTGTTAAATGAGGAATTAGGGTGATTAGTAATCTTGTCGCCATAAAAATATAGAAACCAAGTGGATTATCGTTTCTACTAAATGAGAAATCGGGAGATTTGTATTTCCATCGCAAGAAAAAATTGAGAAACTGACGGGGACGGTAAAGTGAGAAAAGGGAGAAGAAAAGAATGTAGGAAGAGATCAAGCGCTCTAAATAAGAGAGAAAGTGTGTGTGTGTGTGTGTTTGTGTGTGGGTATGAGAGAGAGAGAGAATGTGTGTTCACTTACTAAGAAACCTTATAAAAACATAAGACAAATAGTAATATTAATGATGATATTAGAATAAATGATAAAAAAAAATATCCTTTTATATTAGACTTAACATAAAAACCTAATAGTATAGCTTAGAATACATAATGTGATAGCAAATGAAACAATAAGGGTTATTCACGCCAAAATTTTTAAAACTTTTTAAAACTCGGATCGAAACTGTTACAAAGTGTCAATCAAAGACTAAGGTGTTGTTTTTTTTGGAGAAGATCTTATTGACCTTTTTTGTCTACGAGGCGCAGACAGAGCACAAATTATTTACCTCACAGATTGTTTGCACGTCTTCTTCTTGACGTAGACTTAGAACTATATTTTCTTGCGTCTTTTAACCTATTCTAACCCTAAAATATTACATTTTAACCTTAAAAAATAAAAGTCCATTTTTTTCAACCACATCGTGCGACTCCCACGCATCTCCTAATCTAAAAAAATTAAAGTCTCTTTTTATACTTGTACTTATCTAATTCTATTTATTTTTTTAAAAAAACACTTTGAATTATTTTAACTAATGGTTGTGATTTTTTATCAATATTAGTTCTGCAAAGTAAAAGTATGGACAACTGGTGGGTTCATGTTTATCCCCTTATAAGTGTTATATGTAATATTTTATTTGTATTGTTGTTCTAAATAAATAAAATCTCATAAAATATAAAATCATTTATTAGATAATTCATTTGAAAATCAAATAAAAAGTCATCCGATTGTTTTCATTTAAATTAGTTATGAATCTAACATATTATATGAATATATTAATTATTAACAAAAAGATCAACTTAATTTTTAAGAAATCAAAACGGAATGAAAACAAAATAGTTGCATTTAAAATACTTGCATAAGAATTTGAGTTATACTCTTTTAAGATTAAAAAATCAATTTAATTTAATTTCAGTTTATTCTAACAGTTTGTAGACTTTGAAAAACAAACAATATTCTTACAAACTACCGACGTCTGATCTAGATCTTTACCTCTTAAAAAACAAACAACACCTAAATATAGTTTAATATAAAAAATGATATGAAAAGAAATGTTAGAAATTGGGTAGGATTTGAGTGGAGATCTGGATACCCCTTGGATTGTGTGAACACTTTCTGAACTTATATTTCTACCTTATGCCCAGGTTACAAGAAATTCAGCCTAGGTAATCCCAAGGGGACACTTACGAATCTAGGCACGGAAAACATAAGCCAATTTGCTATAGAATCTGAGTTCATATGAGAAAACGAGAGCTAAAAGGTGTATCTGAATTCAAAGAGGAGAGCCGTATTTATAATAAACAAGTGATAGGGTTATGTCTAGGGTTAGCTGTCATGGGCTTTAGGGTTGCCATCATCGGTTTCTTTGGGAACAAGTCACAAATTAATGAGAAATCGATGGTTTCCAAAATTGACGAAATTAATCAGTTTTACCATAATCACCCTCAAGGATTACGATTTTCTACTATGTACCCACTTGGGACCCCAGCCAGGGGCCCTGCCCCTGGAGCCCTGCTAGGGGCGCTGTCCCTAGACCCCGCCAAAGGGGCCCTGCCCCTTTGGAAACCCCGAACCTGGGGGCACTGCCTCAGACCCCCGACTTGTCGTCGAACCGGCTATTTTGTTCGATCTTATACATGTGTGCACTCCGCATATACCCGAACATATATTAGAGTACAAACTAAATAGCCCATTAGCTCATATTTTAGTTCCAATTACATAAAATGAATCGGTGACACTAAAATCACCAACAATCCTTCCCCATTTTAGTGTAACCAAAGAACAAACATAACTTTATCAAAACAAACCAAACCAGTACATAAATGAAAATGTCGAAACGATTGAATTTCCACTTAGTATAATACATTTACAAATACTCGAGAATCAGGGTGTTCTAAGAATTGAACCCATCAACCCATTTGAATACCAGAAGGTAAAATACATACTAGTTAATTGATCTTTCTAGCAAAATACAATTTAACACTATTATAAAGTCGTGTGTCCTAATCCTCTCATGATCGTATCAAGGCCAAGTCCACAACCTCTTGAAGTGAGGCTACACTTCACAATCACATAGGTAACTCCTTTCCATGTGTCTGCACATACATTTAATCAAAGGAATTATTAAGAAGTTAAACTTCAACATGGTCAAATGCAGAACCGAACACATTACCTGTGATGAATACTTCATGTGTTCCAATCTATAAGTGTGAACTTTGAAGGGTTTTCTATGCAATCAATGAACAAATAATTCCTATGGTTCACATGCAACCCTAATATGATCTATGTTTTCTTCTATGAAGATAATAAACGAAAACCTAAAGGGAACATTTATTTCTAAAGATCAAAACTAAGAAAACCAACCTTTTGATCTTATGATCCTTGAAACTAGCAGCACAAGTGTCCTGCCTCAATTGGTGTCACACCCAAAGCACTAGAGAAGACAATCCAGCAGAGTAATCTTGGTTGAAAGTGGCGCAGGTTTTAGGTGGCCAGGTGCCTCCTTTTATAGCCTCCAAGGGTTACAGCTGAAACCCTAAGGAGCCTCCAAATGGGCAAGCCTGCTGACTAAATGGACCAAGCCTTTTCTAAAACCTAATAGGGTTTCGCCAACCATGGAGAATCCTTCCATGGTGGCGCCACTTTTGGCCCCTGTCCACTGGCCAGTTATTTATTCATCTATTAAATAAATACAAACCAGTCCCTGCACTTTTAATTAATTTATTTAATCACAGAATTAAATCCAATTAATTCTAGATTAAATATTAATTAATTATTATAGTTTCTAATTAATATATTAACACTTAAATATATTAATAAACCATTTAATTAATTCTATTTATTTATTAAACAATTAATAAATCAACCTTTTACTCTACTGAACTCTATCCTAACCTCCAACTATAAGGGCAACCCAAATGGACTTTGCTTCAATTAACAAGATAAATATAAATATAAAGTCATGGCTTAGAAACCTAATCCAACAGTCTCCCACTTGGATAAGTCTATGACTTTAATTTATCTTCTGATTAATAAACAACCTGCAGCTTCCAAGAAACTGCTGCCGAACTCTGACCCAGTCAGTTCTGTCCATAGATAAGTGATCATATGATCCTTCGTCCAACAAGATATTTTCAGACACGGGACATGGATTGAGATCAATCTCTGTCCGATACTCTGTTTCCCGATTTTCGATTCTGCTTATGACTTTCGGACTTCAAATTGAACACATCAGTTTAGTCCAGGCTGGCCAGCACTTTAGTCAACTTCAAAATCATCGAGCGGCCTAAAGCTATCTGTTTCCCATCAGGGTCAAGGAACGAATAAGCTTTGACTCATATGCTTGTGTCTTTTACTTATCAAATTGTACACAACAATGCGTTTTATAACATCGAGTTACCGATGCATTTACGTATTATCAATGCACAACTGACTTGCAAATGTCAACTCATATGTCTCCGCTTTAAGATCATAAGATATTATCGTCTCAACATTGCTCGTGATGTAATCCATGAAGCAATCTATTGAGCGCGGGTTTATCCAATACTCAAATCTCTATTTCTAAGTACTCGTGAACGTCGTAGCAGTCTTACTGCAATGTCTAACTCCTTAGACAATCTACAAACCAATTCACGACAGTCTTCGTTCATACTTACTCCCGAAAAGTATGAGCCACTGTGGACCTTTGAATAATCAAACTATTCGGGAAGTGAAACATGCAAAAACGAAAGTTAAAATCTGACTGGTAGCTACTCTTGCCTAATTACCAAGTCTCCACGAGGTAATCACCAAGTCGGATTTTTTTTATAAAACTATTATCGGTTTCTAGATTCTATTTTAAACTTTTAATTCATGTTATGTATCTATGTCTGGGTGACCTTTCAGTCTTTCTATGTATCCAAATGTCATACATTTATACACTTTATCCGATCGGATATCCTTCCGATGATATTTCAATTTTGGTCATACCGTCATTCTCACTAACAACTCCATTCTATGTACTGTGACTTTCCATGGTTCTCGGGATCTTTAGTCCACATGACTGCACCCTAAGACTATTTCGAGGTGTTACGATGTGCCGGTGACCCACACGCGCTCCATCGGAATGCCAACGAAACTCTTTAACCATTAAGTCCTTTTACTATTTGAAACTCTTTTCAAATTACTATTAACATTCACCTTAATCATTTTCCAATGATTCCTCACGTATGTACAGAATCCATTAAGTATTCCCAGCCAGGTCATATCTTGAATCTGACTCATTATGCTCTAAGCATTAAGTCATCAGGACATGTTCATGACACTTCTCATGCATCTAGGATCATGTTTACTGTGGCTAGGTCTATACTGATGACAACATCTATCTGATAGATGTCTATGGATTATGTGAGTATGCTGCACCTTTTATATCTCTCATGCCAAATCATCACACTTTGCAATGACAGGAAACTCCTTTCCTGAGCTATGCATCTTGAGTCTCATCAAGATCATCTTGGCAGAGTTTCGATCTATCTCATAGGCGTTTATAACCACCTGAGCATGCCGTATCTTTATTAAGTCTTTCATAGCGATCCATCTCTTAACACCAAGTCATTACACTTTGTAATGAAAAGAGACGTTTCCTAGAAACAGTATGTAACACACATATTGAGATAGATAACAGCAATACTCCCACTGGCTTTGACACGGTTATGGACTATTCACAAAATCTAGAGCTTATGGCACATTTTGAGAATCCAAACCTTTCTGACATCTTAATGGATATCTTTCAGCCCTTTCTCAAAATCCAATCCTTTGGCATATTTTGAGAATCTGAATATCCTTTCTTGCGAGATGCCCATGGTGTAATCCCGGGCCCACGTACCTTTATATTGGCATACTCTTTGTGAGTCCCCATTAGTGTGCCGGAGATCCACACGCGCTCCACTAACGACTTACATTATGCAGTATCCTTTCAGATTTCATCTTCTATTGAGAGTGCTTCTCTCGGAGTCAATTACTTGACTCTGAGTATCGTCTCACTCAACCAGATGTTCTGAAGGTATGTTTCTGTCCATGTTGGTTTCCTTTGATGATTACCAAAGGGTTTCTATGCAATCAATGAACACAAAAATACCTAAGGTTCACATGCAACCCTAATATTGATCTATGTTTTCTTCTATGAAGATTAGAACTAAGAACCTAAAGGATACAATTCAATTCTAAAGAAGAATTAAGAAAACCAACCTTTGATCTTATGATCCTTTTAAGCAGTAGCAAAAGTATCCTGCCTCAAATGCAAGTCACACCCAAGGGATGGAAGAATCAGTCCAGCAGAGTGAATCCAGAGAGAAGATGGCGTGAATATGAGGTGCCAGGGGGTTCCTTTTATAGCCTCCTAGGGTTACACCTGAAACCCTAAGGAGCCTCCAACTGGACAAGGCTTTTGACCACTTAGACCAGGCTTACCAAAACCCTAATTAGGGTTTCGCCAAACCCTGGAGGAGCCTCCAGGTTGGCGCCACTTTTGGTCCCTGGTTTTACCTGGCCAGTTATTCAACTATTGAATAAATGCCAAACCAGTCCCTGCACCTTTTAATTAATTAATTTAATCTCCAAATTAAATCCAATTAATTCTAGATTAAATCTCAATTAATTAATATAGTTTCTAATTAATATATTAACACTTAAATATATTAATAAACCATATACTTAATTTCTATTGATTTATTATACAATTAATAAATCAACTATTCTCTCTACTAAACTATATATCTATCCTCCACCAATGAGGGCATCCTAAATGGACTTTGCTTTTAATCATAAGATAAAATACAATTACAAGTCATGGCTTAGACACCTAATCCAACAGTCTCCCACTTGGATAAGTCTATGACTTTAATTGTCTGAACTCTGACCCAGTCAGTTCTGTCCAAAGATAAGTGATTTGATGATCCTCCGTCCAACAGTATATTTTTAGACTCAAGACATGGATTAACATCAATCTTGGTCTGACACTCTGTTTCTCGATTTCTGATTTACATATGACTTTAGAGACTACTAATTAAACACATTAATTAAGTCCCAGTTGGCCAACACTTTCAGTCAACTTCTAAATCATCGAGAGGCCTACAAATATCTGTTTCCCATCGGGTCATGGGACAAATAAGTTTCGACTCATATGTCCATAACTTTTGCGGGTCCAAATACATACAACAATGCGTTTTATAGCACCGAGTTACTGGCGCGATTTCGTATTGTCAATAAGCACTTGTATCTCAAATAATAGATCATATCTCTCCACTTAAAGATCACCGGATATTATCGTTTTGACATTGCTCGTGATATAATCCATGAAGCAATCTGTTAAGCGCGGGTTTATCCAATACTCAAATCTCTATTTCTAAGTACTCATGAACGTTGCAGCAGTCTTATTGCAATGTCTAACTCTTTAGATAGTCTGCAACCAATTCACGACAGTCTTAGTTCATACTTACTTCCTAACAGTATGATCGACTGTGGAGTTTTAAATAATCCAATTATTAAGAAAGTTAAACATGCAAATACAGAAACACAGAAATAAACAATTGACAAAGGCAGTAACAATACTCATTTATAAATCTCTATTATAAAATCACCGAGTCAATTACATTTATACTGTTACAAGTTTCTAATCTATCTAATTACTAAAACTAACATCATCCTTCAATCCAATGCTCCGAGCATGCTGATTGTGCTTGATCCTATTCAGAGCCTTAGTCAAAGGATCTGCAGGATTGTCCTCGGATGATACTCGCTTAACCAGTAAGTGCCCTTCTTCTATTTGATGTCGAATGTAGTGGTACTTTCTTTCGATATGCCTAGACTTTCCATGGTCTCGCGGTTCCTTTGCCAAGGCGACCGCTCCTTCATTATCGCAGAAAAGTTCCACCGGCTCCTGAATGCTCGGGACAACTCCAAGATCCCCGATGAAATTCTTCAGCCAAGCCGCCTCCTTAGACGCTTCACTCGCTGCGATGTACTCTGATTCGCATGTTGAATCAGCCACCGTTTCCTGCTTGGAACTTTTCCAAGTGACCGCTCCACCGTTCAAAAGAAATACCAAGCCCGACTGGGACCGTCCACTGTCCCTATCTGTCTGGAAATTGGCATCTGTATATCTACTCACTTTTAACTCATCACTGCCACCAAGGACTAATACCATATTCTTTGTCCTTCGCAGATACTTGAGTATGTTCTTGACTGCAATCCAATGTGCTTTTCCAGGATTACCCTGGTACCGACTAACCATGCTTAGTGCATAGGATACGTCGGGACGAGTATATGTCATAGCATACATGATCGACCCTACTGCCGAAGCATAAGGTACCCGACTCATTTCAGCTATTTCCTGATCGGTACTCAGACTTTGAGTCTTACTCAATTTAACACCACTTAGGAGTGGTAACTCTCCCTTTTTGGAATTTTCCATGTTAAACCTCTTTAACACCTTTTCCAAATATGTACACTGGCTTAGGCCTATCAATTTTCTTTTTCTATCTCTAAGTATTCTTATCCCGAGAATATAAGCAACTTCCCCTAGGTCTTTGATGTCGAAACACTTCCCGAGCCAAGCCTTAACATTCTGCAAGGTCGGAATGTCGTTTCCCATGAGCAGTATGTCATCAACATACAGCACCAGGAAAGTGACTATACTCCCACTAGCCTTGACATATACACAGGACTCATCTTCACTCCTAGAGAAACCAAACTCTTTGACTTTCTCATGGAAGCAAAGATTCCAACTGCGAGATGCTTGCTTCAACCCGTAGATTGATCTTTCAAGCTTACATACTTTATCAGGGTGCTTAGTGTCTACAAAACCTTCTGGCTGACTCATGTAAACATCTTCAGTCAGTTTCCCGTTAAGGAAAGCGATTTTGACATCCATCTGCCAGATTTCATAATCATGAAACGCAGCTATGGCAAGCATTATCCTGATTGACTTAATCTTGGCTACTGGTGAGAAGGTTTCATCATAGTCAACCCCCGGGGTTTGAGTGAATCCCTTCGCAACCAGCCGAGCTTTATAAGTATGCACTTTTCCATCCATGTCAGTCTTCTTTTTGAAGATCCACTTGCATCCGACTGTCTTTCGACCCGGTACATTGTCAACCAAGTTCCAAACTTGATTGTCATACATGGACTTTATCTCGCTGTCCATTGCCTCTTTCCATTTCGCAGACTCGGGGCCTGCCACTGCTTCATGGTAGTTAGCTGGCTCATCCAAATTAGTCAATGTACGATCACTGACTAACGTGTCTCCATCCGAAGTAATATGGAAACCATAGAACTCGGGCGGCATGCTAACTCTACCTGAGCGCCTAAGGGGCAACGAAATATCGGTGGGTCTAACAGGAACTTCTTCCTCATGTTGGTTGCTAGTTTCGTCCAAGGTTGTTTCATCGGGCGTCTCCTAAATTTCTTCAAGATCGATCGTACTCCCACTGTCCTCTTTGGATATGAGTTCTCTCTCTCGAAAGAACCCCCGTCTTGCTACAAAGACCACGTCCTCGCTCGGTCTGTAGAACAAGTATCCAAAAGACTGCTTTGGGTATCCGATGAAGTAACACCTCTCACTTCTTTCTGCGAGCTTATCTGAAGTATCTCGTCTTACGAATGCTTCACAGCCCCAGACTTTGATGTGTACCAACGAGGGAACTTTCCCCGTCCACATCTCGTGCGGTGTTTTCGCAACCTTCTTGGTTGGGACAAGATTTAGGATATGGGTGGCAGTCTCTAAGGCATACCCCCAGAAATGGATTGGAAGTGAGGCTCGACTCATCATGGAACGAACCATGTCCAACAAGGTTCGGTTTCGTCTCTCTGCAACACCATTTAGCTGAGGTGTTCTTGGAGGCGACAACTGTGAAACAATTCCACATTCCTTGAGGTAATCGAGAAACTCGATACTAAGATACTCACCACCTCTGTTGGATCTAAGCATCTTTATCTTTCTGCCCAATTGATTTTCCGCTTCATTCTTAAACTCTTTGAACTTTTCAAAGGTATCCGACTTATTCTTGATTAAGTAGACATACCCATATCTACTAAAATTGTCGGTAAAGGTCACATAGAACCGCGTGCCATCTTTAGTGGTTGTTCTGAAGGGACTACACACATCTGTGTGTATGATATCCAACAGACCTTCACCTCTTTCAAAGGAACCTTTGAATGGTGATTTTGTCATCTTGCCAAGTAAGCAAGATTCACATACATCATCCGACCCGAGGTCGAATGATTCCAACACTCCATCCTTTTGGAGTTGGGCGATGCGTTTCTTGTTTATATGGCTAAGGCGACAATGCCACAGACATACCTTTTCTATACCGCTTGAAGCATCAATAGCTAATACATTTTTACCATAATTATCAATACACATAATAGATTCATAAACACCATCACAAGGCATATCATTAAATATAAAAACATCATTTTTGAAAACTGAAATTGAACCATTCAATTTATTAAACTCATAATAAAAGCCTTGTCTAAATAGTGCATGAAAAGAAATTATGTTCTTTGCCATATCTGGCGCATAGCAACAATTATGTAAATCTAATCTAACTCCACTGCTCAGCATCAGTCCATAAACACCAATCTTGGTAACAGGTGACGTTCGCCTATTGCCCATGACCAGGTTCAGTCTGCCATGCTCCAGTTCCCTACTTTCCTCTAGGCCCTGCAAATCAGAACAGATGTGAAAACCACATCCTGTATCAAGGACCCATGAACGGGAAAAATATGAGTTATTAGATATAGAATATGTACCTGCCTGTGACGGTTTCACTATACCGTCCTTGACATCATGTAGATACGTGGGGCAGCTCCTCTTCCAATGACCCTTCTGCTTGCAGTAAAAGCAGTCGGCCTCTTTGGGGTTCCGAACATGTGGAATTCCGGAAGACTTACCTTTCGGGGCACCGCTAGATGACCCGACGTGAGTCTTTTCCCTCCAGTTTTGCTTAGGAGGGCCTTTCCGTTTCTTTCCCTTTCCGGAGCCAATAGCCAGAACAGGCGGGTTGACAGGGAGCACAACTTTTCCCTTCATCCTGTCATCAGCCGTACGCAGCATGCGGTGTAACTCAGCTAGATTTGTCTGGTTGTTGTTCAAATGATACGCTAGTGTGAACTGGTCATAAGAACTGGGTAAGGAGTTCAGCACTATGTTAACTGCTAAATCCTCATGAACCGACATTTCCAGCTTTCTAAGCCTTTCCACGTAACCATGCATCCTCTGCACATGTGTACAGATGGACTCGCCCTCTTTGGGCTTGCTGTTAGTGAAAGCTTTTACAACCTCACGCCTCTCGATGCGCTCTTGCTTGCGGAACCTTTCCGCGAGCTCTTTGTGCATCTCGTAAAGCCAATAGTCCTCATAGATACGCTGCAGTTCATGGTTCATAGTAGCGATCATGATGCAGGCCACTTTGGTTGCATCATCAGAGTGTTTAGTGTACGCAGCGATTTCCTCGGGAGTAGCGGTTTCAGTGTCCACATCAACAAGCTCGGTTTCTAGAACATACTCTTTATGTTCAAACCTTAGAGTCATTTTGATGTTGCGGATCCAGTCATTGTAGTTGGTGCCGTCTAACGTCACCTTTGAGCATAATGACAGAATCGAGGTGACACTATCGTGATTTGAGTGGGGAACGGATTGGTCAGAAGACATCTGAACAAGAAGAAGGTAGTTTTAATTAGATAGAGTAATAATAATAATCTTCATATTCACCCAAGAATAAATACGAGGCTAGGATCCTACAATAACAATCTACAATACCGAAAAGGGATGCCGTAATCAATATTGCAAATTTTACAAGGTAGGCAAATGACGATTCAGCCAATTCCACCGCAGAAAACATAATCATATTATAATGGAATCCTAGTTTCTTTGAGATTTATCGAACTGTTCGATAGCATGTTTTAATCTCGGGAATGCCCCGCTGTTTGTGACTGGGATACCGAGGATCACAAACCGGGTGTGAATAACCATGCAAATTGCTTGGTACTCTTGAAGTCATTTGTCATCTCAAATTAACGTGTCGGTAAACCACACACGCTCCGTTAATAATGACAAAATCAAGAAACCCATTGCGACACTTTGCGGACCCCAGTTGGCGTGCCGGTAAACCACACACGCTCCACCAACGTTCCACAAAGTGCAATGTGCAATTTCATGGATTAGCACCAATTCACGTTTTTAACCTAAAGTTACTAGATTGGGATTTGTTTAGGGTTCTAGTACTTTCAATTATAGCATTATACTTTTAAGAGGCTTAACGGTTCTATCATACCCGTTCGGCTAACGACACTCGACTGACCAGGAGAGCGGTGGGTAAGAGTAGATACCCATTAGACTACATTTTATAGTCAGTCGCCTTATACCCTCTTTATAGGACAGTTTTGTGAATGAGGCTTACTAGCGGTAGACTAACTAATTTTCTTATATATATTAAATTAACTTTTAATCATAAATATATATAAGATATATTTTAATCTCATTAAAATATTTTAGAATTAATTAAGTTCTAATTTTCGCAAATTATACAATTTTATTGAAAATTTTAATTAATTCTTTAAACCGATTTAATTGGTCTTTTAATTAATCAATTAATTAAACTAATTAAATCTAGGTTACAGATTACCAATTAATCAAATTAATTAATCTGTATTGGTCCAATGATTTTCGAGATTCACAAGCCAAACAAAAAGGGTTCAAGTTATTTTAGTTGATTTTGTTACCAAAAATAACAACACACAAATAAGGCAAGCAAATCAAGCAATCAAGGGGGGGACCATTAGGGCATGGCGGCTAGGGTTAGGAAACCCTAGCCAAGCCGTCGACTTCAAGGCTTCCCAAGGGTGAATTTTCGCAAAAAACACCAAGGCCAAGAATCATGCAAGCAGTTCATAATCAAATCACAAGAAAAACAAGCTAGCTCTGATACCACTGAAGGGTATCTATGCAATCAATGAACACAAAAATACCTAAGGTTCACATGCAACCCTAATATTGATCTATGTTTTCTTCTATGAAGATTAGAACTAAGAACCTAAAGGATACAATTCAATTCTAAAGATGGAAGTCACACCCAAGGGATGGAAGAATCCTGCCTCAAATGCAAGTCACACCCAAGGGATGGAAGAATCAGTACATCAGAGTGAATCCAGAGAGAAGATGGCGTGAATATGAGGTGCCAGGGGGTTCCTTTTATAGCCTCCTAGGGTTACACCTGAAACCCTAAGGAGCCTCCAACTGGACAAGGCTTTTGACCACTTGGACCAGGCTTACCAAAACCCTAATTAGGGTTTCGCCAAACCCTGGAGGAGCCTCCAGGTTGGCGCCACTTTTGGTCCCTGGTTTTACATGGCCAGTTATTCAACTATTGAATAAATGCCAAACCAGTCCCTGCACCTTTTAATTAATTAATTTAATCTCCAAATTAAATCCAATTAATTCTAGATTAAATCTCAATTAATTAATATAGTTTCTAATTAATATATTAACACTTAAATATATTAATAAACCATATACTTAATTTCTATTGATTTATTATACAATTAATAAATCAACTATTCTCTCTACTGAACTATATATCTATCCTCCACCAATGAGGGCAACCCAAATGGACTTTGCTTTTAATCATAAGATAAAATACAATTACAAGTCATGGCTTAGACACCTAATCCAACAATTACTCCCACTGGTTTTAGGACCAGGTGTAGAATCAATCAAACTGTCACATAGACTGTATCTCGTTCTAAGGTTCTCTTAATTGGCAGCAACCGAGCTCACCAATGCTTCCTAGTAGTCGGATTGCTAATCCGTACCAACTATAGTGTTTTACCACCAATCGGTATGTCACCCCGATCATAACTACTTATGATGGTGATCAGTACTACTGGTCAAGAGAAGATTATGTCAGTATTTAAAACAAAAATCTGATTTCTGCTCTAAGCCTAGTGATGACTAAAGGTTGTGTCACTTGGCTAATCCTGAACTCATTCAGGACTGTCCCAACTCCCACTGTTTCCTTAGAACATGAGTTCTTTCTAAAAGAGCTCTTTCTTTTCTAGGTACAGCGGGATAGCCAGTGAAACGACATTTCTGATTAGGTTCAGGCTAGTCATGAGGTTCGGACGAACACTACAAGATCCTGGACTTTTAATGTACAAGTGGGACAATCCCAGCTTGTAACGCCCCAAAATTTGTCCATTTTTTTAAAACATAATAACATTAAAAGCACAATGACACTATCACTTAAACATGGTTGTTATACTTCATGTCTATAAGACATGAATGTCAAAAATAAAGTTCAACCAAACATTTGGTTTACAAGTTTACAACCACGGGCATTACGAATTTATATCAAAACAAACCATAGCAAGCAGAGAAGGATTAAACCATAACATCAAAAGATGAGAGCTATGCTTAGCTCCACTCCATCTAGTCTTCCCAAAACATATCTAGCATTTCATATAGTCATCCTACTCTTGCAAACCTGGACATGGGACACATGGCATGAAACATTAAATACCTAAGACAAAAATTTCTCGTGAGCTACATGGGTTTTAGACTCAAAATATTTAAAAACATAATATATATTGTTCCCAAAGTCCTTGTAACCAAATCATATCATATCTCTTGTTGAAAACTTTTAAAAGCATAACATATATCGATTTCAAAGCCTTTGATAATAAACTGTCATCATAAAACTTTCTTTATTCAAACTTGACTGGTATTCAATCGTGTTTGGATTTTTATACTTAGGGCCTTAATCACCTTTAGTGATACCCCAAGTCTATACTGAAATGGTAAGAACGTAATCAAACCATCTCAGCATCGTATCACATGCTTTGACTGGTGTCTCCACATGTTTTATTTTTATACTTAGGATGATCACACATAGTGATTTTCCCAAGTCTATACTAAGATGGAAAGAACAAGATCAGTCCATCCTAGCATCATGTGTTTTAGGACATCTACTTCGCGAAGGGGAAGGTACCACCCCAGTAGACTCCTCTATATTCCGTTACGGGAATATCATGGCCTGGGCAAAAGTGGGTAACATACTAACCTGCATTGCTGCATTCATTCATATTTCAAATACCAGTCATAAAAGAAAACATAATATGATTTGACATCAGATTACTTGCTGAAATCACATTAAGGCTAGTGCCAAACCAATCTTTCAAATTCCAATTCAATTTGATGTCAAATCACACTTTCTAAAGCATGTTAGGCTTAATGCCAAAACTTGCTTTCAAACCATTAAAACTTTGTGCCAAAATACACTTTTCAAATCACTTGGGCTTAATGCCAAAAATGCTTTTAAAATAACTTTCAAATCGTTATGGCTTGATTGCCAAAACATGCTTTCAAATCACAGTATGAGACTTTAAAATAATCATGTCATAGGTAAATAAATTTTCATAACATCTCATACTCGAAAATCACATAAACTACAAAAACATTTTGCCTTGTTCCCCAAAGAGGGAAAATGCCACATGTACTCACCTCGGTCCGCTAGTCTTTGCCTCTACTTGCTTCTGCGCACTCCTTAGCTTCTATATTGATAATATAGAAGAGTAGTATTATATTCAAATATTAACATACTACATATATTAACTAAGTCTCATATCTACAACCCTTATCAAAAGAGTTCATACTGGCAATATTCTAAAAATATTCAATTTTAGTCAATTAATAAGTTAAACGTTCTTTTGGCAAGTAATAATCTAACATTTTCTAATATTAACTCGTTAGCGACAATTTCTCCTTTTATGGTCTAGTTTGACCAAATCCGTCAAACCAACAACTTTGTTTCTCATTTTACCCAAAAACTCCAAATTTATAAACTAAGCGTCAAAACAATTAGTTTTTTGTTAAATCTTTTATACTTGTGTTATTAAGTCCACAAGGCATGAATTTTATGAACCAATTGTTCCAACTATTCAAACTTATCGAGCTCAATATATGTGTAATTAAAATTTTCAACTTTGAACATGGTGTGTTCTTTACACACTCTTGATCTAGGAGATTGCAATTCCATCGTGCCAATTCCATTCCATCATTAATCAATTCCAATGTTTAACATCCATGTGTATTGAAACTTTATTTCATCTATTTCAGCAATTACCAGCTCAAAACAGAAAATATTGACAAAACCCCATAATAAGTGATAGATATTCCATGATTCTTCATCTAGTCAACCTTTTGCTAACATGCATGTAAAAATCCAACCAAAATGTTCAAATCTCAAGTCTCATAAGTGTTTTTGAGCTCATAACAACAAAAGAAACCAAAACCCATGCTTAATTTCAACATGCATGTGAAATTTTCGGATCTTAAGAGCTAGGGTTTGAAGAATCATCTTATACCTTCTTCTAATTTCTGTCCAAAGCCCCAAAAATCTGAAATTGGTAAAGAGATTGGACAAGAAATCGATTTTTGCTACTGTTCCTCGACCTCTTCCTTGCTGTCGCCGGCTACTCTCGGTCGTCGGGCATCAGAACTCGCTGGAAAACAGTGCGCCGGCACTGTTCCTTCGTCTTTCTCGGTTTGCTGCTGCCGGAGGCTTCTGCTATGCCGGAAATCACTTCCCTTTGCTCGGATTTACACCTGGTCCTGTCGGCTTCCTTCCTTACTCTCGATTTCGAACACACACAAGTGTGTATGTGATTATTGCGTCTGCTCTCCTTCTCAACTCTCGATTCCCTTTTTGCTTTTGAGTTTGAATCACGTGACTGAGGTAAAAGACGAGACCCAGGTGTGGTGGTAAGCCATTGGCTAATTTTTTAAACTAAAAAGACGAAAATGCCCTCCCCTTTCCAGACTTAAGACTAAGACGAGTCCTCTTAGTCTAAGTTTTACTTGATTTTATAAGACTAAGACGAGTTGTCTTAGTCTAGAAATTTCCAGCTTCTCTTTATTTATTTATTATTTATTTTCGACTTTACAGGGGCATAACTTCTTCGTACGAAATCCAAAACTTGCAAACTTTATACCTCTAGAAAGCTGGGAACGAGATCTACTACTTTGATCTACTGACTCAGGTCTAAATGTGTATAGATTTTCTGTTATTAACCCTTGAAAATGGCTCTTTGGTCATTTTTGTCACTTTTGGGCCATTTTAAAACCTTCATATCTCCTTCGTTACAACTCCAAATGGCCCGATTCTTTTTCCTATATTTTTGTTATCTCAAATACTACCAAAGTCACCTTGATGACCCTTTCCTAATTCCCTTTAGATTTAGAGATATTAATTTTTAAAGATTGCTGAATAAAATTTTCTCTTTAGGTCCTTTATGCGATATAATTTCTACTTGAGTTCATATGTTACTGTTATTTGACTACAGTTACTTTCTTAATAAATAAAGCTATTATGATACGTTTATGCACATATAAAATATTAGATCTAGCGAAAACTAAGTTCATATAACTCAAGAAAGTTTTAGTTGTCACATAGCTTTACATTTCAGAAAGTGTCTGCAAAACCTACTTAGTCGAAGGATGTGGTTGGAATATGGTTTATATGGTATGACTGGTATAGTATTCAATTTACTGGAAACTGATTGGCAATGTATCTCATACATCGAGGATCGAACTGTTTCGACCAATGCTCCATCATCTTCCCTAAGACACATTATAACTATTAATGTTCTCGGAAGAAAATAAATTGTGAAACATTTTCCCAGCTTATATTGTCACTCAGGTTCTGCGGATCTTGTACTTCCTTTGAAGTCCTTGAACTGTTCAAGGTTTCAATTCAATCACTTATTCTGATAAGCAAAGCCATATTTGTCATACCGATTGACAAATATCGCGAAGTACAAACAATTGTGTTCCATTTGAAGATTTGAGTAACACACAGCAACCGATGTGTTCGTTACTCCTAATCTCAATCTCTTTTACATCTCCATGTAAACTTATGACTTTGTTAATCTTGGTCAAGACTTGCAATCTTCAGTTGACTCTAAGTTAACTGATTCCAAAGTCCTATCCTCTGGATCTTTGGGTGATTCATTTCTTGCCCATTTGTGCTTTATAAAGAACTTAATCATCATCTAACTCTAAGTCAAATGATTCCAAAGTCCTGTCCAACTGGATCTTTGGTTGATTCATTTCTTGACATATTAAGAACTCAACTCATCAAGTGACTTTAAGTCAAGTGATTCCAAAGTCCTGTCCAACTGGACCTTTGGTTGAATTGATTCTTATGACATTTATATTAACAATCATAAAGGGACACACTTTCTAAAATCCAAACATTTTGGATGCATTCAACATTCAAGTTATCACCAATCATGCATACAACACAATCATACAACATTTCATGGATAATCTTAAACAGCATGTGTTAAAAGAAAAACGACAATTTTATTAAAACAAAATCCTTGCACAATGTACTATATGATAGACAATGTCATACGCATCTAAAAGCTAACAACAATATTTCAATATCTAACTAAACTTCAAAACTGCATGAGCCGGAAATCCAATCCAAATGTGCTCCTATGCGCCAAAGTCCCGTACCTTACTGATTCCCTGCATACAAACCAAAATGTGACTATCACATTATGCATCAAGGAATTATGGAAACGGAGTTTTGAGGTTTTTAGATATACCTGAGCTTTCAAAAGATTTTGATCTTGGAGCGTCTTCCAATCTTTCCGCGACTGTATCCGATTCTGTGGATTCCCAGTTCAAGACTTGTCCAGACGATCTGGATCGTTTCTTGCTGCGTCTTTTCACTGGACTTGATCCAGAAGTAGCTGAACCATTGGAGCTATGCCTATCCAATAGTGACTCATATAAAGTCAATAGTGGACGCATTTCCATAAGAGTCTTTTTCTGGTCTTCCTTTCTGTACGTCTGAATGAACAGATCATACTTACTAGTCAACGAAGCGAGTAGAATGTTTACACTCATCTCTTGACTCATGGAATAACCAAATTTGTACAATTCGCCCATGTAAGCTTCAATCTGAAGAACATGCGAATCAATGCTACTTCCTTCTTTTAGCTTGCACTCTGTAAGCCTTTTGAAGATCCTAGCTCGTTCCTCTTTAACCGGTTTTTGGAACTTTTCCTCAACCGATTGCATTAACTCATATGGCCCCAAGGATTCAAAATCCTTGCAGAACTCGAGGTCAATGGTCAATAGCATGAGGTCACGAATCCTTTTGGATTCATCATAAGAACCTTTTATGATGGCTTGTTCCGGTGAAACTGGGATCGGATACTCGATGAGATGTAGCTTGTCACCAATGCCGAGAGCTAATCTCCAATTGCGAAGCCATTCCTTACAGTTGAGGCCAGTCAGCCTTTCCATATTCAGCAGGTGCTTTCTGATGCTCTCAGAAATGGGTGAAGGAGGAGAGGGAGGAGAATAGACACTTGATTCAGACATCTACAATAAACAGAATTTATTAGTTCAATTAATCCTTTTAAATAATTACCCAATATATTATTTATTAAGGCTAGGACCCAAAATGCCCCAACTATGATGTGAAGAGGGATGCCGTAATCACAACATAATGGTCATTAAGGTAGATAATACACTTATCAATTTCATCTTATGAAATTCCTAGATCTGTTGAGACACATTGAACTATTCAATGGCATGTTTAGTCTCGGATGTGCCCCACTGTTTGTGACTGGGATGCCGAGGATCACAAACCGGGTGTGAATAACCATGTAAATTTGCTCGGTACTCTCGAAGTCAATTGCCATCTCTAATTAACGTGCCGATTAACCACACACGCTCCGTTAATAATGACAAAATCGAGAAACCCATTGCAAGTGTTTGTGAACCCCTATTGGTGTGCCGGTTAACCACACATGCTCCACCAATGTTTCACAAATTGCAATGTGCAATTTCATGGATTAGCACAAATTCACATTTTAAACCTAAAGTAACTAGATTAGGATTTGTTTAAAGTTCTAGTACTTTCAATTATAGCATTATACTTTTAAGAGGCTTTAGCGGTTCTATCAAACTCGTTCGGCTAACGACACTCGACTGACCAGGAGAGCGGTGGGTAAGAGTAGATACCCATTAGACTGCCATTTTATAAGCAGTCACCTTATACCCTCTTTATAGGACAGTTTTGTGAATGAGGCCTACTAGCGGTAAGACTAACCATTTAATCTTATATATAAGTATTAACTTTTAATCATAAATATATAAGATATATTTTAATCTTATTAAAATATTTTAGAATTAATTTATTCAGAATTTTCGCTAATTTATTCTATTTTTTCGAAAATTTTAAATTAATCCTTTAAGCTGATTTAATTTATCTTTTAATTAACAATTAATTAAATTAATTAAATCTAAGATAGATTTTATAAATTAATCAAATTAATTTTCTATCTAGGCCCCTATAGAGATCGAAAATTACAAGCCTTCACAAAAGGTTTCTAGTTATTTTATTAATCCAATTAGTTACCAAAATAACAACCTACTTATAAAAGGCAAGTAAATCAAGCAAATAAGGGGGACCATGGGGCTTGGCGGCTAGGGTTAGGAAACCCTAGCCTTGGCAACGATTTTGGCCTCTCTCCAAGAGGTGTTTTTCGCAAAAAACACTCAAGGCAAAATAATCCATGCACTTTATATCAAACATAAGAAAACAAGCCTAAGCTCTGATACCACTGAAGGGTTTTCTATGCAATCAATGAACAAATAATTCCTATGGTTCACATGCAACCCTAATATGATCTATGTTTTCTTCTATGAAGATAATAAACTAAAACCTAAAGGGAACAGTTATTTCTAAAGATCAAAACTGAGAAAACCAACCTTTTGATCTTATGATCCTTGAAACTAGCAGCACAAGTGTCCTGCCTCAAATGGTGTCACACCCAAAGCAATGGAGAAGACAATCCAGCAGAGTAATCTTGGTTGAAAGTGGCGCAGGTTTTAGGGTGGCCAGGTGCCTCCTTTTATAGCCTCCAAGGGTTACAGCTGAAACCCTAAAGAGCCTCCAAATGGGCAAGCCTGCTGACTAAATGGACCAAGCCTTTTCTAAACCCTAATAGGGTTTCGCCAACCATGGAGAATCCTTCCATGGTGGCGCCACTTTTGGCCCCTATCCACTGGCCAGTTATTTATTCAACTATTAAATAAATACAAACCAGTCCCTGCACTTTTAATTAATTAATTTAATCACTGAATTAAATCCAATTAATTCTAGATTAAATCTTAATTAATTATTATAGTTTCTAATTAATATATTAACACTTAAATATATTAATAAACCATTTAATTAATTCTATTGATTTATTAAACAATTAATAAATCAACCTTTTACTCTACTGAACTCTATCCTAACCTCCAGCTATGAGGGCAACCCAAATGGACTTTGCTTCAATTAACAAGATAAATATAAATATAAAGTCATGGCTTAGACACCTAATCCAACAAACTTTCCACATTGAATTCAGCTCCTGATGTCATATTAGAAGGGAATTGGGTGTCTAACCATTACAGAATTAGATGGACTTTAATCCCATCCTAATCGCAGACTTGTGCACTAAGTCTCTTGGCAATCCCTTAGTTAAATGATCTGCCAAATTATGTTGCGATTTCACATACTCAATCGAAATTACACCATTCATGATTAGATCTCTAACCATACTGTATCGGACACCTAAGTGTCGAAACTTGTCATTACACACTTGAGTATAAGCCCTGCCTAGAGCGACAACATTATCATAACGGATATAAATAGGTGCTATAGGTTTAGACCATAAAGGAATCTCATAGACCAAATTCCTTAACCATTCAGCTTCTTTACCAGCAGAACTTAATGCAACAAACTTAGATTCCATTGTTGAGTTTACAGTGCAAGTTTGTTTCTTAGAAGCCCAGGAGATACCACCTCCCCCAAGCAAGAATACCTAACAAGTTGTTGAGGAATGATCCTCCAGGTTGGTTATCCAACTTGCATCTGAATGTCCTTCCAAAACTAAAGGATTCCCAAGTAACTCAATCCAGAATCCATGGTTCCCTTGAGATACTTAAATACGCTATTCTCTGCTTGCCAATGTTGAGCATTAGGATTCTTAGTGTACCTGCTCAATTTTCCCACAACAAAAGCAATATCAGGCCTGGTACTTGGCATAACATACATCCTTGGCATAACATACATCAAGCTACCAATGGCCTTAGAGTATTCCAATTGTAAAATAGGAGTTCGTTTGTTTTCCATCAATTTCACACGTGGATCCATAGGAGTGCTCACCGGCGAACAATTGTTAATATTAAACCGCTTGAGAATTTTATCAATATAATGACTTTGAGTCATTACCAATCATTTGTTCATCCTCTTAATTCTTATTCCAATAATCACATCAGCGGGACCCCGTCCCTGGAACCCCGCTAGAGGCGTTGCCCCTAGACCCCGCCAAAGGGGTGCTGCTCCTTTGGAAACCCCGAACTCGGGGCGCTGCCTCCGGACCCCCGATTTGTCGTCGAACCGGCTATTTATTCGATCTTATACATGCGTGCACTCCACACATACCCAACATATATTAGAGTACAAACTAAATAGCTCTTAACTCACATGTTAGTTCCAATTACATAAAATAAGTCGGTGACACTAAAATCATCAACAAAAAATTTAAGGTAGAAGTTTTTAGACATGGCAATAGAATTACCTAAAAATATAATTTCCTACAAAATGTTTTTTTTCTTTCTATTTGACGGGTAAAATGAAAAATCCCCAAACTGTATTTGTGCAATTCGTCTCTCGATTTTCTTCCCAAGTCTCTGGGGTTTTTGAACTTAACACAAAAACCCCAAACAGGTTTTTGTGCCATACTCCTACCCGCCGATAAGCAGCGGTCATCGGAGGTTTTAGTCATTCTCCAACCAGGCCGTCGAAGTCACGGAGATGGGTTCATACATAAACACTTTCACACTCCATAATCCCCCTCGCCTTCATGCATATCCCCAATCTCAAACACATCTTCAACACAAATCGGCGATACTACTTCAGAATTCACTTCATTTTGACTCCATCTTCAAAATTTCCCCCAAACAAACTTCTATAATCACTTGTCTCAAGCAACCGATTTCACATGTCCCCCTAATCACCTCCTCCTCTTCGCCTTACAAACGAATCACCAACTTTGTGTCCGAAAAAATTGTAATTTTGCTTGTTGGGTCATTCGTTTTCATGGGATGTGTCAATAACAAGCCTGTATTAGCACAACCCGCACATGAAAGTAGTCAAACTGAAAGCTCAGTGACCCAAGACGACGAATTCGACGACGAAGAGATGTTGTATATGAAATTATTGGAGGATAATCCCAAAAATGTCGAGGCTTTGAAGTCGGTTTTTCATGGGAAGATGAAGAGAGGGAAAACCAAAGATGCAATCAAGTATATCGAGAGGCTAATTTCGATCGAACCTAAAGAAGTTGAATGGAGGCTATTACAGGCTCTATGCTATGAGATGATTGGTGAATATAGCAAGTCTAAAAGCTTCTTCAAGACTATCTTGAAAGAGAGACCCCTCTTGCTTAGAGCTTTACATGTACACTTCTTGCTCTTTTCTCTATCTTTTTCAAGATATTAATTGCTCTTATTGATCCTAAAATGGTTATTGAATTCAAATTCGTCGAATTATCCTCTTTTTCTATAGGGGCTTGCGATGGTAATGCACAAGAATCATGAAGGACCAGCTGTTTTTGAGATGCTAAATAAAGCTTTGGAGATTGCTCGTCAAAAGAAAAAGGTTCCAGAAGAAAGGAACATAAAGATATTAATTGCACAAATGCATGTTGTGAAGGTGATATACTTTTTTAACTTTTTATAGAAATATTGTTACCAATGTTCATTCTTTATGTTTTGGTACTTTTGTGACATAATTTTACATTCTTCTGTTATGCAGGGGGGATTGGATGAAGCTTTGAAACTATTTAAAGATCTTATAGATGAAAATCCTAGGGACTTTAGACCTTATCTTTGTCAGGTGCTTTTATCAATTTCTATATTAAGTCATTCTTTTTGTATTAATTAAGAATAAAAAAGTCATATATAGGCTACATATCAAGACCTTTCCTCATTGAGTCCATTAAGTCAAAAAGTTAAAATTCTTATCTAATAGTTATGTTTCTTGTTCATTTAGGTAGGAATTCGTGTAAATATGATTTTTGATGTCTAATAATCGGTTAAAAGCATTAGGCAAATTGCAGGATATAACAATGGAGTTTATTGCTTTTACAAATGTAGGCAATGTACTTTCTTTTTTACTCATAATAGCAATGTACTTACATTTCTAAACCAATAATAGCAACAAAATTATATTTTTTTACCAATAATAGCAATATATAACCTATAGTAGCAATGTACTTACATTTCTTTACACACAACTTACCTATAGTATCGTGCCCATACTAGCAATTTACTTACATTTGTTTTACCAATAATAACAATATTAGCAGATAAAGTATCGCTGCTATTATGTGTAAAAAAATATAAGTTGCTATTATGGGGAAAAAATAAAGCAAATTGTTGTTATTGGTAAAGAAATGCAAGTATGTTGCTGTCATGGGTAAAATTATATTAAGTATGTTGCTACTTTGGGTAACAAGAGGGCAACTTTGTAAAATCTAAAAAGTTAGGGATTAATCGGGAAATCTTTATTCGGGATATATTAATATACTTCAGATTCTGTGACTATGCTTAAATTAGGTTTCAGTATTTAAGAATGGACAAAATACACAGAAACATAACGTACTTTAATCATTCTATTGATTTAGCTGCTTAATTATTTTATGTAGTGATTAAATTGTTATACTTTCTTTGACTTGTTAAAAACACCGTTTTTTCGGTTACTGGTTGTAGGTTGGATAAATAGTTAAATACACAAAGGGCAACATGCTTTCACCATTTTATTGATTTATCCAATTAACTCTTTTTTTGTATCATTGTGTTTTTATTCAGGGAATTGTATATAGTCTTCTTGATAGACAGAAAGAAGCAGAAGAACAGTTTTTGACATACCAAAGCCTTCTACCAGATGAATTCCCTCAAAGAGGATTCTTGGATGATGTTGTTTTGGCAGCAAAAAATGAAATAAGACAAAAAGGCAAGAAAATGATGAAACCCGATTTTTCATACAAGAAATAGGCATTAATTTGTTCATCACATGTTCTTTGTTGTGACTTGTGAGTTATCTTTCCCTATTGGGTGAAAATAGTGTATTGATAGCAAGTTTTGTGTTATGTGGTTTTGGGGGAAAAAGTGCTAATTTTGTTATCTGTTTCTATATATCTCATGTTGTGATCTATGATCATCTTTTGCTCATCCGTCCTACGTTTTGGCAGAAAATGAAAAAAAGTTTGACTACTTTACCTCTATTTGAATAATCTATATTTGTTCGGGTTAATGTGTTAGTACATTTTTGGTTAGAAATTAGGAAACTGTTTTTGAGCAAAAGGGGTCTGCGGATATGGACAAAGTTTCCTAAGTATGTTAATGACTTAGGTGAAGTTTGGTTCACAGAAAGTTTTTGAAGGAATTGGAATCTGTCAATGACGTGGTATCTATCAAGAATTGGAATCTAATTCCATATTTTGTTTGGTTGGAAGGAAATGAAATTAGAATCCAATTCCATAGTATGTTTGGTTGACAGAAAATGAAATTGGAATCCATGTACATGACAAATTTGCCATTCTTGTGTTTTTGCATAGTTTTACTCTGTGTTATAACTTATTGCTAGTGGTCAAGTATTATTGAAGGGCGACGAAAGTGGAAAATCTCTGTGGATATTAGTCAAGTTATACAGGTGGCATGCGAAAGTGTATACGAGTCTTGCTAGTTTGATTGATCCAAATCATTTTTAATGCAATATTTTTTTTCATAGATAATTAGTGTTAAATAGGATTATTAGATTATATTATGAATTAATTACTGAAATGATCACATATTGGTCTGTATAATTGGTGGTAACTCTCATTTTCTCAGAATTAACAAGACAAGTGAAAGCCATCGCCAGTGTAAAAACAAAAGGTTTCACAAGTGCCTACTTTCAAAAGTTCATTTCCGTCGTCTCTTGTTTCTTTTACCGAAAAAAAAGGTGATGAGCGTCATATATATTTGCATTTGCAGACTAGTAGATATGGCTAAACGAACACGAACGAGGGATTGTTTATGTTCATTCGTTTAAGTTAGCCGAATAAACGAACGAACACAAATAGATAAATGAATAAGTTTTCTTGTTCATATTCGTTCGTTTAACAAATTATTTTGTTCATGTTTATTCGTTTATATTCGTGAACATGCTAAACGAACATAAACAAACAAACGTAAATGAACAAAGATAAACAAACACAATTAAACATAAATGAACTTAAACAAACATATAATATTGCAATGTAATCAAACACAATTGAAAATATATGAACATAAAATGAACTTAAATGAACAAACATAAACGAATATAAACGAACATAATTGAACGAACGAGACCATTGTTCATGTTCGTTCGTTTAACTAAACAAACGAGAATTTGTGTTCATGTTCGTTTATTTATTAAATAAATGAACTTCCCGCTGAACAATTCACGAATGGTTCGCTGAACGTTCGATTCGATTGAGGGATTGTTTATGTTCGTTCTTTTAAGTTAGTCGAACAAACGAACGAACACGAATAGATAAATGAATGAGTTTTTATTGTTCAGGTTCTTTCGTTTAACAAATTATATTGTTCATGTTCGTTCGTTTATAATCGCGAACATGCTAAACGAACTTAAACAAGCAAACATAATTGAACAGAGATAAACAAACACAATTAAACATAAATGAACCTAAGCAAACATATAATATTGCAATGTAATCAAACACAATTGAAAATATATATGAACATGAAATGAACTAAAATGAACAAACATAAACGAACATAATTATAACGAACGAGACCATAGCTCATGTCCGTTCGTTTAACTAAATAAACGAGAATTTGTGTTCATGTTCGTTTATTTATTAAATAAACGAACTCCCACCGAACAATTCACGAATGGTTCGCTGAACGTCCGATTCGTTTACAGCTCTACAAGTAGATGACAAACATGATTATGTTGCATGTATGTAATCATTAATCCTTTGGTTTTTAATACATTTAACAATTGTAACTGTTTCATGAACATCTCGACGACTAAAGTTTAACCTTTAAGTAATTTCTTCTTGTTATTGATGTTTTATAAACGTACATTACAATTTCTAAATCGAGGTACTGCTAGGGTACCCTCGTCAACTTAAATGATAAATACGCTCACAAGAGGCAAACATGTTAGCGAATGGTACGCAAGTGTTTTAAATCATTCAAGTTGAGGTAATTGTATACACGCGAGTGTGTAACTGTATTTTTGCAAGAGTTTTAATATCTAGCTCTGTCCTCTAAAGTGTCATGTCATTTGAAATGGGGTTATTACCAAGCTCTAGAAACCATCAAGGGCGATGTGCACTTTATGAACAAAATAAAAGAGAGATCGTCTCCTTCTTCGACTTGTATGACAGTATCCAGTAATTCATGTTTTGGGTCATGGTTAGATCTCTGTAATACATATGGGTCATGGTTAGATCTCTGCAATACTCATTCCAATGATCCATGGTAAACATGAAAGTAGTGTGTTTATATTTCAAGTTGGAAGTTACGAGTAGCGCTTTGGATGTGAAGTCTTTTTTGTATATATGGTTTATGATTTGGGAGTGTTAGATGGGTAGATGATGATGTTAATAGCGACTTTAAGATTTGGTGTTTCCCTGCGTCAACTCCTTCTAATTAGTTGTATATTAGTGACTTACTCAGTTGGTTAACAATCGAACGTGTTACAGAATATCAGATGATGATGCTATATGTGTGTGTGTGTGTGTTATTTAGATGTTGGAGCGTGGTTTTATGGGACGTCAAGTACCTTGCTGGTCAAAACATAGATCATTTTGGTTCCAAACGATTTAGATGTGTGAGACATGTATTATTTTAATAAAAAAAATTTGCACTGTTTTTTGATGTATTATAATGAACTTTTGTTGTGTAAGTACCCATGGGAATGTATTATATGGAAATTTACACACTCAGATGTGTTCGACATTCGACAGTTGATAGATTGGTAGCAAGAGAGAGAGAGAGAGAGAGAGAGAGAGAGAGAGAGGAGGGGTAATAAAACCAAAGTGAAAAAAATCCAAAACGAAATAGAATGATATGACAAACTAGTGTCCATGGACCGTTGTGTGTTTTCAAAGTAAACTAACTTCAAATTATCGTAAAGGTTCACTATGATGGGATTCAGTCGTCTAATTATTATTTTGAATGACTTTACATATTTGGATGTGGAGAAAATTTCCATAATAACTCTTGAGTTCACAAGACCGACTAACAAGCCCATCCTAATAGTCTACAATGGCAATATCATCTCAAATTTCATGGGAATTCATGTACATATGTTCTTTTTATGTTCTCACAAGGAAGTTTTGATATTTACTTAGATTTTAAATTACTAAACAATGTTGTCTTCATCTATTAGGATGTTATCAATCAAAGTCGAGTTGTCTATTGAATGGTGGATAAAAAGCTCCAAAATTTTAATGGTATTTATGATAAGAAGGACGAAAGGATGTCAAAGTACAAAACTCAAATAGATGTCCCTTCGAGCTCATTTGTACATGGAGAGATGTCATTGCCCCTACTAGTATTATAGAGGGTATAACAACGGTCTATTCCATAATACAAGGATTATAGACCACTCAAACAACACTTTTGGATGAAATTGTACGGTTTAGCAACGAAACATCTAATGGATTTGTGCAAATTAGATAGGAATTGAGTATTATGAGAGCTACGAGTAAAGCACAGGATGTCATCACATCTAATGTAGGGATGAACTTGGGACTAGGACAGACCCGAATCAGATCGAACCCAACCCGGACCGTGACCGAGGAAAGACGTTGAAGGGAACCAAGGACTGACCATACTAGGTGACTTGGTCTTGGGTTCGGGTTGGGGTTTGCTTGGGTTTGGTCTTGGGACCGAGACAAACCGAGCAGGACTAACCTTACCTTTTAAAATTCCATATTAACTTAGTACCAAAACTCGATACCCGACTGACCCGATCGGTACCGAGACCAAGATAAGAAACATCTGTATACCGAGAACCGATCAACCATAGCACTCGGTCCCTTAGCTCGGTTCAGTTCCGTCGGTTCTTGGGCTTGGTTTATGTTCCGAGGACCAAATGCTCACCCTAATCTAATGTGTTATGGGGTGGATATTTATGACCATATGTGTTGTTGACGATGATGAATTTGTTGATACGCTTAACAGATATGAAAATAAACATATTATGTGTTGGACCATATTTATTGTTGGTTTAAGCTTTGCATTTAATCGGGCCAATATCCAAGTGTTTGTGGGCTAAAATGAATACTTTATTGGGTTGTTGGTCGATTTCGGTATAGGACCGAAATCCCCTGGATTTTGGTTGTGTTGGACCTAAATCCTTCATGGATTTCGGTGGGCTTGCTGTCTTTTGGGCTTAGGGTTTAGGCTAGGTAGGCGTAGACTATTTAAGGCTCCATGAGCCGTCTTTGTCTTGGTTGGTTGCCTTGAAGTTTGTGCTAAGTAGAGAGAGAAAGTTCTTGCATTCAAGAACTCAAGAACCTTATATACTAGTCTTTGTATAATCAAAGGGTGCATTGAAGGTTGATAATCTCCTTGTTTGTGATTTGATTGATACCATTTAGATCCGTTTTGAGTGATTTGGGACCTACAATTGGTATCAGAGCTTGATTTTGGTATCAATCTCTCATTTCCTTTGCTTGGATCTGGTGTTTATGAAGTTATTTAGACTCTTTGGATCTTGTTTGGGTGTTTTTGTTTAAGTGTTCTTGGCATATTAAGCAAAAATCATCCAAAAACGGAGTTTTAAAAGTTTTTTTTTTGTGATTTTCAGATCTGTTTAAGGTTTTCGGTCACGCTCCAAGGGTTTTCGGTGGCGGCGGAAATAGTACTGGTTTTCGGCTAGGGTTTAGTAGGATTTCGGTCCATTAAGGTGGATTTCGGACAGCCCATTAGTGGATTTCAGTGTAACCTTAGGGTTTGTGAGGTTTCCGGCTTGGTTTGAGGTTTTCGGCTGAGTTTTGGGATTTCGGTGTTGGATTTCGGTCGAAAAAGGATTTTGGTTCTGGTTTTCGGTCTGCATTGCTTTTCAGTCAGAGTTAGGTCAAATGTTTCGAATTGGATTGGGTCAAATTTTGGGTTTTTGGCGAAATTTTTTTTCTTCTGGCATTTGAAGGCTTATCGGTCTCGTTTTCAGTCCTTGTGTTGTTGACTTAGTGTTTTTCGGTTTGACTTATTTGTTGACTTGGGTGCATTTTGGTTCATTTTCAATGGAATTAGCCACTGCCACTATGCATTCCGATCTTGACTCAGTCATGGGTACGGTCACCGCATCCCATGACTGCTGTCTGCTGAAGAATTTTCGAAATGGAAATTCAGATTTGAAAAGTATGTTAAAATGAAAGACAACAAGATATGGAGAAGCATGGTGAGAGGTCCTATTAAAATCACAACCACTCTTGAAGATGGTACTGTGATTGAAAAGAAACAAGAAATTACACGGACAAAGATTTTGAATTGACTGAAAATGATGAGCGAGCTCTTGCCACCCTCACGATGGCGTTATCCCTAGATATTGCTAAAGGATTTAGAGAATACTCATCTGCGAAGGCTTTGTGGGAAGCACTGATCGAAGTGTATGAAGGCAACGAGGATATGAAGCAGAGTAGACAAGATCTCATTCGCCAAAGATTTAACATGTTCAATCACGTGCTTGGAGAATCTCTTGAAACTCAATTGCAACGCTTCATCACTTTAAACACCGAGATGACCACTGCCGATATTACTTTGTCTAGAATTGAATTCAACAAGAAATTGCTAAATTCCTTGCCAAGAAATTGGGATATGAATGTGGCAATGATCAAGAAGACAAAGGACTTGGGCAAACTATCTCTGGTTGAAACTATGGCCATCATCAAAGCTTGCGATATGGATAACAAACAAAGAGAAATCAATCATGTCAATTCTTATCAATCTGCCAACTTGGGTACCTCAACCAACAGTGCATTTTCTGGTCTTCCCACTTATAAAGCTTCTTCTTCATCAAACTTGCCTATAGCATCTCCTGCCCCCACCGCTTCAAGCTTTGCTACTACATCATTGCCTATAGCATCTCCTAGTCCTGTCTCTCAGTCAGCTACTCCAGTTCCTGTTGTGCCCAAAGGAGCTGAAGGAAATTTAAACATGATGCCTGGTCTCCTAAATTGCTACAATTCTCTCATGGCTGGTGAACTGGTTTAGCCAATGATGCGTGGAGATCTTGACCAAGTCAACCCCGATGATATTGGGTTGCCAACAATGGAGACATGAAGATGAGTTTCAATAAGGCAAATCTTCGATGTTACAACTGCAACGAGCCTGGGCACTTTGCTCGTGAATGCAATAAGCCCAGAATGGAGAATACTGAAAGAAATCTGGTGTCTGTTGGATCGAATCGTGAAGCTGCTCCTCAGAACAGTGAAAGAGCCATGGTGGCACAATAGTTCTCGTGGGAGGATAAGATGAGTGATCTGAACCTGAATGCTGATGGTGGAGCTCACCTAGCCCAGATCGAAGGTGACATGGATGTTGATCACGATGAAGAGGAGATGATGGATCTCCATTTTGCTTTTATGGTCTCTGCCAACCCCGCCACAGAAGAGGTTAGTGAACCTTCTTGCTCTTCTCAATCTTGTGCTAATATAATTGCAAAATATCGTGAACATAATGATCTCTTAATTAAAGAAGTATTCGATCTTACGAATGATGTTTACAATGCCAAAAAGAAACTGAAACCTCTACAAGAAATCTTAGACGCTAAGATATCTGATTTTAAGAAAGTACAAGCTGGATGGAGTATAACAAAAACTCGATATGATTATGCCAAAGAAACTATTGTTAAATTGACTGCAGATTTTGACACATTGAAAGCAAAATTTCAAGATGCTGAATTCAACTTTAAAATTTTTGATGTTTCAAGTGAAGTAGTTGAGTCCATAATTGAACATCAAACCAAATGGTCTAATAAACATGGCGAAGGACTTGAATATAGATCTGTTCCCCCTCCCTCTAATAATAACTTTGTTCCACCCCTTGAAACAGAAGAATTTGAGGAATGTTATTTTTCCGATTTTGTTAAAAAGGACCAATCTGGCACCGCTGAGAGTACTGAAATCAACGTTTCTAATGCTTCTACCTCATGTGCAGATACAGTAAATGAGAAGGATGAGGACCAAGAAGACAAGAGTGCTTTTATTTATGATAAAACTTGTTTAAAGACTTAGGTTTCTGCTTTGCCCGTTATTAATGATTTTGTGAAACCTAAGACTAAAACTGTTCATGTTTTGAAAACTCGTGATGCTATTAATTTTCAAAAAACTAGGTCTAAGATTTCTGTTAATAATTCTGTTGCATGTGTGTGTTCTTGTGGAAATACTGTGCATGCTTATCTGAAAAGACAGACCTGTTTTAATTGTGGAATTGCTGGTCATATTGCCAGAAATTGTCCCCGAATTTTGTATGCTCATCATCACGAACAGTTTTGGCAGAACGTGCCAAGAGGGAGATCCTATAAAAGAAAGCCCTCGAGGTCACGTTATCGAAATAAAAATCAGAACATTTCTAAGGACAAGACAAAGACTGCCCAGGACAACAAGACTGTTTCAAATAGTAGTCCTGATTCTAAATCTCACGAGAATGCTCCCATCTGGTCTAAAGATAAAAGATTTAAATCAAAATTTTAGATGGGTTCCTAAAGGCAGTATTTCAAAAGCTTCTGAAACTTCACCATTGTTTGATAATCATGACATGAGCTTAGAATCTGCTAAGTGTATTGATAGTAAGGAAAACCCAGTTTTCGTATGGAATGGGTTCCCAAATCTAATTGATCCCAGAACCTATGCAGGAACAGTTACGGAGGAATATCAGCAGACCATGGTATGCTGATAGTGGCTGTTCTAGGCACATGATAAGAGACATGTCCCAACTACACGATGTTGCAAATTTTAACGGTAGATGTGTTTGCTTTGCGGGAGGTGAAAAGGGAAAGATCACTCAAAAGGGAACTGTGTCAAATGGCGTGTTAAAGTTTGAAAACGTTAACTTCGTACCTAAGCTCAAGCACAGTTTACTGAGCGTTTCTCAAATATGTGGCAGAGGTTTTTCAACCCACTTCACGAAGAAGGAATGTCTGATCTTGAAACCTGGTGTTGTCATTCCAGAGGAGTGGATTCTTGTCCGATCGGAACGTCAAAAAAATGCTTATATCATCGACATGAATCACAACAGTCCAGAAAATATCACTTGCCTATTCTCAAAAGCTTTTGAACAGAGTGTTATGCTTTGGCATCGACGTCTTGGTCATGCCAACGCTAAGAATTTGAATCGTCTTGCGAAAAATAAACTTGTCCGAGGGCTACCCATCAAAGACTTCATTTTGTTGAAAAGTGTGTTGCGTGCGCTGAAGGCAAGCATCATCGGAAGCCACATCAGCCCAAATTGGTCAACACCATTGACTTGCTCCTTCAACAGATTCACATGGATCTCTTCGGCCCTGTCAACGTTCCCAGTATTAATAAAAGCTCTTATTGTTTAGTTATAACTGATGATTACTCATGTTTTACTTGAGTATTCTTTTTGAAGCAAAAGAGTGAAACTACTGAGCTGATCAAGAAATTCGTCACCTTAATCGAGAATTAAATGAATCAGAAAGTGAAGGCAATTCGGTGCGATAATGGGACTGAATTCAAGAACGCAGTACTGGATAAATTTTGTGCAGATAAGGGAGTGCAGTGTCTGTACAGTGCTGCTCGTACACCTCAACAAAATGGTGTTGCTGAGCGTCGAAATAGAACTTTAATTGAGGCTGCACGCACGAGGCTCTCTGATTCCAAATTACCCGTGTTCTTTTAGGCTGAAGCAATCAACACGGCTTGTTATGTTTAGAATCGGGTCATCGTCAACAAGCGCCAAATGAAGACTCCGTATGAGATCCTCTATGGTCATAAACCAACAGTTGAACATTTTCGTTCCTTCGGTTGTCCTTGCACCCTTCTTCATCTTGAAGTTACACCAAAGTTCAACTCTAAAGCAGATGATTGTTACTTTGTTGGATATGCGGGTAAAACTGCCTACCGGGTGTATAACAATGTTACCAAACAGATCGTGGAATCGTTTGATGTACGGTGGCTAGAGGAGAATCAAATGGATGCTCGAGTTGGCCCCGACTGGATATTCAACTATGCCTAATTGTTTAAGTCTTTTAATGTGTTTTTTGATGTTGTCTCAGGCACACAGCCAGGTCCAAGTGGAGTCAACAGAGATGAAGATGAGGAAATCATTGCTGATCCCATCATACCGCCCTTGATTTTTGAAGATCTTATTCTAAACGATGGTGCATCTCTTGTTTCCACTTTGGTTTCAACTGAAGCTCCTGCTGACTAATCCCAGATTGTTGGCGAACCACTAGTTGCTGAAGCATCTGCCACTCCTGAAGGCGTTATCAATTCTGAACCTGCTGATCTTTTCAACTCCACACTCATGGACTCCCTCTTTCCCGAGAGAATTCCCGATGAGTATGTAGCCAGTACCTCCTACGATTTCAGAGACTCTGACAGAGGTACTTCAGGCTCAGGCAGAATTCAAAACATAACAAACCTTCCAGTCTCTTCTGCTTCGCTCGAGCATGCCATTTCATCAAGAGTATAACGCGATCGCCCGATTGATAATGTCATTGGCTCTCTTGATGATGGGGTTCAAACCAGAAGCCAGAGCGGTCATGTCAATGAGTGCCTCTATTCATGCTTTATCTCGCAAATCGAGCCAAAGAATGTGGAGATGGCACTTAATGAACCAAGTTGGGTGGACACAATGCATGAAGAGCTTAATCAGTTCGAGAAGCTGAACGTCTGGCAGTTGGTGGAATTACCCGAGGGCAAAAGGTCTCTTGACACGAGATGGGTATTTCGCAACAAGCAAGATAATTCAGGAGTTATGGTGTGAAACAATGCATGCCTGGTTGTACGCGGTTTTCTTCAGATTGAAGGCCTTGATTATATCGAAGTGTATGTCCCGATTTCACGATTAGAAGCGATTCGAATTTTCCTCGACAATGCCTCCTACATGAACTTTACTGTATACCAAATGGACGTTAAGACTGCTTTGTTGTACGGTGAGGTGAAAGAAGAGATTTATGTTGATCAATCTCCTGGTTTCGTCAACTCTATGTTTCTGAATCATGTCTACAAGCTGGATAAGGCTCTCTATGGCCTTCATCAAGCTCCACGTGCCTGGTATGCAACATTGACGGATCATCTGTTGCAGCATGGTTACACTCGAGGCACCATTGACCAGACGTTGTTCATCAAGCGTGAAAAGTCCGACCAAATTGTCATCCAGATCTATGTGGATGATATCATCTTTGGTTCGACTAGCGAGACATTGTGTAAAGAATTTGAGCAAGTGATGAAGAAGCAATTTGAGATGAGTTCGCTGGGTGAAATGTCGACGTTCCTTGGGTTGCAAGTAAAGTAAAGTTCAATGGGTATTCTGCTTCACCAAGGCAAGTATGTGGAGGATATTCTTGTGAAGTTCAACCTCAAGGATGCTAAAGTTGCTAGCACTCCTATGGCTGAGCGACCATTGCTGACTTCAGTCCCAGATGGCCAATCTGTCGATCAAACATATTACCATTTTATAATTGGATCTATGATGTATCTAACGGCCAGCAGACCGGATATCATCTTTTTAGTTTGCCAGTGTGCTCGACATCATGCTAATCCTAAATTCTCTCATTTAACTGTTGTCAAACAGATCTTTAGATACCTCAAAGGGAGACCTAAGTTAGGTCTCTGGTATCCAAAGAACCGTGAATTTGATCTTTATGCATTTTCAGATAGCAATTATGGGGGATGCGACATTGACAGAAAGTCCACTAGTGCTGGATGTCAATTCTTAGGCGACAGACTAATTTCCTGGCAATGCAAGAAGCAGCAGACCGTGTCAACGTCTACAGCTGAAGCTGAGTATGTTGCTGCCTCGGCCTGTTGTTCTCAAGTCATTTGGATGCAGCATCAACTCATTGATTATGGTATAAACTTCTTTGACACTCCCATATTTTGTTATAACGATGCAGCTATCGAAATTGTAAAAAACCCTGTCCAGCATTTTAAGACCAAGCATATCGACATTAAAATACATTTTATTCGAGATTGCTACGAGCGAAAATTGATTCATTTGGAACCAATTCACACTAATAACAATGTGTCGGATTTGTTCACAAAACCATTTGCAAAAGCTCGGTTTGATACGCTTGTTGAACTTTTAAAAATGATACGCTTCGATGACTGTTAAATCAATCTGTAAATATTATACTCTATTTTTTTTTAGTTAAATTTGTTCATGGTTTTTACTTCCACAATTCTCTTCCATGCACAAATTTAGGGGGAGAATTAAAAACAAAACAAAAATTACAAAACTTTAAAAAAAAATATTTTCCTTTTCTTTATGTCTTTACTTTAAGAAAATTAAAAATTCAAAAATATTTTATCTTTATCTTTCAGAAAACCTAAAAAATCCAAAAATACTTTATACAATTTGCACGATCGTCAATGTTCCTGATAAATACCAATCAGGAATACAAATCAAAATTTCATGTCAAAGATGTGACTCACTATTACCGTGACTCGCTAAGACATTCCTTACCTACCGACGACGCACCGAGTAATACCACTCACTGCTAAGGTAACACTTAAGTGCTAGTGATTCTTACTGTTACACCATAGTAAGTTTAAAGCACTGACAACCTTTCTTAACCAAATCTAAAAGTTTCTTCTGCAACACAAATATCTAGACACTTCGAGTAAATCCACTCAGAGTCGAGAGTTACAAATTCCATGTCGATGGTTAGATTGCATATCATAATCTATCACACGCATCAATCCATTCTTAACCATCTTTATATTTGTGCTGCAAGAAATAGACGACTCGCCATTCAAAACCAAGTGGTGATGATATTTCGAAACTCTCTGTCAGTGATCTCTACTACAACACCAGTAGTAGATGTGAGACATCAAAAACCATTCTTACCTACAAAGCTTCTAATTCAAGAGTTGGATGATTCAGTGTAATAAACCATGCATTGATGACAATTCGAAAGTCTAGCCGATGGGTATGTCTAGTAACCAAGACATATTACACACTCATACCGCTCTTGACCCAATTCTTATTCTAATACAGATGTTTGTGACTCAATGTGATATTACCTTGCATTGATGAAACATCAAAACTCTGGGTCAGTGATCGTTGTTGTTTACCACAATAGCTGTGAGACCCCAACAACTTCACCGGATTCAAATTGGCACTAGGATGGTACACTCCGCAGAGTTTGGATACCATTGAACGTCTTACTAAGAGCCAAGTCAACTTGTTGACTTGTCAATTGCATTGAGATCTTTGATCAATGATATGTAGGGGCCAAAATCAAAACGGCCACGAGTAGTTCACCGATACTCAAACAATCACAGTGCGTTCCTTCTGGTTCACACAGATACTGCGAGAAGTCTCATTCTCAGCCAAGGATGAATCCTTGGATATCTGTGGTGAGAGTTTATAACTCTGTGACCGACAGGATTTGCGGTCATTGTTCGTATCGAGAAGCGTCAGCAAGAACTGAAGTTTGAGAATTTCGACACGAATTTCATATTCCCGAAGAATGTGAAAACTAAATTTCATGTGACAAGCTGCTTGATTTCCTCCTCAGTCAGTTTGCTACTACAACTACACATGTATGTGATCAAGAAGAGATGAAGATTCAGACTCCAGTCAAATTCAAAGTCAAATTAAAAGCTGGATGTGTTGATTCAAGACCTACGCTAAAGACCGGCTAGCCCAATAAACTTACAAAGTCAAATCTGAAGACAGTCTGATACCAAAGATGAAGTTGTCTCTGCAACATGCTGAAAGCTACCAACATCTATACCCATCATTTGCTAAGGGGGAGATTGTCATGCTAAGGGGGAGATTGTTGAAATGTTGCTGCAGTGCACATCTGAAACCAGTTCATGACAGAACTCGAAGACAATTGAAAGCATTAAACCAAGGGAGGAGATTGTTGGGCCATATTTTGTTGTTTGTTTAAGCTTTGCATTTAATCAGGCCAATATCCAAGTGTTTCTGGGCTAAAATGAATACTTTATTGGGCTGTTGGTCTATTTCGGTATGGGAACGAAATCCCCTAGATTTTGGTTGTGTTGGACTGAAATACTTCATGGATTTCTGTGGGCTTGCTGTCTTTTGGGCTTAGGGTTTAGGCTAGGTAGGCGTAGACTATTTAAGGCTCCTTGAGCCGTCTTTGTCTTGGTTGGTTGCCTTGAAGTTTGTGCTAAGTAGAGAGAGAAAGTTCTCGCATTCAAGCAATCAAGAACCTCATGTACTAGTCTTTGTATAATCAAAGAGTGCACTGAAGGTTGATAATCTCCTTGTTTGTGATTTGATTGATACCATTCAGATCCGTTTTGAGTGATTTGGGGACCTACATTAGGGGGAGTAGGACTAATAAGGAATATGAGAACTAAGACAAAAATGTTGGGGCAAAAAAGGCAGATGAGAATGAATGCCCAGAATGGTGGGTTGAATAAGGTAGAAGACAAGAAAGAATCAAACAAATGAGAATGTTGATAAGGTCGATGATGCAAAGGTTGAGGATGCAAAGAAGGTAGATATCAGAAACATCCCTTGCTTGGGTAATTATAAAATAATTAATATATTCGAGTTATAGTCTAAATCTTTTGAAGGTTTAAGTTTGCAGAAACAAAGTCAGTCCTAATAGTTTAAAGTTTTACAATGTTTGTTAAGACGCAAGAATGTAACATCTAATAACAAAAAACAAGTGTAAACTAGTCATTACAAACTATAAGTATTCTAAAATTCCATGCTTCTTACTTGAGTCTTCATCATTCAATCTAATCTGAGTATACATCAAAATACAAGTATTAGGCTTGGAATGCTTAGTAAGTATACTCGTGTTAAACACAATAAGGGTAATGAATGGTTATGATCATTGAAAGAAAAAGTTAAACCCCTAAAATAATTTATAAGTATCAAATATCATTGGGATCAAAGCTCTGGGAAAACAAAAATCAACAAAATATGCTATTATTAGATGGAATGATTCAAAAAAGGACATATGCAATGCAAATGCAGTTATTCACAACCCCAAGTCAACATTTAAGTCCAACTCACCATGATGTTTATAATTAAGGCTCATGAACGATAGTGCATTTTACACAATACTTTTTCTATGCTCATATCTTGATAAGGCTCATGTATAGTTAGCACTAAGTACTCCATACATTTTCTATGTGTGATCAAGTTCAAACTAGGTAACTTCCGAACCATCACACAAGTATCACACAAGGGGCTGCAAGTCCCTTGTGCATGTAGGCCTTATCTAAAAAGCCACACTCAACCCATGTAATTTACATAACTTCATGGGATTTACCCAACATTCAAGTTGTTTTAAACAATGCCATGAGTACTACTAAACAGTGTATCAAAAGCCATATGTAGCAAAATAGAATTACAATCACATTACAAACATCACACTCCATCTAAGGCCTTCATACACCTTAATCCATATTTTCAAAGCATACATGCCTTAGAACTAGAACCTAAAATACATGGCATAAAACAAATACATAAGACTATAAAGTCTTGTGAGACACATAAATTTGAACATAAGACATCAAGGAAACACTTTTCACTTTTCTTTACTCATTTGAGTCATATAAAATAACCCCATACTTCATTCATTCTAAACTATGATTGGTAATGATTCATGACTTCATGATTTTTTAGCTTACTACGGTACAAAGAACAAATCAATCCACCTCATTATCATTCCTTTAGCTATCTACCTCTCAATGGAGAGTTACGTCCCCGATAGATACCACTAGGCCTCATGTAGAGACAATATAGCCATATAGGCTCTTCTATTCATTTATTTAATCACTATACCAATCATATAAAAACTCTTAAGCTAAAAGCCAAAACATTTTCTTTGTATAAGAAATACTTTATCTTTACCATTTAACATATCTCTTAAGCATAACATAAACATTCATTGGAAAGAACAAAAGATTTTATAAGCATTTTTTTTACCATATATCCCAATATGGGAAAAACAACATGTACTCACCTTGGTTTAGTTAGAGAAGTCTAACTATGTTTAGAGAAGTCTAAGTATGTTTTCACTAACTTTTGCCCTTTCTTCTTTCCTTGGTCGTTACTCCTATACTCTTGTAGATATGAAGCACTCCTTTGATTTCCTTTGCAAAGCACCTTGATCCTCCAAGAAATCTTCACACCCACAAAAGCACCAAGAACATACCTAGTTAAGCTTGAAAAAGTTTTTGGGGACTGTTGGAGTCGATTTTTGAGGGATTACGCACTAATTATACCCATTCTAGTCGGGTAGAACAATAGCCCAATGGGTCATACCCATTTAGGCTGACTTGGACCAATAAAATTGATCATTTAGCCTCCTGACGCGTTTTCGCATCGCAAACTACAACCCTTCATGCCGCTAATGACTTACGTCAAACATTAATGTTAATGCGCTGCAGACGCTTCGTGTCGCAGGCTTGGCACAATCGATACGATGTACTTTTTACTATTCTACGAAACATAGCATCGAACTTTCACCTTCACTTCACGAGAACTGTAAGCCTCATGTCTGGAATTAAATACAAGAATGTCATGCACTCCCTATTACGACATTCTTCCAACCAAAGTGCCAATTTTGCATCTATGGTCTAAAATTTCATTTCAAAGCATGGAAATGCTTGCAGCGACATATTATAATGTTCTAAAACGTAAAGTTTTTACATCAAGGTCAATTTCATAGTAAATGACCTATAGCCCTTTTCACATATTACTACATTTACATACATATTAAAACCTATGTTTCACCTAGTTTTAGATTACAATCTTACTGAAATTTTTAGGTTCTTACAACCCAACATCAACATAAGTTTTAAATTGGATATTTAATAGTGACATACCAAGTCTCTACCCATCATAAGTGGATGCATATGTTGATGATAAATTTCAAGTCAACGCAAATCAAATATGCCCTATTAGAGAGTAAATTTTTGCACAAAGAGATTTCATGAATGCACAAAATACACATAGTATTCACATATCACATAAGTATTTTATTATATAAAAAGAAATTTAAAAGTCACCAAAGTATGATAAGAACATGTACTCTTGGGTATTCTTAAGTGGTTAAAAGCCTAGTTCACTTCTAAAGTTGTTGGAGTACTTAGTGGTCACCTAAGGTTAACAATTGTTGGATTTATTATCCCTTAAATTAGAGTTCTTGTTAAGTTTTTAATCTCAAACTTAGAGTTTATTATTCTCAAGTGAACCCTAAGATCATAAAAAGGCATAAGAGAAGACAACACTTGATTTAGACTCAACTTTCAAAAGTTGCAAAATTAAGGTAGGCCAACATGGGCTAGACTAGACTAAGTCAGCCAACAAAGGCAATCCTAACTCAACCTAGCCAGGTTGAGTTAACAAGTCCGATAGCCTACAAGTTTACCCAAAGCTTTGTTAAGTCCCTAGATTAAATCCAAACCATTTGTAGATTTATTCTGACCATTTCCAATGCCTTAATATGATGAAATATCATTCAAAAACTTGTTAAACACATCAATTACATATAATTCCATATTTTAAATGATTAACAAGTTTGTTATAGAGATAATGGAAATTTAATTTCAAATATTCAACATTAGTTCATATGATCCACATCAATGAATAATCAACTCAAATACGCTTAAATCACTTTATTTTAGTTTCATTTGATGATTCCAAACTAGTTTTGTGTCATAGATGTTGGGATTTGATAACATAAACACATGCAGCGGAAGACAGATAAGATCAAATCACAGAAATTCCATGAACATTATTTAGGATCATGCAATTCATAACAATCATTAAAACTCAAAACTTAAACAAAATATACCTCAGCAAGTTTCCTTTTTTGTGCTTTAGTCAAGGCCACTATTGCAAAGATGAATAGGATCCAAAGTAGAACCCCTCTAGTAATTCACACCCAGAGATCAGTAGAAAACCAGAAAAATCAGAAGCAAAGAACTCTAACCTTAAAGAGGGAAGAGATTATGCAGAAAGGAAAGGGGAGGGAGGAGTTGGTGGCTCAAGTGGATTGGAATGCCTTAGGGTTGAACCCCAAGGCCTTTATTTATAGTGCATGGGCTCCTAGGGTTTCAAACTTAGGAGCCTTTTGGCGGCCGCACCACCTGGACTTGTTATCTTTGATTAAACATTTAATCAATTACAATCCAGTCCCTTTAATTGATTCTAAACTAATTCAAGATTAATTTATCAATTAATTTATTGATTTAGTTTCTAATTAATTTATTTCTCAATAAATTAATAAACTAATCTTCCTTTCTTTAATTCCTTTTGACTCTCTCTTTTTTCTGGGTCTTGTGGGCAACCCAAAAGGACTTCTGCCATTGTCAGAAACATTACCACAAGTTGATGACCTTGGACATTATTCCAACAGTCTCCCACTTGGACAAGTTGTCAACTTGTGTGGTCTCAATATCATCTGATAATTAGCAGAGAGTGTGTCATTTTATACAACTGCCGAACTCTGATCAAAGAGACGACTCCTAGATAAGTGATCTTTTATTACTCCATTCTCGAGATATCATGATGACGCTGTCGGACCACCGATAGAGATTTAGCAGAGAGTGTGTCATTTTAAAATTCTGTTTCCCGATAGAGATTTATGATGACGCTGTCGGACCACGGATCAAACACATCAATCTGGTCAGGGCTTGGACAAGCGCTTAGTGTCGTTATCAAATCATCGAGGGGACCAGATATCGCTTCTCCATGTAAGGGTAGAAGGAACAGATAAACTTTGACTACATAGTCTTTGTCTATTTCATCATGTCATACACAGACATAATCTTTATAACTACCCGTTACGGACATTTGAGTAGACCATTGCATAATAGAATTATAGCGCAAATTCTCATGCATCTCAGCTTGAAGAATAAGAGATATTATCATCCTAATTTTACTTGTGACTTAATCCATGAAGTAATCTCTAGGTGCAGGTTGTTCCAATACTTGAATCTCTATCAAGTACTCATGAGGGCATGTCGCAATCACTATGCTATGTCTAATCTCTATAGACAATCTACCAACACTCCATGAAAGTCTTAAATCACTACTTGCTTCCATGAGTATGACCACTGTGGAGGTTTGAGTAAATTAATACTCGAGAAGCGGGTTCTAAACATGCAAAAGTGAAACACAGTGACAATTCAATGAAATGGTGGCTAATTAGCCTTTTATTAAATCTCCACTAATAAAACACCAAGTTATATACAATTAACACTGTTGTATGTTTCGATAAACTATAAACAAAACATTTAAGAAATCGCTAGCAAATCTAATGCCTATGGTCCTTGTATGCTCATCATGCTTGGGCCGCGACAATGCTTTGGTGAAGGGATCAGCTGGATTATCCTATGATGGTACCCTTCCTACCATGATATCACTGTCTTCAACTTGGTTTCGAACATAGTGGTACTTTCTGATATATGTCTCGATCTCCCATGGTCCTTAGATTCTTTAGTCAATGCGACTGCACCCTCGTTATCACAGATGACTTCAAGGGGATCATTGATGCTGGGAACAACGCCAAGATTTCCAATGAAGTTCTTCAACCATGTAGCTTCCTTTGCAACTTCACTAGCTGCTATATACTCGGACTCGCATGTGGAGGCAGCTACCGACTTTTGCTTCGAACTTTTCTAGGTTACCCCTCCCCCGTTTAACATGAACACCCATCCTGACTGTGAGCAAGAGTCATCTCTTTCTGTTTGGAAACTTGCGTCACTAAACCAGTTACTCGTAGCTCATCCCTTCCTCCATATACTAGGCACATATCTTTAGATCTTCTCAGATACTTCAGAATGTTTTTCACTATCGTCCAATGACTTTGGCCAGGATTATCCTGATATCAGCTCACCATGCTTAAAGCATATAAGACATCAGGTCGAGTACATATCATGGCATACATGATCGATCATATAGCCAAAGAGTATGGGACTCGACTCATTTTGTCCAGGTCATCACTAGTGTTGCGACATTGCTCTTTACTTAGCTTTATGCCTTGTTGTATGGGCAAGAATTCTTTATTGGAATCATGCATCCAGAATTTCTTCAAGATTTTCTGAAAGTATGTAGTCTGGCTTAGTTTTATCAGACGCTTCGATCTATCCCTATAGATCTTTATACCAAGTATATTTGATGCATTTCTCAGATCCTTTACACCTTACAATGTTGGGATGTCGTTTCCCATAAGGAGTATGTCATCGACATATAGTACCATAAATACTACATTAATCCTACTGGCTTTGACATATACATAGGACTCATCCTGACTTCTAGAAAATCCAAACTCTTTGACCTTTTCATGGAAGCAGATGTTCCAGCTGCAAGAAGCTCGTTTAAGTCCATAAATAGACCTTTCAAGCTTACACACTCTATGCAGATACTTATTATGTATAAAACCTTCAAGTTGTGCCATATACACATCCTCCGACAATTTTCCATTAAGGAAAGCGGTTTTGACATCTATTTGCCATATTTTATAGTCATAAAATGCAGTAATAGTAAGTAACACTCTAATATATTTAATCTTCGCTACTGGAGAGAAGGTTTCATCATAATCAATTTCTTGAGTTTGAATGAAGCCATTCGCAACCAACCTAGCCTTGAATGTGTGTACATTCCCATCCATGCCGGTCTTCTTCTTGAAGATTCATTTACACCCAACGATTTTTATACCTGGTGTTGGATCAACCAAGTTCTAAACTTGGTTGTCGTACATGGACTGAATCTCGCCCTCCATGGCTTCTTTCCATTTTGGCAGCCTCAGGGTACGCCATCGCTTCCTTGTAGTTGGATGGTTCATCCTCACTAACCAGTGTGTTATCACTGATTAGTGTGTCACTTTCCATTGTAATATGGAAACCATAAAACTTAGGAGGATGATTAACTCTATTGGATCTACGAAGATGTAGGGGAGATATGTCAGTTCTCTCAATAGGAGTCTCATCCTTAGGTTGAGTGCTAGTGTTAACTACATGTTCTTCATTTGTTGATGTGCCAACCCTCAAATTTCAGATGATTACCCAATTTGAAACCCTAAAAGTCGTTAGGTGAATGCAAATCTTTTAGACACGAATCTAGAAGTTGAGTCTTAACTCCATAGAAACCTTAGAAACTTGAAGATCATTAGGCATGTCGTTTGATTCCTATTAGGTCATTCTACTTCAATACAAAGTGCCAAAAGATTAATTTAATGATTTTGATTCAAAGTATATTTGAACAAGATGAAAAAATCAAGAATAACTATGCACTTGATTTTTTGAAGTTAACGAATTTTGTACTAATTCATGCGAATTGTTCAATTACTGTAGAAAATGTCAATAAACAGTTAAAACCAACTGTAAATATTCTTTATAGTAAAAATACTTTTGAATAATTTAAAATAAAGTGAAAACACTAAATTTCACATTATTATAGTTATGAAATTTTAATGAAGTCACAGAAACCTTAAAAGCCTTAAGAACTGAAAATTTATAAATTTGATATCTAAAAATTTATAAAAATCACCATGAGGCTTATAAGATTGAATTAAAATAATTAAATTACTAAACATAATAAAGAATAGAAAATTTTAATTATTAACATTATTCCAAAGTCATAAGTGAAATAAGCTAAAATTTAAGATATAAATATTAACCAAACTTTATAAAAATGGGAGAAGGTTATAAAAATTAAAGAAATGATTTTTATAAAAATAAGAGAGAGGGAACCTCCCTCATAGCTGAAAATTTTGTCCAGATACTCCCCAAGAAAGCCCTTCCCCAATTCATTAATCATTTTTTCATTTCCCACACTCCACCTCTCCCCTTCTCTCTCTAAAAATTTCACTTTTCGTTCTCTCTAGAAATGACGAACTTAGAAGCAACATCTATGGGAGATATATAGCCATTCCATTCTTCATATGTTTAGATACATTTCTGTAGTTTGGTGGCCGATTTTGATGGAGTGAAACCCCAAAGAGACGACGAGAGAGATGAGATATCCAGAGAGACATCATCTCTCTTTTCCCTCTTGTCTTCTCTCTAAAACCCCTATTATCTTCCTCTATCAATCAGCCCCAAAAGCCACGAAATTTACAAGATTAGATGGTGTTTTTGAAGCCTCAAATCATAGAAAAGGTAAATGATATACATCTCTTTAAGATCCGTAACAATTTTTACAAGTTTCTTGTTATTTCATCTTTATTTTCGAATTCCCTTTTAGTATCCTGTTCATCTTATTCTTCCTTCGTGATAAAACCTTGTGCATGTTCATCTAACCTTCGGAGTTGATGATGATGGTGGTATATTTTCACCAAAAACATCTTGCATGCTACAAAATGGTGAAGATCCATGACCAAACCTATGTTAAAATCTATAAAAATGCATCTTATGCATTCAAAAGTTCAAAAATCAGATTCTTCTTCTTCTTTCTTTTAGAACTTTGTGATTTTTATGTTAAAACCCTTTCTTGAACATCATAGACGGGGAAATCGGGTTGCATGTGTTGAAAACACAATGCATGTCAATGGTTTGTATGTTCTTCCTCATAGAACACTTATGAACCAAAGAAATTAGTTTAAAACCATGCACCATACTTGATGTTTTTGTTTCTGAAAAATGATGGTAAGATGCATGAAAAACTGTGGTTAACCTCATGGGAGATGCATTAGGTTTGATGTTAATCAAAACATCAAGTTAGCAACCCATAACCCAAACATGCAATCTGCCAGATTTCTTTGCTCTACTTCAAACGACCATATCTCAACTTTTATAGGTCCAAAAATCTCTATTTTTCTTCTGGAATGAACTTATATGAGTTAAGTTTCGAACCCTAGTGGTTTCACTAAAAAATACTAAGATTTCGACCCTCAAACAATTTTTACAAAACTGCTGCACTTACAACTCACCTTCTATGAAGGGTCATTTTTTTATGCATGAAAATGGATCTATGATACTTCTAAAAATCATGAGAAAAATCGTAAAGACCCTACTAAATTTCATGGTGTCCAAAATTTGTGTTCTGTAAAATTTGGGAACTATGTTCAAAAATTGTTAAACCAAAAACCCCAAAATCATAAACATAAAAGAAATAAGTTGTATTTTCAAAATGTTTGGGTTTGAAAGGCTTAGATCTCGAAACAAATAAAATAGGGAATTATTTTTCCCAGAAACTATGTTTTATTAAGAAGTATATTGGAATGTTTTATTCAAAAATAATGAAATTTCGATTTTATAAAAATAAGGTGTCAAATGATGACTTAACTCACAAACTAATAGTTACAGGACTTAATAAATTCTAAAACCTAGTGGAACCTGTTTTCATCATAAGTTGAGGTTCCCCACAAAATTTCAGCTCATTTGAATACCGTTTAATAATTATTTTGATTTATGTGCTACTATTGATGAGCATTTTAGAAAACCAACGCCAGGTTTTTCAAAGCCAATGATAATTTTTCCCTGACCTCACTTGTACTAAATGTAACTACATAAATTATTTCGGAATTTATTTTGACTATTTACTAATTATGCTGAATTTCTCTATTATAATAAGCTTAAAATATAAAATAAATTCAATACAAATCTAACAATTCTCAAAATTTTACAAAAGCCTCATTTCCCCTGCTGGATGATGAAGATAAATTTTGGTGATTTTTGGAGATGATCTTCATGTATTTTTACATAAATATGATTCCAAGAAAATGTTACAAAAATACCGTTTGAAATAAAGGAAAACTCAAATCAATTCTAATGCACTTTGTTATTTAAATGGGTGATCATATGTTGTTTAGACATTTAAGGTAGTTTGTAATCTCATTAGAACCTTCGTGTTTCGTAAGACTCGAGTAGGAGTTACTCCCATGTACCAAGCAACCAAACTTTTGGACGCTCATTTCACCGTGAGTATTCACATCCCCTTTTTACTATTTTATGTTTTGGGGTGGAAAGCGTGATTTTTACTTTGCAAAATGTTTATCTTGAATGTATGCTTTTAATTATACATAATTTTTGTATGCTTGAGATTTCTATCGTGTGCAAAAGTCCCATGTCGTTCTTTTACACAACCTATTAATTCATTATTGAGCCGATGATTTATATGGATAGCATTATTTGGGATTGACCATCCCCACAAACCCTATTGTGAGTGCATGTTACCAATATAGTTTAGCATGTTGACAATAGGACATGGCTGTTAGGGGCTGACTGGTCTTTAGGATTGGTTGTGGACTCGAGCTTTACATACAAACGATCACAATTCGATCAAAATTGTGTGTGAAATATTATACTAATGTCAATGCATACTTTTAAACATATATTGAAAATTTGAAACTACGTGTATACTCAAACCTGTGAAACTCACCAACTATTTCTATAGTTGACCCTCATTTTTCATTCTTTTCAAGAATCCTCTAGTAAGTGGCACCTAGAGACACATCACTTGTAGAAGCATTTCGCATGTGTTGTTCTTCAAATATTTTGTAATCTCATTTTCAATTGTTCAAAACTTTTGTAAATTGTAATGCTTTTTAATACTATGGCTGGTGTTGTCTTTAACTTTTGCTATGAAACCTTTTTGTACTGTCATATTCCGTGTTTCTGCTTTAGCGGGGTGTGACAGAATTTGGTATCAGAGCCAAAGGTTATAGAGAATACCAGCTTTCCGTTGGAGAACCCAAACTATAGCAAAAAAAATTACAAAAAAGTAAATTTCCAAAAAAAAAACTGAACGTACTACTGCTATAACTAAGTCGAGTACGCATTATTGGACTTCAATTAGGTATAGCCTAGCCAAGTATGCTTAATTAAGGGAAATTAATGCGAGACTAGAAGCGGTTATAGTAGAATTATGTTCAAAACGATTTTCAACTTAAACTTTTGAAAAGAAAAATTTTCTGTGTGCGTATAGGAATTGCATATTATAGGCATTCATCTTGATACACTTGGAAACTAGGTGCACTTCTATCACAATATCTTTATTTACAAATAGTGTATTCCTTAGCAAATGTTAGGTTAACCAGTTTGGTTATATTACTAGCCGCTCTAGGAACAACTCACCTAGTACTGAGAACAAGGATTTCTTTGTAGATACTGATTCTTGACATAAGGTCAACAGCTAGAGAGCCACTATTGACAATCCTAAGTCGATATTAATATCGATATTACCTCAACACCTCTTTATCATCCGCGTAATAGAGTTACGACTAGGAAAAGTATTCTGATACCGGAAAAGGTGACAAAAGGAGCTTCGTGTTAGGAGACAGTTGAGTCACCATGAGTAGTCATGACTTGAATATCATTGGTGAGTATTTCCGATATGACTCACGAGGAGACACAGAGGTTTAACCCATTGTTGTCGATACGTGAGACTTTCCTTTTGCGCTATGATTTTAGCTTTAGGATTGTTTCCATCTTGAGCTTAAGACTTAAGCTAGGATATCTCTTTGATTCTAAACCTTCTCTTTTGGTGATGCTTACCCTACCATATTTACTTCGTATCTCATAATTCAAGCACAAACCACTCCCCATTATGTCAAAAATTTCTAAGTTTAAGTTCGAGGTCCTCAGATGCACGAGTGATACTCTCAATTATACCATCGTTTTACACTTTCCAAATTTCTCACATGCTTCTGGAACAATCTTCAACCTTACGCTTTTCATTCATGGTTCAACTTCACGCTTCTTCGACACGTGGAAATTTTCTATAATTTCGAGTTCTCATTCTTAACGGCGTTACTGACATTCTTACCGTTATCAAGGGTTACATTCTCTTACGCCGCACGCCAAACCTATAACTTAACATTTGACTCTATAAAAGGTACGAAATTGCATTCATACCATAAAACGTTTTACAAACAGTTTTTCATGTCCTCCATTTGGGGAAAAAGTCACCTATACTAACTTTAGTAGTTAGGTACAACTAGCTACACTAACCCTCTTATTCCTTACTACTTAATCATCCATTGAAAATCTATTTCACTTCACTGGTTTTATTTATCATCAGTAAAATATTTTATAATCGCTTCATATAGTTGACTAGACCTTTCCAAAGCACGAAAGCCATATTTCTCGCTAAAACAATCAACTTTACTTTTGCTAACCTACATTAATTTAACTATTTTCCATCGAAACTTAAATTAACCAGTATTGATTTTAACCTTATCATTTCTGTTGAAAATACGATAACTGATCTCCACGAATAAGGTTTTTAAGCCGATTACTGTGTGACAGATATGTATTTTAGCTATAATATGCGGAATAAATAAGAGTTGCGGAATAAATATAAACTAAAATTAAGTTACTGAAAGCTATAAATAAAATAAAGCAGTAAATTTAAACTAGACAGTATTTAAATAGACAGAAAGCGGTAAATAAAATAAATGTTAGAAGTTAGAGGTTAGATGTAATAAACGTCATTATCAACGATAAAGTGTTTTTACAATAAATAAAAGGTTAGAAGTTAGAAGTTAGAAGTTAGATGTCTCGGTTAAATACAGTCCACATATGTTGTTGTTGTCACGGTTCAATTTGTATGTCTTGGAAGTTAGTACAATTGATTTATAAAAGTTTAAATAAATCAATAATGGCACAGGTAAATTATTGGAATTATAAAAAGAACTTATCGACAGCAGAGGAAGATGGAGTTTTTCTTTGAAGCGTCGATTCTTGTTGTTTGCGGTAGGATGAGGCTTGATGATTGGTTATTGTAGAAAGGGTGGTATGCTCGGTTTGTCTTGCTGAAATGGTATTTCTTCGGTTTTGTGTCGGTTGGAGGTTTGAAGTTTTGGTGTCGGGTGGAGGTTGTTGTTTCTTGCGGTTATATGGTTTGGTTCTTGTTGCCAAATTCAGAGATTTGAGTGTCTTGAGGTGTCTGGTCGTGGGTTTCTTTGAGAGTGTATGAGTATGGTTATGTGTGTATTGTGATGTGCAAGATTGGCAAGAGGTGAGCTTCTTATTTATAGTTGCTGAAATACAGGCTTCGCGTCGCGACCATGTGTCCGTCGCGTCGCGAGGAAGCTTGGCTGGAGGTCGGTGCGCTTTTTGTCGGGTCAGTGCGTCTTAGCTGGTATGTCGAGCTTTCCGTCGTGTTGCTTTTGGTCGCGTCGCGAAGAGTCGTCGCTGAAAGTGTCGTTTTTGGTCGTCTCGCGATCAAGAAGTTGGTATTGTCGCGTTTGGTGCTTCGCGTCGCGACCATGTCTTCCGTCGCGTCGCGATTGCTGTAGGTCTGGATCTTTATTTCTTGCTTCTCTTCACGTCGCGACACAGGTGTCTGTCGCGTCGTGATTGCTGTAGCTGGGTGATATTTTTGCTCTTTGGTTCATAGCATCACTTCCTCAGGTTTGGTTGTTTTCTCAAAGTTTCTTGAGTCTTGATTCATTCTTGTTTTTGATCTTGAATTCACGCAACCTGAAATAAACTGATAATACTTGTCCGATAAAATAAAAACAGTTCATCTTATTTCAGTGATTGTCACATACAAAAATATTTTTCAACAATTTCCCCCTATGTGATTATTACTGAAATAAGGACAGATTAAAAGGTAAGATTGAAAATTCTTGAAATTTGGATAAAACATTTATAAAACCATATCACTTGTTTTGAAAAAGGGTGACTAGATTTTACTTATGTTTTGAAAAATGTTTGTCAAGAATATTTGTTTCTGAATCAAGGTTTCATGTTCAGTTATCAAAAGGTTTTTGTATATGTATTTTCATAATATTCCTTAAGATTTTATAGCATTTATAAAGACGACAAGTGATCTTTATAGGTCGATTCAGATGAATGCTCATAGGTATAGCTCACACTTGACTGAGGTGTTTTGGTTGTTCTGTATGCAGAACTGGTGTATAATCACTAAAGATGAGTGATATCTCTCAGTTTGAAGGTGTTGACTTATGCTTAATGTGGATTTATACCTATATACTTTAGTCACTTGGTCTTCATATTAGATAATCAATCACATAAGACTGGTTTCGGCATTACTCTGAGGGTTTCTTCATTCATGCAATTGATGTTCACTCTCTCTCCGTCGGGAAATACATGTAGAGGGGTTTAGAAATTTTCATAGTGCAGTTTGCAACTAAGAATATTCAATTATGAAGGCTACAGTATCCCGGTAAAACTTCGGTTTTAACAGCTATATTTGATAAATCATTTGAGAATCCGTTTGTTTGGAAAATTTTGAGAGATGTCTGTCTTGATGGATTGTTGTTGTAAATCTTTCTTTTCTTTGGTGAAGTGTTCACCTTTGTCTTTATCTTTTCTTGATTTGTGTGAATACACATTGTATAAAAGATATCTGATGTGGTAACCAATTGTGATTTGTTGACAGCATTTGTTGGAGATGACTTTGCACTTTGAAATTTGATTTCCATGTTTTCTTTTGGTTTTCTTGGATATGACTTGTCGTTTCTTCAATTGTCAGACTTGCTATGCAAGTTGATAAATCTTTTTCTTGATGTGGTTTGATTGAGGATACGGATTAGGTGATATAAAAGACAGTTTGTCTAATATATAAGAAAATGATTGTATCGTCCCTGGTCATTTTGATATCTAAGCAAAAATGAGACTAGCATCACGATATAAGATTATAAATCCTACAAGTCATAATGAAAACACCTTTGCTCACAAAAATGAATTTCTCTTAGCAATTGAAGACGAGGCACAAATTCTCACATGGGTTTAGTTTTCATCTGAATCTCCTGATCTTATGTCCCTTAATAGATAAAATCGTTATAATTGAAATAAATTCAAAGGGAATAGGAGAATGTTCATAACGAAAATTTTGAGATTTGAACCTTCACTTTAATTTAAGAATTAATATGACTGAGAACATTCATCGTGCATAAGTATCTGAAAATTTAGTCAAGAAGATGTTAATCACATGGTTTTATAAAGACTTTTAAAAAGATAAAACTTTATCCTAATTTTTTTTTTGTAATTTTTGATTATGTGGATGTTTTTGGAAAATTTTGGTTATTTGAATGTTTTTGAAAATTTTGGTTATTTGAATGTTTTTGGTAAATTTTTGAATTTTCTATTTGAATGAAAGTAAACACTCTTTTGTACAAACAAAAAGTAAGAGATTATGGATGGATGTTATCTGGATTTAACATTCCTAGACGGCCTAGGAAGTATTGAAACTTGGTTTCGTCTAGAGCCTTAGTAAAGACATCGGCAATTTGATCTTCGATGTTGATGAAGTGCAATTCGATATGACCCTTTTGAATGTTGTCTTTGAGGAAATGATATCGAATGTCGATGTGCTTTGTCATGGAATGGTGCACGGGATTGTGAGAAATGGCAATAGCGCTGGTTGAGTCACAAAATATGGGAATTTGTGAGACTTTGTAGCCATAGTCACGTAATTGAGTTTGCATCCACATGACTTGTGAACAGCAGCTTGCGGCGGCTACATATTCAGCTTCTGCGGTTGAAGTGGACACGGATGATTGTTTCTTTGAAGTCCAACTTACCAGTCTGCCTCCTAGAAATTGGCAAGAACCAGATGTGCTTTTCCTGTCTAGTCTGCAACCTCCATAGTCGGAGTCGGTGAAGGCGTTAAGCTGAAAATCAGAGTTAGCTGGATACCAAAGGCCAAGAGATGGAGTTCCTTTAAGATATTTGAAAATTCTTTTCACAGCTATAGCATGAGATTCCATAGGATTGGCTTGGTATCTGGCACAGACACATGTAGAAAACATGATGTCGGGTCTGCTGGCTGTGAGGTATAGGAGTGATCCTATCATTCCTCGATATTTCTTTTGATCAACAGGCTTGCCATTTAAGTCTGCATCTAATTTGTAACCAAGGGCCATTGGGGTTTTTGCTGTATTGGATTTGTCAAGAGAAAAACGAGTTAGAAGATTTTTGACATAATTTTCTTGATTGATGAAAATTCCATCTGATGATTGCTTGACTTGAAGTCCAAGAAAAGTAGTCATTTCTCCTATCATGCTCATCTCAAATTTGCTCTTCATTAAATCTGCAAACTTGATACTCAAAGATTCATCAGTAGAACCGAAAATAATGTCATCGACATACCTCTTTTGAATCCTGATTCTTCTAGAAATGTTGACAATGTTGAATACCAGGCTCGAGGTGCGTGTTTTAAGCCATAAACTGCTTTTTGTAACTTAAAACTGTGATTTGGGAACTGTGGATCTTCAAAACCTGGAGGTTGTTGAATATACACATCGCGATCAATCTCTCCATGTAAAAATGCACATTTTACATCCATTTTGAATACTTTGAAGTTCTTGTGTGCTGCATATGCTAGAAAGATACGAATGGCTTCCAGTCTTGCAACTGGAGCATAAGTTTCATCGTAGTCGATTCCTTCTTGTTGTGAATAGCCCTTGACGACAAGTCTTGCTTTGTTTCGACAAACTATGCCTTGATCATCAGTTTTGTTTCTGAAAACCCATCTTGAACCTACTACAGTAACATCGGGAGGAGTAGGAACAAGATCCTATACTTGGTTTCTTTCGAATTCAGCTAGTTCTTCTTGCATGGCTTTGACCCAGTCTGGATCTTTGAGAGCTGAATGGATGGTTTTGGGTTCAGTCATAGATAAGAATGCTCCGTATAAACATTCATTTGAGGTAGCGGCTCTTGTTTGAATACCAGAATTGGGATCTCTTATGATTTGTTCTGCAGGATGATTCCTGGTCCATTTGTTTAGGCGAGTTTTTTCAGGTATTTCGATTGGTGTTTCTATGTCCCATTGTTCTTCTTGGTCAGGTGATTCTGTTGGGAATAGATTTTGGTTGTTGTCAGATATGTCTTTTTGGATTATAGGGTAAGAATGGGGTAATGAAGGTTCCCCCATAGATGATGCACTGGGATCATTTTGGACAGGTGGATTGTGAGTGTTCAAAGAGGGATTTAGTGTTGGTAATTCCCCCTCAACTTGATCTGCATTTTCTTGGTTTGATTGTGAAGTTTCTGCATCGGAGTTTCCTGTAGGAATAGTAGAAGATGTTAGAACTTCAGAATTATAAGCGGTTTTGGGTTGTTCAAAACGTAAATCAAGATCAATTTCTATGTCCGTAGAAGGCATTTGTTGAATTGGATTTTGAAAAATATTATCAATCATTTTAGAACCAAAATGTTTACGATCCAATTTCCTGACATAAAATTCATCGAAATGAACATCAGTACTTTCTTCAATTACTCTAGTACGTTTGTTCAGTACTCGATAAGCAGCTGAGGTAAAAGAGTAACCAAGGAAAATTCCTTCGTCTGATCTTGATTCAAATTTTGAAAGGTGATCTTTGTTATTCTTTATGAAGCATCGACAACCAAAAATATGAAAAACGATTTTGAGTGTAGCAAGCTGTGACTATTGCTTCTGCCCAGAAGTATTGTGGCAGATCAGCAAAGATGAGCATTGATCTTGCAGCTTCGCACAGAGTTCGGTTCCTTCTTTCAACAACGCCATTTTGTTGAGGAGTGTAAGGGGCTGAGAAGTTGTGTTCGATGCCTTTGTTTTTGAGAAATGAGTCTAGAGTTATGTTTTTGAACTCTAAACCATTATCACTTCTGATTCTTCGAACTGGTCGTTTGAGCTTTAATTCAATCTGTTTGATGAAGTTGATCATTTCTTCAGGTGCTTCTGACTTTAGCCTCAAAAAGAAAACCCAAGTAAAGCGTGAATATCCATCAATAATAACAAGGATGTATTTCTTCCCTTTTATTCTTTGGGTTTTTGCAGGGCCACAAAGATCAATGTGCAGTAATTCTAGTGGTTCGGATACACTAGATTCAGGAATGCTTTTATGAGAGGATTTGGATAGTTTTCCTCCTTCACAAGCTGCACAAAGAGTTTCATTATCAAGTTTCAGAAGTGGCAGTCCGCGAACAAGATCATTTGCAATCAACTTGTTGATGTAGCCGAAATTGAGATGGGAAAGACGACGATGCCACAACCAACTAATATCAGCTGAAGCTTTGGATAAGAGACAGATGTCTGGTTTTCCATAGATAAGGTCCATATCTAGTGGATACATGTTGCCTAGACGATCAGAATTAACTAGAATGGCTTTGGTCTTGGCATCCATGATTATGCTTCGTTGTTTGGTGAAAAGAACTTCATGATTGTTGTCACAGAGTTGTGATACGCTGATCAGGTTGTGTTTCAGGCCGTCAACGTAGGCTACTTTCTTGATGGTGAAGTGACCATTTGTTATGTTTCCATAACCTTTGATTCTTGCAGTCATGTTATTTCCAAAAGTAACATCTTGTTTGGATTCTGTGGGTTTGAAGTCTCGTAGAAAGCTCTGGTTTCCTGTCATATGCTTGGAGCAGCCACTATCGATATACCATGTGCCATCCTTGGGCTCTGCAGCACAAAGTGCCTGCAATTAGACAGAAAGTTTAGGTACCCAAACCATGGTGGGTCCTGATTTGTTAATGGTTTTTGATAATTTGGAATCATTGTAATATTTGTTGATTGGACGGAATGGTTGAGGTTTAAGTTGATTTATTAGATTTTCCCAAAGTGAGATTTGTTTTTGAAAACCTGTCATTTGAAACGATTTCTGATTTTGTGAAAAGTATCCTATATGTGAAGTTCTGTTTGATAACCTTTCTTTATATCTGGGATTTTGATGATTTTGAAAAACATTATGATGATGGAATGGAATTTGGTGAAATGATGGTTTCTGAAAGTTCCTTGAGAGATTGAAGTTTATCTTTTGAAAGCGATTTTGAATTGGTTTTTGAAAAGGTTTTTGTTTTGGATTAAAGGTTTGTTTTTGTGGCACAGAGACTGGTTTCAAAGGTTTCTCTTGGGTTTCTTTGAAAACTTTGGGCTTGCTTTGTTCTTTTGGTTTAAAGACAGCTTGAATGAGTTGTTTATTTGTCTGTTGTTTCTTTGAATACTTTTGTCCCAGACTGTTCTTTCCAATAAAGGTTGAGTTTAAAGAGGGAAAGACAGTTGGAGCAGAAGTACTACCATTCTGATGAACAGAATTTTCTCCATTTAAGAAATTTTCAAGTTTGATTGTGTCATCATTCTTTGTTAGTTTAGTAGATCTCAATTGATGAGTTACTGAACTAGCAGAGTCTGATTCAGATTTTACAACTCTTTTGAATGACTTGTTGAAAAAAGTATCATCTGGGCTGCACTTGATAACTGTTTCATCATCTGAATCGTCCTCATTAGCAGATAAGAAAAAATATGGTAGAGGCGATTTAGAATTTTCACAAATTGTCCCATTTTTCTTTTCAGTCTCTTCATTTTCAAAAGATTCTCTTCCAATTCCTGGTTTATAATTCGTATCAATTTTGCCAGTTCCTAAGTTGTTTGCTTTAGTGAAAACATCATCACTCAATTTTCTAGCAATATTGATAGAATCTAGTTTTCCTTGAAATCTTTGATTTTCGGATTCAAGAAATTTGATTTGCTTTGAAGAATCATCTAGTTTTAGAATTAAACTAGTGTTTTTGTCAGTTAAATCTTGAATTTTTTGTTTTAACTGAAGGACTTCCTTTTCTAAGGTATCTTTTATTTCATATGAAATAACAGATTGATTTTTTATTTCTAAGTCCCTTTTTTGTTTTAGAGCTTCATTTAATTGTTCTAGGACGTGATTATTTTCTTCAGATTTTCGTTCAATGTCTCTTTCAAGTTTGTCTCTAGTCCTTCTAGATTCTCCAAATCTGAGTTGCAAGGTTTGTAATTCAGATTTGTAGATGTCAGATTTGACTATTGTGTCATGATATAGTCTGAGATCAGCTTTTAGACTGTTCTTAATCTTAGTCATGTGGGACTCAAATGGTGTTCTTGAAAGACCGAGTTCTGAGATCATAGACCATACCTGATCGATGACATATGGAGCTCTTGTGGTTGGTTCATTGTCAGCCATGAAGCAGAAGTTTGACTGAGCTGGTTCAGTATCTGTTTCATCATCAGAAGTTGGCCAGTGTTCCACGCTAGGTTCGTGGAATGCCATCAAAGCTTTTTGCTTTGCTTTCTTTTCTTGTTTCTTCAGCTCTTCGGCTTTTTGAGCATAGTAGGCTGAGTCTTTGACCTTGACTTTGGCTCGACAATCTCGGGCATAATGATTTAGTCCTTTGCATTTGTGACAAATGATTACGTCATCATCATCATCGTTATTGTCAGCCTTTTGGCTCTTAACGGGTGGTCTTTCAGATGCTTGAGTTTGTTTCTGTTGAGATGGTTTTGAATGATTTTGCTGAAATCCAGAACTTTGGTTATTATAAGAGTTGTAATTATTTTGAAAACCACGATTCTGAAAGTTTTGTCCAAAAGTGGATCTTTGTTGAAAATTTGGTCTGAAGTTTGATTGATTATGATGTGGCAAAAATCTTTCGAGATTAGTGTTTGCTACCAAAGCACACAATTGTTGGTAATCAGCTTCATTATTTGGATCAGACAAGTCACAAGAATTACTTAAAAAAGCTTGTTTTTGATTTAAATCAATTTGACTTCGATCAAGAAAATGTGTTTGGTTTTGAGAGGATGTTGACAACAGAGCAAGTGGTCCTCCAAAAGAAGTAGACGTTGGTGGGTCAATCGAGGATTCATACGATTGTAATTCTCCGTACAGATTGTACAAAGATTTAGTATGAATTGCTGGATTTCCCTGAATGATTAGTTTTACCATTTTCCAGCTTTCATAAAGGTTGTTTAAAAATTTGAGGTTTATCTCATGCTGTGACTTTTTGATGCCCAAATTATTCATTTTGATGGTAATGAGATTGAATCTGTCATGAGCATCATGGATGGTCTCATGTGAAAACATTTTGAAGTTGTCAAATTCGTTTAAAACAGATGTTTTCTTGTTTCCAATGATTCTCTCATTTCCTTCAAAACGATTTTTCAAAGTTTGCCAAATTTGGTTTGCAGTTAAAAGGATTATATCATTCATTTGGCTTAGAATACTGTGGGGTATTCCAGACACAAGCTCCTTTTTGGCTTGAAGTTCAAGTTTCTTCCTTTCATTCAGTATATCCAAGTTACTCGTAAGAGAGGTCATGTTATCTGGTAGAGATCCGTCTACACATTTCCACACATCTTCACTTATAGAGTTGAGATGAAGATTCATACGACCTACCCATGATTTATATTCTTCAGGAATAAGAATGGGTGCTCGAGTACCTGAACCTATACTGTTAGCAATAGATACAGAATTTATGTTTGAGTAGTCTGCGGAAGACATTTTTGGTTTTTTTTTTTTTGTTAACGAAAATGTGATGTTAAAATGAAATTTTTAAAGAAAACTTATTGGTGGTTTATAAAAACGCTACACAAAAGTTTTCGACAAAAATTTTCAAAATAAATCACACAAGTAATTTTTAAATGTTTTTTTTTTTGAACAAGTGATATTAAGATGAAATTTTTAAAGAAAACTTATTGGTGGTTTATAAAAACGCTACACAAAAGTTCTCAACAAAAATTTCAAAGTAAATCACACAAGCTCTGATACCAATTGTTGAAAATACGATAACTGATCTCCACGAATAAGGTTTTTAAGCCGATTACTGTGTGACAGATATGTATTTTAGCTATAATATGCGGAATAAATAAGAGTTGCGGAATAAATATAAACTAAAATTAAGTTACTGAAAGCTATAAATAAAATAAAGCAGTAAATTTAAACTAGACAGTATTTAAATAGACAGAAAGCGGTAAATAAAATAAATGTTAGAAGTTAGAGGTTAGATGTAATAAACACCATTATCAACGATAAAGTGTTTTTACAATAAATAAAAGGTTAGAAGTTAGAAGTTAGAAGTTAGATGTCTCGGTTAAATACAGTCCACATATGTTGTTGTTGTCACGGTTCAATTTGTATGTCTTGGAACTTAGTACAATTGATTTATAAAAGTTTAAATAAATCAATAATGGCACAGGTAAATTATTGGAATTATAAAAAGAACTTATCGACAGCAGAGGAAGATGGAGTTTTTCTTTGAAGCGTCGATTCTTGTTGTTTGCGGTAGGATGAGGCTTGATGATTGGTTCTTGTAGAAAGGGTGGTATGCTCGGTTTGTCTTGCTGAAATGGTATTTCTTCGGTTTTGTATCGGTTGGAGGTTTGATGTTTTGGTGTCGGGTGGAGGTTGTTGTTTCTTGCGGTTATATGGTTTGGTTCTTGTTGCCAAATTCAGAGATTTGAGTGTCTTGAGGTGTCTGGTCGTGGGTTTCTTTGAGAGTGTATGAGTATGGTTATGTGTGTATTGTGATGTGCAAGATTGGCAAGAGGTGAGCTTCTTATTTATAGTTGCTGAAATACAGGCTTCGCGTCGCGACCATGTGTCCGTCGCGTCGCGAGGAAGCTTGGCTGGAGGTCGGTGCGCTTTTTGTCGGGTCAGTGCGTCTTCGCTGGTATGTCGAGCTTTCCGTCGCGTTTCCTTTTCGTCGCGTTGCTTTTGGTCGCGTCGCGAAGAGTCGTCGCTGAAAGTGTCGTTTTTGGTCGTCTCGCGATCAAGAAGTTGGTATTGTCACGTTTGGTGCTTCGCGTCGCGACCATGTCTTCCGTCGCGTCGCGATTGCTGTAGGTCTGGATCTTTATTTCTTGCTTCTCTTCATGTCGCGACACAGGTGTCTATCGCGTCGTCATTGCTGTAGCTGGGTGATATTTTTGCTCTTTGGTTCATAGCATCACTTCCTCAGGTTTGGTTGTTTTCTCAAAGTTTCTTGAGTCTTGATTCATTCTTGTTTTTGATCTTGAATTCACGCAACCTGAAATAAACTGATAATACTTGTCCGATAAAATAAAAACAGTTCATCTTATTTCAGTGATTGTCACATACAAAAATATTTTTCAACAATTTCAATTTCGTTTCAAATCCATTTGAATAGCGCCAGATGTGCTTTCCAGGGGCACATAAACCATTTTAAACATTGTTACCATTTTGTTACGTTTACAAAAACTTAAAAACATTTTCTTCTATAAAAGTCTTTAAACTATAAGATATAAAACCCAAACTTATGACATCCATGTTCATGATATGTGTAAAAGCTTCATTGGGCTTTTCAAACCACCTTGGTTTTGACTCCTTTTTGACCACTTTCACGTACAGACATTGTACTCTCCTCAAATGTGATTTCTCGAAATCCAACATAATATTCTTACAACTATCTACTCCAACATAATGTGAGCTACATTTTCTAAGGCATTACCCAAGAAACTTATTGGAAATGTAGCACGACTCATCATAGGTCGAACCTAAAAGGTTTTTAGCAATCAATGAACTAATAATCCTAAGTTCACATGCAACCTAGAATAAGGATCTATGTTTTTCTAATAATGAACATATAACAAAACCTAAGGCCAATAATTATTTTCTAAAGAATTAAAACAAGAAAAACCAACCTTTGATTTTGTTCTTGAAGCCAGCAGCACAAATGTCCTGCCTCAAATGAGATCACACCCAATGCAAGAGGAGAAAACAGAATTCCATAGAGACAGGGTAGCAAGATGGCGCAGGAATTAGGGTTCCTCGGAGGCTCTATTTATAGTCTCCAGGTGGCTACAGTCAAAACCCTAGAGGAGCCCAACTTTGACAAGTCTTTTATCAAATGGACCAAGCCTCTTCTAAACCCTAATTAGGGTTTCGAAATCATGGAGGCTCCCTCCACAATTTCGCCAATCACATGGCTTCCACTGGTCAGTCATTATTCAACTATTGAATAATTACAAAACCAGCCCCTACACTTTTAATTAATTAAACTAATCACTAAATTAAATCCAATTCATTCTTGATTAATTTTAATCAATTATATAGTTTCTAATTAATATATTATCACTCTAATATATTAATAAACTATTTATTTTATTTCTATTGATTTATTAAACATTTAAGAAATCAACCTTTCTCTCTACTGAACTCTATACCAAACCTCTAGCTATGAGGGCAACCCAAATGGACTTTGCTTCTATTAATAAGATAAATACAAATTATAAGTCATGGCTTAGACACCTAATCCAACAGTATCCCACTTAGATAAGTCTATGACTTTAATTGTCCATTTATCTTCAGATTAATCAACAAATCTGAGCTTCCTAGAAACTACTGTCGAACTCTGACCTAGTCGGTTCTGTCCATAGATAAGTGATCATATGATCCTCCATCCAACAAGATACTTTCAGACTCAAGACATGGATTAACATCAATCTTGGTCCGATACTCTGTTTCTCGATTTCTTATTTGCATATGACTTTAAGACTACTAATTGAACACATCAATTTAGTCCTGGTTGGCCAACACTTTTGATCAACTTCAAAATCATCGAGAGGCCTACAGATATCTGTTTCCCATTAGGGTCGAGGGACGAATGAGTTTTGACTCATATGCTTATATCTTTTACAAGACAAAATCACTCACAACAATACGTTTTATAACATCGAGTTACCGACGCGTTTTCGTATTATCAATGAACAACCGCCTCGCAAATTATAACTCATATGTCTCTACTTTAAGATCATAAGATGTTATCGTCTCAACATTGCTTATGATATAATCCATGAAGTAATATATTGAGTGCGGGTTTATCCAATACTCAAATCTCTATTTCTAAGTACTCATGAACGTTGCAGCAATCCCATTGCTATGTCTAACTCCTTACACAATATACAAACCAGTTCATGACAGTCTTCGTTCATACTTACTCCCTAAAAGTATGAGCGACTGTGGACATTTGAATAGTCAGATTACTCAGGAAGTATACATGCAAAATGAAAAACAATGATAAACAATTGACAAAAGCAGTAAACAATACTCATTAATAAATCTCTATTATTAAATCGCCAAATTCAATTACATTTAAGTTGTTACAAGTTTCAAAAACAATCTAATTAGAATAGCTAATATCATCTCTCAATCTTATGCTCCTAGCATGTTGATTGTGCTTGATCCTACTCAGAGCCTTTGTCAAGGGATCTGCAGGATTGTCTTCAGATGATACCCTCTTTACATGGAGGTGACTTTCTTCTACTCTATGCCGAATGTAATGGTACTTTCTGTCGATATGTCAAGACTTTCCATGATCTCGCGGTTTCTTTGTCAAAGCGATCGCTCCTTCATTATCGCAGAACAGTTCCATGGGCTCCTGAATACTCGGGACTACTCCAAGGTCACTGATGAAGTTCTTCAGCCAAGCCGCTTCCTTAGACACTTCACTCGCAGCTATGTACTCTGATTCGCACGTCGAATCAGCCACCGTCTCTTGCTTGGAACTTTTCCAAGTGACCGCTCCCCCATTCAAAAGGAACACGCAGCCCGACTGAGACCGACCATTGTCTATATCTGTCTAGAAACTGGCGTCTGTGTATCCACTCACTTTCAAAGTATCACTACCACTAAGAACTAACACCATGTTCTTCGTCCTTCGCAGATACTTGAGTATATTCTTTACAGCTATCCAGTATGCTCTACCAGGGTTTCCCTGGTACTGACTAACCATGCTCAAGGCAAAGGATACATTGGGGCGAGTACATGTCATAGCGTACATGATCGACCCTACTGCCGAAGCATAAGGTACCCGACTCATCTCAGCTATTTCCTCATCGGTACTCGGACTTTGAGTCTTACTCAACTTCGCATTACTTTGGATAGGCAGCTCTCCCTTCTTGGAATTCTCCATACTAAACCTCTTTAGTACCTTTTCCAAGTATGTACATTGACCAAGTGTTATTAGTCTTTTCTTTGTATATCTTAGTATTATTATCCCGAGAATATAGGCAGCTTCTCCTAGGTCTTTCATGGCGAAACACTTCCCAAGCCAAGACTTGACATCTTGCAAGGTTGGAATGTCGTTTCCCTTGAGTAGTATGTCATCAACATACAGCACCAGAAAAGTGACTATACTCCCACTAGCCTTGACATATACACAGGACTCATCTTCACTCCCTGAGAAACCAAACTCTTCGACTTTCTCATGGAAACAAAGATTCCAGCTGCAAGAAGCTTGTTTCAATCCGTAGATCGATTTCTCAAGCTTACACACCTTATTAGGATGCTTTGTGTCTACAAAACCCTCTAGCTGATTCATGTAAACATCCTTAGTAAACTTCCCATTAAGGAAAGCGGTTTTGACATCCATCTGCCAAATTTAATAGTCATGAAATGCATCTATGGAAAGCATTATCCTAATACACTTAATCTTGGCTACTGGTGAGAAGGTTTCATCATAATCAACCCCCGAGGTTTGAGTGAATCCCTTCGCAACCAGTCGAGCTTTAAAGGTGTGTACCTTTCCATCCATGTCGGTCTTCTTCTTGAAGATCCACTTGCACCCCACTGTCTTTCGACCCGGTACATTATCAAACATGATTGTCATACATGGACTTGATCTCGCTGTCCATTGCCTTTTTCCATTTGGCAGATTCGGGGCCCGCCATTGCTTCCTCGTAGTTAGTTTGCTCATCTAAATTTGTCAATGTCCTATCACCGACAAACGTGTCACCATCCGTAGTTATATGGAAACCATAAAACTCGGTTGGCATGCTAACTCTACCAGAACGCCTAAGAGGTAATGAAATGTCTGTCGGACCAACATGAACCTCTTCCTCTTGTTGGTTGCTAGTTTCTCCTAAGGCTCCATCATTGGATGATTCCTGAATTTCTTCAAGGTCAATGGTACTCCCACTGTCTTCTTTGGAAATGAGCTCTCTCTCGAAAGACTCCTTGTCTCGCTATAAAGACCGCGTCCTCGCTTGGTCTGTAGAACATGTATCCAAAAGACTGTTTGGGGTATCCGATGAATATACACCTCTCACTTCTTTCTACGAGTTTGTCTTGAATCTCTCGTCTCATGAAAGCCTCACAACCCCAGACCTTGATATGTGCTAACGAGGAAACTTTCCCTGTCCACATCTCATGAGGTGTTTTGGCAACCTTTTTAGTTGGGACAAGATTAAGGATATGGGCGGCAGTCTCTAAGGCATACCCCCATAAATGGATTGGAAGCGAAGATCGACTCATCATGGAACGAACCATGTGCAACATGGTTCGGTTTCGCCTCTCAGCAACACTGTTCAACTGAGGCGTTCTGGGAGGTGACAACTGTGAGACTATTCCACATTCCTTTAGATAGTCAAGGAACTCGATACTAAGATACTCACCGCCTCTGTCGGATCTAAGCATCTTTATCTTCCTGCCCAATTGATTTTCTACTTCATTTTTAAACTCTTTGAACCTTTCAAAGGTATCTGACTTGTGCTTGATTAAGTAGATATACCCATATCTACTATAATCGTCAGTAAATGTCACATAGAACCGCGTGCCATCTTTTGAGGTTGTTCTGAAGGGACCACACACATCTGTGTGTATGATGTCCAACAGACCTTCACCTCTTTCAAATGACCCTTTGAATGGTGATTTTGTCATCTTTCCAAACAAACAAAATTTGTATACATCATCCGACTTTAGGTCGAATGATTCCAACACTCCATCCTTTTGGAGTTAGGCGATGCGTTTCTTATTTATATGCCCAAGGCGACAGTGCCACCAACACGCCTTTTCTACACCACTAGAAGAATCAATATTTAACACACTATTTCCTAAATTGTCAACACACATAACAGTTTCATATACTTCATCACAAGGCAAGGCTTCAAAAATAAATACATCATTTTTAAAAACATAAATTAAACCATTCAATATATCAAAAGTATAATAAAAGCCTTGTCTGAACAATGCATGAAAAGAAATTATGTTTCTAGCCATATCAGGCGAGTAGCAACAATTTTGTAAATCTAAACTAACACCACTACTAAGCACTAATCTATAGACACCGATCTTGGTAACATGTGACGTTTGCCTATTCCCCATGATCAGGTTCAATCTATCGTTCTCCACCTCCCTACTTTCTTTTAGGCCCTGCAAATCAGAACAAATGTGAAAACCACATCCGGTGTCAAGGACCCAAGAACAGGAAGATGATGAGTTTTTAGATATAGTATAAGTACCTGCTTGTGAAGGATTCACTTTTCCATCCTTAATGCCTTGCAAGTAATTTAGGCAACTCCTTTTCTAGTGGCCCTTCTCATTGCAATAAAACCAGTCGGCATCTTTAGGGTTCGTGACATGAGGAATGCCGAAAGAGTTAGCTCTCGGGCCATTGCTGGATGATCCGACTTGAACCTTTTCCTTCCAATTCTGCTTGGGAGGGCCCTTCCTTTTCTTTCCTTTGCCATGGCCAATTGCCAAGACAGGCTGGTTCACAGAGGGTATACTTTTACCCTTCAGCCCACTCTCTGTAGTTCGAAGCATGCCATGCAACTCAGCCAAAGAGGTCTGAGTGTTGTTCAAATGATACGCCAGTGTGATCTGGTCATAAGAACTCAGTAAGGAGTTAAGCACTATGTCAATAGCCAACTCCTTATGAACAGACATTCCCAGATTCCTTAGCCTATCCACATAACCTTGCATCCTTTGCATGTGAGTGCAGACAGACTCTCCATCCTTAGGCTTGCCACTCGTGAAGGCTTTGACCACTTCGCACCTCTCGACACGCTCTCGCTTGCGGAACTTTTCCGCAAGGTCTTTGTGCATCTCGTAGGGCCAGTAGTCCTCATAGATTCTTTTCAATTCAGGGTTCATGGTAGCGATCATGATGTAGGCCACTTTGGTCGCATCATCACAGTGTTTTTGATATGAGGCAACTTCCTCAAGAGTAGCAGTATCAGGGTCAACTTCAATGAGCTCGGTTTCAAGAACATACTCTTTGTTCTCAAACCTAAGAGCCATCTTAATGTTTCTAATCCAGTCGTTGTAGTTCGTGCCATCCAATTGCACTTTGGAACATAACTAGAGGATTGAAGTGACGTTACTAGAGTTTAAAAGGGGAACGGATTGGTCAGCAGAAGACATCTATAAAAGAAGGTAGTTTTAATCATATATTTATATATGATCCTTAAAATTAACCCAATATAATAATAAGGCTAGGATCCAACTATAACAATTCACAATATAGAAGAGGGATGCCGTAATTTAATTGTAAATTTTATAAAGGTAGGCGAATGATGATTCAGCCAATTCCACTGCGGAAGATAACCATATTATAATGGAATTCCTAGTTCTTTTAAGATTTATTGAACTGTTCAATAGCATGTTTATTCTCATATATGCTCCACTGTTTGTGACTGGGATACCGAGGATCACAAACTGTATGTGAATAACCATGCAAATTAGCTTGGTACTCTCAAAGTCAATTACCATCTCTAATTGACGTGTCGGTTAACCACACATGCTCCATCAATAATGGTAAGATTGAGAAACCATTGCAACTATTTGTGAACCCCTATTGGTGTGCCGGTAAACCACACATGCTCCACCAATGTTTCACAAAGTGCAATGTCCAATTCCATGGATTAGCATCAATTCACATTTTTCCTAAAGTAACTAGATTGAGATTTTTATAAAATGTTCTACTACTTTCAATAATAGCATTATACTTTTAATGAGAATTAAGCGGTCCTAGCAAACCCGTTCGGCTAACGACACTCCACTGACCAGGAGAGCGGTGGGTGAGAATGGACACCCATTAGACTACCATTTTATAAGCAATCTTCTTATACCCTCTTTATAGGTCAGTTTTGTGAATGAGGCCTACTAACGGTATGACTAACCAATTTATCTTATATATAAAATATTAACTGTTAATCATAATATATATATAAGATGTATTTTAAACCTTTTAAAATATTTTAGATTTAATCTTTTAATTTTCGCAAATTAACTTTTAATTTTAAAAATTAAATTTAAATCTTTAACTGATTTAATTTATCTTTTAATTAACAATTAATTAAATTAATTAAATCTAGACAGGCATCGCAAAATTAATCAAATTAATTTACCTATCTTAAACCCTTAATTTTGAACATTGCAAGTAGTGGGTTTAAGGTTCCAGTTATTAATTAATCACAATTACCAAAAATAACAAACCTAAGAAACCCTAGCATACCAATTTCGCAAATAAGGGGGTGGAGGCTAGGGTTTTGAAAACCCTAGCCACCATGTCGATTTCGCCATCTCAAGGGTTTATTTTTTTTCGAAAAACTCTTAATCAAACAAAAAGTTATAGCAATTCATTCAGCCAAGGCTCTGATACCATTAAAAGGTTTTTAGCAATCAATGAACTAATAATCCTAAGTTCACATGCAACCTAGAATGAGGATCTATGTTTTTCTAATAATGAACATATAACAAAACCTAAGGCCAATAATTATTTTCTAAAGAATTAAAACAAGAAAAACCAACCTTTGATTTTGTTCTTGAAGCCAGCAGCACAAATGTCCTGCCTCAAATGAGATCATACCAAATGCAAGAGGAGAAAATAGAATTCCAGAGAGACAGGGTAGCAAGATGGCACAGGAATTAGGGTTCCCCTGGAGGCTTTATTTATAGCCTCCAGGTGGCTACAGTCAAAACCCTAGAGGAGCCCAACCTTGACAAGCCTTTTATCAAATGGACCAAGCCTCTTCTAAACCCTAATTAGGGTTTCGAAATTATGGAGGCTCCATCCACAATTTCGCCAATCAGCTGGCTTCCACTGGCTATTCATTATTCAACTATTGAATAATTACAAAACCAGTCCTTGCATTTTTAATTAATTAAATTAATCACTAAATTAAATCCAATTAATTCTAGATTAATTTCTAATCAATTAATATAGTTAACAATTAATATATTATCACTCTAATATGTTAATAAACTATTTATTTTATTTCTATTGATTTATTCAACATTTAATAAATCAACCTTTCTCATGACTGAATTCTATACCAAACCTCTAGCTATGAGGGCAACCCAATGGACTTTGCTTCTATTAATAAGATAAATACAAATTATAAGTCATGTCTTAGACACCTAATCCAACAGAACCATGTCCAACAGAGTTCAAATTCTCCTTTCAGATACACCGTTATGTTGTGGTGTTCTTGGAGGAGAGAATTGTGAAACTATTCCACAATCCCTAAGATGATCGTAGAAATCCTGACTGAGATACTCTCCGCCCCTATCGGATCGGAACATTTTAATCTTCTTGACCAGTTGATTCTCTAATTCTTTCTGAAACTCTTTAAACACTTCAAAAGTTTCTGACTTATGTTTAATCAGATAAACATAAATGTATCTACTGAAATCATCAGTAAATGTCACGAAGTAGCATTCACCTTGTCTAGTGGCGGATCTGAATGGTCCATAGACATCTATGTGGATCAGTTCCAATAGATCCTTGCATATTTTATAGCTTCCTATGAATGGCGATTTGGTCATTTTGCTAAGTAAGCAAGACTCGCATACATCATCTGACATTAAGTTGAATGATTCCAAGATTCCTTCCGACTGGAGATTGGCAATGCAATTCTTGTTTATATGACAAAGACATAGTGTCATAGACGTGACTTATCGAGAACATTCTAGTCAAAATCAATATTTAAAGTTATATAATTATTTGTACCAACTCAAAGAACACTTTCATATGTGCCATTACAAGGACTAGCTTCAAAACAAAGAAAATCATTTTTATAAACCAAAATATTTCCGTTATCGTTATAAAAATTAAAATTTGAAACCATCCTTAAAGAAAACCTAAAATGAAATAACGTTTCATGCCATTTCTGACGAGTAGCAAAAATTTAATAACTTAATCAAACTACTATTATTCATCATCAACTCATAACTCCTGATCCTTGTAACAAGAGTAGTCTGTCTGTTTCCCATGATCAGGTTAAGCTCCCCATGCTACAGCTTCCTACTTTTCCTTAATCCATGTATATCAGTGCAAATGTGAGTACCACATCGTGTATCAAGGACCCAAGAATTAAAAGTCATAGTATTATGTAATTCAATCATAAATATATCTAAAGTGCTACACTCTTTGACACTGTTGTTCTTCAGGTGCTCCAGGTACTTTGGGCGGCTACATTTCCAGTGTCCCGTTTATTGGCAGTAAATGCAGATAGCCTCTTTCGGGTCACTAGTATGGGAAATTTCAGAATCAGCTTTTCTCTTGAAGCCTTGGTTGCCCTTGGCTTTTCACTTACCTTTGGGATGAGAACCTTTCTTCCATTTGCCACTACCGTGATGAATGGCTAGGACGGTAGCAGGGGAGTTATTGCCACGAGCCTGCCTCATGCTGGCTTAAGCAGTCTTCAGCATCCCATGCAACTCCATCAAGGTCTTGTCTAGGTTGTTCATATTGTAATTCATGATGAACTGTTGATATGACCTAGATAGCGAGTTAAGAACCACATCAATGGCCAACTCCTTAGGCAACTGGACACCAAGATTTTCTAGCCTGTCAATGTATGACTTCATATTTTGAACGTGCGTACAGAAAGACACTCCGCCTTGCTGTTTACAATCAATCAAGGACTTGACGATCTCAAATCGTTCCTGCCTAGCCTGCTCTTGGAACATTTCCTTGAGCTGTAGATTGATATTGTACGCCCCAGCACTCTCAAAGCCCTTTTGGAGCTTCGTTGTACTTATCATAAGCAACTATGTCTTTATCAGTAGCATCATCAGCTAGTTCTGGGATTTCAACATCAAGGACATACTCTTTGCCCTCGAATCTCAAAGCAATCCTTAAGGCCTGGACCTAGTCGAGATGGTTTGGACCCGTAAGCTTTTCCCTTGAGAGGACGGATAACAGTGAGATGTTTGTTGGTACAGGATGATGAGGTGAAGGAGGAGGAGGAGGAGGAGGAGGGAGACCCGAGTTGTTGTTGTTATTGGTAGACATCTATAAAACAGAGTTTTAGATTAGTTAGTTTTAATCCTTAAAATAATTACCCAATTTATTTACTAAGGCTAGGATCCAAAATCTCCCAGTTGTGATATGAAGAGGGATATCGTAATCACACCACAATGGCCATTAAGTTAGGCAAAACCTTTTGTCAGTTTCATTCACTATGAAACTCCTAGATCTATGAGATTCATTGACCAGTATCAATGGCATGCTAATCTCATTTGTGCTCATCTCAGAATTCATGACAGGGATGTCGTGGATCATAAATCAGATGGTGAATTGACCATGCAAAATCCACATGATGCCTGACTCAAGATACGCTTGAGAATCACGAGTGTCACATCACCCTCAACTATAACCTAATCTGGCATGTCGGTTAACCACACAGCTTCACCAGTAGGTCATCAAGAGAATGTGTGTTTATGATGGATAACACATACTTCACATTGTGTATATAATTAAAACGAGTTTTTGTTTTAATACTTTTAAATTAGAGAGAGAAAGATTGCCCCTATCAAACCCTTTCGTTAACTCCACATGGTAAAAGGTAGTGGGCAATAAATGCCACTTAATAACCATCCTCATTCAGGTTCATAAGAACCTTCCTTCTAACCCTATACACGATTTTGTATGGTTTCGTTGACCGATCATCACTTCCTTCCTCTACTAGTTCTAGAGTCAAGCCAGCAAAGAAGTAGACTCCTTCCTTTTTCAGTGGCTAGCATCATAAGGATATTCGACGTTTAATGAGATTGTCTAGTTCTAGACTAAAGCTAGCAAAAAACAAGGTAGCCAAACTACAACGAGAGTTTTGCCTTTCGAAGCACCAGTCGCATAGGGCGACCGGCCCAGGCCGAGTCAGAACGGCTATGGTATGCCCATGATACCATGAAAAAGGATGTGTTTCTGTTAGCCGGGGAACTGTACATTGGTATTGGATTGACATAAATGAAAGATGTATGGTGAAAGTTATGTTCCTGGCTGATGAACTTCCGGGTATGCCAAATAGGAAGTTGCACCATAATTTTTCAATAGATTTTTTTTTCAATGTGTGCCGAGGTGAAATTCTTAGGATGCTTTATTCTAAGTGGTGATACTGTTTTATGGTGGAGCATGATAATTCTATGTCTTTAGAATTATGAATGTCGATGAAGACGATGTTCCTTTATGTGGTTGCAGATTTCGTTCATTTATCCAAGGTGGAGATTGTTGAGTTTGGTTAAGAGAATGAATAGTTACTCTCATTCCACATTGCTACAAGGATAAAAAGTGTTTAGTTTCCAAGCTTATAAAAGGAGACAAAGGCTTTGGTTTCAAAGCACCCCAACCAACAATACACTATAAGTGTTTGGTTATTTCTTTCTTTATCTTATTTTAGACTGGTGTAACAATTTATCGTATAGTAGATCTTTCTCTCAGACGGCCTGTGGTTTTCCTCTGGTTTTAGAGTCTTCCATGTATATTCTTGTTTTCAGTTAATTTTTCTATTATTGTCTTTAGGAGGTTTATAGGGATCATAGGGCGCATTTTCCCAACATCCAACCACATATCAAGAGTTGAACGACTACGGTTACATGAACCACATCCAAAAATCCAAAGAGATAAGCATAAATCTCTAATTCGTTAGTTGTAATAAATGCGAGTAATTTGAGTACCTCGAGAGCAATCAATCCGGTAAGTGGCCGGTACATCATGCGATGATCCGTCGACACGTTAAAGCACACATGGATCCAATAACAACACAGATAAACAAAATGCAGTACCCCAAAGATGGAATAGATGAAGGCCAGGATAATATCGTAAGTCGAATTGGAGGGAACTTTTGGAGCATTCACAAGGTAGTAAAACTAGCCAGAACACATATTTTAATTTTTGTGCTCCGTCGTGTTAGGTACGGTGAGAAGAAAGAGAATAGGATGGTAGTGAGAAGTCGACTTTATTGGTTCCGGTTAAATCCTTGCTAAAACATATTTAGGTTTCCCCAATACCTTGTGTAACCCACACTGAATCAACACATACTTGACTTGAACTTGCCACAAACCAAAGTTGATTCTTTTGTTAAAATTTTCAACATCAAAATTCATTGGACTGTATTTTGCCATCTTTTCAGTATCTCAAAAACAACATTGTATACTAGAAGGATATGCACCACACCTATATGTAGTACACCCAACAAAGGATTCATAGGTAAGAGTGGAGGGTCACAACGGACACACCTAAATACCAATCTTTCTTAGACACAACCTTCTTCAGATATATACGTATTTACAGCCCGCAAATAATTCTATTATACACAAAACATATAGACGAATTCTCATTTCTGATGTGGAAGATCAGACAATGTTGCAAGCACAGAGCATACTATAATTTCTAAAATCGATACCTCCTATAAAACGCTCTGATACCACTTGTTACGAAAATAGCCACAATGATTCCTACAAACCTCTCAAAGACAATAATAGAAAAATAAACCGAACACAAGAATATACGTGAAAAACTCCAAAGCCTTAGTCTCCTTTTATAAGCTAGGAAACTAACCACAGTTTCATCCTTGTAGCAATATGGGATGGGAGTAACTATTCATTCTCTTAACAAAACTTAACAGTTGGATTCATGTTTGGCCTTATTTAGGGGACATTGATCCAATCGTCATCCTTATATCCGTAACTGTCCAATTCCTTGCCTACATCGCCAACACAGTAATCGGCAGTGCTCCGACTGATTATTGGAGAAATATTAACAAAATGTTTCCGTTAGCAGATTTACTGAATGTTTTACTTTTTTAGTGTGGATCATTAGCTGTTATGGCTTCATGACTAGCAGAAACAATACAAGTCTTTGTAGAATGGAAGTTCTTTTCCCTTGTAATCGGCTATCTACTGTTATTGAGTTTTTTTGAGTCAACCCAAATTATTGAACTAACTTTTTTGGATGACTGTTTTCGTATGGCGAGATTTAATTTGATTGTTGAAACAATATGGATAATCTTCTATAGCTTGTTGTTTTACATCTTCAATCAACACTTTCCTGCAATTGTTTATCATGAACCAATAAAAGAAGAGTTCGAGTTTTAAGTTGTAGGTTTAATTCTGTTAGGTTCGATACATGATGTGCTGCTCTCTGTTTTGTTTTCAATCTATCAGATCTTAGTGTCCCGGCTTGGTATAACAATGTATATATGGGAGCAAACTAAGCATGAATTCTAGCAGTTGTAGCAAACACTATTGTTGCTAGCGGTTAGTTGCCTATGTAGCTCTTCAGAGCGGCTTCAAGGCTCAAAAATCGGGCTTTTTCGCCCGATTGAAGAGACTACTGAAGGGACCCGACTACCAGCTTAGAGGCTTATTAACGCACTTCTAACCCATGTTAAACTACCTTTAGCTATCGTAGTACATATTTAGCTAACATCGATTTAAAGCACGAATCTTGGCATTCTAAAACAGAGAGCATTCTGTAAACAACTACAAAAACAACAAAACAAGAAAGAATCTCTACTGAGAAAGACTCTCTTACTTAAGTGACCTGACCGATTGACTCAAACTTGAAGTCGACCTTACTCTTTATGTCCCTAGTCATGGTTTCACCAATGTTTTTATTTTAATTATTCTTATATATATGTATATATATATATATATATATATATATATATATATATATATATATATATATATATATATATATATATATATATATATATATATATATATATATATATATATATATATATATATATATAATCTTCTAATGCATATAAATGTATTTTAAACAAGTTGAAATGTTTCATTTAATTTAATCAATTAATACCATTTAATCAATTAAAATAAACAATTATATCCTAATTGGAATAATCTAATTAAGGCAACAAGCATATAAGGCAGCTAAGGAAGTTAGGAAACTTGCAAAGCAAGCTAGGGCAGTAATCCAAGCCACCAACCACACAAGGAGGCACATAAAACCCTTCCTAACCCTAGTGTAATTCGACAAGTAGCAAGGAGATATAGAAAACCCTTCTAAAACCTAGCATAAAATTGACAAACAACAAGGAGGCACAAAGAGTAAAAGACATCACAGGTACCGAGTAAAAGACATCGTAAGGAGGTCATGTTCAAGGGAATATAAAGAAAATTCCATAAAGAATTGGACTTAATTCAATAGGGGAAAGCTGTTAAGCTCATTCTCACTTTTCTAAAGGTATAAGATTTGAAAATTTTGGATAACGTATGAGCAAGTTATGCCCGTGTAAAGTTTAGGAAAAATAATAAGTAATAGTTGGAAAATTTTCTAAGTTACAGCTGGCCATTTGGGAGTTTTGCACAATCTAACATAAGTATAAAATCAGAAACCGTATTCTCTTTCCCGTGTTTGTATCTCCTTTCTCTATGTAATCTCTCTCTTCAATAAACACAAACATGATACATCTAATCTTGAAGGCCAAAAATTGGGAGCAAGAGAGAGAGAGAGAGAAATCACGTGAGAGAGAAGAGAGGGAGACCGGGAGTAAAGCAATGGGAACTGAGTAACGAAGCAGCCCCACTGTTGTTGGGATTTACGGTCCAAACAATTGAGGAAAACGATATCGCAGGTGCCGATGCCGGCGTCTGCCTGAGTTGCAATGGAGGTGCGGCGGTGGTGCTGGTCCAGTAAGTGTCCGGCGACGATTTTTGGTGTTCGACACTCGATTTCCAGCAGCAAGGAGAGAGGAGAAAGAACAGAGGTATCGATAACCAGAGCTCTCATGGCAGCCATGTCTTCTGCCGACAAATGTTGAGGGCAGAATGCGGCACTGTTGAGGGCGGAATGCCGACTGGTGGCGGCGACGACTGAGATAGCCTCAGGTGGTCCGAGTTTGTGATCATGTACTCTAGAAATTTGATTTCTGTTTGATGGTGGCAGAAACAAAAGGTATAAACCTAACCTAAGTTGTTATTTGTTCATTGGAAGGTTAAAACCTTAATGCATGTCGGATTCTGTGTTTTTTTCTGATTATATTTTGCTATGACCTTCAAGAGCATATATGATTGTAAAGTTTTGTTGGTTTATCTTGAATGGTGGAATGCATGTTGATAGATGGTTCATGATTCATGAAGTATGCACCAGAATAAGTTAAAAGCTTTGAAGAGACAGGCATACTTGTTATTCAAGTAGGAAATTGTTGACATATGGTTGATTAAAGAAAAAGATGAAGTAAAATTGATATGATCTTGCTATAAAGAATACTTGGGTTGTTTTGAAACTTGGACCAGTTTGATTTTTCACTTTACTGAAACTTCAAGACTTATGTTGAATTTGGTATGTAAAAGATATATGAAACAATAGAAATTAACTTGGTAATAGTTGACGAAAATGCATGGAGTGAACAACATTAGTTTGGGTTTGTTGTTGTTAAAAATTTACATATTCTTCGAAATATGAAATTGTGAATCTTAGGATTTTAGAAGATGATGAAACATTAGGTGTTTTTTTTAAAACAAAAGTAACCATAAATTGTGTTTTTAGAAGTATGTCTTTGTTGGTATAAAATTTGTGAAAACACTAGTTAAAGCAATACTTATGTGAATGATGAAATGAGTAAAAGAATAGAACTTGAAGTGACTGACACTTGTAGTAAATAGGACGGAAATGGTAATTCCTCCGACATATTAAAAATAATAAAAATGAATTGAATTATAGGTTCCAATGTTTAATTGGACAAAATTTGGTGAGTGGAATGGAATCTTGAATTCCAACCTTTTGGGACAAATTTTGGTATGTACAAAAGTCGCACAAAAGAGAACCTACAATTTAATTGGAATAATATTATGAAGTGTTGGGGACACATTGGGTCAAATGGATGGAAAATAATGTGTTTTTCAATGGTTTCTATTTTTAGTAACTTTATTCGTGAAATTTGCCAAAATGGCATAAACACGTAATATGATAGATATTTTGACATCTAATCGTTGAATGTTGTTAAAATAACATAGTAGAACCCGAAAATACCCTTCTTGGTTAAAATGGGATAAAATGGTAAAAATGTCCAAAAATTGGAATTTATGCTTTAAGAATCACACTTGGACATTAGAATGGAACTAGATGATGACTAGAAGTAGTTCAAGATTAATTAGACAATTACTATATGTTTAGTTGTCTAATAAGTTCTAATATCTTATTAAATTAACAGAGATTGAAGGATGTTTGGAAGCAAGTAAGAAACGAAAGGATAGAGTTATGTAGATTAGTGTAGCTAGACATACCTAGCTACTAAGGTGAGTACATGTGGTTTTTTCCCACTATGGGATACATGGCGAAATTATTGATAAAGCTTTTATGCGACTCTTGAATATGAAATGATATGCAAATATTTTTACTTATGTTATGATTACGAAAGTTTTATATGATGATTTTGAAAGAATGTTTTGGCATCAAGCCTACAATGATTACAAAAGTATGTTATGTATTTAGCTTACTTTGTTATTGAAAGATTGTTTTGGCTTTAAGCCTACTAGGTTTATGAAAGAATGTTTTGGTAGCAAGTCTACTATGTGTTTATGTTATAAATTCTTTTCAAAAGAATAATGGTTATATGTGATATACGGACACGTCCCTATAACGGGACAACAAGACTCTACTGGGATGGTACCTCTCATTACGAAGTAGAAGTCTTCTAGACGTCATTATATGATGATTTGTTCTCCTGTTTTGGAGAGCTTTGGTCTTTATAGACTTCTAGACGCGATATATAACCGCCAGCTATTGTCACGATTGTGACATGGTCTTTTAGACCTAAGACGCGGGTAGGAAAACCTGTGAGCTTTACATTAGTGTGTGAATCATGCATTGCATATGCATCTATTATGTATGACACGTATTGAACTGAATATATTGTTTAAGTTTCAAATATTCTATGAGCTGTTCGCAAAGAATTTTGGAAGTAAATGTCATCAATATGACTTAGATTGTAAAGAAGTTTTTGGAAAGTAAAGGTCATTTATATGGCTTATTTTTGCAAAGGATTTTGAAAAGAAATATCCCAAATAATGTTTTGAGTCTAAAACCCATGTAGCTCATGAGATGTTTTCGTCTTATGTATTTTTATTTTTATGTCATGTATCCTAGGTTTCAGACACAATGAATAAAAGGATGTAGATGACTCGAAGAAATTGGTATATTAGATGGAGTGAACCTTGGTCGATGAAATGGTTTGTAATCATACTTGCTTTCTATGGTTTAGTTTTGGTATGAAGTTGTAACCCCTGTAGTTGTTTAAACATTTTTACAACTTAATAGTTTTTGTTGGAACCAAGATTTTTAAAATATGACTTAACGTCACAATCAAAATAAGCTTTTTGAAATATGAGATTTTTCAACATAAAGTTTTATAAAATATTACACCATTTAAGGTGTATGAAAATCGGGACGTTACAATTGTAACAAGCACATACCCAAATATTGTTAATAGATCTGATGATATTGCATATTTATCAGAGCGATGCATTCTTTACCTGACCAATGATGTATTGATGATATTAATGTATATGCCATTAATATGATTCCAGGCGAGATGCATGAAATGTTAAGTGTTGATGGGATATGTGAGAGTTCTTATAAACATGAGGAATTGTAGATTATGTATCCCAATGAGTTTCTTAACACGTTGCGGTTTTTAGTATGCCAAACCATATATTATACATAAAGGTTGGTGTGCCTCTTATATTGTTGCATAACTTGAATTTGGATAGAGGATTGTGTAATGGTACTCGGTTGGTTGTCACTCAAATCAGCCGCCAGGTTATTGAAGGTGTTATCATTACTCACATTGGGGGAAAACCACTTATTGGGAGGATTGATATGACTCCAACTAATTAATCTTGGCCATTTCCATTCAAGAGACGACAGTTTCCCATTAACGTTTTCTTTGCTATGATAATTAATAAAAGTGAAGGGCAAACTTTTAATCATGTCTGTGCATACCTTTCATCCCCAATATTCTCACATGGTTAGCTTTATGTTGTAGCGTCCCGTGTAACTTCCCACAGTGGACTTCAGTTTTACATTGACAACAATGGCCACTGTGATAATAACTTAACAAAAAATGTGATTTGCAAAGAAGTGTTATATAGTTTGCCATGAAATACGAACGGTTTCATAGGAGGTTAGTCTGACCAGTAGCATCAGTGTCAGCTTCTGGTATGTGCATGTACGACAGCGCCAATTAGTGGTGTCATCTTGTGATCAATTCATGAGTGCCTCCTTGGTCCAGTGCCCTATACGTGTACTTCAGCGTAAAAGCTACTCACTCCTTCGGGCAGTGTTATCAGTCTGTCCATCCACGTGTTCTTATTCATTCGTCACCTTCTATGAGTGTCGTCAGCTTGTGATCGGTACATGTGCGACTCCTTCGCTGCGTACCTTCATCTTGTGCTGAGTAAAACTTCGTGTTCTTCCATCGGTAACACCATCGTTTCTATAATCAACAGTGCACTTTGCCACTGATACTGTCGGTACATGTAAGTGGTTATTAGTTTTCATGAATTTTTTATAGGAAATGTGTTTGTGGCATGCCAATTATTTGTCTGGTTATCGTTTATCCCCTTACTCACACGTTCTCATTTGAAGTTGCAGTTATCTTCTATGGGAAATGTTATTGTATTATGACAATTATTTAGACGATTATGGGATATCACCTTAATGTTCTCTATTGGTACATGTTATTTGGCTTTAAGTTTTGTTATATTTATATGTTTCTGCACATAATGAAAGCCCTTGTACAGATGTCTAATAATTTAAAAAGGGAAGCGGGTTTCGATGCGAATATGACGATACAAATCATAGGAAATAGGAAAACAGATAAACTTATACTCTTAAGTTCACATGCAACCTAAAGGATCTATGTTTTCTCTATTTGAATCTATAACTAGAAACCTATAGGCAATTTCGATTTATACTAAATGATCATTCAAGAATTACTAACCTTTGTTGATCTTTTAGAAGCGAGCACCACAAGCGTCGTGCCTCAAATGCTTCACACCCAAATACTAGCAACAAGAAAAACCCAGAGAGAGAAGAGGAGTACGGAAAATGGCGTAGGAAATATGGGTGCCAGGCACCCCTATTTATAGTTTCCAAGGGTTAGCAGATAAGCCTTATAAATAAACCTTATTTGAATTCAAACGAGATAAACCTTTTATATTTAATTCAAATCCCTATATATATATATATATATATATATATATATATATATATATATATATATATATATATATATATATATATATATATATATATATATATATATATATATATATATATATATATATGTATATATATATATATATATATATATATATATATATATATATATATATATATATATATATATATATCCTTATTTTTGCCAACATATATATTGCTAAAATTGTTCACTACTCAACTATTGAATAATTACAATTCAGCCCTACACTTTTAATTAACCTAATTAATCCCAAAATTAATTCCAATTAATTTCTGATTAGTTATTAATTAAATAATACTATTTTTAATTAATATATTATCATCATAATATATTAAAAAATATTTATATTGATTTATTAATCACATAATAAATCAATCTCTCTTTCTCTACAAGTTATTCTGTCAAATTGACAGCGTTGAGGGCAACCCAAAAGGACTGTGCTACTATCAATCAAGTATATACCAATTATAGTCATGGCTTAGACACCTAACCCAACAGTCACCCACTTGGATAAGTCTTTGACTATAACTACCAGTATAACTTATAAATCGATCAGCAAATTGTAGCTTTCAAAAGCCGCTGCCGAACTCTGACCCAGTCAGTTACGCGTCTTAAGATAAGTGATCATATGATCCTCCATTATACAAGATATCGTTCAGACTAGAGACATGGATTAAGATCAATCTCAGTCCGATAATTTGTTTCCTGATTTCTGATTTGCAACGACATAAGACTTCCAATTGAACACATCAATTCATTTCTGGCTGGCCAGCACTTCAGTCAACACCAAATCACTGAGGGGCCCACAGATATCATTTGTCCGGTTAGGGCAAAAGGAATGAATAAACTTTGACTCATATGCTTGTGTCTTTTACTCATCAAATCGTGCACAACAATACGTTTTATAACATCGACTTACCGATGTGTTTACGCATTATCAATGCACAATTGACTTGAAAATTTCAACTCATATGTCTCTGTTTCAAGACCATAAGATATTATCGTCTTAGAATTACTCATATAATCCATGAAGTAATTCTTTGAGCGTGGGTTTGTCCAATACTCAAATATCCATTTCTAAGTACTCATGAACATTGCAATATGTTATAATTCACTACTCACTACTCACTTCCGAAAGTACTCATGAACATTTCTAAGTACTCATGAACATTGCAATATGTTATAATTCACTCCTTAGACAGTCTAAAAGTCAATCATGACAGTCTTAATTCACTACTCACTTCCGAAAGTACGATCGACTGTGGACTTTTGAATAATCACATTATTCGGGAAGTAAAACATGCAAAATGAAACGTAAAGATCTGACAGGCAGCTACTCCTTCTCATTATCAAGTCTCCATGAGATAATCACCATATCAAATATGTTATAATACTGTTATGCATTTCTTGGTTTCTTTTAAACTTTCAATTAAGATTTTATATGTCTATATGATCTTCACTCTGTCTATGTATCCAAATGCCCCACATTGATACACATTATTGCAGATAATCCGATCAGACACTTTTCCGATGATATCTCAATATGTCATATGGTCTTTCTCTCTCCTAACTCCACTCCGAAAATGGTGGTGTGACTCTTCATGATTCTCGTGTTCTAAATCTAGGTGACTGCACCCTTTGGTATCAAGACTATTTCAAGGTGTTATGACGTGCTGGTGAACCACACACGCTCCATCAATATACCAACAAAACTCTTTGACCATGAAGTCCTTTAGCACCACTCACTGATGTTAATAATTACAAATTTAAAAACCCTTTCAAATTATTATTACATTCACCCAATCATTTCTCAATGATTTCTCATGTGTGTTTAAATAATCTGTCCAGTATCCTAAGCCAGGTGGTATCCTGAATCCAACTTACCATGCTCCAAGCATCAAGTCATTAGGATAAGCCCATGACACTTATGATCGATCCAAGAAGCCCATGGGATCATATTTTTTCCATTCCGAACCTTTTCAGAACCTGAGGATTACTCATTACCCTTGCGTCATGGCTTTCAGAAAACCCTTCCTTTTGGAGACATGTATCTTGAATCTTATCAAGATCATACTAATACCGGCAGGGTCTATCTATCTAATAGATGATTGTGACAACGTGAGTGTACTGTACCTTCTTTTATATCTTTCATGCCAAGTCATCACATTTTGCAATGATAGGAAAATTTCTTTCCCGAAGTTATGCATCTTGATCTCATCAAGATCATACTAATAATGGCAGAATTTTACAGATGGCTTCATCTATCTGATGGATGCTTGTGACCACCTGAGTACGCTGTATCTCCTTAAGATCTTTCATAGCGAATCATCTCTTAATGCCAAGTCATTACACTTTGTAATGATAAGATACCTTTCTTAGAAATAGTATGTAACTGACATACATTGATAGGCAGATCACAACGATACTCCCACTAACTTTGACACGGTTATAGGACTCTTTTAGATCATCACAAAATCCAAACCTTTTTGGCACATTTTGAGAATCCAAAATCCAAACCTTCTGACATAATTGCAGGTCTCTTTCAGGCTATTCACAAAATCCAAACTTTTGGCATATTTTAAGAATCCAAAGATCCTTTCCTTGCAAGGTGTCCATTAGATAATTCTTAGGGACTATGTACCTTTTGTATCGATATATTCTAAACACTTTTGGTTGTGTCTTACACGCAACCCTTGTGTTTTCCATTTAAGTAAAGCAGTTCAGATCATACAATCCTGCTATAACTCACGAAGTGCAGTTACAGCAAACAATATCTTTTCAAATTTCTTTTAGTTCTGTTGAGAGCATTTCTCTCTGAATCAATTACATGACTATGAGTATCGCTTCACTCAACTCATTCTTGCTCAGAGTGTAGGTACAATTATATCTATGTTGCCTTCTTTTGATGATTCAGTTATTCCCACTGGTTCTTAGGCCAGGTGTAACATCAATCAAATTATCACATAGGCTGAGTCTCGCCCTTAGGTTCTCTTATTTGGCAGCAATCGGGCTCACCAATGCTTCCAAGTAGTAGGATTGCTTAACCGTACCAATCTCAGTGTCTTACCACTAATCGGTATGTCACCCAGATCATAACACCTTATGATGGTGACCAATACTACTGGTCTGCTACGAGAAGGGTATGTCAGTTTTAACAAGAATCCGATTCCTGGTCAAGTTCTAGTGACGACTAGAGGTTCTTTCACTTGGCAAATCTTTGAAGTCCTTCAGGATTACTCTTGCTCCCACTGTTTCCTTAGAACATGAGTTCTTTCTAAAAGGACTTTTCTTTCAAAAATACTTGTGGGATGGCCAATGAGAATGACACTGCTGATCAGACTCAGGCCAGTTATAAGGTTCGGACGAACGCTACATGACCCTGGACTCTCTATGTACAAGTAGGGCGAACCTTGCTTTAAACTTTAGACGGTGTCTGTCCAACCTACTTAGTCTAAGATGTGGTCGGAATATGGTTTAACGGTCTGACTAGTTGAATGTCTAATTTATCGAAAAACTATTGGAAGTGTATCTAATACATCGATGATCAAACTATTTTGACCAATGCTCGATCTTCTTCCCTAGGACACATTATAACCATTTAATGTTCTTGGAAGAGGAATAACTGTGAAACATTTTCTTAGTTCGTGTTCTTACTCAGGTTCTGTTGATCTAATATCTCCTTTGAAGTCCTTGAACAGTTCAAGGTTTCAATCAGTCACTAATTCTGATAAGTGACGTCATTGTCATACTTTTTGGCAAATATTATGAAGCATAATTTATTGTGGATTTATTTGTAGATTCGAGCAATTCACTAATGTGACCGTTGCTCATAATCTTAATGTCTTTTACATCTTCATGTAAATTTATGACTTTGTTAATTTGTTCAAGATATGTATTCATCATTTGACTCTAATTCAATTGATCCCAAAGTCCTATCCATTGGATCTTTGGGTGATACATTTCTTGCAACAATCAATTTTATCAAGAACTCACTTCATCATGTGACTCTAAGTCAAATGATTCCAAAGTCTTGTCCACCTAGACCTTCGGTTGAAGCAATTCTTACAAAATTTAATATTAACAATCACAAAACACAATTTATTAATCCAACACACTTTGGATGCATCAACATTCAAGTTATTACTATTCATGCAATCAACACACTCATACAACATTTCAAGGATAATTTAAATAACCATGTTTTTAGAAGAAAAAATAACATTTTATTAAATCAAAATATCCTCGAACCCATATGATAACAATGTCATAGGCATCTAATAACAAAACAAACATCTAACTAAACTTCAAAAATGCACGAGCTCGTGCTCCTATGCTTTAATGCCCACAATCCTACTGAGTCCTTGCATACAAAGCAAATGTGACTGTCACATCCTGTATTAAGGATCAGGAGTTTTTGAGTTTTTTAGATATACCTGAGTTGCCAAACTGTTTGGCTTTGGAGCGTCTTCCAATCTTCCTCTGGACTCAATCCCGAAGTATCTGAATCAGTGGAACCATGCTTCTCCATGAGCGACTCGTACAAACTCAACATTGAACCCATTTCCATGATAGTCTTATCCTGGTTTTCCTTTCTATACGTCTGGATGAACAGATCGTACTGGGTAGTCAGCAAGGCGAGCAAGATGTTGATGTTCATATCCTAATTAAGAGGGTGACCAAGTTTGCATAGTTCGCCTATGTATCCCTGAATCTTGAGAAGATGTGAACCAACGCTACTTCCTTCTTTTAGCTTGCACTCTCCAAGCTCTTTGAAGATCCAAGCTTGTTCCACTTCAACCGATTCTCAAAAATTTTCCTCAACAAGTAGTGCTAACTCATATGGCCCCAGGAATTCAAAATCCCTGCAGATGGCGGGGTCAATGGTCAACAGCATGAGGCTACGAACTCCTTCAGACTCATCAATCAGGAAGTCATGGTCATCAAGAAGCTGCTGTGTGATGCCATGTTTCGGTAGGCGGGGAAGTGGACACTCGATCAAATATGGCTTTCTTTCATATCTTATAACCAGTTTCCACAGGCAAAGCCAATCTACGTAGTTCAGTCCAGTTAGCTTATCCATATTTAATAGTTACTTTCTGTAGCTCTCAGAAATGGGTGTTGGAGGAGGAGGAGGAGAGTTGACATTGGCTTGTAGCTCTCAGAAATGGGTGTTGGAGGAGGAGGAGGAGAGTTGACACTGGCTTCAGACATCTACAAAATCATAATTTATTAGTTTTATTTATTCCTTTTAAATAATTACCCAATTATTATTTAATAAGGCTAGGACCCAAAATCTCCTAACTATGGTGTGAAGAGGGATGTAGTAATCATAACATAATGGTCATTAACGTAGATAAACTTTTATCAATTTCAGTTTCTATGAAATTCCTAGATCTGTGAGATTCATTGAAACTATTCAATAGCATGTTTTAATCTCAAATTATGCTCTTCCATTTGTGACTGGATTCCGAGGATCACAAACAAGATGTAAATAACCATGAAAATGTGCTTGGTAACCTCAATGTCATTTATCATCTCAAATTAATGTGTCGGTTAACCACACACGCTCCATTAACAATGATAATTTATGAGATACCCATTACCACTCTTTATGAATCCCTATTAGTGTACCGGTTAACCACACACACTCCACTAACGATTCACAAAGTGTAATGTGCAACTTCATGGGTTAGCATACTTTTCACATTTTCCTAAAGTAACTAGATTGGAATTTTATTTAGGTTCTAGTACTTTGTTTAATAGCATTATACTTTTAATGATATTAGGTTGTCCTATCAAATCCGTTCTGCTAATGACCCTCCACTAATCAAGGAAGCGGTAGGTGAGAGTGGACACACATTCAACTGCCATTTTATAGGCAGTTTTCTTATACCCCCTTTATAGATCAGCTTCGTAAATGAGGCATACTAGCGATTTGACTAACCAGTTCTTATACATATAAATATTAACTTTTAATAGTAATATATAAGATGTATTTTAAACCTTTTAAAATGTTTTGGTTTATCCATTTAAATTTTCGAATTAAATCTTTTTAATTTAAATTTAAATTTAAACCTGAATTGATTTAATGTTTATATTTTAACTAACCATTAATTAAATAAATTAAATCAGATAAGGATCAACAAATTAATCAAATTAATTTAATCCTATCAGTACCCACTAATTTCGAAAAATACAAAAGGGTATAAGGTTATACATTTATTAATTAATCATAATTACCAAAAATAGAAAAACCCTAAGAAAACCTTATGAAAATCGAAAACTAGGGGAGGGGCTAGGGTTTCTGAAACCCTAGCCCGAAATCAAAAATCAAGGCCATTAGGGTTTAATTTCTACAAACCCTAATCCAAAAGGTTCAACAATTAAAGCAAATTCAAATAGAAAACAACCCCAAAAGCTCTGTTACCACTGATTGGAAATAGGCAAACAGATAAACTTATACTCTTAAGTTCACATGCAACTTAAGGGATCTATGTTTTCTCTATTTGAATCTATAACTAGAACTCTATAGGCAATTTCGATTTATTCTAAAAGATAATTCAAGAATTACTAAACTTTGTTGATCTTTTGGAAGCGAGTACCACAAGCGTCGTGCCTCAAATGGTTCACACCCAAATATTAGCAACAAGAAAAACCCAGAGAGAGAAGAGGAGTATGGAAAATGGCATAGGAAATATGGGTGCCAGGTACCTCTATTTATAGTTTCCAAGGGTTAGCGTATAAGCCTTATAGATAAACCTTATTTAAATTAAAACGAGATAAACCTTTTATCTTTAATTCAAATCACTATTTATCTCTCTCTCTCTCTCTCTATATATATATATATATATATATATATATATATATATATATATATATATATATATATATATATATATATATATATATATATATATATATATATATATATATATATATTCGAAAATCAAGGATATACATATCCTTATTTTCGCCCACATATATCCTGCTAAAATTGTTTACTACTCAACTATTGAATAATTACAATTCAGCCCCTGCACTTTTAATTAATCTAATTAATCCCAAAATTAATTTCTAATTAATTATTAATTAATTAATACTATTTGTAATTAATATATTATCCTCATAATATATTAACAAATTATTTATATTGATTTATTAATCAGATAATAAATCAATGTCTCTCTAAAAGTTATTCTGTCAAATTGTCAGCATTGAGGGCAACCCAAAAGGACTGTGCTACTATCAATCAAGTATATACCAATTATAGTCATGACTTAGACACCTAATCCAACAACAAATTATGTCTAGGTTTTGTTTAAGGATATATGATGTTATTCATTGTGCAAGTAAAGAGATGCATCAATTATCTTACAACTCCTATGTTGTCGAACTGCATAAGGAATGTACATTGATTTTTTATGGTTTGCTTATCCAATTCAACCGACATTAGTCCTTTATGAATCAGATCTTTTCACCGTCAAGGTATTCAATGTTCATTGACATCGACTTATTTCTACCACCAGTGTCTAGAATTGTAGTTTCATCCGAACAAGGAATATTGGTCATAGAATGCACTCAAGATCGTTTTCTTTTGGGAAATATTTCCTTCTACATTTCTAAACCATCTATGGGACAATTCAATGAGATTTCCCATCCAAAAACTCGGTACCTTACTCTCATTTGTGCTTTTATGTTTACCGGTGGATATCCTTTATGTTATAAGATAACACGATTGTCATTCCCTAGGATAAGGTACGTTATTCTTAAAACTTTATTCTTAACATCGGTAAAATAATGCTAGATCTGTGATAGCAATTGGAAAGTTGTTTGGATATCAAAATTCTTAGCTGGGTTTTAAATTGTAGTTTGCTCGAGGACAAGCAAAGTTCAAGTGTAGGGTATTTTGATATTGCCTCATTTATACATATATTTCGGGCAATATCAAGTGCTTAAAAACGTGTTTTTGGTTTAATATCAAGATAAAAGGTACTTATTCATTTTAATTACTAAAATACAGAAAAAATTTCTATATGAAGAAAAAGGAGCTGAATTCAAGCTTTAAAATAAAGAAAAAGGAGTAAAAGAACCATCGGGAAGGAAAGAGCTAAATAGAGCGTATTTTGGGCAAAAAACGAAGAAAGAAGTCCAATAGGACCTAGATCGCGACCCGATCTCAACCTAGATCAGGGCCCGATCTGTTGACAAACGCGTGACAAATTGCTGACAAAAGGATCGCGAAAAAGGCTCCAAATCGTGATCCTACGACGATCGCGACCCGATCATCATGTGGATCGCGACCCGACCCACCAACCACAGTCTACAAAGTCAGAGTAGTGGCCAACTGAGAAACACATTTCACACTGGATCGCGACGCGATCCCTTATAGGATCGCGACGCAATCGTCCCTGGACAGCAGTATAAATAGAGGCCTTCTCTTGTTGTTTGAGACACACCTTCACTCATAATTCTCCAGACCTGGAGAATTTCACTCTCTATATTCCTCATCTCGACCTCTCATATCAAGGAAGGAAGCTTTGCTAGCGGATAGCCTCGAACGATCAAGAAACATCATAGCTTGGATATTCGGTTTGCTTACTTATGTTTAGCTTTCTTAATTATTCAGTGTGTTGCATGTTCATGATTATGGAGTAATTTACTTGTGTTTTTACTTAGAATAGATGAAACTTATAATTATGTTTTGATTGATATAAATTGGATAATGCATGTTTTATAATTTACTTTGCATGTTTATTTAACCAACTTATGTATATTAAGAATCTAATCCTTGAAACTTATTACTGAGTTATATTTAGTTTAGATGACCATTCTTACTAAATTAACTTGTATCATAATATATATGATTCATATATATTTATGACTAGTGATTGACCAAATCCTAGGTTAAGTTACAAAGAAAGCATCTTATATGCATATGTCTAAATTGTATTAGTGGACCAAACTATACATCTCATTTTGATTTTCATGACCATTGATATCAAAAGCAACAAATAAATCATGCAGAGTACGAGCAAATCAAATGATTAATTGGAGTAATTAATTTACAGGACCAATGGAATTAATAACCTTTTAATCATAAAATTGGATTGTTGGACCAAGACATCTGATTAACTTAGAAATCGGTATTTAATTTGTTTATATCCATTGCACATTATTATCAATCAGAATATAATTATAAGAAGTAATCACCTCTGAGTAAAAGTATTTTTGTTCAAGCTATCTGTTCAGTTCAACTTCAAACTTGTTATTATTTACTTATTTGTTGTCGCCACATTTTCACTAAATTCAATTAAACAAAACCCCCCTCTTATCTCTTTTATTATTATTGATAAGTGATTTTCTTTAATTTAATCCATTTCCCTTGGGTTCGACCCGGACTTACCATTGCTATATTATAACCAATTAGGTATACTTGCCTAGTGTGTTGTTTTCATTCATGGTATTTCCCTGTTTTATAAATTTAAAACTTATGCGAAGACACTACAAAGATAATATTTGAATCCTCAGTATTCCAAAAACAAGTGGCATTATTTTGGGGATATAAATATGTATAATATCAAGATAAAAGGTACTTATTCATTTTAATTACTAAAATACAGAAAAAATTGCTATATGAAGAAAAAGGAGCTGAATTCAAGCTTTAAAATGAAGAAAAAGGAGTAAAAGAACCATCGGGAAGGAAAGAGCTAAATAGAGCGTATTTTGGGCAAAAAACGAAGAAAGAAGTCCAACAGGACCTAGATCGCGACCCGATCTCAACCTAGATCAGGGCCCGATCTGTTGACAAACGCGTGACAAATTGCTGACAAAAGGATCGCGAAAAAGGCTCCAAATCGTGATCCTACGACGATCGCGACCCGATCATCATGTGGATCGCGACCCGACCCACCAACCACAGTCTACAAAGTCAGAGTAGTGGCCAACTGAGAAACGCATTTCACACTGGATCGCGACGCGATCCCTTATAGGATCGCGACGCGATCGTCCCTGGACAACAGTATAAATAGAGGCCTTCTCTTGTTGTTTGAGACACACCTTCACTCATAATTCTCCAGACCTGGAGAATTTCACTCTCTATATTCCTCATCTCGACCTCTCATATCAAGGAAGGAAGCTTTGCTAGCGGATAGCCTCGAACGATCAAGAAACATCATAGCTTGGATATTCGGTTTGCTTACTTATGTTTAGCTTTCTTAATTATTCAGTGTGTTGCATGTTCATGATTATGGAGTAATTTACTTGTGTTTTTACTTAGAATAGATGAAACTTATAATTATGTTTTGATTGATATAAATTGGATAATGCATGTTTTATAATTTACTTTGCATGTTTATTTAACCAACTTATGTATATTAAGAATCTAATCCTTGAAACTTATTACTGAGTTATATTTAGTTTAGATGACCATTCTTACTAAATTAACTTGTATCATAATATATATGATTCATATATATTTATGACTAGTGATTGACCAAATCCTAGGTTAAGTTACAAAGAAAGCATCTTATATGCATATGTCTAAATTGTATTAGTGGACCAAACTATACATCTCATTTTGATTTTCATGACCATTGATATCAAAAGCAACAAATAAATCATGCAGAGTACGAGCAAATCAAATGATTAATTGGAGTAATTAATTTACAGGACCAATGGAATTAATAACCTTTTAATCATAAAATTGGATTGTTGGACCAAGACATCTGATTAACTTAGAAATCGGTATTTAATTTGTTTATATCCATTGCATATTATTATCAATCAGAATATAATTATAAGAAGTAATCACCTCTGAGTAAAAGCATTTTTGTTCAAGCTATCTGTTCAGTTCAACTTAAAACTTGTTATTATTTACTTATTTGTTGTCGCCACATTTTCACTAAATTCAATTAAACAAAACCCCCCTCTTATCTCTTTTATTATTATTGATAAGTGATTTTCTTTAATTTAATCCATTTCCCTTGGGTTCGACCCGGACTTACCATTGCTATATTATAACCAATTAGGTATACTTGCCTAGTGTGTTGTTTTCATTCATGGTATTTCCCTGTTTTATAAATTTAAAACTTATGCGAAGACACTACAAAGATAATATTTGAATCCTCAGTATTCCAAAAACAAGTGGCATTATTTTGGGGATATAAATATGTATAATATCAAGATAAAAGGTACTTATTCATTTTAATTACCAAAATACAGAAAAAATTGCTATATGAAGAAAAAGGAGCTGAATTCAAGCTTTAAAATGAAGAAAAAGGAGTAAAAGAACCATCGGGAAGGAAAGAGCTAAATAGAGCGTATTTTGGGCGAAAAAACGAAGAAAGAAGTCCAACAGGACCTAGATCGCGACCCGGTCTCAACCTAGATCGGGGCCCGATCTGTTGACAAACGCGTGACAAATTGCTGACAAAAAGATCGCGAAAAAGGCTCCAAATCGCGACCCTACGACGATCGTGACCCGATCATCATGTGGATCGCGACCTGACCCACCAACCACAGTCTAGAAAGTCAGAGTAGCGGCCAACTGAGAAACGCATTTCACACTGGATCGCGACGCGATCCCCTATAGGATCGCGACGCGATCGTCCCTGGACAGCAGTATAAATAGAGGCCTTCTCTTGTTGTTTGAGACACACCTTCACTCATAATTCTCCAGACTTGGAGAATTTCACTCTCTATATTCCTCATCTCGACCTCTCATATCAAGGAAGGAAGCTTTGCTAGCGGATAGCCTCGAACGATCAAGAAACATCATAGCTTGGATATTCGGTTTGCTTACTTATGTTTAGCTTTCTTAATTATTCAGTGTGTTGCATGTTCATGATTATGGAGTAATTTACTTGTGTTTTTACTTAGAATAGATGAAACTTATAATTATGTTTTGATTGATATAAATTGGATAATGCATGTTTTATAATTTACTTTGCATGTTTATTTAACCAACTTATGTATATTAAGAATCTAATCCTTGAAACTTATTACTGAGTTATATTTAGTTTAGATGACCATTCTTACTAAATTAACTTGTATCATAATATATATGATTCATATATATTTATGACTAGTGATTGACCAAATCCTAGGTTAAGTTACAAAGAAAGCATCTTATATGCATATGTCTAAATTGTATTAGTGGACCAAACTATACATCTCATTTTGATTTTCATGACCATTGATATCAAAAGCAACAAATAAATCATGCAGAGTACGAACAAATCAAATGATTAATTGGAGTAATTAATTTACAGGACCAATGGAATTAATAACCTTTTAATCATAAAATTGGATTGTTGGACCAAGACATCTGATTAACTTAGAAATCGGTATTTAATTTGTTTATATCCATTGCACATTATTATCAATCAGAATATAATTATAAGAAGTAATCACCTCTGAGTAAAAGCATTTTTGTTCAAGCTATCTGTTCAGTTCAACTTCAAACTTGTTATTATTTACTTATTTGTTGTCGCCACATTTTCACTAAATTCAATTAAACAAAACCCCCCCTCTTATCTCTTTTATTATTATTGATAAGTGATTTTCTTTAATTTAATCCATTTCCCTTGGGTTCGACCCGGACTTACCATTGCTATATTATAACCAATTAGGTATACTTGCCTAGTGTGTTGTTTTCATTCATGGTATTTCCCTGTTTTATAAATTTAAAACTTATGCGAAGACACTACAAAGATAATATTTGAATCCTCAGTATTCCAAAAACAAGTGGCATTATTTTGGGGATATAAATATGTATAATATCAAGATAAAAGGTACTTATTCATTTTAATTACCAAAATACAGAAAAAATTGCTATATGAAGAAAAAGGAGTTGAATTCAAGCTTTAAAATGAAGAAAAAGGAGTAAAAGAACCATCGGGAAGGAAAGAGCTAAATAGAGCGTATTTTGGGCGAAAAAACGAAGAAAGAAGTCCAACAGGACCTAGATCGCGACCCGATCTCAACCTAGATCGGGGCCCGATCTGTTGACAAACGCGTGACAAATTGCTGACAAAAGGATCGCGAAAAAGGCTCCAAATCGCGACCCTACGACGATCGCGACCCGATCATCATGTGGATCGCGACCTGACCCACCAACCACAGTCTAGAAAGTCAGAGTAGCGGCCAACTGAGAAACGCATTTCACACTGGATCGCGACGCGATCCCCTATAGGATCGCGACGCGATCGTCCCTGGACAACAGTATAAATAGAGGCCTTCTCTTGTTGTTTGAGACACACCTTCACTCATAATTCTCCAGACTTGGAGAATTTCACTCTCTATATTCCTCATCTCGACCTGTCATATCAAGGAAGGAAGCTTTGCTAGCGGATAGCCTCGAACGATCAAGAAACATCATAGCTTGGATATTCGGTTTGCTTACTTATGTTTAGCTTTCTTAATTATTCAGTGTGTTGCATGTTCATGATTATGGAGTAATTTACTTGTGTTTTTACTTAGAATAGATGAAACTTATAATTATGTTTTGATTGATATAAATTGGATAATGCATGTTTTATAATTTACTTTGCATGTTTATTTAATCAACTTATGTATATTAAGAATCTAATCCTTGAAACTTATTACTGAGTTATATTTAGTTTAGATGACCATTCTTACTAAATTAACTTGTATCATAATATATATGATTCATATATATTTATGACTAGTGATTGACCAAATCCTAGGTTAAGTTACAAAGAAAGCATCTTATATGCATATGTCTAAATTGTATTAGTGGACCAAACTATACATCTCATTTTGATTTTCATGACCATTGATATCAAAAGCAACAAATAAATCATGCAGAGTACGAGCAAATCAAATGATTAATTGGAGTAATTAATTTACAGGACCAATGGAATTAATAACCTTTTAATCATAAAATTGGATTGTTGGACCAAGACATCTGATTAACTTAGAAATCGGTATTTAATTTATTTATATCCATTGCACATTATTATCAATCAGAATATAATTATAAGAAGTAATCACCTCTGAGTAAAAGCATTTTTGTTCAAGCTATCTGTGCAGTTCAACTTCAAACTTGTTATTATTTACTTATTTGTTGTCGCCACATTTTCACTAAATTCAATTACACAAAACCCCCCTCTTATCTCTTTTATTATTATTGATAAGTGATTTTCTTTAATTTAGTCCATTTCCCTTGGGTTCGACCCGGACTTACCATTGCTATATTATAACCAATTAGGTATACTTGCCTAGTGTGTTGTTTTCATTCATGGTATTTCCCTGTTTTATAAATTTAAAACTTATGCGAAGACACTACAAAGATAATATTTGAATCCTCAGTATTCCAAAAACAAGTGGTATTATTTTGGGGATATAAATATATATGTTTGAAAACACATCAAGTTTTTGGCACCGTTGCCGGGGAACACGGTTTTAAGTGCAAGAAATCATTTATTAATATAATTTATTTTATTATTATTTTAGATCTCACCCTGTTATTCCTCAGATAGTGTATGACCAGGAGTACAAATTCTCCTTTAACTCCACAGTTTCAAGAACCGGAACGAGAATTTCGCAGACGACGAAGACACGCAAGATTAATGGCAGACATTGCAAATCTTTCCTTGGAAGAATATGCAAGTCGCACACAAGAAGAAACAGGCCAAGGACTAGTTCGTCCCACAATTCCAGATGGAACACATTTTGAAATAAAAGGCCAATTCCTTCATCTTCTAAGGGAAACTTTGTTCACAGGAAAAGATGCTGAAGATGCCAACCAACACATGGAATCTGTCCTTGAAATAGCCGATTATTTTCATATTCCTGGAGTCACTAAAGATGCTGTTATGTTACGAGTATTTCCAATAACACTCCAGGGAGCAGCAAAAAGATGGTTAAAGGCTGAACCCCCAAGAACAATAAAAACTTGGGAAGAATTAAAAACAAAATTTATTAAACAGTTTAGCCCACCTTCTAAAATTGCCAAAATGAAAGCAAAAATCCAAAATTTTCAACAAATGGACGATGAAACACTTTATGATGCATGGGACCGTTATAAAGAAATGCTCCAAAATTGTCCACAACATGATCTTAATCCACATCAAGTTGGGCAAACTTTTTATAACGGAATTAATGTAACTACTCGTCAAATGGTTGATTCGCAGGTCCAAATCCAAAGAAAACTCCAGCAGATGGATATGCATTAATTGAAGAATTAGCCCAACACTCGCATCAGTGGCACTCTTCAAGAGACTCATCCTTAAGAAAGAAGCCAACAGATGAACAAGCCGATGGATTAGCAGCCCTCAATGCCAAACTAGACGCTTTGGGACGAGACATGAAAAAGGTAAACCAAACAATCCATGCCATTCAGGTCGGCTGTGACAACTGTAGTGGACCACATCTTGCAAGAGATTGTCCACTTGATGAAGATGGAAAGAGAAAAGAAAGTGTTTGTTATTCATCCGGAGATCGATTTGATGAAAGAAGGCCACGAAATAATAACTAGAAGCCTTATGAAGAATACAAAAAGGATCAAGCTGAGAAGTATAAGCAAAGTGGGCAAGGATACTATCAAAGAGAACCACCATTTGATCCACAAAGACAACCAGAGAAGAAACCAAGTTTTGAAGAAATGATGTCTAGATTTGCAGAAGCTTCAGACAAAAGACACAGATCAACCGAAGAATTAGTAAAGAAAATGGGAGTAACTACAGAATATGCACTCCGAAACCAACAAGCTTCAATTTTAAATATTGAAACCCAAGTTGGTCAAATTTCGCGAGTTTTGCATGAAAGATTCCCTGGTACATTACCGAGCAACACAGAACAAAATCCTAATGCACATGTCAAGGCAATTTCGACCAGAAGCGGTAAGATTTTAGAACCATCAATTCCTATAAACACTAACTCTTCCTCTAAAACGCAGGAATCTGAAAAACTACCAGAAAAGAATGAGGAAGAAACAGAAGAAAGACCACCGCCAACACCCATCAAAAGTTATAAACCACCAGTTCCATACCCATAACGTCTTAAAAAAGAAAAATAATAAGAAGAATACAGAAAATTTTTAGAACACATAAAATCATTGCATATTAATATACCTTTTGTTGAGGCCATTGCACAAATGCCTAAATATGCAAAGTTTTTAAAAGATCTTCTTTCAAATCGAAAGAAACTTGAAGAAGCATCTAATGTGATTCTAAATGAGCAATGCTTAGCAGCAATGTTGAACAAACTGCCTAAAAAGATGACTGATCCAGGAAGTTTGACATTACCATGCCAATTTGGTAATTTAACTTTTAGTCATGCTTTAGCAGATTTAGGTGCAAGCATTAACCTCATGCCATATTCATTTTACTCTAAGCTTGACTTGCCTGAACCCAAACCAACAATAATGGCGATCCACCTGGCAAACAAATCAATAACATATCCAAGGGGAATAGTGGAGGATTTGTTGGTAAAGGTAGATAAATTTGTTTTTCCTGCAGATTTTGTTGTTCTAGACATGGAAGAAGATGAACAGGTTCCAATAATTCTGGGAAGACCATTCTTAAGCACAGCAAGAGCTTTAGTAGATATACGTGAATCTAAGCTAACACTTAGAGTTGGAACTGATGCTATAACATTTGGAATTGATCAATCAATGAAACATTCTAAAACATGTGATGATGCGGTATATTTCATTGATACTTTTGACACTATTTTGGAGAATGAATTGCAGGAACTGGAGAAAAGAAATTTGGAAAGCATGATGCCAATGGAAGAAGAAGAATTTAATGCCAACGAAGAAATTGAGAAATTAGAAAAACTACTAGAAAAAGAAAAAGTGCCTAGTGAAAGAAATGCATCTACAACCCATGAGAATCAAGACTCAGAGCCAAAGACTCCTAAACTCAATACTCTACCTCCTCATCTTGAATATGCTTATTTAGATGAAAAAATGCAAATGCCCGTAATAATAAATGCTTCTTTGTCATTTGCAGAAAAAACAAAACTGGTGGATGTACTCAAGAAAAGAAAAAATGCCATAGCATGGAAAATCTCTGATATAAAGGGAATAAGTCCTTCATATTGTTCCCATAAAATTTTAATGGAAGATGAAACCAAGCCAAAAATACAACCCCAGAGACATCTAAATCCCAAAATGCAAGAAGTTGTAAGGAAGGAGGTGGTTAAATTGCTAGATGCAGGAATAATATACCCCATTTCAGACAGTCCTTGGGTCAGTCCCATTCATGTAGTGCCGAAAAAAGGGGGAATAACCGTCTTAAAAAATGAAAAAGACGAATTAATCCCCACAAGAGCAGTAACCGGTTGGAGAGTATGCATAGATTACCGAAAATTAAATGATGCTACTCGCAAAGACCACTTTCCATTACCGTTTATTGATCAAATGCTTGAAAGGCTTGCTGGCAAAACTTATTATTGCTTTTTAGATGGTTTTTCAGGATATTTTCAGATCCCAATCGATCCGCTGGATCAAGAAAAAACCACCTTTACATGTCCCTATGGAACTTTTGCATACCGAAGAATGCCATTTGGACTTTGCAATGCACCAGCAACATTTCAGAGATGCATGACTGCCATATTTCACGAAATGGTAGGGGATTTTATGGAGGTATTTATGGATGATTTTTCTGTATTTGGAGATTCTTTTGATGAGTGTTTAAACAGTCTTGATAAAATGCTTGAAAGATGCGAGAAAACTAACTTGGTGTTAAATTGGGAGAAGTGTAATTTCATGGTTCAAGAAGGGATAGTTATTAGGCACAAGGTGTCAAAGCAAGGAATAGAAGTGGACAAGGCCAAAGTGGAAACTATCTCAAAATTGCCACCCCCTACAAACGTGAAGGGAGTAAGAAGTTTCCTAGGACACGCAGGATTTTACCGTCGATTTATAAAGGATTTTTCAAAAATAGCGAGACCTTTAACTCAATTACTGTTAAAAGAAGCAAAATTTGAATTTTCAACAGATTGTTTAAATTCTTTTAACACTTTAAAAGAAAAATTGGTCTCTTCTCCTATTCTGATTGCACCAAACTGGAATTTACCTTTTGAATTGATGTGTGATGCAAGTGACTATGTAGTAGGAGCAGTTCTCGGACAAAGGCTGGAAAAACATTTTCAACCTATCTTTTACGCTAGTAAAACCCTTAATCCAGCACAAGAAAATTATACAACAACAGAAAAGGAATTACTAGCAGTGGTTTATGCATTTGATAAATTCAGGCCATACCTAATTTTGTCTAAAACAACTGTCTTTACAGATCATTCTGCTTTAAAATACTTGTTTTCAAAACAGGATGCAAAACCAAGACTTATACGTTGGATCCTCCTATTACAAGAATTTGATCTAGAGATAAAAGACAAACCAGGAATGGAAAATGTAGCAGCAGACCACTTGTCCAGACTGGAAAACCCAAGGATGGAGCAGCTAAAGGAAACAGACATCAACGATAATTTTCCTGATGAATACTTACTGAATTTAGACGCAGAACTGCCTTGGTACGCTGACATAGTTAATTATTTGGCTGCAGAAGTACTTATTAAAGGAATGACACATCAACAAAAGAAGAAATTCTTCACAGATGTAAAACACTACTTCTGGGAGGATCCATATCTGTTTCGAATAAATGCTGACAACATAATAAGAAGATGTGTTTATGGAAAAGAAATTCAGAGTATTATGGAACATTGTCATCAAGGACCAGTTGGTGGACACCATAGCGCAAGTTACACTGCAAGAAAGATATTCGAAGCTGGATTTTATTGGCCAACAGTTTTCAAGGACACCAAGAGGTATGTTAAAGAATGTGATTCATGCCAACGAGCAGGAAACATCTCATCCAGGAATGAAATGCTACAGGTAAGTATACAGGTTTGTGAAATCTTTGATATTTGGGGAATCAATTTTATGGGACCATTCCCAAGTTCAAGTGGAAACAAATATATTTTAGTTGCTGTCGACTATGTTTCAAAATGGGTTGAAGCTCAGGCTTTACCCACTAATGACGCACGAGTTGTAGTAAAATTTCTAAAAAAATTGTTTTCACGATTTGGTGTACCAAAAGCTCTAATTAGTGACAGGGGAACTCATTTTGCAAATGCACAACTTGAAAAAACTCTTAAAAAATATGGAGTCCAACACAGATTTGCAACCCCTTATCACCCACAAACCAGTGGGCAAACTGAGGTCACGAATAGAGCAATAAAAAGAATTCTGGAAAAATCAGTTGGTACAAATAAAAAAGAATGGTCTATTAAACTCGATGATGCTTTATGGGCTTTCCGAACAGCATACAAAACACCTATTGGTACGACACCATATAGGTTAATATACGGTAAAGCATGTCATTTACCTGTGGAGATAGAACACAAAGCATACTGGGCGTTGAAAAACTGTGATTTAGATGAAACAAATATCCGTTCTAACCGTTTAATACAGATAAACGAGTTAGAAGAATTGAGGAACGAGGCATATGAGAATTCCTTAATTTACAAAAATCGCACCAAGAAATGGCATGATGCAAGATTGCAAAGAAAAACAGAAATTGCACCAGGAGATCAGGTACTTTTATATAACTCAAGATTGAAATTGTTTCCAGGAAAACTCAAGTCAAGATGGTATGGGCCATATAAAGTGAAAACCGTATTTCCATACGGTACTGTTGAATTAATAGACAAGAACGACGTAAGCTTCAAGGTTAACGGACACCGGGCGAAGCACTACGAGCAAGGAGTCCGTTATGAGGAAGGAGAGGATGTACCCCTCTCAAACATTTAAAAAAAATCTAAAAAGCAGGGATACGGGTCTAAGCTTTCGACCCAGATAAGGAAAGTGGTGCAAGGAGAAGACAGTGATTTTTATTTGTTGGTTTGTAATAATTTAAGACAATTTAATTTTATGTTGTGTGATAAATAAATAATGAAAATAAAAAAATAAAATAAATAATAATAGATAAATAATAAAAATAAGATCATCAAGGGAAAAACAGGAAAAGAAAAATGCCACATATCACGATCGCGACCCGATCAGGAGGCCCGTAGGGGCGCGATCCGCGAAACAAAGAGAAGCCGAAGCCCGTATTTTTCACGGATCGCGACCCGATCCTATATGTCATCGCGACCCGACGAAGCGGCTAGGGTAAAATCAGATCGGCTCCTTTGGTTTCATTTTTACCCCACAATCGCATCCCGATCTCTACGGTAAATCGCGACCGAGGTTTTTCCAGTTTTTCTAGATTCTAAATCAACAACAAAGGTATGTAATTCCTCACTACCTTCTCGTTTTTCATTACAAGTTAGTTAGGAATTTGTGAATTTAGGAATAAAATTAGGTTTTCTTTTAGTTCCCGGATTTGATTGATATTGCAAATATTATGTTAGATCTAACCGAGAAACTAAAAAACCAGTTAAAACCTAGTGAAATAGTGAGGATTTGGCTTGAAAAATATGAAAAATCGGAAAATTTAGGTCGGATGTTCATCGATCGCGACCCGATCATGGATGGGTTCTTGGATCGCGACCCTACGGTCGATTGTTCTTCGGACTTACACAAAAATCGCGACCATATCTTTGATTCTCTCAAACATCGTGACCCGATGCTTGAGAATTTTGGGTAAAAAAGTCAAGTAGGTCTGGACACTCAAGAACCCGACCCATCCTACGATCGCGACCCGATCCGGATGAGGATCGCGACCCGACCATCTATCAGGACCGGACGAACCATCCCGACCAAATCTGACGATCGCGACCCGATCCACATGGTCATCGCGACCCGATGTCTGAACAAGAGAAAAAATTGATTTATTTTTAAGCTAATTCTTTTTCTATTTATTTTTATTCTTTATTCACAGATAAATGGCAAGAAGAAGGGGACAAAATCCACTACCTGAGGATCTACCAACGCATCCATGGCTCCAATTTCCAGCCACAATTAACGATGCGAGGCGTCAGAGGTACTTTGGAGAGCTGGAAAAAATCTATAAAAAAGACATTCATGTACCTCCCTCTCTGGATTGGGACTTCGCAGCCACGGTCGGGCTAGACCACCGTCTAGCACCTTTCACGACCAAGATTCACGCTGCATCTGGTTTCACGTGTCATGCCTGGGACAGACTTTTTCATATCCAGGAGCCCATTTTCAGAGAGATCACACTGGAGTTCCTATCCACTGTTCATTTCGAGCAGCACAGGGAACTGACGGATAGGACCACTTTCTCCTTCAGGCTGGGAGGAGTCAGCCGCGAGTGCAGTGTATTGGACCTAGGGATACGCCTAGGTCTATACACAAGGGAGGAGACTGTTTTTCCTGGATTTTCTACATTCTTTGAGGCTTGCCTCAAGCACCCGCCCCAGGAGTTCCATCTAGCAGATGTTTGGCGTCTGCTAGCCGATGAGGTTTTTGATTCACACACCGCGGTGGAGAGCCGTATCCGCTCCCCTGTCCAGCGTTTGCTTCACAGACTCATAGCCACTACGGTTAATCACTGTAAGGGAGGCGAGAAGGTACCAGTTGACGACGTCTTCTACCTGTGGTGCCTACTATCTGAGGGTGTGTGCCTCAACATTCCATACACGCTGGCAGTCTTCCTTTCCAGGAAGGCAAAAGGGGCAAAGGCGAAAAGCCCCATCACTGGAGGGCATTTTATCTCCAGGCTGGCCATGTCATACGGCGTATTCTCTTCTCCTCACGCACGGGGACTCACAAGGACAGACCCTCGATTTATGAATAGGAGCTACTTATATCAGATGAGAGTGGTCGATCAAGACGATCACGACGCTTATTTCATTCCAACGGATGACCCTATTGAGCAGGGTGATGACATGGATGCTCAGCCCGAGCCAGAGCCACAGCCAGACCCACAGCCGCAGCCGCAGCCGCAGCCGCAGCCGCAGCCGCAGCCACAGCCAGACCCCAGAGCTCATCGTCGACGCCGATAGAGATCTCCAGTACAGCATGATGCCCCAGAGCAGGAGATTGATCTACATTTCCTATCCCATCAGATTAGCAGGATGGATCTGAGCAGGGAGCGCGACACGCAGAGGATAGAGCGCAGCATACAGGGCATAGAGCGCGACATACAGATGATAGAGCGCGACATATTGAGGAGGCAGGCACACGACCAGTGGGTATCACACACCATGCAGGGGTTCTACGAGAGTCAGGGTTGCCAGCCCCCCATTCCGTACCCGACTTATGTTCCTCCTGTTCCCACGTGGTTTGAGCCACCAGATTATCTACAGGATTACGGCGATGGCACTGGCACCTCAGGTTCCGCCTTTGATGACGTTGATGATTGATTTTATTTTATTTTATTTTTGTGTATTTAAATACATTTGAATTATTTGAATTTTATTTTAGTGTGGTGTGCTTTTTATTTAATGGTGTGTTTAATATTTTTTTCTGAGCATTGATGCAGAATTTGGGTTTAATCAGACGCTGGCAATCAGTTCAGCAATCTTCTTCTGTGGAAAGATGTCCTTAAAACAAAACGACTCATTACCCAAGGGGAGTCATTTCCAATTAAACTCCTCTATGATTTAAAAGATATATACAATAAAATTATTGTATAAAATAAGTGTAGGGTAAACAAGTCAAACTGCATTAATTAACTGAGCCAAGTAAAAAAATTTTATCTTAAACATCTTTTCCAAAAATTGAACGTTAAGAAGGTAATTGTTAAGAAAAATGTTTTGAAAATAAATTCGTAGGTTAAACTTGATTTTATACTCTTATTTTCTAGTTTTTCGTTATTTCATATAAAATTTAATTCTTTAAATGACAAGTAGTTAGGATGGTAATTACGAAATGTTTTGCATAAATAACGAAATAGACCCATTGAAAATCAAGTTTTGTCAAAACAGGTTGAGTCAGTTTCCCTAATCGCGCGAATGCTATGACTAAATTGGGGAAAATAAGCCTCGATAAAAGAACTTAAAATGAGAAAAATTCTCAATAAATCCAATGTGATGAAAAGCGAAAATCAAGTAATGTTACATCATAAGATTGAGACTCAGGAAGGAAATTCAATCAGTGGCCTTTGACATTCGAGCAAGTAGACATAAAATGGGGCCCACGGGCATTTCTACTCCTTATTACCTAAAACCAACTGGTTTGGGATAATATTGTCGAAAGCTCGCTACACGGGTGTCATCGAAAGTCATGGGATTTCTTTAGTGGCCTTTGGAATTTGAATTAGTATACTCTGTACAGTTGTGAGTTGAAAATTTGTAATCAAGAGTTCCATAGAAAGTCACGAGTTTCAAAGGTGCGAAAAAAGTGGAGAAAATAACTTAACTTGATAAATTTAGTCCAGCATAATTTTTGGGAAACTTGACAAAGGATATTGAGGTAAAAGAAATTTTTAAAGGGTGTATTCAATGTTATGTAAAAATGAGTATTTTTCAATCTAAAGACTTGTCATTAATAGAAATAGATTTTATGTAAAATTTTGGAAAGTTAGAAATACGTGCATAAGACTAGGTATAATCTACTATGTTTATTCTTAAAACTTTATTCTTAACATCGGTAAAATAATGCTAGATCTGTGATAGCAATTGGAAAGTTGTTTGGATATCAAAATTCTTAGCTGGGTTTTAAATTGTAGTTTGCTCCAGGACAAGCAAAGTTCAAGTGTAGGGTATTTTGATATTGCCTCATTTATACATATATTTCGGGCAATATCAAGTGCTTAAAAATGTGTTTTTGGTTTAATATCAAGATAAAAGGTACTTATTCATTTTAATTACCAAAATACAGAAAAAATTGCTATATGAAAAAAAAGGAGCTGAATTCAAGCTTTAAAATGAAGAAAAAGGAGTAAAAGAACCATCGGGAAGGAAAGAGCTAAATAGAGCGTATTTTGGGCAAAAAAACGAAGAAAGAAGTCCAACAGGACCTAGATCGCGACCCGATCTCAAACTAGATCGAGGCCCGATCTGTTGACAAACGCGTGACAAATTGCTGACAAAAGGATCGCGAAAAAGGCTCCAAATCGCGACCCTACGACGATCGCGACCCGATCATCATGTGGATGGCGACCCGACCCACCAACCACAGTCTACAAAGTCAGAGTAGCGGCCAACTGAGAAACGCATTTCACACTGGATCGCGACGCGATCCCCTATAGGATCGCGACGCGATCGTCCCTGGACAACAGTATAAATAGAGGCCTTCTCTTGTTGTTTGAGACACACCTTCACTCATAATTCTCCAGACCTGGAGAATTTCACTCTCTATATTCCTCATCTCGACCTCTCATATCAAGGAAGGAAGCTTTGCTAGCGGATAGCCTCGAACGATCAAGAAACATCATAGCTTGGATATTCGGTTTGCTTACTTATGTTTAGCTTTCTTAATTATTCAGTGTGTTGCATGTTCATGATTATGGAGTAATTTACTTGTGTTTTTACTTAGAATAGATGAAACTTATAATTATGTTTTGATTGATATAAATTGGATAATGCATGTTTTATAATTTACTTTGCATGTTTATTTAACAAACTTATGTATATTAAGAATCTAATCCTTGAAACTTATTACTGAGTTATATTTAGTTTAGATGACCATTCTTACTAAATTAACTTGTATCATAATATATATGATTCATATATATTTATGACTAGTGATTGACCAAATCCTAGGTTAAGTTACAAAGAAAGCATCTTATATGCATATGTCTAAATTGTATTAGTGGACCAAACTATACATCTCATTTTGATTTTCATGACCATTGATATCAAAAGCAACAAATAAATCATGCAGAGTACGAACAAATCAAATGATTAATTGGAGTAATTCATTTACAGGACCAATGGAATTAATAACCTTTTAATCATAAAATTGGATTGTTGGACCAAGACATCTGATTAACTTAGAAATCGGTATTTAATTTGTTTATATCCATTACACATTATTATCAATCAGAATATAATTATAAGAAGTAATCACCTCTGAGTAAAAGCATTTTTGTTCAAGCTATCTGTTCAGTTCAACTTCAAACTTGTTATTATTTACTTATTTGTTGTCGCCACATGTTCACTAAATTCAATTACACAAAACCCCCCTCTTATCTCTTTTATTATTATTGATAAATGATTTTCTTTAATTTAATCCATTTCCCTTGGGTTTGACATGGACTTACCATTGCTATATTATAACCAATTAGGTATACTTGCCTAGTGTGTTGTTTTCATTCATGGTATTTCCCTGTTTTATAAATTTAAAACTTATGCGAAGACACTATAAAGATAATATTTGAATCCTCAGTATTCCAAAAACAAGTGGTATTACTCATTTATACATATATTTCGGGCAATATCAAGTGCTTAAAAACGTGTTTTTGGTTTAATATCAAGATAAAAGGTACTTATTCATTTTAATTACCAAAATACAGAAAAAATTGCTATATGAAGAAAAAGGAGCTGAATTCAAGCTTTAAAATGAAGAAAAAAGAGTAAAAGAACCATCGGGAAGGAAAGAGCTAAATAGAGCGTATTTTGGGCGAAAAAACGAAGAAAGAAGTCCAACAGGACCTAGATCGTGACCCGATCTCAACCTAGATCGGGGCCCGATCTGTTGACAAACGCGTGACAAATTGCTGACAAAAGGATCGCGAAAAAGGCTCCAAATCGCGACCCTACGACGATCGCGACCCGATCATCATGTGGATCGCGACCCGACCCACCAACCACAGTCTACAAAGTCAGAGTAGCGGCCAACTGAGAAACGCATTTCACACTGGATCGCGACGTGATCCCCTATAAGATCGCGACGCGATCGTCCCTGGACAGCAGTATAAATAAAGGCCTTCTCTTGTTGTTTGAGACACACCTTCACTCATAATTCTCCAGACCTGGAGAATTTCACTCTCTATATTCCTCATCTCGACCTCTCATATCAAGGAAGGAAGCTTTGCTAGCGGATAGCCTCGAACGATCAAGAAACATCATAGCTTGGATATTCGGTTTGCTTACTTATGTTTAGCTTTCTTAATTATTCAGTGTGTTGCATGTTCATGATTATGGAGTAATTTACTTGTGTTTTTACTTAGAATAGATGAAACTTATAATTATGTTTTGATTGATATAAATTGGATAATGCATGTTTTATAATTTACTTTGCATGTTTATTTAACAAACTTATGTATATTAAGAATCTAATCCTTGAAACTTATTACTGAGTTATATTTAGTTTAGATGACCATTCTTACTAAATTAACTTGTATCATAATATATATTATTCATATATATTTATGACTAGTGATTGACCAAATCCTAGGTTAAGTTACAAAGAAAGCATCTTATATGCATATGTCTAAATTGTATTAGTGGACCAAACTATACATCTCATTTTGATTTTCATGACCATTGATATCAAAAGCAACAAATAAATCATGCAGAGTACGAACAAATCAAATGATTAATTGGAGTAATTAATTTACAGGACCAATGGAATTAATAACCTTTTAATCATAAAATTGGATTGTTAGACCAAGACATCTGATTAACTTAGAAATCGGTATTTAATTTGTTTATATCCATTGCACATTATTATCAATCAGAATATAATTATAAGAAGTAATCATCTCTGAGTAAAAGCATTTTTGTTCAAGTTATCTGTTCAGTTCAACTTCAAACTTGTTATTATTTACTTATTTGTTGTCGCCACATTTTCACTAAATGCAATTACACAAAACCCCCCTCTTATCTCTTTTATTATTATTGATAAGTGATTTTATTTAATTTAATCCATTTCCCTTGGGTTCGACATGGACTTACCATTGCTATATTATAACCAATTAGGTATACTTGCCTAGTGTGTTGTTTTCATTCATGGTGTTTCCCTGTTTTATAAATTTAAAACTTATGCGAAGACACTACAAAGATAATATTTGAATCCTCAGTATTCCAAAAACAAGTGGTATTATTTTGGGGATATAAATATGTATGTTTGAAAACACATCAAATGCGCTCAAGATCGTTTTCTTTTGGGAAATATTTCCTTCTACATTTCTAAACCATCTACGGGACAATTCAATGAGATTTCCCGTCCGAAAACTCGGTACCTTACTCTCATTTGTGCTTTTATGTTTACCGGTGGATATCCTTTATGTTATAAGATAACACGATTGTCATTCCCTAGGATAATGTACGTTACTGTTTACATTGTTTGCTTATCATTGATTTAATGTAATATTTTTTATTTAATTGCCCGGTATGTAATGTACACATATTATTTGTTTCTTTCAACGAAATCATAAAGGGCGATATTAAATATTCCACATATAAGTTTGAAGTATTTGACTCACAATCATGGGCATGACGCCAACTTGCGCGGATTAGGCTGCCCTCATTTTGTTCTCCGTCCAATGATGAAGCTGTTGTTGTAGGATGTTGCGCTTACATGCTCTTAGATAGTGACAATATTTTGAAGGTTTATGCATATATGGATGATTGAGTAATTATTGATTCACCCCGACGACTTTCTGTTGGTGTGTTGTATAGTTCAAAAAAACTGTCGAAACAACATGAGAAGCTGGTATTTGCATCTTAGTATTTTGATGGTGAATGAGATGCTTGGGTGTTGACTGGTGAGGGTTTGTGGGTGCAGTTTACTTATCATGGTGATTTCTATGTGAAGACTTCCTCCTCTGATACTTTGTATGTTGTAAGCACTCAGGAATCATATGAAGTGTTTACAATTCGGTCTGATTTTGAACCAGTCAACTTGACGGGTAGATGAATGTTTTGTCCCATATTTAGTATTTCTAATATTAGGAACATTTATGACATGTTATTTTCAATATCATTTGGGCTTTATATTATGTTTTTTATACGTTATTTCTATGATTCGATGTTTGTAGGTAATATGAGTTTGTTGGTACACTTTTGAAGATTGTATACAAAAGTTCTCATGCTTGCATTTGTGGTTTTTAAGTGTACATTACTTGATTTTCTAAACACATGCAAACCCATTTTATTAAAAAGGTTTGCTCTGACTATTCTAAACATACTGTAGTTATAGTAAAAAAATGAAATTATAATGCTATAATTGGAAATGTATAGAATGTTTGTGTCGAAAACATATAATTAAGTAATTAATTCACGTGTTAATTATTGTTAAGATGTTTTATGATCGTATATTGAAATAAAATATAGAAATATATTGTTCATCTACTAACAGAAAATTTAATGAAATAAAATATGTTATTTTGATTTTTACCTGATCGTTGCTATCCGACCTATATTGCGTTGCTATCCGACCTATATTGCTACCCGACCTACATACAGATAAGAGGCAAGCTTGTATTAACTATTGACAAATGCTAAAATTAATAATATTCTTACAAGAAAACACAAATCTAAATATTGAATTCGCATGACCCATATTCCCATACTACCCTAGAATAAAGTTGATATGAGAATCTAGGAGGAGAAGTGCATCGTCACGGGAGGATTTTAAAGTTTAAACAGAAATTAAGCAACAAACCTCGACGTATATATATACCCCAGCCTTATCTACAATCTCCAAAGGATTTAGGGTAAAATTTAACAGACAAGACGCTCAGGAATTTGAATAAGGAAGCAATACATTCCGGTGTTCTTGCTCTTTTAACATCTTCCCCCATGGCTGTGTCTGCCCCCTTCTCCTCCACCTCCACCGCCCGTGCAATCTCCTCCATATCCATCTCTTATTCACCATTACTGGGTTTTGTCAGACCAAACCATCAACATAATCAGGTAAATTATGGGTTTAAGAGCAAGTACGCCTCCCTGGTCATCAATTGTTCATCTTCTGAAATGGGCCGCTCTTCGGATTCCAGAGCGTTTAGGTATCCCAATCATTGCTTGCTATTACGATTTCGTCTTTCATTATACGCATTCTTGTTCTTACCCCCTTCAATTATACTAATTTCTCTGAACCATGTATGAACAACGTACTAGTTTAAAACGCATATGTTTAGTACCGAATTATCTTCCGACTAGCACCCAACGAATAAAGATTTGATTTTTATCCCTTTTAGGCGTGTAAAGTACTGATAATCGAAGGTGTGTATGATCGATTATGAAGAAACCATATGTGGGTTTCAAGGAATTAGATTAAATCTAACAAACCGATAAGATCTTAGGCTAAATGCTGACATAGTGGATTAAATCTGATGAAGTTATTTTATTTCTTTTGGTGTTAGTTTGAATGAAAATGGCACATCAAGAGGTCCTGTTAGGTGGCAAAGAGTGCTCCTTAAAGTAAGTGGAGAAGCACTTGCTGGAGATGGTGAACAAAATATAGACCCAAAGGTAAGAAATTCATGCTACTTTTCTTTTAATAATACATGAAAAAGTGGATATTGTTAGCATATAATGGTGTTTTTTATATTATAGGTTACAATGGCTATTGCAAGAGAGGTTGCTGATGTCACTCGGCTCGGCATTGAGGTAGATTTTTTATTTTATTGTTAGTTTTCTTTTTTTCTTTTGAATTGAATGTATATTGAGTACTTTGGCAAATTGGGTATAATTCAAGTAATAGCAACATACTTTTGTTGATTTGTTTATTGTAGCATCATACTTTCATTTCTTCCTATTACAACATTGTACTATTGAAAAAGTCACCCAATTATAACAATGCCATCAAAATACAAAGTAAGTTTTACTGTTATAATTGGATGAATTTCTGAGTATGATGTTTTAATAAGAAAAAGATTGAAAGTACAATATCATAATTGATATTTCAAAGTACAATGTCTTAATAAAAAAAAAATTGAAATTACATAAATAGAAAGAATCAAAGAAATGAAAGCGAGATGCTATAATACATAAATATACATTCATAGAGCATGCATAAAAATTGTAAAACACACACACACACACACATTTCTTTTCAATTGGTATTTGTTTTTATTTTATGATTTTTGTTTGATAGATGACTCGAAAGACGTTAAATAAATAAGACGGTTTTTTTTTTTTTGGAAAAGAGAAGATCAAAAAACCATGAAGGGTCGAAATTGTGTTTATCCGATTTGAAACCATAATTGATTTTGAATTAATCAACACATGTTTTTTTCCCTATAAACTCTTTTCTTCAAATAATGGAAACTTCAAGAACAAGTTTACAATTTATAAACGATGTTCACAAGAGTTGTTTTATTTACCCTTTTTGGTTTTTTGGAAATGTAAATCTTTTAATTTTTTTTATGAATCTTTCAGGTCGCCATAGTTGTTGGTGGAGGGAATATATTTCGTGGAGCCTCATGGGCAGGAAGTAGTGGCCTTGATCGTTCATCTGCTGATTATATTGGGTATTTTTTGGCAAATTCATAATTTTTACAACAAGGGTAATTTGGTAATTTAAAAAGTGTTTTCTTGTTGTGAAACACTATGCATATTTTGGTCATTACAAAAGACGATGAATATAATCAGGTACACAAGGTGGCAGGTGCCCCTTTTTGGTCACTACTAAAGGGCATTTTAGACATTTGGCAAATAGTTCACAACATTTCTGAAACTATGTTCTTGTCAAACATTGAAAAAGTTAAAGACTTAATGGGGATGGCTTCATTTCCTTGAATTTCTCTATTGGGATATATTTAGATTTTAGAAAAGTCCTTATATTTTGACTCTATATTCGATTAAGCCCTAATTGTTTTTTTTATTCAATTAAGCCCAACATTTTGTTAAATGTTTACAATTTTGGATAGTAGCTAGTTATGCCGTTTTTATATTTTTACAACCGATGATGTATAGGTTCAAAATGTAAGGACTTAATTGAACAAAAACAGAAAATTCAACGCTACATTGTTAAAATGGTCAAAATGTAAGGACTTTAAAGAATATTTCCTTTTTATATATAACTAAAATTGTAAACATTTGACAAAATGTTGGGCTTAATTGAAAAAAAAAAAAAAACAATTAGGGCTTAATCAAATATAGGGTCAAAATGTAAGGACCTTCCTGAATATATCCCTTTCTCTATTAATCCAATCATTTTTCCATATTAAGTGCTGAATTAATACATGTTGTTGAATGGGTAACGATATCTGAATAGATATAGTGCTGTTGATATATATACTGTTTCTTTTTTGTACAGAATGAACTGTCTGAATCTAAATAAATGACTATTTTACCCTTATAAACTTGCCGAATAACAAATGACCAATATATAAGCATGAAATTACTCATCATTTATTATATAAAACATAATTTTCATTAGGAAATAAGGGCAATTTGGGAAAAATAAATCTAAAACCATGACTTAATGTTAAGGACACCTATTTCCTAACTTAACCCACTAAGACATTTTGTTAGCATTAAGTAAAAAAGAAACAACCATATATAGATATAGCTGAACCATTAAGTTTTTCATGCATTAAGTCCATTAAGTAAAAAAGAAACACCACTTAAGTCTATCCCCATTAAGTCAAAAAGATACGACACCTAACTTCAATTCCAACAAATCAGGATGTTGGCAACCGTTATGAATGCTATATATTTGCAAGCAACAATGGAAAGCATTGGTATTCCAACAAGAGTCCAGACCGCGTTTAGAATGTCTGAAGTGGCTGAACCGTATATTCGCAGACGCGCGGTTAGACATTTAGAAAAAGGGCGCGTTGTCATCTTTGCAGCGGGAACTGGAAATCCCTTTTTCACTACAGACACTGCTGCAGCCCTTCGTTGTGCAGAAAGTAAGTCCATTTTTTTATTCTTTTATATTATTCTATCACAACATGAAAATCGCTATGCTTGAGTTGAATCGACTAAAATACCCTTGATTTTTTTTATGAAACTAGCAAATTAATCGAATCTTTTTTTCGATCAAGTCATGTATGGGTAAAGTGGCTGAATGGGTAATGATGTTTGTTTGGATAAAGTGTTGTATACATAAGATCTGTTTCTTTTCTAGATAGAATAAACGGTCTGAATGGGGACTAAATGACCATTTTATCCTTACATTCCAAATTTCTTTTCTGAATAGTAACAATATTCATCAATCTTAACGTGAGACGAGTTGGTAGAAAAAAGAAAGGCAAATAGGTAATAAGGTAAACGGTATTGTCTTAGAGCATTCCATTAAGTCATTTGTGCAAATTAAGTAAAAAAGAAGCAACCCTTTAATCCATTAAGTTAAATATGGGCGTTTTCTTTTTCTAGTATGCTGAAAGAACGACTTAATAAAGAAAGTTAGGAAAGTGAGACTTTCCCTATCAAGTCCTAACTTTTTATAAATTTCTAGTTTGTTTACTTTTTTCCTTCGATTTTTCCCAAGTGTGACATCATTTTTTCAATATTTTTTAAAAACTATTTATCTAAAGATATGTGTCCATGATGCAGTCAATGCGGAGGTAGTCTTAAAAGCTACTAATGTGGATGGTGTATATGATGAAGACCCAAGGAGTAACCCTAATGCCCTACTTCTTGACTCTCTTACCTATCAAGAAGTGACCTCAAAGGATCTTTCTGTTATGGACATGACCGCAATCACTTTATGCCAAGAAAACAACATCCCAGGTATGTTCTTGCCCATAATAGCAATGTACTTATATTTTTGTACACATGATAACAACATATATATATATATATATATATATATATATATTTATATATATATATATATATATATATATATATATATATATATATATATATATATATATATATATATATATATATAATAGAAGTATGTAACATGAACTAATACAGTATTAGTTCATTTCTTACCATAATAGCAATGGCTTTACATTTTATGCACACCGTTTTTTTCCGCAATAATAAAAATATATAATCTAACACTTGGAAACATTCTACAAGTTCTGTTTAGGTAAACTCATTTCTTTAAACATGATATTCTTTTTTATGTAGTTGTGGTATTCAATCTTGGAAAACCGGGTAACATTGCAAAAGCTATAAAGGGTGAGAGAGTTGGAACATTGATTGGTGGTGCATGTGTTGTCTCAGCAGCCACAAAGACTTAAAAATCAAATCTTTAGTTCTTCATACAAATAGTGGATCTAAAATATGAAGATATATGAAGGTGAAATTTTGCATCCTCTACATATTGTGGAGTTTTAGGTAGATGCATGTGGTAGTGTTACTAGCATGATAGCAAGGTTTACTTATAAATTTTGTTTTTCCCTATATTATTGCCATGCATGGGTTTCGTGTGCCGATTAATCAATGGGAATATGTGATCTTGTAACCATGTGCATGGGAGTTTAAGAACTTGAGGCTGGAGTTGGAGTTTCATATGTTGTTTTTTGTAATTTAGTTTAGATCATCTTTTGCTCAAGTTCTTTTCTTTTTCTTTAGTGTTGAAACCTGAAATTGTGAAACATAGCAATATACGATGTGTGTGTGTGTACACACATACACACACACACACACACACTATAAGATCCTCAGATTTTTATAATTAAACATGTGATGATAGGAACTTAGTGTGGTGAAAGTGTGTAATGTGTTGTACACTGCAAATGAGATGCTAAGACTTAAAGGTTGGCCAATTGTATATTACTGGTATTGCAGTAGGGATGTGCATATGGTCCTTGGAACCGAGCCCAAGTCCAAGAACCGAGGAACCGGACCCGAGATAAGGAGCCGACCATGTTACTTGGTCAGTAATCGGTCTGTATATGTGGCCTAATTCTGTCTTGGTTCTTCGGTATTGTCGTGTTATCGGGTATGAAACCGACCGGAAGTTTAATACACATTAAAATTATGTAACCCTTTAAATGTAGGTCTTTGAAATTTACACTTGGTCCTGCTCGGGTGAAACCCAAGCATACCAAACCTGGCCCCAAGACCAAGTCTTCTACTTTGGTCGGTCCTCGGTTCTGTATAATGCCTTATCTTGGTCTCGGGCCGGCTCGGGTTCGAGTCGGGTCGGTTCCAGGACCATGCTCATCCCTATATTGCAGAATGAATGTAGGTTGTTTAGGCACATAATTATGTGATTGTGTATTCAATTGGAAAGGAATAGAAAGTACAACCCCTGACTTGGAACCATAAAGTTTGAAATGCTTAGCTAAGTAGAAGGGAAGCATGAGATGATGTAAAGTGAACATAATTTAATGTATGAAGTGTGTTTGAACGTTGAATTAGACTCTTAATGGTGACAAATGGACCAATCGACACTTGAAGCAATTATATTGTGTACGTGTTGCTTGTATGTAGAGAGTATGTAACACCCAGTTTCTTATCTCCGGATTACATCATCATCACTCAAACTTAAACATAAGTGATCATGGTATAATCAAAGTTAAGCAACATAAGTACAAGTAGTATTCAAAAGAACAAGTACTTAAACAACGTGTCGCAAAAAGAGGGGTTACAAAAGACCGTTTTACAAAACTATACAAAAGAGTGTATCTTAGTTTACAAACAGTCAAAAGTCAAGTCCCATATCCGGGCAATCATCCCTCAGCAATCTTCTTACCCCTGTCACCTATAATACAAACCATATAACCATTTTTATGAGCTAAACAAGCTCAGTGAGAAATAATTTAAAACTTAGAACTCATTTCATAATTTCTCAACCATTACAATTAGCAAGTACCATTAATCTCAATGTCTTCGACTATCTCAGTCATTAGTGTGCTCATTCACACTAAATACTCGTTTATAACAAGGAATAACTCACTTTGTATAACTCATACTATTTGATATTTCAATTAATTAGATGTTACATTCAATCCGTTTATAACATAGTCTAATCATAATGAATGGATTAGAACTACTCACCTGATGTATGTGTAGCTCGCGGTCCTCCCGTACCTTGCGTATCTCCTTCCCTCCTATGAGTATCCGCTGTAAATTTAACATCACAATCATTCCTCAACATCTAACTCAATGGTTTAAGAGGTTAATAGCTAACACCCATCACAAACAATGAATATCATATGCTATAAATTTCAAAACCTCCAATTTAGCGGTTTTTACTAAATCAACCGTTAAAACTTCGCAACAATCAAAACAAAGACTCAATACAACATATAATAACAGCCTACTAACAACACATGAGCTAATTCAAAGCATATTCTCGGATTTGAGCATTTAGGGTTTGAAACCCTAGAAAGCAAAATCACTAATCTTGGAAATCAAGCGCTCAAGAACGTAATTCAAGTGTTAAATCCGACTCCCTAAGCTTTTCCCACTTTAAACCATCGATTACAAGGCTCAAAAATCGCAGGTTAAGGTCTAAAAATCGCCCCTAGTAAATTCGTAAATGAAAGAAAAGAGGAGAAATGGGTATAAATACCCTGCACCGTAACCCGACCCGGGTTTTTGACCGAACACGACCCGGGCTAGCAAACCCGCCCCGGGTTTTGACACGTAAAATCCTCGCTTCAGATCAATCGTAACATGGTCCTGGTTATTCTTCCTGACCCGGGTTCTTAACAAACACGACCCGGGCTCATCAACACGACCTGGGTTGCTATCTTTTCCATTTTCCTTTCAATCTAACTCGACCTGTGTCACATAACTCGACCCGGTTTGACTTTTAAAGAATTTACTTTGTTTCTTTTACCTATTTTAACATCCTACTTCTCCTAGATTGGTTTCTAAACATCTTAACTCATGTTTTAACTCATGTAATCTCATATATATATATATATATATATATATATATATATATATATATATATATATATATATATATATATATATATATATATATATATATATATATATATATATATATATATAAATAATTTTAACATAACTCTACTATAATTTAAAGTTAAGGTATTACAAGTTCTTACCCCCTTCAGAAGATTCCGTACTCGGAATCTCTTGAAACAAAAAGGGATACTTTGACCGCATCTCTTTCTCACCTTCCCAAGTGACATCTGTTCCTCTATGATGTCACCATTGTACTTTAACCACACCAATCTCTTTATTTCGCAACTTCTTGATCTTTTTGTCTAAAATTTTCTCCGGTTGCTCTTGATCTTGAAGTTTACGATCTAACTGAATTTCCTTCAAAGATACACATGCCGACTCATCATATAAAGTCTTACGAAGATGTGAGATATGAAATACATTATGAATTCCCCGTAACTCATCAGGAAGCTCGAGTTTATAAGCTACTGCTCCTACTCGTTGAATTACACGAAAAGGTCCAATAAACCGTGGACTTAGCTTGCCACGTTTACCAAAACGAATAATTCCCTTCCAGGGAGACACTTTTAACATTACCATGTCTCCAACTTGAAACTCCAATGGTTTCCTTCGTTTATCTGCGTATTGTTTTTGACGTTGCTGAACAACTCTCATATGCCCACGAATACTTTTAATCTTTGCCTCAGTTTCAGTTATAATCTCGGGACCCGCTAGTGGCTTTTCTCCCGCTTCTGACCAGCATGATGGTGTTCTACACATTGATCCATATAATGCCTCGAAGGGTGCCATTTGAATACTAGAATGATATGAATTGTTATATGTAAATTCGGCTAAAGGTAGATGATCGTCCCAACTACCTCCAAAATCAATCACTGAAGCTCTAAGCATATCTTCGAACGTCTGTATAGTTCTCTCAGTTTGACCATCAGTCTGCGGATGATAAGCCGTACTCATTAAGGCTTTAGTTCCCAAATGTTTTTGAAAACTTTTCCAAAAATGAGAAGTAAAACGACTATCGCTATCGGAGATTATCGAGGTAGGTACTCCGTGTCGTCTCATCACCTCCCTAACATAGATCTCTGCTAATTTGGACGCTTGATAATGTTCTCGTATGGGAATAAACTGTGCTGATTTGGTCAACCTATCAACAATTACCCATATAGAAGCGAACCCTCGTGGAGTTCGGGGTAATTTAGTGATAAAGTCCATAGAAATCTCATCCCACTTTTTCATCGGTACAGGTAGTGGTTGAACTAACCCATATGGTCTCTAATGATTTGCGTTGACTTGTAAACAAGTCAGACATTTCTCCACATATCTCTCAACATCACGTTTCATTCCCGGCCACCAGTAAAATGGCTTTAGACTTCTATACATCTTTGTACTACCTGAATGGATTGAATAACGTGTACCATGTGCATCTTCAAGTAACAGCTGTCTCGTTTCTCCGTGCCTTGGGACCCACACTCATCCGTGAAAAGTCTTCACTCCTTGTGCATTTTCAACTAGTTTATCTACATAGCCAACCATTCTCTCACTCTTCATATCGTTGGCTTCTCTCTGGGCACGTTGAATCATCTCTGGTAATTTACTAATCACTCCCATTCGAGCTGAAACGACTCGAATAGGTGGTTCTTTTCGACTTAATGCGTTTGCCACTACATTTGCTTTACCAGGATGGTAAAGTATTTCACACTCATAATCTTTTAAAAGATCCATCCATCTTCGTTGTCTCATATTCAACTCTTTTTGGTCAAACAGATACTTTAAACTCTTGTGATCTGAATATACCTGGAACTTCACACCATAAAGATAATGTCGCCAAATCTTTAGTGCAAAAACAATGGCGGCTAACTCCAAATCATGTACGGGATATGCTTGCTCATGAGATTTCAGCTGTCGAGACGAATACGCAATTACTCGCCCCCTTTGCATTAGTACACATCCAAGACCAATTTGTGAAGCATCGGTAAAAAGAACAAAGTCTTCTACACCTTGAGGCAATGCTAACACCGGGGCTTCGCATAATGCCCGTCTTAGTTTTTCAAAAGCCTCTTGTTGTGCTTCAGCCCAGATAAACTTCTCTGTCTTTCTGGTCAGCTTTGTTAAGGGCAATGCAATACTCGAAAATTTCTCAACAAATCGTCGATAATAGCCAGCTAGTCCCAAAAAGCTCCGAACCTCAGTCAGATTTTTGGGTGGTGCCCAACTCATCACTACTTCTATCTTGGCAAGATCTACTTTAACGCCTTCTCTGTTTATCACATGACCAAGAAATTGAATCTCTTGCAACCAGAACTCGCACTTTGAAAATTTTGCATACAACTTTTCTCTACGACGAAGACTCAAAATTAATTGTAAATGTTGTTTGTGCTCATCCCAGCTTCTCGAATAAATTAGAATATCATCGATAAACACGATCACAAACTTGTCTAAAAATGGATGACAAGCTCGATTCATCAAATCCATAAAGGCTACTGGGGCATTCGTCAAACCGAACGGCATTACTAAAAACTCATAATGACCGTATCGGGTGCGAAATACTGTCTTCGGGACGTCAGATTCTCTTACTCTTAATTGATGATATCCCGATCTCAAATCAATCTTCGAAAAATATACCGCTCCCTCCAATTGATCGAACAAATCATCTATTCTCTGTAGAGGATAACGATTCTTCACGGTAATCTTCTTTAACTCGCGATAATCTATGCACATACGCATAGAACCATCTTTCTTTCGAACAAACAGTATCGGCGCACCCCACGGAGACGAGCTCGGACGAATAAAACCGCGATCTAAAAGTTCTTGTAGTTGTTTCTTTAACTCCTCCATCTCGAACGGCGCCAACCGATAGGGTGCTCGAGCTATCGGTTTCGCTCCCGGAACTAAATCGATAACAAACTCTAATTGACGATTTGGCGGTAAGCCGGGAAGATCGTCAGGAAAAACATCAGCAAAATCTCTTACTACCTCAACACCCTTCAAAGTGGAATGTTCGGATTCAATAGGAGTAACATGTACCATAAATAAAAGGGCACCTCTTTCGGTATACCTTCGCGCTCTCGCGAAAGATACAACCGGAATATGTTGAAAACGGCGCTCGCCTCGAATTAACGTTCGGGACCCACTCGGAGTTCTCACAGAAATAGTTTTTCCGTGACAATCCATATTTGCTCTATTATCGTCTAACCAGTCCATTCCAACTATTACATCGAACGCACGAGTAGTTATCGGCTTCAAATCAATAAGGAAAGAAATCCCGTTGATTTCAAGCCGACAATTTATATAGTGACTATTTACTATAACATCTCTCCCGTCGGCAACATCAATGATCAAACTCTCACTCATCTTAGATATCGGGACATTAATTCGAGACGCAAAAGGTACAAATATAAAAGAAATCGAAGCACCAGTATCAAACACCATACGAGCTCGAAGAGAATTTAGGCTAAAGATACCAGTAATCACATCCGGTCGTTCTCTAGCCTCCTCCACGGTCATCTGAAAAGCTCGAGTTCTAACGTTCCCACCGCCTCTATCTCGTCTATCGCCTCGATTATCACCTCGTCCCGCCCTTGGAGTCTCGCGGCGGGAATCGGTTCTCGGCTTTGGGTAATCCGGGCGGATATGACCGCTTTCCCCGCAATTGAAATACACACGACTTTTCTTTAAACAATCTCGAGCCATATGCCCTGTTTTCCCGCACTGATAACACATAAGAGACGGGGTACTCGTATCACAGTTTCCAGCGTGTTTTCGACGACATCTTTCGCACAATTTGCTCTCAGTCTTCCTTGAATCACCTCGAAGTTGATAACTCGGAACTGGATGTTTTTGAGAACTACCTTCCAATTTTCCTTCCCATTTCCTCTTCTGGCCTCCGCTTCCTTGGTCCCCCTTCTTTTCATTATCTTTCCTCCGTAGTTCTTTTTCTCGAGATTTGGCTGCCTCGACAATCTGCTGATAAGTTGTAAAGCTTGAACTCTGTAAGAACTCTCGTATCTGGGTCCACAGTCCCTACAGATACCTATCAATCTTCCTTTCTTCAGTATCTACCTGATGAGCAGCAAATCTGGCTTTTTCGTTAAACTCTGTCGTATACTCCTGTACCGACCGCGTTCCCTGCTGTAATATCAGAAAATCCTCCTCCAAACTTTTCATTGCAGTATTTGAGCAATATTCTTTCATAAACTTTATTTTGAACTCCTCCCATGTCGGTTCTGATTCCAATCCTTTCTCTATATCAAGGTTTATGTTCTCCCATAATTATGTGATTGTGTATTCAATTGGAAAGGAATAGAAAGTACAACCTCTGACTTGGAACCATAAAGTTTGAAATGCTTAGGTAAGTAGAAGGGAAGCATGAGATGATGTAAAGTGAACATAATTTAATGTACGAAGTGTGTTTGAACATTGAATTAGACTCTTAATGGTGACAAATGGACCATTCGACACTTGAAGCAATTATATTGTGTACGTGTTGCTTGTATGTAGAGAGTATGTAACACCCAGTTTCTTATCTCCGTATTACATCATCATCACTCAAACTTAAACATAAGTGATCATGGTATAATCAAAGTTAAGCAACATAAGTACAAGTAGTATTCAAAAGAACAAGTACTTAAACAACGTGTCCCAAAAAGAGGGGATACAAAAGACCGTTTTACAAAACTATACAAAAGAGTGTATCTTAGTTTACAAACAGTCAAAAGTCAAGTCCCATATCCGGGCAATCATCCCTCAGCAATCTTCTTACCCCTGTCACCTATAATACAAACCATATAACCATTTTTATGAGCTAAACAAGCTCAGTGAGAAATAATTTAAAACTTAGAACTCATTTCATAATTTCTCAACCATTACAATTAGCAAGTACCATTAATCTCAATGTCTTCGACTATCTCAGTCATTAGTGTGCTCATTCACACTAAATACTCGTTTATAACAAGGAATAACTCACTTTGTATAACTCATACTATTTGATATTTAAATTAATTAGATGTTACATTCAATCCGTTTATAACATAGTCTAATCATAATCAATAGATTAGAACTAATCACATGATGTCTGTGTAGCTTGCGGTCCTCCCGTTCCTTGCGTATCTCCTTCCCTCCTATGAGTATCCGCTGTAAATTTAACATCACAATCATTCCTCAACATCTAACTCAATGGTTTAAGATGTTAATAGCTAACACCCATCACAAACAATGAATATCATATGCTATAAATTTCAAAACCTCCAATTTAGCGGTTTTTACTAAATCAACCGTTAAAACTTCGTAACAATCAAAACAAAGACTCAATACAACATATAATAACAACCTACTAACAACACATGAGCTAATTCAAAGCATATTCTTGGATTTGAGCATCTAGGGTTTGAAACCCTAGAAATCAAAATCACTAACCTTGGAAATCAAGCGCTCAAGAGCGTAATTCAAGTGTTAAATCCGACTCCCTAAGCTTTTCCCACTTTAAACCCTCGATTACAAGGCTCAAAAATCGCAGGTTAAGGTCTGAAAATCGCCCCTAGTGTTTGAAATTCGTAAATGAAAGAAAAGATGAGAAATAGGTATAAATACCCTGCACCGTAACCCGAACCGGGCTGTCAAACCCGCCCCGGGTTTTTGACTGAACACGACCCGGGCTACCAAACCCGCCCCGGGTTTTGACACGTAAAATCCTCGATTCAGATCAATCGTAACACGGGCCTGGTTATTCGACCCGACCCGGGTTCCTAACGAACACGACCCGTGCTCATCAACAAGACCCGGGTTGCTATCTTTTCCATTTTCCTTTCAATCCAACTCGACCCGTGTCACATAACTCGACCCGGTTTGACTTTTAAAGAATTTACTTTGTTTCTTTTACCTATTTTAACATCCTACTTCTTCTAGATTGGTTTCTAAACATCTTAACTCATGTTTTAACTCATCTAATCTCATTTATATATATATATATATATATATATATATATATATATATATATATATATATATATATATATATATATATATATATATATATATATATATATATATATATATATATATATATATATATATAATTTTAACATAACTCTACTATAATTTAAAGTTAAGGTATTACAGAGTATTGTGGCTAACAACTTAGGAGGAAGTTTGATGTTTTAATGGAGCTTAAAAATATTCTTTCAAGTAATAGTTATGAGATATTGTAGTTCCTTCTTATTGTATTCTAAGTAAGAATGATGAAGTGATATGGCTTTTGTGATCTACATGCTTTGTTAGAGGTATATAATCGTACATGAGTGTTTATCTTTAAAAATGTACTTGAAAACAAAATACATTGCCTAAATGGAATCCAGTCCAAAATGGAAACTTCTTGTAAATGTTTTTACATTAAAATACTCATCAAGGCATTAAGATTAAATGTTGAAAAGGTTGGAAGCTCAATGCTTATTCATTTGGGAGGTTTATCAAGTATTTCACTGTAATAGCTGACAAAAATATCGTAGGGGTAAGGGGTTGAAACTGTAACCCTATGGTGCCCATCATTGCCCTATGATGGAATGGGCATAACCTTATGATGAGAGGTGCCTAGCCCTAAGGAAAATGGGGATTCAAGAGTCTAGATATTTGATTATTGTGATATCTCTTTCTTGTCTATTTTCTCTCATCACGCTATGGTTGTTGAAGCAGAAATAAGCTATTTTAAAGTGGGAAACACCTCTAAATACAACTTGAAAGAGCTTTAAATCATGAGTTTGCTAATTATCAAAAGGTAATCTCCTATTTCTTCTTGATGATGCTAATACATGGAAGTAAGGCTTTTTGTTATGAAGTAACAAAATGGAATCTATGATATAAGTATGTTGAGAAAAATAAATGAAGTTAATTGTAACTAGATGTTTAGTTTTACTTTATGGTGATTACTTGAATGGAATTCATGATATCGTTCATAATATGGTGGATTTAGAGGCTAGGATTCATGTGGATTGAAATGGATGATCATGAATCATGACGAATTGATTCCAGTTGGTTTCAATGTATACTTTATGGTGTTTTGATTATAAATTAACTATTGAACTATGACTGTGTGCTAAAATCATGGTAAACTCATGTGAAGGCTTGAAACTGTTGGTTCTAAAGCCTGAAGAATCATTATAAAATAATATTGCTAATAACATACGATCTTATAGGGTCACACCAATAACAAGAAGAAACAAATTTTACATTTTATGTTATCAATTTGATTCAAAATAAAATGTCATAAATCTCGTGTTATTATTTTATGAAAAAATAATATTGTAACATAATTTAATTCATATGGTATGAATTAATTTAAGAATGTATGGATTTATCATTTAAAAGGGTTAAGTGATTTAAATAAATAAGGTAGCACACTTTATTTATTTAATATGATTATATATATATATATATATATATATATATATATATATATATATATATATATATATATATATATATATATATATATATATATATATATGTGTGTGTGTGTGTGTTTACTTTATTTAAACAAAGAGGTTTATATTTTATAAGATCAAAGTGTATACAATCTAAAGAGAAAGAGTGCGACCCACTTGCAAGTGGGCCTCTCTCTATCTCTCTCTCTCTCTCTCCCATTCTCCTCTTTTACGCCACCCACACACCAAATGAGAGCCAATGGTTGAGCTTTGGGCTATTAGATTACTCTATTGCATGTTAATAGTGTTTTCCTATGCAAATGATTGTTTGCATGTGATGTAACTTAAAAAGGAAGAGAGTCTTCATTTTTTCACCCTTCCTAATGCACCTTGGCTGAATACATCATCACCCTCCCCACTCTTCTCTCTAAAAGTTAGGTTGAAGAAGTTCTTGTACATTGCTCTATTGAAAGAGAAAAATCTGTTTGTCTTTTAATCTTAAGAGAAAGTGCTATACACAAGGTTTAGAACTAGCATTCTTGGTGTTTGTATTTTTATGGTAGACTGTCCATAGAGGGAAGCTACATTGGTTCCTAGTTGCCATCATCTTGATCATCCATATCCGAGTTTGATATCAAAGATTGTTGACTTAACTCTTATTATGGTTGATTTTATCTTTCTTTGCATGCAATTTTCAATCCTTTGGTGGGTATGACCTTGTGTCATGTTGTTCATTATATTCAAGCTTCTGTTGCATTCTTAAAAATTGTTTGAAACCCGAAATGAATAAGACCCAACAATTGGTATCAGAGCCATATTTACATGCATGGTTACATAACAAGCTTATATGGATAAACTTGGTTTTTGGAAGCCATAAATGTTCTTCATCTTGTATGAAATGTTCATCTTGACTTATTTGGCAACTTGCATATGCTAATTTATGATTTTATGTTACCAACTTATACATGCATTTGGTTACATAAATGTTGCCTTAGAAAAACAAAGTGTTGTTTTTGCTCATGATTTTATGTGATGATTTGTGCAAAAACAAGCCATAGACCATGTGATGTTTGTTGTGTTGGACTTTTAATATGGTTGTAATATTATTTATTTATTCACATGTTATGTAATATCAAATAAGTATTATTTCTTTTTGTTCATTTTGTATGTAATATATTAATATTAGACTAGTTTATTTTGTGTAAAATGTAACAAGAAATGAAAATGGTGGCCATATTGGTGTTGCATGCTTGCTCTTGGTTTCTGAGAAGGGAGACCAAATCCATTGGTTTTGGTGGATGTGCCAACACTTCATGGAGTCTTCAAGGTCTTGCAAACATTGGATGTTTTGGCAAGTGGGAGCTTCAATAACATCATTTTTTATATTTGGTATATTATGTCCCTCAGGAATGGACTTGATATTTCATGTTTTGGCTCACATGAAATGTCAAATAGTTATGGCTTGGTTTATACATCTTTGCATGCTTTTGATGATTGTACGTTGTTATGTGTAGATGAAAATAGGATTTTGCATGCTAGACAATATAATGAACATAAATCATCATGGAGTTTGGTTTTTCAAAATGGAAAATTTAACATAAGATGCTAAAATGAGTTTTTATGATAAAAGGAGTTTTATTCTTAAAGCTCTAAAATTTTGAAAGACACTAAAATGAGTTAAAATGGAAAACTCATCCAAACTTCTAGTCTCAATAATAAAATATGTTTATTAAAATACTACAATTGGTTCTTATTGTGGTCAAACTCAAACTTTAATATGAGTTATTAGATTGATATTAACCATAAACAACTAGTTAATAAATGGTATTTTATTGAACTAAAAGAACCATATGATGAGAAATTGGATTTTTCAAAATAAATAAGTACCATGTTTTATTGGATACATGCAATAACACATGATATTAGATATTTTCAAAAATAGACTTGTAAAAATATAAATCCCCTTTTAAAATGCAAATTTATGTCGTTCTTTTGAAGATTACTCATATACCATTTGTATGGTCATTGTGGGGAAAAGGATACCTAACCGCTTGGATTTTTCTTACGATGGACGAGGTGGTTTTGCATGTCTAGTGGGAAAAATGTTACCTAACCGCTAGTTATTGGCAATTCCACATGTTTCTCAAGTAGGATGACTTGATCGGGAATCTTCGTGAAAAATGTTACCTAAGCATAAGAGACCCGAGGCATAGATGAGATCAAACATGCCAATCGAAAAAATGTTGTTTAAAGGATCCCATAACTCTAGGAATTACATTTGGATATAATTGGTAAACGTTACCTACCTTGTTGAATTAAATATATGGGAAAAAGGATACCTAACCATTTATTTGTTTTGGAGCTTGGTTTCAAGACTTTAACAAATTAATGTTTTTGAAGATAAAAGGGTGTTAACTTATTAAAGACTTAAATATTGAAAACTAAAATTAAACTTTGCTAAATTTTATCGATGACCCCAAACACAACAAACCCGACCCCAAACAACCTTTATTCACGTTCCGTCCTAGAAAAGGAAAATTTGAACCATACGAACTTCATAGACTGGTACTATAACTTGAAAATAGTTCTCAAACACGAAAAAAAGACTATGTGCTCAATAAACCTCTTCTTGAAGAGCCCTTCATCACTCTTAAAACCACACACAATGCATGGTTGAAAAAGGTGGCTGATTACATCGATGCATCATGTCTCATGTTAGCCACAATGATTACCAACCTTCAAAAGGACTTGGAAAATCATTTGGATTATAACATGATCAACAAACTAAAAGAGATGTTCCAAACACTTGTAAGAACGGAAAGGCTTGAAACTGTTCAAACTTTCTATGCTTGTAAGATAGAGGAAGGGCAAACGGTGAACTCTTACATGCTCAAAATAAAGAGCCACATAGATTACTTGGCTCGACTTAGAGTTGTGTGTCAGGATCCGTGGTGGCTAGCAATGTGCGACATAATAACTATCATAAAGATTAACGACATAAAAATGAAGAACATAAAATGAGTCATCTGATTATCATAAATAAATAAAGTAAAATATTACATGAAGAACTTATGGCTAGGGAATACATTTCCCAACCATAGAAACTCTCTAAAATCTAAAGACTACATAGTAAGATGCAGACATACAAATGAATGCATCCCTCTATATATATTTATAGGAGAGAAGGAAATATGCCTAAATACAAAAGGTATATTCTAGCCTAGCTATCACTCATCATTGTTAAACATTTCTTGCTCCAGCGATCTCCCCTTAAATCCTAAGGAATGATGAGGGATACAAATAAGTGATACACATACAATGATAAAATACATAATAAACGAAAGCACGCATGGTGCAGTTGTGAGAAACAAATCAGATACTTTGAAGTGTTCGTGATCTCTAATGTCGGGTAATATAATCTCTAAACGTCAAAGATCTTCGGCTTTAGAGGCTTAGGCTCTCCAAGGTAGAAAAATAAAATCTCAATCTTCAAGTTAGTTGAACCCCATCAACTGAATTGAAGATCCCGAAAGGAGATCACACGTTGTCATAAAAACTCAAAATAATCTCTTGTTCCTCGAATCACCAAAGAACACCATAGAGAACCAATAAAAATAATGAGAATAACCCGTCGAGAAATAATAAGCATCTTGTAATAAAGTCTAGACAATAAATAATCGTGATCCGGAGACAGTCTAGCAATGCCATGAATTTGATCTATAAAGACCAAAAATAAGTGCCATGTCGCATCACTGAATAAATCTTCATCGTCGGATATCTTTGGAAATCCAAACTCTAACAATCACAAGAAGTGCTCTGAATCTGCATAATAAGTAATCTGTAACCAAAGAGAATCTAGAAATGCCGAAATTTGATCAGTGATGACCAAAAATCAGTGCCACATCGCATCATAGCGTTAAAGAATCCTTTGTCTGCAGATGACTAAAGAATCAAAACACAATGTCCGGATGCTTATCATGGATTCTCTCTGTATTTTTTTTATCACAGATGCTCGATCAAAAATAAATAATTCGGGATGGAGAATCTCGGATAACAGGAGCTTCGCATGCTCCCTTAGATGTATGAAGGGTCTCGATAAAAACACGAGACATAATGTAAAATAAATACTTCTGGTCATATGTAGTCGGTTGATTCTGCTGCGTTGTGTTGAAAAAGTAAGTATCGATAAAACGATAAAGAACATCTGCTGAAATAATCTCTGATGTGCTGAAGAATGGCTGAATGACCAACAATGGATCATGTGTTGTAGATGCAACAATGAAGAGAAATACGAAGTAAGCAATGAATGCTTCGGCCGTAAACCGGAAGAAAAACAATGAATTATGGTTTCGAAAAATCTCGTCAGAGCATGTCAGTCGGGGGACCTCAAATAAATATGACCTCAAATAAATATACCTTCGGTCAGATGATACTGATCCTGGTACTCTGATTTGTCAATCGCTGTTACGATGAATGGTCCGTCGACCCAATGAAAAAGATCATTGTTTTCCTCGGTCGTAAACAGGAGGAAAACAGTGAGTTACGGTTTCGAAAAATCTCATCGAAACGTGTCGGTCAGAGGACCTCATATAAAATATCTTCGGTCGGATGCTATTGATCTTGGACCTCTGATTCGTTAATCGCTGTTCCGATGAATGGTCAGTCGACCTAATGAAAAAGGTCGGTAGCAACGAGTGGAATAAAATCCATATTATTCTGATCAGTCGTAGAAGAGTACATCATTATGAAGATAAAGCTTCACATACATTGGAAATATGTACATGTCAACATTACACCATCAAGAATTAACATCATACAAACGAATAAAAGAAAAAAAACAAGAAGTATAGAACTTGCAACAAATATATAGAAATGTGGTGTATTAAGAACTCTTTCTTAATTGAAGGTACGATTGACACCAGATATACCTAAACAAACAGCTCGAACATCGGATTGCTTTGAGACTTATTTTGAAAGTGCTTCCGTCATTACATGTTCCATTGTATCTTGGCCAAGGTGTTTGTATTGAATAGTAAATATTGGAAACTAAAAAGTGCCATTTTCAATAGGCATCCAAACGTAGAAAATTAAAAATGAAAATAACGCACATCAAAAACTACACTCACATACTAAAAAAATTCATATGAAATGGATCTACATTATATATTGGGCGTTTACAGTTAGATATAAAATGTCCACTCAAACAATCTCCAAAAATCAATAATAACTACTATGAAAACCGACTAAAGTTACAGAAATCATAGTTACTTTTATATTCAAAAGCTTACTATTTACCTTCCAACTTCCCATGTTAAGTTGTCTGTATGTGACTTGTATCCTGATAATTAGTTTGTAATCAGTCATAACTGATCAATGTATCATAAGGATAAAAACCAATAACAATTGAGATACATCCATTAGATAACAATTCACATTTCAACTCCTAAGGCCATCCGGTGTGGTCTTCCCCTTCCCCTCACTTTTTCTGTGATACAGTTAGCATCCCTCACTCTTCCTCTCACCCCTGGAAATGGTTATCTCTCATTTTCCCTCACTTTTGATACAATTGATAATACAAAATGTACAAACCATATTCGTTTTCTTTTCTTTTCTCACGCAACGAGAACTTCCCTTGCAGGGAGAAAAGTGCGACGACCCCTTGGGAGGGGGACGGTGTGCCTCGCAAGGAAATGGCTGCTCGCACCCTTCCCCACACCTACACCCACACCGGGTGGCTTAATGGTGCTCTTTTAATTGAAATTTTAAGTTCCTACTTTGTATTCAAGTGATTGATAATCATTAATTATAATAAATAAATAGACAAAATGCATACATTTATGATAGAAAAGTATTTAACAAAATTATAAAATGACATGACTTAGGAATTTTTGCGCTTACAGATCTCACGCTTCTCTTCCCACCAGTGCAATGAAAAGGGTGAAGGCGACGACCGTAAAGTTTCCTCCTCTTCTAGATATCCAATATACACTTTCCGCCATAGCCTGAAAAAAGTGAAACCCGAATTTTTATAACTAATGGAAATTGTGAGAAAAGACGATTTCAATGCCCTTAATTTGCGGTACTTATCGATGTTGGGAAGAGGATGTCGTAAGAGAAAAAGATAGAGAATAGGACTATTTTGATTTCAATCGAACTCAACAAACAAAATATCCTATTCTTAGTACATAGTTAATGAAAGAAATCATATGATAAGATAACAAAAATAACCACAAGAACTTACGGAATGAGCCCTCAAAACTCCATAACCTCCATGATCTGAAGGTGTATTTGTAGAGAGAGAAAGAGGAAGAATCAGAAACTAAAACCCATTTAAAGATACAAACCATATAATAGCTGGAACATGGTATGACAAGACCGGATGAGAATTAAGGAAATAGGAGGTGGCAATCGCAGACAAAATGAGGAACCTTAATTAGTAACAACACATATATGGGCGCTTCAATCTAAGCAGGAGGTGGGAAGAAGCTGACGTCGGCTTAGAGACATCGTATTTCTTGTCCAACGAACGGTCGTAAGCTGACGGACAGCAACAAGGGCACGGGGGAAGCATGCAACAAGGAAGCTGCTTGCCTGAGGCATTGGTCCCGAAACAACGGGAGGAGAAATTTTGGCAAAAATGGAGAGCTCCTAGCCAAAGTGCAAGGACTAAAATTATATATTGGCTTTTTTTCGCAAACTATATTCAACGATCCAATTTGACATAAGGGTGGACGGTACAAAGGGCGGGTTCATGCGGGTTCGGGTTCGGGATAGGGCGGTAGCGCCGGTACCTCCGGTACCGCCGCCCCGTGGGCTCGGGCTCGCGGCAGATGGCATTGGATGGGTTCGTTGGCATGGTGGTGAAGCCGCTTCATTTTGCACAAATGTTAAAAAAAACTTTAATAAAAAATTTTAACTCACTCCTATAAATACCCTCCTCTACCCATTAAAAAATCACACCATTCTCTCAACCTTTCACATCATTCTTTAGTTTCTCTTTAACCTTTCTCTCTAGTTTTGTAAAAATGGAAATAGGAGGCTTCCCTCATGGACTAGAAGAGAAGAGGTGGCTTTGACAAAAGCCTGGGTCGTCATCACCGAAGAAACGGATACAACATCCTTCCGCTCATTCTGGTTTCGTGTGGAGGAAGAGTTTCACACAAATTTGGGCACGGTTCATTATCGGAGTAACCATATGCTTAACGCTAAATGGGAAGATTTGAAAAGAAAATTGGTACAATTTAACCAAATTTACGTAAACTTATCTTTCAACGGACCAGACGGGACAATTGACGATCAGGTCGTGGAACAAGCCCTGGTGACACACAACAAAGAGTTTACGCGCATAGAATCGTGGAATGTTATGAGAGAGATACCTTAGTTTTTTTTAGTTTCTAGTATTTAGGTATACTAGTAATCAGGATTTAATTTCTCGTAATTAGAATTTAATTTCTCGTATTTAGGATTTAATTTCCGGTATTTAGGATTTAATATTCTGTATTTAGGTTGTTTTTTTGTAATGGTGTGTTTTTTTAATTAAATGTTATTGGACTTTTTAATTTTATTTAATACATTTTTATTTTATTTGAAATATTAAAATAAATGTTATATGAATTTTTTAATTAATAAATTAATTTAAAAATAAAAAAATCTGATGTGGCATTGTGGGTTCGGTGGTACTGCTTCCATAGGTGAAAGATGGAGAAAGATGGGGAAAGATAGAAGTAAAAGGAGAGTAAAAAGCTGACGTAGCGGGTGAGTTCAGTGGGTTAGTGGGTACTACTCCCCCACCCTTAATGGAGGTTTTAAATAAGGTACTAATTATGCACAATTTAAATTTTCATAGTCTACAAAAAAAGTTAAAACAGTGAAAAACACTTAGATGGGACCTACAGGCTTTTCGTACACAATTCAATCTCTTACCACTTGAGCAACAAGAGTTTTAGTTATAATTTTAGTTTATTTATTCTCATTGATTTGAATCAATGTTTAACCCAACAAACAACGACCCAAAAATCTGTCTTCATTACCCGAAAATTTTTCTATTTTCTGTCATTTTTTTATGTACTAAAACTTCGATAATCATGTAAAGTACTTAGGTAAAATTATCATTTATCATCTCCACTCTTTATTAACATATATGCATAAACAATTATAAAAAATAACCTCAAAACAAGATGAATTCAGACATTTTTTACTGAAAATTTAAACATATCAATTTTTACTAATTTCGGACAACTCTTGGTCGAACAAAGACTTAAGGTTGAACCAAAATGCATAGAAGACACATAAAAACCTTCTTAGACGATTATTACGAGCTTAAATATGAGAATCGTATCTTAATTCCTAGAATTTCGAAAAAGCTTCACAAACTTTCTTCTCCGATCTCTCCCTCGATTCTTCACCGTTTCTCACAATTTCTATGTGTATTTCACTCTATTTTTCGGGCTCTTTATAATGCCCAAATTTATAACCGATAAGGCCCTCTCATTTGCTTGGATTTACTCCTTCATTAAAGTGTCGACTTTTTTATGTTAATACCCATTACTTCCTTTCTATTAACCTGATTATGTTTGATTAATTGCTTAATCACTGAAGCACAAATTAATTTACATTATATATATTTATGAATTATTACAAACATATTCAAGTTTGCTCTGATACTAATTGTTAGTTATTTTCAATAACCAAAACATAAATACAGAAACTTAAACTTAAATCTTTGATCTCGAATCTAGTTACAAGAAAACAAAACAAGAGAAGATTACATACCTGCTTCCATTGAGTTTTTCAGATCTGATGGGTAGGGTTAGTTTTTTAGTTGATCTCAAAAGTTTTCTCTAAATTCTATAGCAAATAACCTCACAAATTTGTATGTGTATTTTTGTATATTTGATTTGATACTCATCACGTGTTTATATAAATGGATATATAACCGAATGTGAGTGTTTTAAGTGATAAAGATAAGTTTGATTCAATCGAGAACTTAACCCACAAGATAAGTTTAATGATTCAGAGGCTCGGTAAGAAGCTATGACCAATTAAGGGGTAAAATTTTTATGAAACAAACGCTCTGAATGGTTCAAAGCCTCCTAACCATTCAGATTAAGAGACTATCTAACACACCCTAAAATCAGTCCATCAACAATTTTAAATAGCATTATATATTAATTTCAATTTTTAATGATAACATTATATTATACATTTATTAAATGGTCCATGATTATCCATCACTACCACCATTACCACTATCAGCCACGGTCAACACCGCTGCTCCATCTTCTCCACCAAGGGTTACACTCAATGATTCTCTTTCCAGATCGTGAAATATCTAACCACATGGTCCATTCATGGTTTTTTTCACCATATCGTCTTCAACAACACATGTTCAAGCTTTAATTTGATTGTCCATCTTACTTACAAACCTACGTTCGAGTTTTCTTTTGATTTTCTATCGATTTTGGCCTATTGATGTTCCATTTATTTTTCTTTTCTGATTTCCCAGGATCGAGTTGAATTTTGAAGGAAAACTTAAAGTTTATATAAGGGGGTACTAACTTCTTGATTTGGTTTTTGTGATTGTTGATTATTGAATCTTGGGTTTTTATTATTAATTGTTGAATAATGGTATGCTGATTTTTGATCGTTGAATTTCGGGTTTTTTGATTCCCAATTGTTTAATCTTAGCTTCATAATTATTGATTGTTAGATCTTAGCTTTTATAGTATTGATTGTTGTTGGATTTTTGAATCTGAATTCTTCATTCTCGACCTTTTCATTATTAATTCGTCAATATTGATTTTTAGGTTTGATATTAGTGCCAACTGAAACTATTTTTAATGTTATTTGGAAGTTTTGCAACAGTAAACTATGAAAACAATTATCATGCTTAGGTTATTGCTTATACTCCCCTTTCACTCACACCAAAAGTGACGTCATATCACCGCCACATCATCTCCACTTTCCTACCACACCACCAAAGAAATACCTACCATTCCACATCATATTTTTTCTGTTATTTTTTAATTTTCTATGTATTATTATATTATTAAGAAGAGAGATAGAGAAAAAGAAACAATCGAGCGTTGGTGAGCATGGGTGGAAAGACTTTTATCCTAAATGGGTGTGGTCCACACCATTATGGAAATGATGTTCAATGACGTGGGGACTCGTCATATCACATCCACAACACTACCGTGAGACGTATACCCCATAGCCTTATCGACGATATTGTACGCACTTCCTAATTGTCAATCATGGACTTATTTGTAGGTATGCTATAAATGGGGTATATGTGTATGTTGGGTGTATGACATGTGGTAGGATTGTGTGTATGACAGTTCGTATACTTTCTCACTAAAATGATAAAAACCAATTCTCCGAATTTCAATATCTCAAGAAACGTGCTGGGGCAGTTTACAATTTTGTAGTTTGTAATTAGTATGACTTTATTATGCCATAAAAAGAGGTAGTAATTTTTCTAATTAAATATAGGTTATCGCACTATCAATTTGTTTAAGGGATTTTCTAACATGTGCCTTAAGGCATACGTAAAAATCATTAATTATGTTGAATATTTTTATTGGAACTAGCATTTTATATTAATGATGAAATATTAGGAGACAACAATAAAAGGGTAAATCATGAAAAGAATAAAAAACATTAGCTAATTAATATGAAATGCTAGTTCCAATAAGAATATTCAACATAATTAATTACTCTTACGTGTGTCCTTAGGGCACATGTTAGAAAATCTCTTTATTTAATTGTAACTTCTTTTAATTACATCAACCATATTTAAATAAATGCTTTTGTTGATTGTAGATTAGATAAATGGTTATTGCATTGTTAAATTATTTTGTTATTCCTAAATTCTGATAAATAATGTTATAAAATGATACAATATGTTTTAAATTATTAATATAAGAGAAATAGTCCCCTTTTCTTTCTGGTTTTAGTTCCTAAATCCACTGTTTGGGTTTTTGGGGGTCCATAGCTAAGGCTAATATAGTTAGAGGTGCACAAACCGTATTTTTTCCGGATCGAAAACCGGATCGTAAACCGGATCGGATCCAGTTAAAGAAGTCAAAACCGAATTTAGGGTGAAACCTAATCGGATCCAAACCGGATTATACATAAAAATTCCCGATCCTATACAAACCGGATCGAAACAGAATCGAACCGGATGGGATCTCAAACCGGGTTTAAAAATCCGGTTTTTTGGAGCAATTTTGAGTTTTAAAAGTGGATTTAAGAGTTTTGAGTTAACCACAACATATATGATGTATATATAGGATATAAAGGGTCAATTTCCGTCACTATTGATGCTCCAAACGGTCACAAGACCGTTCCCAATGGTCAGAAAATTGAAAAGAAAACGGTCATATGGCCCCTGGAAAATCCGAATCAAAAACCGGATTGGCAGGAACGGATTCAACGGTAATATATTCAAACTGGTATGATCCGACAGATCGGATCGCAAACCGGATCGGATTATGGAAAACCGAATTGAAACCGGATCGGATTCGGATCGGAAACCGGATTCGGATCGTGATCCAGTTTTTTGTGCACCTCTAAGTATAGTTATGAACCTGGACGGAATTGTAAACATATCCTTTTAGGGTCCACCCAAAAAACAATTTCTAAACTCGAGAACCAAAAGCGTAATCTACTTTATTCTAAACTCAGGGACCAAAATTTACAATATTACAAGCATATCCTTGTTTAATGGATCCACGTAAGTTACCTGAATTGGACAAAATTGAAAAGAACATATACGATATATATGATCTTTACGATTTTAACAAGTTTATACAATATAACATTCTACTTTCATTTCTATCTTATCAAGCCATTCAGTGCCTGTAAAGCGACCATATGAGCTTTCACCACGATCATTGCAAGCTAGTCTCAACAACCAACTTCCTATTTTCTCTCAATTTTTGCTCTCTTTAATAACTTTTTTATAATTAGTTAATATATAGTTGGTTTTTTTCGAAATAAGCTGAAAATTGGTTTCTTTAAAATAGTCATGAAATGCAAGAGTTGGAACAGGCCCATATGAACCTAAGATGGATTATTGACTTTTACACTTGAAGGCTCTTCTAGAAAGTGAGGTTGAGAAGGTTTTAAGTGTGTGTTGTGCGTGAATCTGCTTTATTCCACATGTGAGTTTCGATCGTTGGTTTTTTGTGTTTTTTTTGTTAGACAAAAAGCATTAATGGGTCAACTTAATGTATGCCCTAGCTATTATATATCGGCTGCTAATGGTTTTATAACATTGTTTATAATATATATTGTGAAAGCATAAATGATTGTGAAAGATATTAGTAAACATGTTTTATACATAATTTACGTTTTATAAACAATTAGCATATATGTTTCCAATGTTTTTATAGTGAACAGTCAGTTTGTCGTTTTTTGTTTTTTTTTTTAAAATTTGATTTGTATATTAATTTAAAGATTTTATTTTTTCTTTTGATTTCTTAGAAAAAGTTGAAACGAAGCATGGTCGGATATTATTTTTGACAATGAAAGTTGATACATTGAGATTGTATTCATCTATTTTGGCTTTATATTATGATTTTCTCTATTTTAAAATACATCTTTTTGAAAAAATAAAAGATTTATGGTTCACACTTGATAAACAACTAGTGGGAATGTCCGTGCATTGCGGCGGATTTATTAAACATACATTCTCAATACCATTTACATAATATTCAAATATCATTTTTTTTAAATTCTCTATTAAACCGGGACCATTATTGTAATTCTCTCCTACATAATGATCATATATGTAATATCGCTATTACACAATGAGCATCTCTGTAATATCGCTATTACATAAGAACCATTTTTTGTAATATAGGGACCAAAATAGTAACTAATACAAATTATAAATTTCAGGGACTAAAACTGTAATTATTGAAATTAAAAACCATAGGGACCATATCTGTAATTATCAAAATTTAAAATTGCAGGGACCAAATTTGTAATTAATACAAACTAAAAATTAGAAGGGCTAAAATTGTTAAAAGCCTAAACTATAAATTGAAGACTAAATATGTAATTAGCCCATTTTCTGACTTTTAAAAGAATAGTATAATTAGCTTTTTGAATAGTTCAAAATAATTCATGTAACACCCGGCTTTTAAAAACAAAATACACCCAAAATTTTTTCAGTTTTTAAACATAGTTTAAAGCATATAAACCAAAGAGTTAGGTGTATAAGTTTATATAAAAGTGTACAAGTGTATCAAGGAGTATTCAACAAAGAAAACTCATTGTAAGCCGGGCTGCTACTACGTCATGTCCTTATCCATGACTCCATGAGCTACATCCTTACCCTTAGCAGGGTCACGCTCACCTGCAGGGACATTTCATACATACACTGTGAGCCATAAATCTTAATGAGTAATCATATAAACAGTTTAACATGTATATAGATAAGTTGTCAAAACTCAATACAATGTAAATTTTTGTTTGAATCAACATTTGAATATCAATCCAATCTCCTAGCCACGAAGGTCGTCATTATTTGGATATCAAATCCAATCTCCTAGCCACATAGGCCGTTAACATTTGGATACTGAATCCAATCTCCTAGCCACGAAGGTCGTTAACATTTGGATACTGAATCCAATCTCATAGCCACGAAGGCCGTTTTAACCACATAGGTTTATACCATATCAATTGGGTAACTTAACCAACTTCTAGGTTACCATTTCAATAGCTAAAACTACTTCAAGTTGCAAGAGTTTAATCAATACATATCACATTAGATATAGTACAGATTACTCACCTGGTTGGAAGTTCTATACGATCCTAGCTAAAACCATAGAAGTTACAATGATCCCTTAATATTTTCCAGCACCTACATATTCACATACACACCAAGTAGAAGTGAATACCTTGTTTTTCAACCATTCAAGCTTGTAATCCGATCACAACAGTTAAAACTCGGGATTAGAAGCGTTTCAACACATCCAAATAAGTGTTTTATACCCAATTTTCAACTAATCACAGGTGGTTCTTCACAACCACTCGAATTCAACCCAAATCAACCGTTCAAAAGGGCTAGAACCATAAACCTTACCTTTAATAAGCGAGATATCGAAAATTACTTCCATCCTTCGTGTTCTAGCCTTCCGATTTGGTCCTAATACGATTAGGGAATGTTTCTAGGGTTTAGGAGGACTTTTTGTTCGAGAAAATTATGCTCAAATGACTGAAAATCACGAATATAAAGGTGTGGGGTCCGTGCGTAGCCCGACCCGTGTCTGAAAACCCGACCCGGGTTGGCTTGCAGCACGACCCGTGCTGATGAGTTCGACCCGTGTGACGCTGAACATCAAATCCTCCGACTGAAAACCCGACCTGGGTTGGCCAACACGACCCGGGTTCTACCCAATTGATTTCAGATGTTGCTTTAAGCCTTTCAACTCGACCCGGTTTAAACCACACGACCCGGTTTACCCATTTTTGGCATTTTTCGCATGAAAACTCTATCTTAAATGTATTCTATCCATCCAAACACCTATAAGACCAACCGGTACGGGAGCGAGGAAGGAGGGGCGGGGTCCGGCTGGCCTCCATCACCGCACGGGAACACCGCCCCAGTTGGGTGTTACCTGCGGGTGATGGACATCGCACAGGGTGAGTTCGTCGCCCGGGGAAGAGAAGAAAAGTTACAGTTTTGGTCCCTGATCTTTGGCATGGTTTAAAAATCTAACCCCCCCAACGTCTAGTTTTCAACGATTACAAAAAAAAATTCTTTTTAAATTTTTCATATATATATATATATATATATATATATATATATATATATATATATATATATATATATATATATATATATATATATATATATATATATATATATATATATACTCACACATACAACAATTTTAACACAAAACCCTCTCATTTTCATACATACACATTTTAAAAGCATAGAAATGTCTTCATCGGATAACAACGAAATGTCTTCAAAATCGACGTCGTCAGACGAGGATAACGGCCAGGGAAATGACGAGCAATTCATCGGTAATTTAATGCAATGCACGCTAGCGTATTTTGAAAACCAAGCGGGAAGTGCAAATGTGCCGATAAGAAGATGGGGTGCTAATTTACGTAGAGAATGTGAAGACGGCCATGATCGTTTAATTAACGATTATTTTGTCGATGACGCCGTATACGCTTCCAAGTTCCGACGTAGGTTCCGAATGGAGAAACCATTGTTTTTACGCATTGTTGGTGATTTGGAAGCACGATTCTCGTATTTTCAACAACGGTGGGATGCTAGAGGCGTAAAAGGGTTTACGCCTATTCAAAAATGCACAGCGGCTATCCGACAACTAGCCACGGGTTTAGGAGCCGACTCGTGGGATGAGTACCTACGAATGTCCGAGAGAACGGCACGAGATGCACTTTACAAGTTTTCAAAAGCCATCATCAAGGTTTATGGTCCCCGATATTTACGTAAGCCAACGACGAACGACATACATCAACTATACACAATTCATCAAGGAAGACATGGCTTACCCGGGATGATCGGCAGCATTGATTGCATGCACTGGGCGTGGTCGATGTGCCCTAACGCATGGCGTGGTCAGTTTATGCGGGGCGACCACAAAGAGCCGACAATAATTTTAGAAGCGATCGCATCGACGGATCTTTGGTTTTGGCATGCTTTTTTTGGAGTTGTCGGGTCTAACAACGACATCAACGTACTCGATCAATCGCCCGTATTCAACGATATATTTCAGGGTATATCTCATGACGTCCCGTTTGTCGTGAACGACGTTACTTACAAACGTGGTTATTATTTGACCGATGGGATTTATCCCGAGTACTCTGTGTTTGTGAAGTCGTGGTCACATCTGTCACACCCTCAAACCGTATTGGCGGAATAGTTCAAGGGTGGATGACTTCATGAACAATATCATAACAAAGTTGAATAATAGTGATTCCAAGCAATACAACCATCATTAAATAATTGCAAATGTTACATCGTTTAAAAGTTGCGTGTTTCAATTACAATTACAAATGATTTCAAAATGAACAAAAACGACATCGTAACGTCTCTTCGAATCGCGCTGAGGTTTACCTTATCAATTTCCTGAGAATACAAGTAGTTGAAAAAGTGTCAACAATTAAGTTGGTGAGTTCATAAGATTTTTGCGTAAGAAATGTCATTTGTTTGTAAGCAATAGTGTTGAAAACCAAGAAAATCCAATATTTTCTCATAAAAATGTCCAAGTCTTTAAATCCCAAAGACTAAAATGTAATATGTAAACTGTAGTGTACTTTCTTTGAAATGTATGTTTCCACGTAAACAATTCATAAAAATATTAAGTTGATTATTTTCCCATGTGAGATACCCTATAACCATACTGTGACTAGTTGGCCTGCTGCGACGTTCTTCAGGCGTCGGAATGTTAGACATTTGGACACCTCAGACCTGCCGGTCAAGCTGTAGCTAGCAGCTCAGGTGCGGGGTTGTCAAGCCACGTATAGATCTATACTCAAATATCGCGCTCTCTTACCGAGACTCTGGTTATAAAAGTTCAGGACTTATAGTTGGTACTTATAAAAGTACTGTGAAGATTCATCTCACAAAAATGTATGTATTCCAATCAACTTGTTTACGTACGATTTGTATATAAAAATTCTTATAATCATCCATTATCATTTTTCCCATGATAATATAGTATTGTTTAATAATTATATAATTTTATATAATTATTTTTGTCATGTTCAAACGTCATAATAACCTTGTGTTTATAAACTATTCCAATAATAGTCTATTTTTAGTATTGCGTCGTAATAATCATATTTTTGTGAATAATAGCGAAGTAACTTATTCAAATGATTATAAATATCATCTTTTGAGATATTTCTCACAAAAATGGTGTAATATCTTGAATTATAACCATTTTTGCTAGAAAATAGTGCTTTTATTTATAAAAACGTAGTTTTTACTAGTTTTCGTTTTTATAACGTTTTTATCCAAGATCTAGTATTTTTGTACACTTTATTTGTGGTTTTGTAACTTTTACACAACTTAATATATATCAAAATGTTCATAATACATAGATCTATTCATATTTCATGCCAAATTCATCTTTATAACATTTTTGTCCAAGATCTAACATTTTACACATTTTATTTATATTTTAGTAACTTTTACACTTAACATTATATACATCATTTTGAACATCTTTCAAAGTGTTATCCATATTCCATGTCAAAGGCATTTTTACACAAATATTAACTTATAAACTTGTGTAAATCAACATATATAACCTTTAATCACATATAAACTTAAATAAAACAACATTTATAGTAAAAGAACTTGTATTCTCCCCCAAAAAGGTTTGAAAAGATGAAAATGAGGGGTATGAACTCACCTTGAGTGTGGATCTTAAGGTTTCTTGGTAGAAGGTTGAAGAGTTTGGTTCTAGGACTCGGAGGACCCTTGGACAAAGCTATTATCCAATGGATTTTTGTGAGTATGTGTGTGTAAAAGAGTAAATGAAGGTATTTAGAACTTAAATCACTAGATGATCATAACTTACCAAGAAGGCTTGAAAGATCTTTGAAGATGATGAAGATTTGAGCTCAAAGACCTTTGGACCAAGCTATTATCCAATGGATTTTGATGGATGTTAGTGTGTGTAAAAGATGTAAAACTTGTGTTATGTTGTTTAGAATCAAAAGATGAAGGAAACTCACCACTTAGACTTGTGAAATGGACTTGGAATTGAAGCTTGAAGGTGGTGATGGTGATGGTGGTTTGAGGCCGAGAGCAAGAGAAGAGGGAGAGGAGAAGAGAGAAATGAAGTTGGTTGGATGCAAATGAGCTTGGTTAGTTCCTTTTGGAAGATCTAGTCTTTGATTTTCCTATTATAAAATTACCTAGCTTTATTAATGCATAGATTGTGAATAGTAAACTAGGATTGTGTTGGGAGATGGTTTTGAGCCATGTTGCAGCCGATGGGGGGTAGGGGGGGGGGGTGGGGTGGGTTAGTTTTTATAAAATAGCAACATACTTTATAAAAACAAGTGATTTTTATAAAATAGTAAGTCGTTTTAGTGAAATTTTGTGCGTTTTTGACGAAACGAAGTTCTAAATAATTATTTTGTATAAAAACATTGCCAAACATTTATTTTGATTGAATTATAACTCGTTGGGTGCCGGAATACGCGTTTAAGCGCAGTATACTTCCGATTTCGTGATTTTCGGCATTTTACCGGAAATTGCATTTAGCTTTGAAATTAAATACTAGATATTATTAGGTTACTTATCATATGAATTGTTATTTCATATTTGATGTTTAAGGCACCACATTTTGTATTTTGAGTCCAAACCCTGTGTACATTTATCCGTTCACAGCGATTTAAATGTTGTAACTTCCACATACGAACTCCGTTTTTGACGTTCTATATATCCACAGGTTCGTATTTACGAGTAGATCGTCTTATGAATATTATTATTCTCAAAATAATAATTGTACGATTATCGAATTTTTACGCTACAGTAGTTTGCTGTCCGTATTTTCGACTCTTAATCGATAATTGTTTGATTTAGCATACGTAATACTACAATATTAATAATTCATCGCAAAAGTTATGGAAAATAACTTTTCAACATATAGATTAACGTACGCTTCGTTTGACTACAGTTGACTTTTGTTGACCAAAATTTACAATTGTCACATCATCTACCCGTTAGAAAGAATTTCGTCCCGAAATTTAACTCTTGAGTGGATCCTCAAGGGTTTGGGAAGAGATGTGGATACTTTTGCTTCATCTGGTCTTCGCGCTCCCAAGTAAATTTTGATCCACGCTTGGCACTCCAACGGACCTTAACTATCGGTATGCGGCTCTGTTTCGTCCTCTTGATTTCTCTGTCCATGATCTCTACGGGTTCTTCCACAAAATGAAGGTTCTCGTTCACTTCGATTTCGTCGAGCAGGATGATAAGGGTTTCATCGGACAGGCATTTCTTTAAGTTGGATACGTGAAAGGTGGGATGGACATTGCTGAGTTCCTGCGGTAGTTGAAGTTTGTAGGCTACTGGGCCGATCCTAGCAAGGATCTCGAAGTGGCCAATGTATCTGGGGTTCAGCTTCCCACGCTTTCCAAAGCGTATCATTCCCTTCCATGGCGAGACCTTCAACAACCCTCGGTCACCAACCTGGAATTCCAAGGGCTTGCGTCGCTTATCTGCATAGCTCTTTTGTCGGTCACGAGATACTTTCAATCGTTCACGGATCTGAACGATTTTCTCCGTTGTCTCTCGTATGATCTCCGGACCAGTGAGAGTGCTGTTAGGTACTTGACCTCTGGCTAGTTGAGTATCACCCACTTCAGCCCAGCACAGAGGGGATCTGCAGTTGAAGCCATCGAAATTGAAGAAGACGAAGAATTGTTCTTGACGTCGGATGAAGAATCGGAGGAGTATATGGACGACGACGACGAAGATGAAGATGATGAAGACGACAACGACTCCTACGGCTCGGAAGATTGACGTTTTATTTTTTCATGTTTTTTTTATTTTTTGTTAGTTTTATTTGTCGTTTGTCGTTTGTCGTTTTAATTTACGTTTGTATTTTTAATTTCTTTTAATTAATGAAATGTTATTTAAAAAAATTAGTTTGGTTTAATTTAATTTATTTTTTATTTATTTAAAACAAAAAGTGAGGGGTTGGTGAGGGGTTACCATTTCCTAGATTTGAAGGGGTGAGGGGAAGGTGAGGTGGCGCCTATGTGGCACCAGAACCCCTCACAGTGAGGGGAACCCATGACAACGCCTAGTGATATTAAGTATTTTAGGCGTTGTTGAGCCCTGTTCTTGATAAAATTATATCAAATATGTCTGGGTATTCTCACTTTTCGTGTCAGGACTTGTCTGGAGAAAAAGAGTAAAAACAGGGACTAAAGGTGTACAAAAGGAAAAAGTATGGAAAGAATGGAAAATCAAGAGAAGTCGTACGCGCGCCGCCGATTTTAACTATGCGCGACGCGGGCTTAAGGCGGTGGAACACATTTAAATTCCGAAGAAACGGGGAAAGATAAGTACGCGCGCCGTGGATTTCACTTCTGCGCGGCGCGGTTGCGGGAAATTTGCAACTATAAATAGATGCATTTTCAGCCGAAAACCCTAGCAAGGACCGGGTGTAAACATCGACCTAGAAGCTCTTTGACTCGAGGATTCCATTTCAGCAAGCTCTTAATTGGTATTTTATGATTTTTGATTTAATTTCCTTTTTAGTATAGAGTAGTTTTGTAGCTAAAGTCTTTGGGAGTGACAACCACTGATTTTGAGCTCTTAGGTTCTGTTTTAGAAACATTTGGTTACTGATTTTGTACTTGGAATTCCTTTTGGTAAATGAAAAGCATTTGGTTACTTTTAATCTTAGCTTTTCGGTGTTTTGAGTATATGTGTTTGGTTTGTTTGATTGATTGTGTTTTTGGATATTGTTTTGGACCTTGTTAGGACTGTTTTTCTTAGCTGAAATCAGTAGCTAATTAGGTTGTTTGGTAAGCATTAAACCTTGGCTAGTAACTGTTCAATAGGACTTTAACTAGTGGTAGTTTATGCTTTGCTTGGTTTGGCTAGTTTGGATGCCTTTGATTGCTTCTGAGTCAGAGATGTACTTCTGATTTCAGAAAGTGACTAGGTCATTTGGACATAGCTTAGCTTGGCTTGAGTGTTTGAGCATTATCTCATTTGCTAGTAATAGGAAAATCGAAACCAGATCCTCCGACTATAGCTGTGACACTATTAGTTGGTAATCTCTCATCTAGTCTAACCACGAAGCTCCTGTGGATCGACCCTGACTACCGCTATACTAGTGTGTGTTAGGTTTTCTCTTATTTTTGACCGCACGACGACCGCTGCGTTGTCAAATTTTGGCGCCGTTGCCGGGGAGCTGTGAGCTTAGGTTAGGTGAGTAGTAGGAACTGTTTCTTGCTTTTTGAAATTTCATTTTGGGTAAGTTTGGTTTTTGATTTTTGTAGGCGTGTTGCACTAGTGCATGCGTACCCGCAGGGGAAAGCAATTATCCCCATTGCAGTTTGATTCTGAAATTGAGCGTACTGCGCGCAAACTCCGTGCCCGTAGGCGTATAAGCATCATGAATTATAGTCAAGTTAGCAGTAGTCCGGTTAGTGTTGCCCAGGATCCGTCAGGAGAGGCAACAGGGAGGTTTTCTATTCCCCCATTATCAGAATTTCAATTTGGAAGTTCGAGTGTGTCTGGTGGTGCAGTTTCAGCCCCTGCACCCATACCATCATGCACTCCACCATCTATCCCATCATTTACACCCGCTTCTCAACCACAATCCACCAATCCTTTTACTTCTGCTATGACTTGGGGAGAGCCGACCCGAGATGGCACCCCAGCTCCTAGACAGCATACACCAACATCTCAACCACAACCAGCCCTCTTTAAACCTCAGCCCACATACCAAACAACACAACCTATACACTTTCAACCACCGCCTCAGCCGCAATACCAATACCCAGAGACGGAGGAAGTGTATGACGAGGAAGATGAAGGATGGGTGCCACCAGCACCGCAACCTCAATGGAACCGAGGTCGGGGACCTCTGAGAAGAACGCCACAATATCCACCACCAGGTCAGTGGGAGTACAATGATCATCCTTACGGTAACCCCGCCCAACCCTTACATTTTGCACAACCGAGACGGCAATCGGTTGCATCACATTTCCAACCTAGGGAATATGATGATTCGTCGCCGATCTATATTCCTGATAACATAGATTCACAGGTAGAGATTAGACCTCAGTTATTAGGAATACTACCAGAATTCAGAGGGTATAAGCAGGATGATCCCTATAATCATTTATATGAATTCTTAGCGATCGCTAATGCTAACAACCCCAGAAACACAAATAGAAATATTTTTAGGCTTAGACTGTTTCCGTTCACTCTTAAGGATAAAGCCAAGTATTGGTTCACATCGTTGCCATCAAACAGTATCACTACGTGGGATCAGCTCAAGGCAAAGTTTCTTCAAGAATTTTATCCAGCGAGCAAGACAACCGAAATCAGAAGAGTTATCCAGGATTTCCAGCAAAAGCCTGGAGAGGCTTTTCATGAAGCCTTTGACAGATTAAAGGAGTTGTTGCGATCTTGTCCGCATCATGAGATTCCTAGATGGCAGTTGGTCAAGCTGTTTTTCGAAGGAGTCAGCGAGACACACCAGGCCATGATAAATGCCTCATCCAGTGGGACATTTATGTGGCAAGACCCAGAAGAAGCCTGGCAATTTTTGGAGCAGTTGAGCAATGGCTCCAAAGAAAACTTTTCCACCAGGAAAACTGTAAGTACGGCGGCAGCAGTAGGAGTCGATGCTGATTGGAAAAAGGAAGTGAAAAAAGAAATCAGTGAACTAAACAAAAAGTTTGACAGACTTATGTCAACATTACAGAATGGACCGCCAAGTGCATCACAAGTAGGTCAAGGAGGACCTAAGACTCACGAGGCAAATCATGTTTATGGCCAGGGTCAAGGCCAGTACAACAATGGACGACCCTACAGGCCATACAACCAGGGACAACAACAAAACTTTAGGCAAAACAATTATCAGGGTCAGTCGACTAGCCAGCCTAGAAACAATCAGCCTGCAAACAATGGAAATGGAAACAACAACAACAACAGGAGTCCCAATAATGCCAACAATAACGCTCCAGGGACCCAAGAAGAGATGATAGCAAAGATGTATGATATGGTCACAGCGACACAACAACAATCTCAAGCGAACGCAAAGGCCATCGCAAATATGGAGAGGCAAATAGGTCAAATGGCTACAGATCAGCAAAAGAGAGATAGTGGCAAGTTGCCAAGTGCTACTGAAGTCAATCCTACGCATAATCAGCGTCCAGGGAAGGAACAAGTCAACACTGTTGAGTCAGGATGGCGAAAGGTTACTCTGGAAGATTTGTTCGAAATTGGGAGTGAAGTGAGACCAGGGGAAGAAGGAAAGGCCTTAGAAAGCAAGGAAGGCAAAGAAGGAGGAGTTCCGGTTGAGAATAGCACTCAACCAGAAATAGATAAAGAAGTCCAAAAGGAAGAGCAACTAACAATAGCAGGGATTAACCAGAAGAAGAATAATAAGAAAGAAAAGAAGAAGCAGGAAGCAACCCGATCAACGGGACCCTTAATGAATCAGCCCCTATGGGACGAGCTTAAGGATGCCCCTGAAGACACCAGGATTCTGCAAAAGATGTGTGAACAAAATGGGAAGAGCAAGGCACCTACACCAAAAACGGTGAGATTGACTGTGAGAGCCAGCGAGGCATTATTGGGAACACTACCCAAAAAGGAAAAGGATCCCGGATCACCATTGATCACTACAACTGTAGGAGACGTGGTTATTCGGAACACCCTATTAGATTTGGGAGCAAGTGTTAACATCTTGCCAGGATACCTGTACGACAAGTACAAAAACGAAGAAATTGAGCCAGCAGAGGTTGTACTGCAGCTGGCTGACCAATCAACTAAGGTATCTAGGGGAAAGTTAACAAACGTCATAGTCAAAGTAGGGGACTTTTTCTATCCCGTAGATTTTCTAGTCATGGAATATGAGAGTCCGGACGATGCGCCTGCGCTCATTTTAGGGCGTCCATTTTTAGCTACTGCTGGGTCAGTGATCGATTGCAAGACTGGAGATATGGATATTTTCTTCGGGACCAGAAAAAGAAGATTGAATATGTTTGGGAACCCAATATCGCTACCTTCAGAGGAAAATGGCAAACCGGCAGACAGGAAAACATTAATGGAGCCAGGGATAAGGAGTAAGGAGAAGATCTGGACACGTACGGGAGAGGGAGGAAAAGAAGAAATCTTAAAGGAAACCAAGGACCACGCGCTGTCCGCCATCGACAAGGAACAACTGCTGGACATGCTAGAAATGATGGAAGCAAGGCATCAGCAATATGAAAGAGAATCCAGAAAACGAGAGGCAAATGTCTTCGAGCTCTTGAAATCTCAACAACAATGGATCAGTGGTGTGAGTGATCGGATGACCCAACTCACATCCCTTACGACAATGATGGCTAATAATTTCATGCCAGAATACCAGCAAACGCCGTCAAGAGGTCAAGAAGAAGAAGGGTCAGTTTAGGAGCAGTACGTCTGGCTGAAGACGTTAAACTTAGCGCTTGTTGGGAGGCAACCCATCGTGTCATAAGTTAGGATATATTTCTTAATATAAAATACAAAAATATACATCAATTTTTTTTGCAGGTACTTGTGGTTTGAAATAAGTGTGGGGTCAACTGAGAATTTTTGAAAATTTTTGAAGCCCGCGCCGCGGATTTTTGCATTGCGCGACGCGAGGTCGGAACTCAACCCGATGCGCAGGGGTTGATTTGGCGACACGCGCGCCGCGGATAAGGTAAATGCGCGCCGCGGGAAACGATCCGACGGTTTCCCCTTTATACGGTGAGCCGCGGCTCACAACTCAAATCACACGACTCGGAGCTCTGGTGATCAAAAATTTCTTGCTTATTGTGTTTCTACTGCCAAGGTACACTATTTTAACTACTTATTAGCTGTTTAAACTAGTTATTAGGTAGTTAATTTTAGGGTTTTATTCAAAAAGTTCAAAAACTTAGAATCACTAATGCTAGCTTATAGGGTGTTTGTTTTGCCAAATGAAGACCCTAGATGAGCTAGTCGGCACTTAGGCTACCTTGTGGTGTGATTATAATGAGTGTTAGCAGGTTAAATTGAGAAATGGGATCGGGGTTTGGGAACAGCCGTACGCCGCGCCGCGCCCTCGCTCTTGGGCCGCGCCGCGGTGCGGCTGGGAAGACAAGGACTGATTTTGCAAATATTTTTGTTTTGTGGATATATTTTCTTTTGCAGATGATGTTCAGATTGGACCACCCCTTCCTCTAGTTCCCAGCAGAGCATGACAGTTCAGTGGAGTACATTTCACGATGGGATGCATTGACCAGTCGCCGGGTTCTCGAGGCGACGGTTATAGACCGTGACATCTTGAGGGATGCAGGGCTCTGGGGTGCGATCGAGCCGTTTTTGCATCGCACCTGGACCCACGAGGAGGCATCGTTCACCTGCCGAGGGTGGGATAGGATTATGGCCACGGACGAGGACGTGGTCTACACGGAGCTGCTACTGGAGTTCATATCCACCGTCCAGTTCGCACCTCGGGCGGGGGACCCACGCTCCAGGTTGGTACGTTTTCGCTTGGGAGGTGTGCACCGGGAGTGCAACCTCCGAGACTTCGGGAGGCGCGCCGGCATCTACACTCCAGAGGACCTCTAGCACCGTTTCTTCACCCGGTTCTTCGGGTCCTGCATTCAGGGGGAGCCGGAGCGCCCTCCCAACATGGAGGTTTGGACATTGCTGTCCAATGTGATGTACGAGGCGGGGACTTCGAGGGAGAGCCACCTCCGCGACCCACTTCACCGCCTTATGCACCGGATCGTCTCCACTTCCATCATGCATCGGGAGGGGGGCGAGAAGGTGTCGGGCGACGACATGACATATTTGTGGATCCTCCTCGACCCATCCCGATTCCTCCATCTTCCCTACGCCCTTGCGATCGCCCTCTCCACCCACTCGACCGGCGCCTCCTCCAGTAGCCCACTAGCCAGGGGGTATTTCATTACCCGTCTGGCCCGCTCATTTGGTATTCTCACTGCCCCCATAGCAGCTTCCTTGACCGCTCTGCCTCCATCGCGCACTACAGCACGCACCCTGGAGAGGATGCGGCTCATTGAGCTGCAGCGCCTGGGGCAGTACATCCGGGCACCGACCGAGCCTCCTGAGGCACCTTAGCCCGCATATGCCCAGCCCGGCAGGAGACGCCGGAGACCAGAGCCAGCAGTACCAGAGCCGGCACAGCCGCAGACGGAGCAGGTCGATCCATCAGCCCTCCGCCGATTGGATGCCAGAGTCACGCGGATTGAGGGTCAGCTCACGATAGTCTTGGACCAGCTCGAGTGGATTGGGGAGGTACTTATTCAGACCGCATCGGCCCAGGGCAGACACCCTCGATCATTCCCAGCCAGGTCCCACGATCATGAGGCCGGACCCTCCAGGCCGCCTGGCAGCGATTGATGTACCTTTTTCGTTCTTCTTTCTTTCTTTCTTTTTATTTTTTTAGGATATATGTACAAACTTATGACACTCCTATCTGTATATTTCTGTTTATATTTTATTTGTCATGTGTGTTTTTAATTTATTTGTTAAGTTGTGCATGATATATCAATCTGAGAGGGAGTTGTCTCAGACAAGTGTGGGGTCACCGTACCCCCTCCACTTGTCTCGACCACCGGCGTGTTCACTGTAGCGCTACAACTCCAGAATACGAACTCAAGGATCCATTTGTACGCATTATACCTGTGATATTGAGCACCAAGCAGTCTATCGTCCAAAAAGGGGTAACTCTTTCTCCCTTGCTTTGAAATAATTTTTGTACAACGGGGACGTTGTACGGTTTTAAGTGTGGGGTGTGGACGGTCGAAAGAGAATTTTTGAAATTTTTTTGCAGAAATGATCAATTTTTAAAAATTTTAGCAAACTTTTTCAAAATTTTTAATAAATTGCAATTTTGAAATGAATGGTTTGTGATTGTGATAGCACTAGTATTTTTCAAGAAATACTGCTTAGTTGTGATTATGCTATTAGTTAGTCAAATAAGTTGAGTTTTGCGAGTTTAGAAGATTGAGCTGTTTTAGGATTGGAATTTAGGAAGGAAAAGTCAATCTGTGGCCTTTGTTGTTCGAGCCGGTAGGTCTAAAATGGGTGGGCTTTATGCACCTTATCACCTAAGATCGTCTGGTCCGGGATGATATTTCTGAAAGCTCGCTACACGAACAACATCGAAAGTCATGGACAATTCCTTAATGGCCTTTAGAATCTGAATGAGTAAGTACACTTCATTGTGGACAGAAAGTTTGTAATCAAGGGTTCTCTAGAAAGCCATGAATTCCAAAGAACAATTCAATTATGTTTTAGGCGTTGTTGAGCCCTGTTCTTGATAAAATTATATCAAATATGTCTGGGTATTCTCACTTTTCGTGTCGGGACTTGTCTGGAGAAAAAGAGTAAAAACAGGGACTAAAGGTGTACAAAAGGAAAAAGTATGGAAAGAATGGAAAATCAAGAGAAGTCGTACGCGCGCCGCCGATTTTAACTATGCGCGACGCGGGCTTAAGGCGGTGGAACACATTTAAGTTCCGAAGAAACGGGGAAAGATAAGTACGCGCGCCGTGGATTTCACTTCTGCGCGGCGCGGTTGCGGGAAATTTGCAACTATAAATAGATGCATTTTCAGCCGAAAACCCTAGCAAGGACCGGGTGTAAACATCGACCTAGAAGCTCTTTGACTCGAGGATTCCATTTCAGCAAGCTCTTAATTGGTATTTTATGATTTTTGATTTAATTTCCTTTTTAGTATAGAGTAGTTTTGTAGCTAAAGTCTTTGGGAGTGACAACCACTGATTTTGAGCTCTTAGGTTCTGTTTTAGAAACATTTGGTTACTGATTTTGTACTTGGAATTCCTTTTGGTAAATGAAAAGCATTTGGTTACTTTTAATCTTAGCTTTTCGGTGTTTTGAGTATATGTGTTTGGTTTGTTTGATTGATTGTGTTTTTGGATATTGTTTTGGACCTTGTTAGGACTGTTTTTCTTAGCTGAAATCAGTAGCTAATTAGGTTGTTTGGTAAGCATTAAACCTTGGCTAGTAACTGTTCAATAGGACTTTAACTAGTGGTAGTTTATGCTTTGCTTGGTTTGGCTAGTTTGGATGATTTTGATTGCTTCTGAGTCAGAGATGTACTTCTGATTTCAGAAAGTGACTAGGTCATTTGGACATAGATTAGCTTGGCTTGAGTGTTTGAGCATTGTCTCATTTGCTAGTAATAGGAAAATAGAAACCAGATCCTCCGACTATAGCTGTGACACTATTAGTTGGTAATCTCTCATCTAGTCTAACCACGAAGCTCCTGTGGATCGACCCTGACTACCGCTATACTAGTGTGTGTTAGGTTTTCTCTTATTTTTGACCGCACGACGACCGCTGCGTTGTCAACCCATACCTCTTAGTCTAACATTATTTTATATCGAAATTATACCACGATTAACATAAAATTACTTACCGAAAGTAACGTGGTGTTACAAATTCTTCCCCCCTTTAAAAGATTCCATCCTCAGAATCAAGTAAAGAGTTGAGGGTATTTCTCCCTCATTTCATCTTCAGTTTTACAGGTCATATCAGAACCTCTATGGTGTCGCCAAAGTACTTTAACCATACTAATCTTCTTGTTCCGCAATTGTCTCACTTTCCGGTCTAATACTTTCTCGGGTTGTTCCGGGTATCTTAGTTTTTCATCAACTTCTATTTCAGCCAAAGGTATTCGTTGCGATTCATTGAATAATGTTTTCCTCAAGTGGGACACATGGAAAACATTATAAATACCTTGAAGGTCTTCCGATAGCTCTAATTGATACGCCACGGCTCCTACCCTTCGAGATATCAGGAACGGTCCAATAAAGAGGACTCAATTTTCCTTTCTTCCCGAAGCGAATTAAACCTTTCCAATGGGATACTTTGAGCATCACCATTTCCCCCACTCGGAATTCTAATGGTTTTACCCGCTTATCAGCATATTGCTTTTGTCGATTTTGGGCAACTTTCAAATGCTCTCGGATTTGTCTAATCATTTCTTCAGTTTGGGCTACAATCTCAGGTCCAGCCAACGACTTTTCCCATACTTCAGTCCAGCAAGTCGTAGTACAAGACGGTGCTTCGTACAATGCTTCATATGGGGCCATCTGAATGCTGGAATGACAACTGTTGTTGTATGCAAATTCTACCAAAGGTAGATGATCTTCCCAACTCCCGCCAAAGTCTATCACACAAGTCCGGAGCATGTCTTCTAAAGTCTGAATGGTTCTCTCGCTTTGCCCATCAGTTTGCGGATGATACGCGGTACTCATCAACACTTTCGAACCCATTTGCTCTTGAAGACTCTGCCAAAATCAGGAAGTGAATCTACTATCTCAATCCGATACAATTGACGACGGTAACCCATGTCGACGAATTACCTCGTCAATGTAAATTTTTGCCAACTTTTCGATTTTGAAGTTTTCACTAATCAGTATAAACTGTGCCAATTTTGTTAACCGATCAACCACTACCCAAACGGTATCATGCCCACGCGGTGTTCGAGGAAGTTTCGTTACAAAATCCATTGTAATATCATCCCATTTCTTTACTGGAATTGGTAGTTGTTGGATCTTGCCATACGGTTTCTGATCGTTCGACTTCACTTGCAAACAAATCAAACACTTTTCTACATATCTTCCAATGTCTCTTTTCATTCCCGGCCACCAATACGAAGGTTTCAGCGTTCGATACATCTTGGTACTACCTGGGTGTATAGCATACCTACTACAATGTGCATCTTCCAAAAGCAAACCCCGTGCCTCACCTTGCTTGGACACCCATACACGACCTCTAAAGGTTTTCAATCGTTGAGAGTTTTCAACTAGATGTTTTATATACCCAACCATTCGTTCACTTTTCACATTCTCAGGCTTGTACGCTTCTTCTTGTGCTACTCGAATCAACTCGGATAGTTGGCTCGCCACACCCATACACACGGATGTAACCTTCAAAGGATATTCCTTTCAACTTAGGGCATCTGCAACCACATTCGCCTTGCCGGGATGGTACAATATTTCGCAGTCGAAATCTTTGAGTAAATCCATCCACCTTTGCTGCCTCATGTTTAATTCCTTCTGATCAAATAAGTACTTCAAGATTTTATGATCTGTATAGACAACAAACTTCACGCCAAATAGGTAGTGTCTCCAAAGCTTCAAAGCCAAAATCACTACAGCCAATTCGAGATCATGCACCGGGTACTTCTTCTCAGCCTCTTTTAGTTGACGGGATGCGTAAGCGATTACTCGACCCTTCTGCATCAACACACACCCAATGCCCACCCGTGAAGCATCACTATAAACCACATAGTCTTCTCCGTCTTGCGGTAAAGCTAACACCGGGGCTTCACACAAGGCTTGCTTTAATTTCTGAAAGGCTGCTTGTTGTCTTTCCGCCCATTCAAACTTTTCACCCTTCTTGGTCAATTTTGTTAACGGGGCAGCAATTGAAGAGAAGTTTTCTACAAATCTTCTATAGTAACCCGCCAATCCAAGAAAACTGCATATTTCTGTCGGACTTCGAGGCGGTTCCCATTTCATCACGACTTCAATCTTTATTGGATCAACTTTAACACCTTCACTATTAATAATGTGCCCAAGAAATTGTACTTCTCTTAGCCAGAATTCACACTTGGAAAACTTCGCGTATAACTTTTCTCGACGAAGTAATTCCAAAATTTGGTGCAAATGAACACCGTGCTCAGCCTGGCTTCGAGAATACACCAAAATATCGTCTATGAATACAATTACAAAAGTATCAAGGAACGGGCGACATACTTTATTCATGAAATCCATAAAACACTACCGGAGCATTGGTTAACCCAAAAGGCATAACCAAAAACTCATAATGACCATATCGAGTACAGAATGCAATCTTCAGAATATCTGATTCTCGAATCTTCAACAGATGATACCCCGACCTCAAATCGATTTTTGAAAAATACGACGCCCTCCGAAGTTGATCGAATAAATCATCGATTCTTATTCACGGGTATTTATTTTTCACCGTGATCTTATTCAGTTCCCGGTAGTCGATACACATACGCATCGACCCGTCTTTCTTCTTTACAAACAAAATAGGGGCTCCCCACGGCGACGAACTCGGTTTTATGAAACCCCGATCCAGAAGTTCTTCCAATTGTTTTCTCAACTCCTCCATTTCTGAAGGTGCTAGTCGATAAGGAGCCCGAGCAACCGGTGCGGCTCCCGGAACTAATACGATTGCGAATTCGATTTGTCGATCTGGCAGTAATCAGAAAAGTTCTTCAGGAAAAACATCTGGAAATTCATTTACAATTTTCACACTTTCCTTTCCCACTTGACTCGGTTTAGCCAAGGTCATGTATGCCAAATAAGATACCCCTCTTTTACTAACATTATGTAATACCATGTTATTAAAATTTAAGATTTTTGAGTTAATCTTGGTGTAATTAAAGATTAGTTAGATTATTGCATGAGTTTCGGTAGTTAGAATTTCATTTGGAAGGAAATTGAAGTTGAAAAATGCTAAAAAGATGTCACACGGGTCGTGTAGGAGTTACACGGGTCGTGTAGGAGTTCCTTGTGAGTGTTTTGAGCATACCGTAAATTACACGGGTCGTGTCATTTTGACACGGGTCGTGTAAACCTGTAGACTAAAAACTAAAATGTACAGCACGGGTCGTGTAATATTAACACGGGTCGTGTAGAATGTACAGCACGGGTCGTGTAATATGGACACGGGTCGTGTAGTTCTGCAGACCAAACTCCAAACTAATGCCGTAAGTTACACGGGCCGTGTAATTTCTACACGGGTCGTGTTACGCGCAGGATTACTTTTTAAAGGCCGATTTCTTTTCATTTTGGGTTATTTCCACTTCGATCAAAATCCTTCCAAAACCCTAGAAAAGCGATTCTAACCCTTCTAAGTCGATTTTAGAGCTTATCTTCCTCGAATTGAAGCTAGGGATTGATACTTTGAGCTTGAAAGGTAACTCTCTTCGATTTTGACCTTGTTTTGATGGTTGGGTTGCTTGATTTTGAGGTAATTCCTTGTGGTCTTGATGAGCCACCTGGAATTTGTTAAAGTTAGAGTTAAATTATGTGGAATAGTTAGTATAAAAGAGTTCTAACTATGAAAGTCGAGCTAGTGAAGTATTTATATTGTGTTCCTAGGGTTACATGTGTTTAAGTGATGAAATTGAAGGCTATAACTTTGATATTGTTGTTATCTTTTGATTGTAACTTGTTTCAATGATACAAGCTCTTTGATTATGATGAAAATTGAGTATGATTAAGATTATTCTTAACTTGAGTAATGAAAATGAGTTGTTATGCTACAGCTAAGGCTAGGCAAAAACATATACGAGGTGCAGGAGTTCCACACATCGATTCCACAACAGGTGAGTAGTTATTAATAGATGAATTATGTGTTGGTATTGATGTTTAATACAGAAGAAGTATGATTTGAGTTGTTTTGTAATTGGTTGAGAATACCAATTATGAGTGTTTGGAAATATGAACCTCATTATGAGTATATATTAAGGATCAAGATGGTTTATTGAGAAAGTTGTGAAAGAAATGTTGGACAATTGCTGTCCAGTTAAACTTTAATTACTCACAGAGCTTTCAAAGCTCATATATTGTTTGTTAATGTTAATTGTGTTAGGTTCTGGAAGTACAGATCGTGGGAAACGCATCACGGAGGGTTAGCTGGATGGAATATGGACTTTGGACTTAGACTTACTTATTTCTTGTGTTGGACTATGTCTTTTGTAAAAATCCGGTTTTGAGTAAACTAGTATGAAACTTGTTTGTACATAAGTAAATACTTAAACTATGCTTTTGATATAACTTTGTAAACTTGTTGCTCTTTTTGGGGTTACACCACTAATAGTATTATGCTTGATTAATGTAATTGGTGTATCCTATAAATTGAGAAACCGAGTGTTACAAGTTGGTATCAGAGCCGTGGTTTAAGGGAATTAAACCTTGAGATGGGTTTAGACTTAAGCCAAAGAGATAGAGAAGTCCCAAAGAGTCCCGAGTAGCTATCCTCCGCGGTGTAGTACAATTGAGTTAATTATACACTATATTGAGTATTATAGTGCTATACAATTGAGTTGATTATACACTATATTGAGTATTATAGTGCTATACAATTGAGTTAATTATACACTATATTGAGTATTATAGTGCTATACAATTGAGTTGATTATACACTATATTGAGTATTATAGTGCTATACAATTGAGTTGATTATACACTATATTGAGTATTATAGTGCTATACAATTGAGTTGATTATACACTATATTGAGTATTATAGTGCTATACAATTGAGTTGATTATACACTATATTGAGTATTATAGTGATATACAATTGAGTTGATTATACACCATATTAAGTATTATGGTGGTGATTACTAAATGAGTTGATTTTCTTTTTCAGTTAAAATGAGTGCTGGAAAAGAAAAAGAGCGAGGTGATCCATCAAGAGATAAATCGGGATCACGAGATTCGGGTAAAGAGCCTCAACTCGAGGGAGAGCGACCTCCCGAGACACAGAGTAATATGCAAGCTATGATTGCGGCTGAGGTAACCAAGGCACTTAAAGAGTTATTACCCACTTATTTGAAGCCTCAAGTGGAGGTTACAACTGGAGGTACTTCGGGATCAATCCCGGTTCAACCTGAACAGAGAGAGGGTCGTGAAGAGGTATTTATTGAGGCGGGTAGAGCTAGAATACCTGAGAAGACAAGGAGGTGTACTTATGATGTTTTCCAGAAGTACAAGCCATAAGATTTCTATGGGAAAGATGATCCCATAGCAGCCAAGAATTGGTTGATACACGTTGAAAAGATGTTCCGCACAAGTAAATGTGATGAGGCGGATAAAGTTGAGTTTGCAACAAATTTGTTAAAGGAGGATGCACAATTTTGGTGGGAGAATATGTGTATGGAGATAGGAGAAAGTTTGGCATATACATTGAATTGGGAACAGTTCAAATTGAAGTTCACTGAGTATTATTGTTCCAATAATGCTATGAAAGGAATAGAAGAAGAATTTTTGAAGTTACAGCAAGGGTCGAGAACTGTGCAGCAATACACACTGGATTTCAATGAGAAGGCGAGATTTGCACAACATCAAGTAGATACGGAGGAGCGTAAGATGGATCGTTACTTATGGGGTTTAAAAACCCAGATCCGAGAGTTTTTGCTGAGTTCAAGATATACTACCTTTCAACAAGTTGCTGAGGCAGCAAGATCGAGAGAAAGGGAGTTGCAAAGACAAGAGGAGGAGAGAAGGACCGAAAGAGAAGTTGGAGGATTTAAGAGAAAGTGGGAAGGTAAAGCTGTAGATACTTCTCAGAGATCCATTACCACGGGTTCCCAAGTCCGTGGTGAAACCAAGAAGAATGAAGAGAAATGGTGTAAGAAGTGTAGGCGAAAACACATGGGAGAATGTGATCCCCGAAACCCTCCATCAGTTTGTTTCCAGTGTGGAAAGACGGGACATATGGCTCGCCAGTGTACCGAGAGTCGCCCCGTTTGTTTCAATTGTGGGGAGAGCGGGCATATTCGTCCAAATTGCCCAAAGATGAAATCTGAGCCACAAAGAGATTTTCAAAAGACTGGTCAAGGAGGAGGTCGAGATCGAGATGATCGAAGAGATAGGGGTGGTGGTCATGTGAAAACGCGAGCTTTTCAATTGACTGTTGACGAGGCTAGAGATCGGACCGATGTTATCACAGTTATCTTTAGCTTGAACTCTTTTCAAGCAAGAGTACTTTTTGATTCGGGTGCATCTGTGTCTTTTATATCAGAGTCTTTTTCTTCTAAACTAGATATTCCATTAGCTGATTTATATGAGAAAATAATAGTAGATGTAGCAGATGGGAGATGTGTTTTTGTAAAGAGTCATTATAAACAGTGTCGGCTTGAAATCTATGGGATTGCGTACCCTATAGATCTGAAGCCGATCACTAATCATGAGTTTGATGTGATAGTCGGGATGGATTGGATGGATGATAATAGAGGTCAAATGGATTGTCATGAGAAAACACTTTCCATAAAGACACCGAGTGGTTCCCGAATTTTGATACGAGGTGAACGACGTTCCCGAAAAATACCGATAGTGTCACTTGCCACGGCTAGGAGATATATAGAAAGAGGGGGTGAATTGATTATGGCACATGTGATTAGTGCTGAGTCAAAACATTCCAAAATAGAAGAACTAGAAGTGGTTTGTGATTATCCCGATGTATTTCCCGAAAATCTTCCAGGCGTACCACCAAGTAGACAAGTTGAATTTGTGATCGATGTCATACCGGGGGCGAAGCCGGTAGCTCGACCACCTTATCGATTAGCACCATCTGAGATGGAAGAATTAAAGAGACAGTTACAAGAGTTATTGGAACTTGGATTTATACGTCCGAGTTCGTCTCCGTGGGGTGCACCTATACTCTTTGTGAAAAAGAAAGATGGATCTATGAGAATGTGTATAGATTATCGGGAGCTCAACAAGGTCACTATAAAGAATCGTTACCCGTTGCCGAGGATCGATGATTTATTTGATCAACTGCATGGGGCCACGTATTTTTCAAAGATCGATTTGAGATCCGGCTATCATCAATTGAGAGTACAAGAAGCTGATATTCCGAAGACAGCTTTTCGTACGAGGTATGGCCATTACGAGTTCTTAGTCATGCCATTCGGTTTGACTAATGCTCCTGCTGTTTTTATGGATTTGATCAATCGGGTTGAGCACAGATTTCATTTGCAACAAATGCTAGATCTTCTTCGACACGAGAAATTATATGCAAAATTTTCAAAATGCGAGTTCTGGTTACGGGAGATTCAATTTCTTGGCCATGTGATAAATGAAGACGGTATAAAGGTAGATCCAGCAAAGATCGAAGCCGTAATGAGTTGGGAGCCGCCAAAGAGTCCAATGGAGGTTCGTAGTTTCTTGGGGTTAGCAGGCTATTATCGACGATTTGTAGAAAACTTTTCTCGTATAGCTATGCCCTTAACCAAATTGACCAAGAAGACGGAGAAATTTAGTTGGACTGAGGCACAACAATCAGCCTTTGAACAACTACAAGATGGTTTATTCAAGGCTCCAGTGTTGGCTTTACCGCAAGAAGGGGAGGATTTTGTTCTTTACAGCGATGCCTCCTTAAGTGGTATTGGATGCGTGTTGATGCAAAAAGGACGAGTGATAGCGTATGCCTCTCGACAACTGAAACCACATGAAAAAGCTTACCCAGTACATGATTTAGAGTTGGCAGCAGTAATTTTTGCATTAAAGATCTGGCGACATTATCTTTATGGAGTGCGATTTCAGATCTATACAGATCATAAAAGTCTGAAATACCTGTTTGATCAAAAAGAGTTAAACATGAGGCAAGTACGGTGGATGGATCTACTAAAAGATTATGATTGTGAAATACTTTACCATCCTGGTAAAGCCAATGTGGTGGCGGATGCACTAAGCCGTAAAGAGCCGCCTATTCGAGTTGTATCGGCTCGAATGGGGATTGTGAGTCGATTACCAGAGTTGATACGTAGATGCCAAGTCGAAGCCAATGACTTGAAGAAAGAAAGGATGATTGGTTATGTAGAGAAACTTGTGGAAAATGCACAAGGAATCAAGACTTTCCAAGGGCGAGTTTGGGTTCCGAGACATGGTGAGGCGAGACAGTTATTGCTAGAGGATGCTCACTGTACTAGATATTCGGTTCACCCTGGTAGTACACGAATGTATCATACTTTAAAACCGTACTACTGGTGGTCGGGTATGAAGCGAGATGTGGGACGATTTGTAGAGAACTGTTTGACATGTCTTCAGGTAAAAGCTAATCATCAAAAGCCTTATGGAGCAGTGCAGCCATTGCCAGTACCAAAGAAGAAATGGGATGAGATCACCATGGATTTCATCACAAAGTTGCCTCGGACTCCTCGAGGATATGATTCCATATGGGTGATTATTGACAGGTTAACAAAGTCGGCTCATTTCATTCCAATCCGAGAAGATTATCAAGTATCAAAGCTAGCTGAGATATATACGAAAGAAATTGTGAAACGACATGGAGTGCCAATTTCAATAATTTCTGATAGAGATAATCGGTTCAATTCACATTTCTGGCAGAGTTTCTAAAAGCATTTTGGTACAAAAGCTTTATTGAGTACTGCGTATCATCCCCAGACGGATAGACAGTCGGAAAGAACGATACAAACACTTGAAGATATGCTACGAGCCTGCATCATTGATTTTGGAGGCAGTTGGGAAGATCATCTGCCTTTGGTGGAGTTTGCCTATAACAACACATATCACTCCAGTATATACAGATGGCACCTTTTGAAGCTTTATATGGTGCACCGTGTCGAACACCAACTTGCTGGACAGAGATGGGAGAGAAACCGTTGGCAGGACCGGAAATTGTAGCTGAAACCGAAGAGAAAATACAAAGCATTCGTGAGCATATGCGGGTAGCCCAAAACCGCCAAAAACAATATGCAGATAGAAGAAGAAAGCTGTTAGAATTCAATGTTGGGGACATGGTAATGTTGAAAGTGTCCCCATGGAAGGGAATAATTCGATTTGGCAAGAGAGGTAAATTGAGCCCACGCTTTATTGGACCCTTTCAAGTTTTGGAGAAAATTGGAGCGGTTGCGTATAAGCTAAAGCTTCCAGAGGAGTTACAGGGTATCCACAATGTTTTTCATGTATCACACCTTAGAAAAACATTGTATGACAAATCCACTTGGGTACCCTTAGCTGAAGTTCAACTAGATGAGAAATTAAGATATCAAGAGATGCCAGAGCAAATTCTAGAAAAGAAAGTTAGGAAATTACGAAATAAAGAAGTGGGATTGGTGAAAGTGCAATGGCGACATCATAGAGGATCAGATGTCACTTGGGAAGCTGAAGAGGAAATGCGGTCAAAATATCCCTTTTTATTTTAAGAGATTCCGAGGACGGAATCTTTAGAAGGGGGTAAGTACTTGTAATACCGTGTTATTAAAATTTAAGATTTTTGAGTTAATCTTGGTGTAATTAAAGATTAGTTAGATTATTGCATGAGTTTGGGTAGTTAGAATTTCATTTGGAAGGAAATTGAAGTTGAAAATGCTAAAAAGATGTCACACGGGTCGTGTAGGAGTTACACGGGTCGTGTAGGAGTTCCTTGTGAGTGTTTTGAGCATACCGTAACTTACACGGGTCGTGTAATTTTGACACGGGTCGTGTAAACCTGTAGACTAAAAACTAAAATGTACAGCACGGGTCGTGTAATATTAACACGGGTCGTGTAGAATGTACAACACGGGTCGTGTAATATGGACACGGGTCGTGTAGTTCTGCAGACCAAACTCCAAACTAATGCCGTAAGTTACACGGGCCGTGTAATTTCTACACGGGTCGTGTTACGCGCAGGATTACTTTTGAAAGGCCGATTTCTTTTCATTTTGGGTTATTTCCACTTCGATCAAAATCCTTCTAAAACCCTAGAAAAGCGATTCTAACCCTTCTAAGTCGATTTTAGAGCCTATCTTCCTCGAATTGAAGCTAGGGATTGATACTTTGAGCTTGAAAGGTAACTCTCTTCGATTTTGACCTTGTTTTGATGGTTGAGTTGCTTGATTTTGAGGTAATTCCTTGTGGTCTTGATGAGCCACCTGGAATTTGTTAAAGTTAGAGTTAAATTATGTGGAATAGTTAGTATAAAAGAGTTCTAACTATGAAAGTCGAGCTAGTGAAGTATTTATATTGTGTTCCTAGGGTTACATGTGTTTAAGTGATGAAATTGAAGGCTATAACTTTGATATTGTTGTTATCTTTTGATTGTAACTTGTTTCAATGATACAAGCTCTTTGATTATGATGAAAATTGAGTGGGATTAAGATTATTCTTAACTTGAGTAATGAAAATGAGTTGTTATGCTACAGCTAAGGCTAGGCAGGAACATATACGAGGTGCAGGAGTTCCACACATCGATTCCACAACAGGTGAGTAGTTATTAATAGATGAATTATGTGTTGGTATTGATGTTTAATACAGAAGAAGTATGATTTGAGTTGTTTTGTAATTGGTTGAGAATACCAATTATGAGTGTTTGGAAATATGAACCTCATTATGAGTATATATTAAGGATCAAGATGGTTTATTGAGAAAGTTGTGAAAGAAATGTTGGACAATTGCTGTCCAGTTAAACTTTAATTACTCACAGAGCTTTCAAAGCTCATATATTGTTTGTTAATGTTAATTGTGTTAGGTTCTGGAAGTACAGATCGTGGGAAACGCATCACGGAGGGTTAGCTGGATGGCATATGGACTTTGGACTTAGACTTACTTATTTCTTGTGTTGGACTATGTCTTTTGTAAAAATCCGGTTTTGAGTAAACTAGTATGAAACTTGTTTGTACATAAGTAAATACTTAAACTATGCTTTTGATATAACTTTGTAAACTTGTTGCTCTTTTTGGGTTTACACCACTAATAGTATTATGCTTGATTAATGTAATTGGTGTATCCTATAAATTGAGAAACTAGGTGTTACACATTACTCCGAGCTTGAGCAAAGGAAATAACCAACATTCTCAAACGCGGTCGTTTACCCTGTAATCCATGTCCCATCTGGTGTTAAAACTGTAATATTTTTGTTTCTACAATCCACGTTAGCATAATTCGTTGCTAACCAATCGATACCCACAATTACTCCAAACTCCTTGGTAGTCATCGACTTCATATCTATAGGGAAAGTGGTCCCGTAGATCATAAGCTGACAACCTTCAATATGTTCAGACACCCAAACATATCTACCATCTGCCACTGCTACTTCCAAACTTTCATCCATAGGAGTTAGGGGAATATTCAAACGAGGCATCATAGACGTTGACACAAAACAATGCGTAGCTCCAGGATCAAATATTACATATACGGGAATTGAATTTAGAGTGAATATACCTGAAACTACGTCAGTCTTTTCACGAGCCTCTTCCACCGTCATCTGGAATGCCCGTGATGCCACTGGTCCTCCCCGACCTTTCGTCTCCTCTTTCTTTCCTCCCCACTCCTATTGGGGACAGTTCAGACGAATATGATCTGTAGCCCCACATTGGAAACACCTCCGCTCCGCCCGACAGTCTCGAGCAATATGCCCCTGTTTTCCACAGTTACGATAACCTGACGATGGAACATCGGTCCGACAACTCCCCGAGTGCTTTTTCCTGCACTTCTCACACCATTTCGCTTCTTCTCTTTGACCTTTACCCTTAAAATTGGACCCCGTCTGTTGCGACTTTTTCTGAGGCGTCCACAGTTGTTCCTCCGCCTTTCATTTGGTTTCACTTACTTTCTTTTCTTCCTCCTGCCTTTGGAGTTCCTTCTCTCTTTCTGTGGCTCTATCCACCACCTGTCGGAAAGAAGACAATTGAACCGGCGGCACAATTTCTCGAATTCAGGTGTTTAATCCCCACACATATTTATCAATCTTTCTGTTCTCAGTGTTTATCTGATGTTCTGCAAATCTAGCTTTCTCGAGAAAACTCATCGTATACTCTTGCACCAAGTGAGACCCTTTCTCCAAATGTAGAAACTCATCTTCTAACCTTTTTACAGCCACCTCGAAACAATATTCTTCATTGAATTTGGTTTTGAACTGTTCCCATAATAAAGACTGCATCAAGTCAGGATCCAACGACTTACTGAACACTTGCCACCAATGTAACGCGTTTCTCGTCAATTGATTCGTGGCAAACTCCACTTTGTCCCCTTCAACACATTGACTAACTCAGAACACTTTCTCTGTATGCATCAACCATTCCATAGCATGTACTGGATTATCCATTCCTGAGAACTCTTTGGGTTTGCAGCCAAGGAAGGTTTTGTAAGTGCATTCAGTCTTTTTCCTAGAACTTCCTTCTCCTTGGACTTCTTTCACAATACGAATTCCGCTTTCACCTTGACTTTTGTTTTCGGGCTGCCTATCATGAACTTGCTTTGCAGCACTTTCACCATGTACATTCATCAAGGTAGGTAGTAATTCGCGTACCACTTCATGAAAGGTTTTTAAGCAATCAATGAACAAACAAATTCCTATGTTCACATGCAACCGTAGAAAGATCTATGTTTTCTTCTATAAAGATATAAACTAAAAACGTAAGGCCAACATTTATTTCTAAAGATCAAATAAGAATTAACCAACCTTTTGATATTGTTCTTGAAGCTAGAAGCAAACAGATCCTGCCTCAACTGCAAGTCACACCCAAGCTAAGGAGAAGAGTTTCCAGCAGAGTAACACAGAGAGATAGGAGGCATGATTTTCAGGGAGCCAGGAGGTTCCTTATATAGCCTTCTAGGGTTACACCTGAAACCCTAGAGGAGCCTCTAAAGTGGGCAAGCCTGTTGACCACTTGGACCAAACTTCTTAAACCCTAATTAGGGTTTTCGCCCCATATGGAGAAGCCTCCATAATTGGCGCCATTTTGGTCCCTGGCGTCTGGCTTGCGAGTTATTCAACTATTGAATAAATACAAACCAGTCCCTGCACTTCTAATTAATTAATTTAATCCCCAAATTAAATCCAATTAATTCTAGATTAAATCTTAATTAATTATTATAGTTTCTAATTAGTATATTAACACTTAAATATATTAATAAACTATTTGTTTATTTCTATTGATTTATTAAACAACTAATAAATCAACCTTTCTCTCTACTGAACTCTACATCAATCCTCCAGCTATGAGGGCAACCCAAATAGACTTTGCTTCAATTAACAAGATAAATACAATTATAAGTCATGGCTTAGACACCAAATCCAACAGTCTCCCACTTGGATAAGTCTATGACTTTAATTGTCTATTTACCTTCTGATTAATACCAGTTTCCAGAAACTGTTCCTGAACTCTGACCCAGTCAGTTCTGTCCAAAGATAAGTGATCAGATGATCCTCCGTCCAACAAGATATTTTCAGACTCAATATATGGATTAATATCAATCTTGGTCTGATACTCCGTTTCTCGATTTCCGATTTGCATATGACTTTTGAGACTACTAATTGAACACATCAATTTAGTCCCAGTTGGCCAACACTTTCAGTCAACTTCAAAATCATCGAGAGGCCTACATATATCTGTTTCCCTATTAGGTCAGGGGATGGATAAGTTTCGACTTATATGTCTATACCTTTTACCAGTCAGAATACTCACAACAACACGTTTTATAACACCGAGTTACCGGCACATTTTCGTATTATCAATGAGCAACTGTCTCGCAAATTACAGATCATATCTCTCCACTTAAAGATCAAAGGATATTATCGTCTTAACATTTCTCGTGATGTAATCCATGAAGCAATCAGTTAAGCGCGGGTTTGTCCAATACTCAAATCTCTATTTTCTAAGTACTGATGAATGTTGTAGCAGTCTTACTGCAATGTCTAACTCCTTAGACAATCTACAACCGATTCATGACAGTCTTCGTTCAGACTTACTCCCTAATAGTGTGATCGACTGTGGAAATTTAAATAATCTAATTACTTAGGAAGTTAAACATGCAAATATAGAAACACAATAATAAACAATTGACAAAGGCAGTAACAATACTTATTTATAAATCTCCATTATAAAATCACCAAGTCAATTACATTTATATCGTTACAAGTTTCAAATCTATCTAATTACTAAAACTAATATAATCCTTCAGTCCAATGCTCCGAGCATGCTGATTGTGCTTGATCCTACTTAGATCCTTAGTCAAAGGATCTGCGGGATTGTCTTCTGATGATACTCTCTTAACCAGTAAGTGACATTCTTCTACGCGATGTCGAATGTAATGGTACTTTCTATCGATATGCCTGGACTTTCCATGATCTCGTGGTTCTTTTTTCAAAGTGACCGCTCCTTCATTATCGCCGAACAGTTCCATTGGCTCCTAAATGCTCGGGACAACTCCAAGGTCACCGATAAAGTTCTTCAGCCAAGCCACTTCCTTAGACGCTTGACTTGCTGCAATGTACTCTGATTCGCACGTTGAATCAGCCACCGTTTCTTGCTTGGAACTTTTCCAAGTGACCGCTCCACCGTTCAAAAGAAATACCCAGCCCGATTGGGACCGACCATTGTCCCTATCTTTCTGGAAGCTGGCATCTGTATATCCACTCACTTTCAAGTCATCACTGCCACCAATGACTAATACCATATTCTTTGTCCTTCGCGGATACTTGAGTATGTTCTTAACTGCAATCTAGTGTGCCTTTCCAGGATTACCCTGGTACCGACTAACCATGCTCAATGCAAAGGATACGTGGGGGCGAGTACATGTCATAGCATACATGATCGACCCTACTGCCGAAGCATAAGGTACCCGACTCATCTTAGCTATTTCCACATCGGTACTCGGACTTTGAGTCTTACTCAATTTAGCATTACTCTGGATTGGTAGCTCTCCTTTTTGGAATTTTCCATGTTAAACCTTTTTAACACCTTTTCCAAATATGTACACTGACTCAGACCTATTAATTTTCTCTTTCTATCTCTCAGTATTCTTATCCCGAGAATATAAGCAGCTTCTCTAAGGTCTTTCATGGCGAAACACTTCCCGAGCCAAGACTTGACATCTTGCAAGGTCGGAATGTCGTTTCCCATGAGCAGTATGTCATCAACATACAGCACCATAAAAGTGACTATACTCCTACTAGCCTTGACATATACACAGGACTCATCTTCACTCCTAGAGAAACCAAACTCTTTGACTTTCTCATGGAAGCAAAGATTCCAGCTGTGATATGCTTATTTCAATCCGTAGATTGATCTCTCAAGCTTACACACTTTATCAGGGTGCTTTGTGTCTACAAAACCCTCTGGCTGATTCATGTAAACATCCTCAGTCAGTTTCCCATTAAGGAAAGCGGTTTTGACATCCATCTGCCAAATTTCATAATCATGAAATGCAGCTATGGCAAGCATTATCCTGATTGACTTAATCTTGGCTACTGGTGAGAAGGTTTCATCATAATCAACCCCCAGGGTTTGAGTGAATCACTTCGCAACCAGCCGAGCTTTAAAAGTGTGTACTTTACCATCCATGTCGGTCTTCTTCTTGAAGATCCACTTGCACCCGACTGTCTTACGACCCGGCACATTGTCAACCAAGTTCCAAACTTGATTTTCATACATGGACTTAATCTCGCTGTCCATTGCCTCTTTCCAATTGGCAGATTCGGGGCCCGGCCCGCCACTGCTTCATGGTAGTTAGCTGGCTCATCCAAATTGGTCAATGTACGATCACTGACCAACGTGTCACCATCCGAAGTAATATGGAAACCATAAAACTCGGGTGGTATACTAACTCTACACGAACGTCTAAGGGGAAATGAGATGTCGGTTGGTCCAACAGGAACCTCTTCCTCATGTTGGTGGCTAGTTTCTCCTAAGGTTGTTTCATCGGGCGTCTCCTGAATTTCATCGAGATCGATTGTACTCCCACTGTCCTCTTTGGAAATGAGTTCTCTCTCTCGAAAGAATCATCGTCTTGCTACAAAGATCACGTCCTCGCTAGGTCTGTACAACAAGTATCCAAATGACTGTTTCGGGTATCCGATGAAGAAACACCTCTCACTTCTTTCTGCAAGCTTGTCATAAGTCTCTTGTCTTACGAAAGCCTCACAGCCCCAGACTTTGATGTGTGCCAACGAGGGTACTTTCCCCATCCACATCTAGTGCGGTGTTTTTGCAACCTTCTTGGTTGGGACAAGGTTAAGGATATTGTTGGATTAGGTGTCTAAGCCATGACTAATAATTTGTATTTACTTAATTGATAGTAGCAAAGTCCATTTGGGTTGCCCTCATGGCTAGAGGTTTAGTAGAAAATCCAGGAGAGAGAAAGATTGATTTATTATATGATTAATAAATCAATATAAATAGAATAAATAGTTTATTAATATATTATGGTGATAATATATTAATTAGAAACTATATTAACTAATTAGAAATTAATCTGGAATTAATTGGAATTAATTTGGTGATTAATTTGATTAATTAAAGGTGTAGGGGCTGAATTGTAATTATTCAATAGTTGAGTAAGTGAAAATTATGGTAGTTTAAGTGGGCAACGAAATTATGGAGGGATTATCCATAATTTCGATTATTATATATTAGGATAAATAGATTTGAATTGATAGATAAAGGTTTATCTTATTTGAATTCAAAAAAAGGTTTATCTCTAAAGGCTTATCTGGTGGCCACTTGGAAACTATAAATAGAGACCGCTAGGCACCATAAAAGCCATGACTTTTTCCTCTCTTCCCTCTCTCTTGAACTTTCGAAAACCCTAGTTTTGGGTGTGACTTCATTTGAGGCAAGGCACTTGCATTGCTTAGCTTGCAAGAAACAACTAAAATGTTAGTTTTTCTGAATTTATTTCTTTAGCAATTTTCTTGTGGCCTTTAGGTATTTATTATATGTTCAATTAGAAGAAAACATAGATCCAATCTAGGTTGTATGTGAACTTAGGATTTTAGTTCATATATTTGCATAAAACCTTTCAGTGGTATCAGAGCATTTTGGTTGTTTTTTTTTTTTTTGAATTGCTATAATTGTCTTCCTATAAATTAGGGTTTAATGCTTATAAACCCTAATTGGCCATATCGATTTTAGGGTTAGGGTTTTGGAAACCCTAGCCCCTCCCTTCTATGATTTTTGATTTTCTCATTAGGGTTTTAGAAGGCTTTCTATTTTTGGTAACTTTAATTATTTAAATAGATAACCTTAAACCCATTATTTGTTAATTTCGAAAATTAGGGGGTTTAAGATATGTTTAAATTAATTTGATTAATTTGTGATACCTATCTAGTTTTAATTAATTTAATTAATTGTTTAATTAAAAGATAATTAATGGTTTAATTTAATTTTAAATTTAATAATTTTAAATTTCGAAAAATTAAAAGATAAAACTAAGAATATTTTAAAAGTCTAAAATATTTGGATTTAATTAATTTAATTAATTGTTTAATTAAAAGATGAATTAAATCTTTTAAAGGTTTAATTTAATTTTAAATTTAATAGTTTAAATTTCCAATAAATTAAAAGATAAACCAGGAATATTTTAAAAGGTTTAAAATACATATTATATATATTATAATTAAAAGTTAATATTATATGTATATGATAATTGGTCAGTCAAATCAATAGTGGACATCATTCACGAAGCTGGTCTCTAAGGAGGGTATAAGGAAACTGCCTATAAAATGGCGGTTGAATGGGTGTCCACTCTCACCCACCGCTCTCTTGATCAGTGGAGGGTCGTTAGCCGAACGGGTTTGATAGGACAACTTAATCTCATTAAAAGTATAATGTTATTAATGAAAGTACTAGAACAACTTTATAAAATCTCAAATCTAGTTACTTTAGGAAAAATATGAAAAGATGCTAACCCATGAAATTGCACATTACACTTTATGAGACATTAGTGGAGCGTGTGTGGTTAACCGGCACACTAATAGGGGCTCATAAAGAGTGGTAATAGGTTTCTCATGATTTATCAGTGTTGATGGAGCGTGTGTGGTTAACCGGCACATCAATTAGAGATGATAAATGACATTGAGGTTACCGAGCATATTTGCATGGTTATTCACATCCAGTTTGTGATCCTCGGCATCCCAGTCACAAACAGTGGAGCATATCCGAGATTAACCATGCCATTGAATAGTTCAATGAATCTCAATAGATCTAGGAATTTCATAAGACTGAAATTGATAAATGTTTATCTACCTTAATGACCATTATGTTGTGATTAGGGCATCCCTCTTCACACCATAGTTGGGATATTTTGGATCCTAGCCTCATTAAATAAAATATTGGGTAATTGTTTAAAAAGGATTAAAATTAAACTAATTCAAATTTTATAGATGTCTAAAGATAGTGTCAGTTCTCCTCCTTCACCTATTTATGAGAGTCCCAGAAAGCACATGTTCAATATAGTAAGGCTGACTGGCCTTGGCTATGTGATATGGCTTTGCAATTAGAGAATGATTCATAGTTTTGCTGGCAAACCATATCTGACTGAGTGTCCGCTCCTTGTTGTACAAAAGCATGGCATCGCACAGTAGCTTGTGATGAGCATGACCCCTTGACTATTAAGTCAAAGGAAGTTCGTTGCCTCATGTTATTTATCATTGACCCCAAGTTCTGCAGGGATTTAGAATTCCTGGGGTCAGATAAGTTAGCACAGCTGGTTGAGGAAAGGTTTCGAGAACTGGTTGAAAAAGGAACGAACTAGGATATTCAAAGAGCTTGAAGTTGCAAGCTAGAAGGAAGTAGCACCAGTTTGCATGTTCTCATGATTGAGGGATACATGGGCAAACTGTATAAAATTAGGTCACCCCTTTTGATCGGGAGTTAAGCATTAGCTCGACTCGTTGATCTGTTCATCCAAATGGACAGAAAGGGTAACCAGATTAAGACAATCATGGAAATGCATTCACTATCGACTCTGTATGATTCGTTCATGGAGAAGCATAGTTCCATTGATTCAGCTGCTTCATGATTGAGCCCAGTATTAAGGCGCATCAAGAAATGATCCAGATCGTCTGGACCGATTGTTCGATGTATCAAACTGGGAATCCACAAGGTGGGACACAGTCACAGAAAGATTGGAAAAATGCTCCAAAGCCGAACGGTTTGGCAACTCAGGAATATCTTAAAACTCAGAACTCCTGATCCTTAATTCCTTGATACAGGATGTGTTTATCCCATTTAATCTATATGCATGGACTAGGTAGGATGCGGGATTTTGTTGCAAAGGAGCACATTCGGATTGGATCTGAAGCTCATGCAGTTTTGGAGTTTAGTTAGATACTATGACCTTGTTATTAGCTTATTAGATGCGTGCGACATTACCAGTTCGAGGATATTTCAGTTTTATAAAATGTTAATTTTTCTTTTAATACATGTTTATCCTTGAAATGTTGTAAGAGTGTGTTAATTGCATGAATGGTAATGACTTGAATGACGATGTATCCAAAGTGTTTGTGTAAGAACCCTAAAATTTTGGTAAAAGTCATCAAATGAACATATGTGAAGTTTTGGTTGAACTACGCCTTAATAATAAAACTTTTGTATAAAAAGAGCAAAAAGGGCATTTTCGTCATTTTGAAATATTTAACCTCATAACGAGATTTTAATGTGTTAAAATGTTCTTAATGTGCAAAATAAGTTTATAAGTGGGGCAAAACTATAAAAGTTAGAAGTTCTTACAATTTAAGCAAGTTATGCGCTATTTTGAGAAAAATGGTAAAAAAGGGGCAAAATGGTCATTTGGCACGCAAATGACCTTAATGTAAAGAAAATATAATGTTGGGGTCAAAATGAAAGAAAACAAAACTTATAATGTTATAAAAATGAATTTTTGTGCCATTTTGGAAAAAAAAGAACTTGAGGGACCAAAGTGTAAATTAACTAGGTATAAAAAGGAGAAAATATCTCCTAAGTGTGCAGAAGCTGGAGAACTCTCCAGAGAAATCGTGCGAGGGATAGAGAGAGAGCTGGGAGGATCGGGAATGGAAGATTATGAAGAATTGGAAGCAAATTGAAGAATTCTAAGCCAAAGAAGGTTAGTAAACTTGATTTTAGGGTTGTTTAACCCATTTCCCGTGAGCGAGTTACTGTAGCTTCGGGATTTCAGTGGCTAGAGGAGAATTATTCTATGATTCCTAGCCTTAATTTGTGTCTTAACCACTATCTCAACCTAATATAACCAATGAAAGTGTTAAAAATCAAGAAAAAGAATTTTTGGCTCAAGAACCCTAGTTCACGGGTCCTTGTGATCAAAGATGGTTTTGATGTTTTTATGAAGTTCAATATACTATAAAAGATGTAAGAAATCAGTTTTGATAGTTAATTTGAAGAAATTTCAGTTTTTGGACCAAAAATGTCAAAAACGGGATTTCCGTGAATTTGAATTGAATCAGTGATTCCATAGTTTAAAAACATGTTAAAATGATGGGTTTTAGTCATGGAATGATTCTATAAGTATTAAGTTAAGTATTAAGCACTTAATAGATGAAAACAGTGAGCTGCAGCATAAAAATCGGGCAAAATCTCGCACCTGCAGGTCAAGCACGAGTTGTGCTCTTTTACCCTTGGGTTTGCACGAGTCGTGCCATCCTGTAGAAGTCAAAAATAGCATTCTACAAAGAGCACGAGTCGTGCTCTTTCATGCACAAAATGTGCACGAGTCGTGCTCCAAGTCAGGGGCAAAATGAAATTGCAATTTGATGCTAGGCCTATCTATTTGATGTCCAATTGATACCATAAGGTTAATATGATATAAAAACATGAAAAATAATGTTAAGTTGAGTGTATGACTTTCCAAGGGTATAATGGGCAATAATATACCATGTAAACGATAAATAAAAATAGAAAAGAAGAGGATAAGTGAAATAATGAATGTCACAATCATATTGTGATATGTGTCTAGTAAGATCTGAAATTCAGTGGTCTATACATACTATTAAAGTATAACATGTTATTAATAAAATGTGAATAAACTCCTTAGGTACTTAAGGAGTAAAAGATCATGAATAGGAGGGGCAAGGAAAAAGGATGGTTCTAGTTAGACCTCTCTAACTAGTCAAGGTGAGTAGTATGTGGATTTTCGAGTACATAGCAAAATGGGTTTTATACAAAGAAATGAATTTTATATACAATGTTTTGGGAGTCAAAATGGTTTTATGGAAATTGAAATAATTTAATGAAAATGAAAATGGTTTTATGGAACTGGAAATGATTTTGTGAAACTGGAAATGATATTATGAAACAGTAAGTATAATGTATACAAAAGATAAATGAGAAATACAGAGAATTAATAATGTGATTAAGCCCTATTGATGAGTTGAGAAGTATCCGGATAAAGACCACGGCCTGCTGCGGTAGGGGTGGCAAAAAGACACTACTGGGATGGTACCTCCCGTCGCGAAGTAGTTGTCTTACCTTGATAGATGAATCTGTTTCATGCTATTGAGGAAGAAGTTATACGGGTGCGTCTCGTATAAAACCTACGGGTGCGCTCGTAGGAATGTGCTCACTAAATAAAAGGAATACCTATGGGTGCGCTCATAGGAAATTAAATAATATGAAAATTTGGAATGTTTAAAATATGAGAAATTATTTTGGGTCTAAAACCCGTATTACTCACGAGACGTATGTCTTACGTATTATTTTTTTTAAAATGCTATGTACTCAGGTAGCAATGGAAAGGGTAGATGATGCGTTAAAGGAACAGGAGTCCTAGATTGATCAGAGTATGTACCTACTTCCTTAAATTATGGTAATGTATTGAGCTTGTGACACCCCATATTGAAACTGTAAAAAATTTTATGGGAAATTTAGCACGTAAATTGTTTTATTAAAATATTGTATATGGGACGGGGTGTTATAAATTTGGTATCAGAGCCATAGTTGAAGTGAAGTAGGTGTCAATACTTGAACCTAGACTTAAACTGTGTAGGAGTTAAGTAGGGTACATACTTAACCATGAGGTCGTAAGTAAGGAGAAGTGGGAGTAAACCTAAAACAGTGGAACATGAGTCCTGGTGGTAAAGCTGGAAGCAAATATGTATAGGTGGTTATAATATTATGGGTCCGTACTATCATAATCACAGGATATATATTTGAGTTTGCTGGAACGACACAGGAATCATGTGAATCTGTAAGGGATGAGTGTAGGAGATTTGAGGGGTATTGGGTCGGTATATCTATGTAATAAAATCAAGTATGACTGAAATTGTTAAAGTATAATTGAAAAGAATTAAAGATGAAATAATAAGTATGAGGTATGAAGTGGGGAAAAACCCATACTCTATATGTGAATTATTATAAAGTATGAATGAAGAAAATTAAAATTAAGATAACAAGTGTGTGAAGGGTAATAAGGTAAAAATCCAAATATGTGGTTGTGATAACCACCCTACCATATGAAAAATAATGTAAAGTATACGTAATGTAAAATGAGGCAATATGAAAGGAGACAGTAAGATAAACGTGACCAGAAGGTATAAATATACTGAAAGTTTTGAATGGGGAGAAATGGGGTATAGAGTACAAATATAAAAGAAAGTGTATAACTGAAAAAATCCCGTTGTCTAACGGAAACGAATTATGATTATGGAATAAAGATAAAAGTGGTGTTCCAACAGTGACCAAAGAAAGAAATATATATATATATATATATATATATATATATATATATATATATATATATATATATATATATATATATATATATATATATATATATATATATATATATATATATATATATATATATATATATATATATATGAACAAAACTTCTATAAGAAAGAAGAATGAAAACATTTAATTGGGGAAAAATAAAAAGGAAACGAGTTGGGTTCTGTAATTATAGGCAAACCCAATGGCTGTATGAAAGGGTAAAGAATAAATATTGAGAAGTAATATGAAGTGTCTTCCAGGGACAACCAGGGAATGATCAAATACTTTATTATAAAATGAAAGTAAAGTACTTAAGCAAATATTAGATAAGGAATCAAAGACAGAAATGAAAATCTAGAAATAAGAAGTCGTGACTTCCAAATCCGAAGGAAATATGATAAATAAATGCATTTAATGGTTGGAACAAATGATTAAGTCATAAGTACAATGCTATAATGAGTAATATAACGAAGTAAGATACCCGAATGGGAAAGAAATGAAAAATGGAAACCTGTTAAAGACTATGATATCTTAAGTATTTTGCATTATTATAATGTGATTATGAGAACATGAATTAAAAAAAAGATTGAATGCCTAAACAAGTGTTAGGCGAGAAATTAAAGATAAGACAAACGATGAGGATAATTAGAGGAATATAAAGAAAGTTATTAAAGAAAATGGTGATGAGAAAAATGGTTATCGGAATCAGACCTAGTGATCATATAATATAAGTATAAGAAGAAATGTAAATGATAAAAGGATACCTGAAAGCATGTGAGAAAAATGACTGAGAGTCATAAATAATATGAGGTAAGGAATAAAAGTAAATGTCTAGATAAGTATTAGACCAAGAATCAAAGATAAGATAAGAACAATAATAAACAGACAGGAAGTTACCACTTTTGGATGTGAATGAATATAATCAGTAAAAGTATTCAAATATTGTGAGAAATGGTCAGTACATGGTTAGTACTGATGAAATATAAGGAAGGGTGTATATGGGTATATATGTTTATAAATATAAAAGAATGAGTAAGTTACGAGACATATATATAAAAGTATACGGGTGATTATGAAATAGATACCTTAATTAGAACACTATAAAGTATGAAGCAAAAGAGTGAGATAATGTATTCGGCATATAGCCCAAAATACAAAGGAACGAAAGATAACAAGAAAATAAATGAGAGTTGTGTATTATCTAAAGATATATAAGAAATAAGTCTTATATGAAATATGAAAAATATAATGTTGTAAGGAAATGTATAGTGTATACTGCATTAAAATACGAAAAAGGAAGGAGTGTAAAGAAATGAAGTTAAAATGAAATGTTATCAATGAATGATAGTGTGGTTGAGAGTAGCATCAAGTGATTGCTATGAATATATATATATATATATATATATATATATATATATATATATATATATATATATATATATATATATATATATATATATATATATATATATATATATATATATATATATATATATATATATATATATATATATATATATATAATTGGAGTACTTAATTTGAGATCTTAAATCGAAAGAGAATCAAGTAAATACATATGAGTATTATACAAATTAAAAGTTGTGAATATGTGTTAAGACGTTGTTAAGAAAATGAGTTGTATATCATTGACAAGTTAGAATCATAATAAGACTAAAAGCATATAAAGTTGATAATAAAATTCTTGACAGCTTTGACTTTTATAAGAGTCAAACTTAGAATATGTCCATAAAATTATTTGAAGTATGTATGAAGTATATTGAAATTGAGCTTAGAATTATGCCATACTATATGTAATAAACTAGCCACACCAAAGAATCAACGTGGTAAAGTCGGGGTGCTAAGTATAATCAAGAGGTAAAAGAGAAACAAAATTTACTTGTAAAGGTCTAGAGTGGGACAAGAGTTTGAGAATTGATTTTTGTAATCAAAAAGTTAATAAATATGGTTTGTGAAATCTAATTACACCACAAGATGATAATATCATGAAAAGTGTAATAAGCATGAAAATGTGAGTGGTCATATACAAAATGTATGAGACATTATAAGTTGAAAAAAATGGAATCAACCATGGTAAACAATTGGAAGACCAGTAGAGAAAGAATAAGTAAGAGATAAAGTGCTAAACTAAGCACTAAAGTGAAAAATAAGTATTATAAGAAGGTATTAAGACATAAAATATTAATATGAGAATGGTACACAGGGTACCCAAAAAGAATGAAAAATATACCTATACAAGTATTAAAATTGAAGAATGAGAAAGACATATTTATATTGGTTGGTAAGAATAATGAATAAATGAGATCAAAATCTCATAAATAACAAAAGTGGATGAAAAGAGTAATTAGAATGTTAATACGTTGAAATGTGAAAGTAATACAAGTAAAGAGCGATATAGGGTAAGTAAATGTAAAAGTAATGCATACAATGTACAGGAAACAAGTAAGAGGCACGTGAAATTGAGATTTCATGAATTAAAGAACAAGAACGAGAGTAACGTTGGAATTATTAATAAATCAAGATACAAAAGTACCATAATCACCACGGGATGCAAGATGTGAATAACCCATGTGAATTATAAGAGGAGAAAGATAACAATATGGTGAAAATGTATGGAAGATAGTATAGAGTTAAATGAATCCTGTAACTACATAGTAAAGATGATGAAAGTAAGAGTAATGAAGTTTGACAGTAACAATAGGTCAACTTCAATAAGTAAAACTGTATAAAAACTACAAGGCCAAAAAGAATGTATTATGTCTAAAAAAAACCTATGGATATCTAGTTACCTATGATGCACGGATACTTCCAATTGGGTCACGTTGCCGTTTCTGATACTCCGAGGAAACGGATACGGCTCCGATACGCACCGGAAACGTTTTGGGGAAGTATCAGGTTCGTCGGAAACGTTTCTATGGAGTATCAGCAGAGTTTCCGTCAAGTTTCCATAAAGTTTCCGATTTATTTTAGGTTTTCCAATTTCAAAGGGCTTTTTAATCCACAAAAGGCACATGGGCTTTACATATTCGGCTACCATTCCCTGTATCCCATTGGAATGCATTAAATAACCTATTCGGCTATCCCTCTAATCATTGATAAACTATTCGGTATTCACCAATTCAAAAATCAGAATTCCCATAATTCCTAAAGCCTATGGCTTCATTACTGATAATTAATTACATTTGAAAGATTTAGTACTTTTGGTCTTTTGGAATTTACACTTTACATGATTAAATAACTATTTTGGCATTTCTTTAATATATATATATATATATATATATATATATATATATATATATATATATATATATATATATATATATATATATATATATATATTGCCGTATCTCTGCCGTATCCGTATCTTGAATTTTTGATTGTTGCCGTTTCCCGTATCCGTTACGTATCCGTATCCCGTTGCCGTATCCGTTTCCGTGCAACTTAGCTAGTTACTAAAAATAAAAGGCGGTACGTCGTTCTGATTCCTCTGAAGTGAGAAATATGAATTCTCATGAGGGGTGTACTGTTTCGACAGATTTTGTCTCAAACGGAAAAGTGAGGATGTAAAGTGTAATAAAAGGAAGAGAATACATCTCTTATAAATAATAATAAGACGGGAGTTGTTAATAGAAATAGAGAAGAGTGAAAATAAACAAGTAATATTAAGCGAAAATGTAAAGAGTGTGGAGGTATTATAAAAGAAAAGAAAAAGGGGGTTGCTTAAGTAAAATGTCCATTAAGGGACCAAATTCTACAAAGAAAAGATTTTGTGAATTTTGTATAAATATGAATTATGTATAATTATATTTAATGGTATTTGGAAAAAAATTTTCAAGTAAAGAATGTGATGGGTATAATCTCACAGGTTTTAATAAAGATATGGGGAGAATTATATAGTAGACTGCTATTTTTGATAAAAGAATGGAAGTATGAAACTATAATGTAAAGTGAGTTTTACTAAGAGATCTTGTAAATAAATAAAATGAGGTAAAAAGGAATGTAACTGGAATATATAGAGTATGATGTATGAGTGAGTGACTAAAAGTTGAGAAAACGGATAAAATGATCGAAAGGGGTATTTTAGTCATTTAATAAAAGTAACGTATAAGTTGTTGTAGGTATTTTGAATATTATAAGAAAAAGAAAGTAAAATGATCAAAAAGATATTTTGGTCATTTGGGAAGATGTAAAGTTTTAAAGAGATACTTATATATAAGAAAATATTGATTATAAGAAGAAAATCTAGAAGTGGGATAATTTCTAAAACCACAAATTCTAGAAAATTGATTTGAAAAGTTTTGGGCATGAAATAACAAATTAACAAATTAAGGAAATAAAAGGTTATTTCCTTAAAGATAAAAAATATAAGTCAAGAAAAGATAATAATACTAAGAAAATACGAAAAGATTCCGGGGACGGAATCCTTTTAAGTAGGGGAGATTGTAAGAACCCTAAAATTTTGGTAAAAGTCATCAAATGAACATATGTGAAGTTTTGGTTGAACTACGCCTTAATAATAAAACTTTTGTATAAAAAGAGCAAAAAGGGCATTTTCGTCATTTTGAAATATTTAACCTCATAACGAGATTTTAATGTGTTAAAATGTTCTTAATGTGCAAAATAAGTTTATAAGTGGGGCAAAACTATAAAAGTTAGAAGTTCTTACAATTTAAGCAAGTTATGCGCTATTTTGAGAAAAATGGTAAAAAAAAGGGGCAAAATGGTCATTTGGCATGCAAATGACTTTAATGTAAAGAAAATATCATGTTGGGGTCAAAATTAAAGAAAACAAAACTTATAATGTTATAAAAATGAATTTTTGTGCCATTTTGGAAAAAAAAAGAACTTGAGGGACCAAAGTGTAAATTAACTAGGTATAAAAAGGAGAAAATATCTCCTAAGTGTGCAGAAGCTGGAGAACTCTCCAGAGAAATCGTGCGAGGGCTAGAGAGAGAGCTGGGAGGATCGGGAATGGAAGATTATGAAGAATTGGAAGCAAATTGAAGAATTCTAAGCCAAAGAAGGTTAGTAAACTTGATTTTAGGGTTGTTTAACCCATTTCCCGTGAGTGAGTTACTGTAGCTTCGGGATTTCAGTGGCTAGAGGAGAATTATTCTATGATTCCTAGCCTTAATTTGTGTCTTAACCACTATCTCAACCTAATATAACCAATGAAAGTGTTAAAAATCAAGAAAATGAATTTTTGGCTCAAGAACCCTAGTTCACGGGTCCTTGTGATCAAAGATGGTTTTGATGTTTTTATGAAGTTCAATATACTATAAAAGATGTAAGAAATCAGTTTTGATAGTTAATTTGAAGAAATTTCAGTTTTTGGACCAAAAATGTCAAAAACGGGATTTCCATGAATTTGAATTGAATCAGTGATTCCATAGTTTAAAAACATGTTAAAATGATGGGTTTTAGTCATGGAATGATTCTATAAGTATTAAGTTAAGTATTAAGCACTTAATAGATGAAAACAGTGAGCTGCAGCACAAAAATCGGGCAAAATCTCGCACCTGCAGGTCAAGCACGAGTCGTGCTCTTTTACCCTTGGGTTTGCACGAGTCGGGCCATCCTGTAGAAGTCAAAAATAGCATTCTACAAAGAGCACGAGTCGTGCTCTTTCATGCACAAAATGTGCACGAGTCGTGCTCCAAGTCAGGGGCAAAATGAAATTGCAATTTGATGCTAGGCCTATCCATTTGATGTCCAATTGATACCATAAGGTTAATATGATATAAAAACATGAAAATAATGTTAAGTTGAGTGTATGACTTTCCAAGGGTATAATGGGCAATAATATACCATGTAAACGATAAATAAAAATAGAAAAGAAGAGGATAAGTGAAATAATGAATGTCACAATCATATTGTGATATGTGTCTAGTAAGATCTGAAATTCAGTGGTCTATACATACTATTAAAGTATAACATGTTATTAATAAAATGTGAATAAACTCCTTAGGTACTTAAGGAGTAAAAGATCATGAATAGGAGGGGCAAGGAAAAAGGATGGTTCTAGTTAGACCTCTCTAACTAGTCAAGGTGAGTAGTATGTGGATTTTCGAGTACATAGCAAAATGGGTTTTATACAAAGAAATGAATTTTATATACAATGTTTTGGGAGTCAAAATGGTTTTATGGAAATTGAAATAATTTAATGAAAATGAAAATGGTTTTATGGAACTGGAAATGATTTTGTGAAACTGGAAATGATATTGTGAAACAGTAAGTATAATGTATACAAAAGATAAATGAGAAATACAGAGAATTAATAATGTGATTGAGCCCTATTGATGAGTTGAGAAGTATCCGGATAAAGACCACGGCCTGCTGCGGTAGGGGTGGCAAAAAGACACTACTGGGATGGTACCTCCCGTCGCGAAGTAGTTGTCTTACCTTGATAGATGAATCTGTTTCATGCTATTGAGGAAGAAGTTATACGGGTGCGTCTCGTATAAAACCTACGGGTGCGCTCGTAGGAATGTGCTCACTAAATAAAAGGAATACCTATGGGTGCGCTCATAGGAAATTAAATAATATGAAAATTTGGAATGTTTAAAATATGAGAAATTATTTTGGGTCTAAAACCCGTATTACTCACGAGACGTATGTCTTACGTATTATTTTTTTTTAAAATGCTATGTACTCAGGTAGCAATGGAAAGGGTAGATGATGCGTTAAAGGAACAGGAGTCCTAGATTGATCAGAGTATGTACCTACTTCCTTAAATTATGGTAATGTATTGAGCTTGTGACACCCCATATTGAAACTGTAAAAATTTTTTATGGGAAATTTAGCACGTAAATTGTTTTATTAAAATGTTGTATATGGGACGGGGTGTTACAGTTTGGATTCATGAATTGTGTTTTCTATGATTGTTAAAAGATATTTTTATAAAATCAATTCAATCAAAGGTCCAGTTGGACAGGACTTTGGAATCATTTGACTTAGAGTCACATGATGAATTGAGTTCTTAATAAAACCATGTGTGGCAAGAAATGAATCACCCAAAGATCCAGTTGGACAGGACTTTGGAATCATTTGACTTAGAGTCACGTGATGATTAAGTTCTTTATAAAGCACATGTGGCAAGAAATGAATCACCCAAAGATCCAGAGGATAGGATTTTTGGAATCAGTTGACTTAGAGTCAGGTGATGATTGCATATCTTGAACAAATTAACAAAGTCATAAATTTACATAGAGATGTAAAAGATACTAAGATTTTGAGCAACATACACATAAGTTTCTGTGTATTGCTCGAATCTTCGAACACAACACAATTAGTTATACTTCATGATATTTGCCAATTAGTATGACAAATATGGCTTCGCTTATCAGAATAAGCGATTGATTGAAACCTTGAAGTGTTCAAGGATTTCAAAGGAAGTATAAGATTAACAGAACCTGAGTGATAACATAGACTGAGAAAATGTTTTACAGTTTATCCTCTTCCAAGAACATTAATGGTTATTGACACGCCTAGGTCGTCGTGCGGTCAAAAATAAGAGAAAACCTAACACACACACTAGTATAGCGGTAGTCAGGGTCGATCCACAGGAGCTTCGTGGTTAGACTAGATGAGAGATTACCAACTAATAGTGTCACAGCTATAGTCGGAGGATCTGGTTTCTTATTTTCCTAATCACTAGCAATTGAAACAATAATCAAACACCAAAGCCAAGCTAAGCTATGTCCAAATGACCTAGTCACTTTCTGAAATCAGAAGTACATCTCTGACTCAGAAGCAATCAAAGGCATCCAAACTAGCCAAACCAAGCAAAGCATAAACTACCACTAGTTAAAGTCTTATGGAACAGTTACTAGCCAAGGTTTAATGCTTACCAAATAACCTAATTAGCTACTGATTTCAGCTAAGAAAAACAGTCCTAACAAGGTCCAAACAATATCCAAAAACACAATCAATCAAACAAACCAAACACAAACATCCAAAACACCGAAAAGCTAAGATTAAATGCAACCAAATGCTTTTCATTCACCAAACTAGATTCCAACCACAAAACAGTAACCAAAGTGTTTCTAAAACAGAAACCTAAGTGCTCAAAGTCAGTGGTTGTCACTCCCAAAGACTTTAGCTACAAAACTACTTACTATTAAAATGAAATTGAAGTCAAAAACATGAAATACCAATTATGAGCTTGCTGAAATGAAATCCTGGAGTCAAAGAGCTTCAAGGTCGATGCTTACACCCGGTCTTTGCTAGGGTTTTCGGCTGGAAATGCATCTATTTATACTTGCAAATTTTCCGCAACCACGCCGCGCAGAAATGAAATCCGCGGCACGCGTACTTATCTTTCCCCGTTTCTTCGGAATTTAAATGTGTTCCACCGCCTTAAGCCCGCGTCGCGCATAGTTTATTCCCGCGGCGCGCGTACAAGTTCTCTTGATTTTTCATTCTTTCCATACTTTTTCCTTTTGTACACTTTTAGTCCCTGTTTCTATCCTTTTTCTCCAAACAAGTCCTGGCACGAAAAGTGAGAATACCCAGACATATTTGATATAATTTAATCAAGAACAGGGCTCAACAACGCCTAAAATACTTGATATCACTAGGCGTTGTCAAACACCCCACACTTGTGCCTTGCTTGTCCCCAAGCAAGAGAGTTTTTAATAAATTATAATAGAGAATCAAACAATTTCTCACTGTGTTCAGTTTCAAAGTTTATTGCTCCTTGAGTTAGAATAGAATAGTTCGTGAAAACATAATTGAATTGTTCTTTGGAATTCATGGCTTTCTAGAGAACCCTTGATTACAAACTTTCTGTCCACAATAAAGTGTACTTACTCGTTCAGATTCTAAAGGCCATTAAGGAATTGTCCCTGACTTTCGATGTTGTCCGTGTAACGAGCTTTCAGAAATACCATCCCAGACCAGACGATCTTAGGTGGTAAGGTGCATAAGGCCCACCCATTTTAGACCTACCGGCTCGAACAACAAAGGCCACAGATTGACTTTTCCTTCCTAAATTCCAATCCTAAAACAGCTCAATCATCTAAACTCCTAAAACTCAACTTATTTGACTAACTAATAGCATGATCACAACTAAATAGTATTTCTTGAAAAATACTAATGCTATCACAATCACAAACCATTCATTTCAAAATTGCAATTTATTAAAAATTTTGAAAAAGTTTGCTAAAAATTTGAAAAATTGATCATTTCTGCAAAAATTTCAAAAATTCTCTTTCGACCATCCACACCCCACACTTAAAATCGTACAACGTCCCCGTTGTACAAAAATTATATCAAAACAAGGGAGAAAGAGTTACCCCTTTTTGGACGATAGACTGCTTGGTGCTCAATATCACAGGTATAATGCGTACAAATGGATCCTTGATTTCGTATTCTGGAGTTGTAGCGCTACAGTGAACACGCCGGTGGTCGAGACAAGTGGAGGGGGTACGGTGACCCCACACTTGTCTGAGACAACTCCTTCCCAAATTGGTATATCATGCATCACTCAACAAATAAATTAAAAATACATATGACAGAGATAAAACATGAACACAAAAATATACAGAAAGATGTGTCATAAGTTTGTACATATATCCCAAAAAGAATAAAAAGAAAGAAAGAAAAAAGGTACATCAATCACTGCCAGGCGGCCTGGAGGGTTCGGCCTCATGATCGTGGGCTCTGGCTGGGAATGGTCGGGGATGCTGGCCCTGCGCTGATGCGATCTGAATAAGTACCTCCCCGATCCACTCGAGCTGGTCCTCGATCCTGGCAACCCTGGCTGCCAGGTCCTCCTGGTGTGGCTCTGTCGGGGCTACGGGCTCTGGCACTGGCTCTGGCCTCCTGCGTCTCCTGCCAGGCTGGGCATACGCGGGCTGAGGTGCCTCAGGAGGCTCGATCGGGGCCCGGATGTACTGCCCCGGGCGCTGCAGCTCAATGAACCGCATCCTCTCCAACGTGCGTGCCGTAGTGCGTGATGGGGGCAGAGCAGTCAAAGAAGCTGCCACGGGGGCAGTAAGGATGCCATAGGAACGGGCCAGGCGGGTAATAAAATACCCCCTGGCTAATGGACTGCTGGTGGAGGCGCCGGTAGAGTGGGTGGAGAGAGCGGTCGCAAGGGCGAAAGGGAGGTGGAGGAATCGGGACGGGTCGAGGAGAACCCACAAAAATGTCACGTCGTCCCCCGACACCTTCTCGCCTCCCTCCCGCTGCATGATAGAGGTGGAGACGATCCGGTGCATGAGGCGGTGGAGTGGATCGCGTAGGTGGCTCTCTCTCTAGGCCCCCGCCTCGTACCTGACGTTGGACAGCGATGCCCAAACCTCCATGTTGGGAGCCCTGTCTGGCTCCCCCTGAATGCAAGACCCGAAGAACCGGGTGAAATATTGGTGCTGGAGGTCCGCGGCAGTGTAGATGCCTGTGCGCCTCCCAAACTCCCGGAGGTTGCACTCCCTGTGCTCACCTCCCAAGCGAAAACGTACGAGCCTGGAACGCGGGTCTCCCGCCCTAGGAGCGAAATGGACCGTAGACAGGAACTCCAGGAGAAGCTCCGTGTAGACCACATCCTCGTCAGTGGCCATGATCCGGTCCCAACCTCTGCACATGAATGACGCCTCCTCGTGGGTCCAGGTGCGATGTAAGAACGGCTCGATCGCACCCCAGAGCCCTGCGTCTCTAAGAATATCTCGATCAATGACCGTCGCCTCTAACACTCGGCGACTCCTCAAAGCATCCCTCCGCGAGGTATACTCAACAGAACTGGCCAGCTCCGCGGGGAACTGGAGGAAAGCGTGCTCCATTCTGAACATCATCTGCAAAAAGAAAATATATCCACAAAACAAAAATTTTTGCAAAATCAGTCCTTATCTTCCCAGCCGCACCGCGGCGCGGCCCAAGAGCAAGGGCGCGGCGCGGCGTGCGGCTGTTTCAAAACCCCGAATGAAATCCTCATTTTAACCTGCTAAATCTCAATTTAATCATACCACAAGGTAGCCTAGGTACCGACTAGCTCATCTAGGGTCTTCATTCGGCAAAACAAACACCCTATAAGCTAGCATTAGTGATTCTAAGTTTTGAACTATTTTGGGGCAAATCACTAAAATTAACTACCTAATCACTAGTTTTAGCGAGCAATAGTTAGTTAGAATGGCATACCTTGGTAGTAGAAACACAATAAGCAAGAAAAATCGCAAGAAAATTTCAATCACCAGAGCTCCGAGTCGCGTATGGGTTATGCGAGCCGCGGTTCACCTTATAAAGGGGAAACCGACTGATCGTTTACCGCGTCGCGGGTTTGCACTGTGCGCGGCGCGCGTGTCACCAAATCAACCCCTGCGCATCGGGTTGGTTTACGATCCCGCGGCGCGTAATTTAAATACCCGCGGCGCGGACTTCAGAAATTTCAAAACTTCTCGAATGACCCCACACTTATTTCAAACCAGTAATATCTGCAAAGAGATTGATGTATTTTTGTATTTTATTTTAAGAAATATATCCTAACTTATGACACGATAGGTTGCCTCCCAACAAGCGCTAAGTTTAACGTCTTCAGCCAGACGTGCACTTACCTGCTTACGTAGCATACGTTGGAATTTCTACTATGAACTCGACTGTCTCTACCTCTAATTTCTGGAATGTGCCTGTAGTAATGTATGGTTTGAGTCTATGGCCATTGACTTTAAATGGTTGCCCACCTTTTAAGTCCTGGATTTCGACTGAACCATAATCTGTAGTGCCGATCACTTCGTAAGGACCATTCCACTTGCTTCTCAGTTTCCCGGGGAACATCTTCAGTCTTGAGTTATACAGCCAAACTTTTTGCCCGACTTCAAAGACTTTTAGTCACAGCTTTGCGTCGTGATATCGCTTCATCTTTGATTTATAGGTGGCTGCGTTCTCATAAGCTTCATCTCGTAATTCTTCTAACTCAGACAACTGAAGTTTCCTTTCTTTCCCAGCATCAGTGTAGTCCATGTTGACTTTCTTGATGGCCCATAAGGCACGATTGGCGATTTCCACTGGTAGATGACATCCTTTTCCATAAACCAACCGATATGGAGTAGTCCCGATCGGTGTTTTGTACGCAGTTCGATACGCCCACAATGCGTCATCTAGCCTTAGCGACCAATCCTTTCTATCTGTCTTGACAGTCTTCTGAAGGATCTCTTTGATTTGCCTATTGGATACTTCTACTTGGCCACTGGTCTGTGGGTGATAAGGCGTTGCAATGCGATGATTCACCCCATAATGTTTCAGTAGCTTTCCGAATTTAAAGTTCTTGAAATGCGATCCTCCGTCACTAATGATTACCCTGGGGACTCCATGCCTGGTGAAGATATTTTTCTTCACAAATTTGCAAACCACGTGATGATCATTTGTGCGAGTTGCTTCGGCCTCAATCCATTTTGAGACATAATCTACTGCCACCAAAATGTAGACATATCCATGTGATGTGGGGAATGGACCCATAAAATCGATTCCCCAGACATCAAAAATGTCTACTACCAGGATCGGATTCAAGGGCATTTGATCCCTTTTCGATATGTTCCCTAGTTGCTGGCAATTAATGCACTCCTTGGCAGTCCTATGCGAATCCCGAAAGATAGTCGGCCAGTATAGTCCAGATTCAAGAACTTTGTACCCGGTTTTTCTTCCACTGAAATGTCCTCCACATGCTGATGCATGACAGAGATCCAGCACTTCACCAATTTCATTGTCTGGCACACATCGACGAATTATCTGGTCCTCTCCTACCTTAAAAAGGTCTGGATCATCCCAAATGAATCTCTTTGCGTATGTGCGAAATTGCTTCTGCCTTTGTTTCGTCCAATGTTTTGGTATTGCTCCTGTGGCTAGAAAATTTACATAGTTTGCATACCATGGAGCTCCGTTAACCTCTAACAACTGCTCGTCAAGAAATGGGTCTTGAATTCCTGCTTCCAATCCTTCAGATGGTAATCTAGAAAGGTGATCTGCCACTACATTCTCAGCTCCCTTCTTGTCTTTGATGGCCACGTCAAATTCTTGCAACAGGAGTATCCACCTAATTAAGCGAGGCTTAGACTCCTTCTTTGTGATCAGATGTCGAACAGCACTGTGGTCAGTGTAGACCACTACCTTAGATCCCCAGATATAAGATCGAAATTTATCTAGAGCAAATACTACATCAAGCAATTCTTTTTCAGTAGTCGTGTAATTTAATTGCGCTTCAGAAAAAGTTTTACTAGCATAACAGATAACAACAGGCTTCCTGTCGACTTTTTGCCCTAGTACTGTACCAGCAGCATAATCGCTAGCATCACACATTATCTCAAAAGGTTGTGTCCAGTCGGGCGGCTTCAGAATGGGAGCCTCAACCAGTTTATTTTTGAGAATGTTGAATGCTTTTACACATTCTTCGTCAAAAATAAATGGTGCGTCCTTCAAAAGAAGACCACAGAGGGGCTTAGAGATAGCACTAAAATCTTTAATGAATCTACGATAAAACCCTGCATGCCCCAAGAATGATCTAACCCCTTTTACTGATGTTGGAGGCGGCAATGTGGATATGACTTTAACTTTCGCGCGATCGACTTCAAATCCTCTTTCAGATACCACATGTCCTAAGACTATTCCTTCTCGTACCATAAAATGGCTTTTCTCCCAGGAAAGAACCAGGTTTGTTTCCACACATCTTTTCAGCACCTTTTCCAATTGATCTAAGCAAGTTTCAAATGTAGGTCCAAAAATTGAGAAATCATCCATGAAGATTTCTAGAGCTTCACCAATCATGTCAGAAAAGATTGCCATCATACATCGTTGAAATGTTGCAGGCGCATTACACAATCCAAATGGCATTCTGCGAAAGGCGAAAGTACCATAAGGACAAGTGAATGTTGTCTTTGCCTGATCTTCTGGATTAATGGCGATTTGATTATACCCAGAATATCCATCCAAAAAACAGTAGTACTTTTGTCCTACTAACTTCTCCATGATTTGATCGATAAAAGGTAATGGGAAATGATCCTTGGATGTGGCGGCATTAAGCTTTCGATAATCAATACATACTCGCCATCCGGTTACAGGTCTTGTGGATATCTTGTCACCATCCTTTGTGTCTACTACAGTGATCCCTGACTTTTTTGGCACAGTTTGTGTTGGGCTAACCCATTCACTGTCAGAAATAGGGTAAATGATTCCTGCGTCCAACCATTTAAGAACCTCCTTTTTGACAACTTCCTTTAAATTGGGATTCAACCTTCTTTGCGTATCCTGGGCAGGTTTAGCTCCTTCTTCTGTGATAATGCGATGCATGCACGTAGTTGGACTAATTCCTTTTAGGTCCGCGATTGTCCAGCCGATAGCCTCCTTATGTTTGGACAATACTCTGAGCAATCCTATCTCTTGTTCCTCTGTCAGGTTGGCTGCCACGATTACCGGTAAAGTATCTTTCTCTCCTAGAAAGGCATACTTTAAATGTTCTGGTAGAGGTTTTAGATCCAACTTTGGCAGTTCTTGTAAAGAGGGCTTTAATGTCTTTGGAATCTCTGCTGGTAACTTCTCTATATGTGCACATTCTTCAGACATGAATCCTTTTTCTTCTTCTCCTTTTTGTATCTCTTTTCCTCCAACAATTGCTTCTTCCTGAGTTTCTATTTCTTCTTCTTTAAGTACCTCTGGAGTGTAATGCTGCACAAGCTCGTCTATAATGTCTACTTGATAGCATTCCTCTTCTTCCATGTTACTTCCTTTGGGATCAGCATTGAAAATGTTGATCTTGGCCTGTCGGTGTCCAAAAGATATTCCTATTTCTCCAGTACGACAAGCAATATTTGCGTTAGCCGTGGCTAAAAACGGCCGCCCTAGAATAATTGTAGGCTGCTCTCCATTCATCGCTTGACGGGTATCCAAAACAAGAAAATCTGCTGGGTAGTAAAATTCTCCTACCCTGATGATAACATCGACTAACATGCCTCAGGGAACCTTGGTGGACTTGTCAGCCAACTGCAGAATCACGTCAGTAGATTTCATGGTGCCAAACTCATGCTTGTCAAATAACTGCCCAGGCAATATATTCACACTTGCACCTAAATCTAAAAGAGCCCTTTTGATGTGCACATTGCCTAAATCTACTGAAATAAGAGGAACTCCTGGATCTTTCAGCTTTGGAGGAAGCGCGTCCATGAGGATAGAGCTTACATTCTCAGGTAGGCTAATCATCTTAGGCAAGTGAGACAGAATATGTTTCTTGTGTATACACAAGTCTTTGAGAAATTTAGCATATGCGGGAACTTCCTTTATAAGTTTGACTAAAGGAATGTTAACTTTGATTTGGCTAAACAATTCCCACATGTCTTCAGCTTGTGGTCCCTTCTTTCCATATGGTCCTTTCTCCGGCTTTTCCAAGGCTGTCGGAAAAGGAACTGTTCCACTTGACTCTCCTTTTTCCCATGTACTCGTCTGCTTCGTCTTCTGTACTTGTTCCTCTTTATCCTTTCTCTTCTTTCTTTCTAATTCTTCTTTTTCATCAAAAACTATTTCTACATCACTCTCATCATCATCTGCAACCGGAGCTGCAACCTTGTTGTCTACTTTCTTCCCATTCCTAAGTGTGATGACTTCATTAACTTGCATTTTTGGTGACTGCTCTTGCTCCCTCACTTGTGTTTCTTTCATTTTAACAAGTGATTCTCCTAATTTAGAAATTGCTTCCGAATTAGACTTCTCTACTTCTTGGAGTTGTACTAACAATCCAAAAATTTCTTGCAAACCAATGTTCGTACTTCCTGATGAAGATGGAGATTGCACCTGTTGCTGCCTTATAGGTGGTTGTCTCGATTCTCATTACTGATTACTTCGAAAAGGCCTTGGTGCGTTGTGAAATCGACCATATCCATGCACTTGACTTATTTCCTCATGAGTCATTGAGCACTCATTATGATTGTGTCCTATTTTTCCACATGTATTGCAGATACTCTGCCCATGCAACACGTATGCTCCTTTTTCCTGTTGAAACCTCTCGAGCATCTGATTGAACCTTTTTGTAACAGCAGTGAGCTCCTTCTGAATTTCAGCTTTCCATTTGTTCTCTGCTTCGACATTTGCTACATATACAGTCTTATCCTTCATTGACCCACTGACTTTTGATCCTAAACTCAGCTGCTCCAAAAATCTCCAGGCATCATCTGGCTCTTGCCACATAAATGTCCCACTTGATGAGGCATTTATCATGACCTGATGTGTCTCATTAACTCCTTCGAAAAATAATTTGACTAGCTGCCACTTAGGAACTTCATGATGTGGACAGGATCGCAACAGCTCTTTTAATCTGTCAAACGCTTCATGAAAAGCCTCTCCAGGCTTTTGCTGAAAATCTTGTATCGCTCGTCTAATCTCCGTGGTTTTAGTGACTGGATAGAATTCTTGCAGAAACTTCGCCTTGAGTTGTTCCCAACTAGAAATACTATTTGATGATAAGGATGTAAACCAATACTTGGCTTTATCCTTAAGGGTGAACGGAAACAATCTAAGCCTAAAAATATCTCTATCAGTATTCCTAGGAGTGTTGGCATTGGCAATTGCTAAGAATTCATATAAATGATTATAAGGGTCGTCAGTCTTGTATCCCCTAAACTGAGTCAATATTCCTAATAACTGGGGTTTTATCTCTACTTGCGAATCTATGTTATCAGGAATATAGATCGGCAATGAGTCATCATATTCCCTCGGTTGGAAATGTGATGCAACCGATTGTCGTCTCGGTTGTGCAAAATGTAAAGGTTGAGCGGGGTTACCGTAAAGATGATCATTGTACTCCCGCTGACCTGGTGGTGGATATTGTGGTGTTCTTCTCAGAGGTCCCCGACCTCGGTTCCATTGTGGTTCTGGTGCCGGTGGCACCCATCCTTCATCTTCCTCGTCATACACTTCCTCCGTCTCTGGGTGATGGTATCACGGCTGAGGCGGTGGTTGAAAGTGTATAGGTTGTGTTGTTTGGTATGTGGGTTGAGGTTTAAAGAGGGCTGGTTGTGGTTGAGAAGCGGGTGTAAATGGTGGGATAGATGGTGGAGTGCATGATGGTATGGGTGCAGGGGCTGAAACTGCACCACCAGAAGCACTCGTACTCCCAAATTGAAACTCTGATAATGGGGGAATAGAGAACATCCCCGTTGCCTCTCCTGACGGATCCTGGGCAACACTAACCGGACTACTGCTAACTTGACTATAATTCATGATGCTTAAACGCCTACGGGCACGGAGTTTGCGCGCAGTACGCTCAATTTCAGAATCAAACTGCAATGGGGATAATTGCTTTCCCCTGCGGGTACGCATGCACTAGTGCAACACGCCCACAAAAATCAAAAACCAAAAACCAAAATGAAGTTTCAAAAAGCAAGAAACAGTTCCTACTACTCACCTAACCTAAGCTCACAGCTCCCCGGCAACGGCGCCAAAATTTGACACGCCTTGGTCGTCGTGCGGTCAAAAATAAGAGAAAACCTAACACACACACTAGTATAGCGGTAGTCAGGGTCGATCCACAGGAGCTTCGTGGTTAGACTAGATGAGAGATTACCAACTAATAGTGTCACAGCTATAGTCGGAGGATCTGGTTTCTTATTTTCCTAATCACTAGCAATTGAAACAATAATCAAACACCAAAGCCAAGCTAAGCTATGTCCAAATGACCTAGTCACTTTCTGAAATCAGAAGTACATCTCTGACTCAGAAGCAATCAAAGGCATCCAAACTAGCCAAACCAAGCAAAGCATAAACTACCACTAGTTAAAGTCCTATGGAACAGTTACTAGCCAAGGTTTAATGCTTACCAAATAACCTAATTAGCTACTGATTTCAGCTAAGAAAAACAGTCCTAACAAGGTCCAAACAATATCCAAAAACACAATCAATCAAACAAACCAAACACAAACATCCAAAACACCGAAAAGCTAAGATTAAATGCAACCAAATGCTTTTCATTCACCAAACTAGATTCCAACCACAAAACAGTAACCAAAGTGTTTCTAAAACAGAAACCTAAGTGCTCAAAGTCAGTGGTTGTCACTCCCAAAGACTTTAGCTACAAAACTACTTACTATTAAAATGAAATTGAAGTCAAAAACATGAAATACCAATTATGAGCTTGCTGAAATGAAATCCTGGAGTCAAAGAGCTTCAAGGTCGATGCTTACAAATGGTCTTTGCTAGGGTTTTCGGCTGGAAATGCATCTATTCATACTTGCAAATTTCCCACAACCGCGCCGCGCAGAAATGAAATCCGCGGCGCGCGTACTTATCTTTCCCCGTTTCTTCGGAATTTAAATGTGTTCCACCGCCTTAAGCCCGCGTCGCGCATAGTTTATTCCCGCGGCACGCGTACGAGTTCTCTTGATTTTTCATTCTTTCCATACTTTTTCCTTTTGTACACTTTTAGTCCCTGTTTCTATCCTTTTTCTCCAAACAAGTCCTGGCACGAAAAGTGAGAATACCCAGACATATTTGATATAATTTAATCAAGAACAGGGCTCAACAACGCCTAAAATACTTGATATCACTAGGCGTTGTCAGTTATAATGTATCTTAGGGAAGATGATGGAGCATTGGTCGAAATAGTTCAATCCTCGATGTATAAGATACATTTCCAATTAGTTTTTCGATGAATTGAATATTCAACCAGTCAGACCATAGAAACCATATTCCAACCACATCTTAGACTAAGTAGGTTATGCAGACACTGTCTAAAATGTAAAGCTAGGATCGTCCCACTTGTACATAGAAAGTCCAGGGTCGTGTAGCGTTCGTCCGAACCTCATGACTAGCCTGTGAAGGGTTTTATGCAAATCTATGAACTAAAACCCTAAGTTCACATGCAACCTATGAGGATCTATGTTTTCTACTATTAAACATATACGTATTTCCTAAAAGGCCACAAGAAAAATTACTAAAGACTAAAATCAGAAAACTAACCTTTTAGTTGTTTCTTGCAAGCTAAGTAACGCAAGTGCCTTGCCTCAAATGAAGTCACACCCAAAACTAGGGTTTTCGAAAGTTCCAGAGAGAGGGAAGAGAGGAAAAAGTCGTGGCTTTTATGGTGCCTAGGGGTCTCTATTTATAGTTTCCAAGTGGCCACCAGATAAGCCTTTAGAGATAAACCTTTTTGAATTCAAATAAGATAAACCTTAATCAATCAATTCAAATCTATTTATCCTAACATATAATAATCAAAATTATGCATAATCCCTCCATAATTTCGTTGCCCACTTAAACTACCATAATTGTCACTTACTCAACTATTGAATAATTATAATTCAGCCCCTGCACCTTTAATTAATCAAATTAATCACCAAATTAATTCCAATTAATTCTAGATTAATTTCTAATTAATTAATATAGTTTCTAATTAATATATTATCACCATAATATATTAATAAACAATTTATTTTATTTCTATTGATTTATTAATTATATAATAAATCAATCTTTCTCTCTCCTGGATTTTCTGCTAAACCTCTAGCCATGAGGGCAACCCAAATGGACTTTGCTACTATCAATTAGGTAAATACAAATTATTAGTCATGGCTTAGACACCTAATCCAACAGTCTCCCACTTGGATAAGTCTATGACTATAATTACTAATTTAACCTCTAATTAATCAGCAAACTGTAGCTTCCTAGAAATTGCAGACGAACTCTGACCTAGTCAGTTCTGTCCATAGATAAGTGATCATATGATCCTTCGTTCAACAAGATATTTCCGGACATGAGACATGGATTGGAAAACAAAGTATTCACCTCTGTTTATCCAATACTCAAATCTCTATTTCTAAGTACTCATGAATGTTGTAGCAATCTGTTGTAATCGAGTTACAAGTTTGGATGATTGAAAAACAAAGTATTCACCTCTACTTGGTGTGTATGTTAATATGTAGGTGCAGGAAAACCTTAAAGGATTGTTGTAGCTTTGGTGGCGTTAACTAGGACTGTAAAGAACTTCAATACCAGGTGAGTAATCCGTACTGTGTCTAAGATGATATGTACTGGTTGAACTCTTTTATATTTGAAGTAGCTTTAGCATTTGAAATGGTAACCTAGAAGTTAGCTAAGTTACCCAATTGATATGTTAACGGCCTCTATGGCTAGGAGATTGGATTTCGTATCTAAATGTTAACGGCCTTCGTGGCTAGGAGATTGGATTCTGTATCCAAAGTAAACGGCCTATATGGCTAGGAGATTGGATGTGATATCCAAATAATAATGGCCCTTGTGGCTAGGAGATTGGATTGATATCCAAATGTTGATTCAAACAATGATGTACATTGTATTGAGTTTTAACAACTTAATTATATATTTACATGTTGAACTGTTTATATGATTACTCATTGAGCTTTATGGCTCATAGTACATGTTTGAAATGTCCCTGGTGAACGTGACCCTGCTAAGGGTAAAGATATAGCTCATGGATAGACTTGATGTTGTAGCAGCCCGGCTTTGAAGGAGTTTATTTTGATATGTACTCCTTTATACACTTGTACCCTTTTGTATAAACTTATACACCTAATCATATGTTTTGTATGTGTAAAAGTATGTTTAAAAAGGTGAATTTTTTTTGGGTGTATTTGGTTTTAAAAAGTCAGGTGTTACAAGTTGGTATCAGAGCCGTGGTTTAAGTGAACTAGGTGTCTGTAGAATAGTTTCCTGGACTTAAACCTTGAAAAATAGTAGACATGTTGTGCAGTTGGTTGTATATAAGTTTGTTATTATATATAACCTAACAATTTGTTGAATTTTGAAGTATGAGAGGTACTAAAAGCAATCCTACACGAGGGAATTCGGGGCGTGGAGCCTCGAGAGGTGTTCGGGCCCGTTCTCAAGGCTCGGTTGGAAGAGGGGCGGGTGGACCAGCAGATGAAAATCCACCAGATTTATGCACCATAGTGGCTAATGTGGTACGTGAACTATTACCTACTTTGATGAATGTACGTGATGAAAGTGCTGCAAAACAAGTTCATGCTAGGCAGCCTAAAGAGTTCGTATAGAGAAAGAAGTTCAAGGAGAAGGAAGTTCCGGGAAAAAGATTGAATGCACTTATAAAACCTTCCTTGGTTGTAAACCTAAAGAGTTCTCAGGAACAGATAATCCAGTCCAAGCTATGGAATGGTCGATGCATACAGAGAAGGTGTTTCGAATCATTAAGTGTGCAGAAGGGGATAAAGTGGAGTTCGCCACGAATCAATTAACCGGTAATGCGTTACATTGGTGGCAAGTGTTCAGTAAGGCGTTGGGTCCCGACTTGACCCAGTCTTTACTATGGGAACAGTTCAAAACAAAGTTTAATGAAGAATATTGCTCCGAGGTGGCTGTGAAAAGGCTAGAAGAGGAGTTTCTGCATTTGGAACAAGGATCTCACACGGTGCAAGAGTACACAATGAGTTTCCTTGAAAAAGCTAGATTTACAGAGCACCAAATAAACACTGAGAAGAGAAAGATTGATAAATACGTGTGGGGATTGCAAACCCGAATTCGAGAAATTATACAACCGCTTCAGTTGTCTTCCTTCCGACAGGTGGTGGATAGAGCCACAGAAAGACAGACGGAACTTCAAAGACAAGAGGAAGAAAATAAAGTAAGTGAAACGAAAAGAAAGGCGGAGGAACAACCGTGGACGCCTCAGAAAAAGTCGCAACAAACGGGGTCCCATTTTAAAGGCAAAAATCCAAGAGAGGAAGTGAAGTGGTGTGAGAAGTGCAGGAAAAGCACTTTGGGAGTTGTCGAACCGGCGTGTTATCGTCGAGATGTCGAAATTGTCGGAAGCAAGGGCATATCGCTCGAGGCTGTCGAGCTGATCGGAGGTGTTTCTAATGTGGGGCTATAGATCATATTCGCCCAAACTGTCCCCAGATAAAAGCTGGAGCACCTAGTGATAAACTCAGAGAGGAGCGGGGAGGAAAGAAATAGGAGACAAAGGGTCAGGGAGGACCAGTGGCATCGCGAGCATTCCAGATGACTATGGAAGAGGCTCGTGAAAAGACTGATGTAGTTTCAGGTATAGTCACTCTAAATTCAATTCCAGTATACGTAATATTTGATCCTGGAGCTACGTATTTTTTTGTGTCAACGTCTATGATGTCTCATTTAAATATTCCCCTAACTCCTATGGATGAAAGCTTGGAAGTAGCAGTGGCAGATGGTAGGTATGTTTGGGTGTCAAAACATATTGAAGGTTGTCAGCTTAAGATCTACGGGACCATTTTCCCTATAGCTCTGATGCCGATGACTACCAAGGAGTTTGGAGTAATTGTGGGTATGGATTGGTTAGCAACAAATTATGCTAACATGGATTTTAGAAACAAGAATATTACAGTTTTAACACTAGAAGGGGCATGGATTAAAATCCAGGGCGAACTACCACATTTGAGAATGACGGTTATTTCCTTTGCTCAAGCCCGGAGTAGTGTCAGTAAAGGAGGGGTATCTTATTTAGCATATGTGTCTTTTACTAAATCGGATCAGGTGGGAAAAGAAAGTGTAAAAATTGTAAATGAATTTCCAGACGTTTTTCCTGAAGAACTTCCCGGATTACCACCAGATCGACAAATTGCATTCGCAATTGAATTAGTTCCAGGAGCCGCTCCTGTTGCTCGGGCTCCTTATCGACTAGCACCTTCAGAAATGGAAGAGTTGAGAAAGCAATTGGAGGAAATTCTGGATCGGGCTTTCATTAAACCCAGTTCGTCACCATGGGGAGCGCCTATTTTGTTTGTAAAGAAGAAAGACGGGTCTATGCGTATGTGTATCGACTACCGGGAACTGAATAAAATCACGGTGAAAAATAAATACCCGTTACCAAGAATCGACGACTTGTTCGATCAACTTTAGGGGGCGTCGTATTTTTCAAAAATTGATTTGAGGTCGGGGTATCATCAGCTGAAGATTCGAGAATCAGATATTCCGAAAACCGCATTCCGTACTCGTTATGGTCACTATGAGTTTTTGGTTATGCCTTTTGGGTTAACCAATGCTCCGGCAGCATTTATGGATCTCATGAATAGAGTATGTCGTCCGTTCCTTTATACTTTTGTAATTGTATTCATAGACGATATTTTGGTGTATTCTCGAAGCCAGGTTGAGCAAGGTGTTCATTTGCGCCAAATTTTGGAATTACTTCGTCGAGAAAAGTTTGAATGGACGGAAAGACAACAAGCAGCCTTTCAGAAATTAAAGCAAGCCTTGTGTGAAGCCCCGGTGTTAGCTTTACCGCAAGACGGAGAAGACTATGTGGTTTATAGTGATGCTTCATGGGTTGGCATTATGTGTGTGTTGATGCAGAAGGGTCGAGTAATCGCTTACGCATCCTGTCAACTAAAAGAGGCTGAGAAGAAGTACCCGGTGCTTGATCTCGAATTGGTTGCAATGATTTTGGCTTTGAAGCTTTGGAGACACTATTTGTATGGCGTAAAGTTTGTTGTCTATACGGATCATAAAAGATTGAAGTATCTATTTGATCAGAAAGAATTAAACATGAGGCAGTAAAGGTGGATGGATTTACTCAAAGACTTTGACTGTGAAATATTATACCATCCCGGCAAGGCTAATGTAGTTGCAGATGCTCTGAGTCGAAAAGGATATCCTTTGAAGATTACATCCACGTGTATGGGTGTGGTGAGCCGACTACCCGAGTTGATTCGTGTAGAGCAAGAAGAGGCGTGTAAGCCCGAGAATATGAAAAGCGAAAGAATGGTTGAGTATATACAACATCTAGTTGAAAACTCTCAACGATTGAAAACTTTTAGAAACCGAGTTTGGGTACCCAAGCAAGGTGAGGCGCGAAGTTTACTCTTAGAAGATGCACATTGTAGTAGATATGCAATACACCCGGGTAGTACCAAGATGTATCGAACGCTGAAACCTTTGTATTGGTGGCCTGGAATGAAAAGAGACATTGGAAGATACGTAGAAAAGTGTTTGACTTGTTTACAAGTGAAGTCAAACCATCAGAAACCGTATGGCGAAATCCAACCGTTGCCAATTCCTGAGAAGAAATGGGACAATATTACAATGGATTTTGTGACGAAACTTCCTCAATCACCGCGTGGGCATGATACTGTTTGGGTGGTGGTTGATCGGTTAACGAAATCAGCACAATTCATTCCAATTAGTGAAAACTTCAAGATTGAAAAGTTGGCGAAAATATATATTGACGAGGTAATTCGTCGACATGGGTTACCGTCGTCAATTGTATCGGACCGAGACAGCAGATTCACTTCTTGATTTTGGCAGAGCCTTCAAGAGCAATTGGGTTCGAAGGTATTGATGAGTACCGCGTATCATCCGCAAACTGACGGGCAAAGCGAAAGAACCATACAGACTTTAGAAGACATGCTTCGGACGTGTGTGATAGACTTTGGCGGGAGTTGGGAAGATCATCTACCTTTGGTAGAATTTGCTTACAACAACAGTTTTCATTCCAGCATTCAGATGGCCCCGTATGAAGTGTTGTATGGAGCACCGTGTCATACTCCGACTTGCTGGACTGAAGTGGGAGAAAAACCGTTGGCTGGACCAGAAATTGTAGCCCAAACTGAAGAAAAGATTAAACAAATCCGAGAACATTTGAAAGTTGCCCAAAACCAACAAAAACATATGCTGATAAGCGGGTAAAGCCATTAGAATTCCAAGTGGGAGAAATGGTGATGCTCAAAGTATCCCCTTGGAATGGTTTGATTCGCTTTGGGAAGAAAGAAAGTTGAGTCCTCGTTTCATTCGACCGTTCCGGATATCTCAAAAGGTAGGAGCCGTGGCGTATCGATTAGAGTTACCAGAAGAACTTCAAGGTATTCATAATGTGTTCCATGTATCACACTTGCGGAAAACATTATTCGATGAATCCCAACGAATACCTTTAGCTGAAATAGAAGTTGATGAAAATTTAAGATACCCGGAACAACCCGAAAAAGTGTTAGACCGAAAAGTGAGACAATTGCGGAACAAGAAGATCAAAATGGTTAAAGTACTTTGGCGACACCATAGAGGTTCCGATATGACGTGAGAAACTGAAGATGAAATGAGGGAGAAATACCCTCAACTCTTTACTTGATTCCGAGGACGGAAACTTTTAAAGGGGGGAAGAATTTGTAACACCATGTTACTTTCGGTAAGTATTTATATCTTAATCTTATTGTAATTAAGATTTGTTAGATTATTGCATGAGTTTGGGTAGTTAGAATTTCATTTGGAAGGAATTTGAAGTTGAAAAATGCTAGAAGCAGGTTACACGGGTCGTGTGGGAGATCTTTTTGGACTTGTTCGGCATACCGTGTGTTACACGGGTCGTGTAATATTGACACGAGTCGTGTAATGGATTGATGAAGTTTTACTGAAACTTACACGGGTCGTGTAAGTGGAGCACGGGTCGTGTAAGTAGTTGACCAAATCCTACACGGGTCGTGTAAACGGAGCACGGGTCGTGTAGAAGGTTTGGGAAAGACGTACCGAAAGTTACACGGGCCGTGTAACTTGGACACGGGCCGTGCTGCGCGCAGGCCCCACCCTTTTTAATCGCGATTTTCAGTCATTTTGAGGATTTCCCTCGAACCAAAAACCCTCCATAACCCTAGAAAATATATTCCTCAATCATTTTTAAACCAAATCGGAAGGCTAAAACTCAAAGGATTGAAGTAATTTTTGATATATCGCTTCCTGAAGGTAAGGTTTACTGTTTAGCCATTTTGAATGGGTTGATTTGGTTGTTTTGGGTTGATTTCGAGTTGTGGTGAAGAATCACCTGTGATTAGTTAAGAATTGAGTATAAAACTCTTGTTTTGATGTGTTGAGACACTTGTAATCACGAGTTTCATCTGTTGTAATCGAGTTACAAGTTTGGATGATTTAAATACAAAGTATTCACCTCTACTTGGTGTGTATGTGAATATGTAGGTGCAGGAAAACCTTAAAGGATTGTTGTAGCTTTGGTGGCGTTAACTACGACTGTAAAGAACTTCAATACCAGGTGAGTAATCTGTACTATGTCTAAGATGATATGTACTGGTTGAACTCTTTTATATTTGAAGTAGCTTTAGCATTTGAAATGGTAACCTAGAAGTTAGCTAAGTTACCCAATTGATATGTTAACGACCTTTGTGGCTAGGAGATTGGATTTCGTATCCAAATGTTAACGACCTTCGTGGCTAGGAGATTGGATTCCATATCCAAAGTAAACGGCCTATATGTCTAGGAGATTGGATGTGATATCCAAATAATAACGGCCCTTGTGGCTAGGAGATTGGATTGATATCCAAATGTTGATTCAAACAAGGATGTACATTGTATTGAGTTTTAACAACTTAATTATATATTTACATGTTGAACTGTTTATATGATTACTCATTGAGAATTATGGCTCATAGTACATGTTTGAAATGTCCCTGCAGGTGAACGTGACCCTGCTAAGGGTAAAGATATAGCTCATGGATAGACTTGATGTTGTAGCGGCCCGGCTTTGAAGGAGTTTATTTTGATATGTACTCCTTGATACACTTGTACCCTTTTGTATAAACTTATACACCTAATCATATGTTTTGTATGTGTAAAAGTATGTTTAAAAAAGTGAAATTTTTTTTGGGTGTATTTGGTTTTAAAAAGTCGGGTGTTACATAGATGATGGTGCAGGATCAGGAGACGAAAAGTAGATGTGCTGTGCCTCTGAAAGAGCAGTAAACACTGGTGGCTGTTCTTGTGGTTCAGGTTCAGGGGATGCAAATCGAATATTCCCAGTGCCTCAAACTGGGGAGGGAATCATACGAACAGATCAAACATACTGAGGACCATAGACGACATCCTCAGATACAACCATAGTAGTTTCCTCAGCACCTGATGAGTCAGAGGAAGACTTAGACGATACATCAGTGGAGGACTTTGAAGGAGTGTCCTTTGCATCTGGTGAACTTTCTATTTGAGGGGAGGGAATGAGCGTGGTGCTAGAAATGCGTACAGTTGACCTGCGAGATGATTCTATGGATGTAAAGATCGGAGGGGACCTTTGAGAAGCAGGTGGCTGAGACCCAGAGGCAGTGGAGTCTTCAGGATTTGCAAGAACCACTATTGGAAGGACAGGATGAGTGGTCCTGAGAAGACATTCACCCTGATACGGTGAACTGATCTACCTAGTCATGCAAGCCGGCATGGATGCGTCAGCGGCGATGGAGCAGTGGGACCAAAAATCTTGGAAGACAGCATTGGAAAAGTGCAAGCAACATCAGCAGCTGAATGATATTCTAGAGATTCAAAACTCAGAGCCAGAGCTAAAAATCTTGCAAAAGCAACGTAGTTTGGGCGAGTCTTGCAGGAGACAAGATTAACCAGCTGATCAAAAATGACTTGGGCAAAATCGAAATTCTTGTTGAGGGCCATGCCATAGAGAAGACGAAGCTCATAAGTGTTCAGTTGATCCAGGCTGCTCTGTTTGTAGCCTAGACATCGCCCAATGACCCAGCCAAGAACTTCCACCCAACAAGGAAGCATTGACGGAGGATAGTCTTTTCAGCATCTCGCTTTCCAACAAGATTAAGATCATACCCCAGAAGTTGCACAACCGTTTTGGTATCTTCTTCAGATGGTAGTTCAGAGAATGGTGCAGAGTAGGGAAGACGAATGCAATGTATGAAAGTGTCGACAGAGAGGGTAACTTGTGCTTGACCATTGCTAAACGTACCAACAATGGAGTCATGATCAGAGAGATAATCGCATGTGTACTAGAATTCATCAATCATGGATGGTTTAAAAACTTCTGGCATTCCAGATATTGCGAAATTGAGTGGATGCCCTTTCAAGAAGTCGATGAAAGGTTCAAAACCCTGATTCTTGAGCCTGGATGGAATCGAGAATACGGTGGCAACGTTAATGGAAAGCACGAGAACATTTGCAGCAGGAGAAGCTTCAGCTTTGTGGAGAGCAGTAGGAGGAACAAACTCGAATACACGAGACATTGTAAGTTCAGAGAGGCGGTTTAGGGTTTAACAAGGTAGGGACAATGATGAAGGTTGTTTACGTGGGAAGAGGGTTTTAGGTTTTGTTTTGAAAATATATATGAGAAGGGATATTTTGAGAGAGTGGACGAGAGGGAAGGCGAAAAGATCGGGAAGAGATCTTGTGATGATTTGGTGTCGAAATGTCAGGGACAGATGGCAATCATCAACGGTCATAATATGTGGTTGAGATACGAGAGATAAAGGCGGAAGCGTAAACAGTTTAATCTCAGGAACAGAAGACCAAGCGATCCCTTGGCATAAAATGGACCAGCCAGTGCTTCATGTACTGAAGACTGGGCTTCAGCATATGGAGGGATCAATTGCCTTGCAGGGCGTGCATGCATCAGCAGCTTCTAGGGACAGGGTCTGGTAAGATATTTAATCATGAGAATATATGAGAGCAGAGAGAGAGAGAGAAACCCTTTGTCTTTTCAGGACCAGACAATACAATCATCATATGATACAATGATCAGCTGATGAGGCGGGTCAGTGCTTAGTGTCTCAGCATGACACAAGACTTGGCATGTGGCAGCATGCTTCTAGGGACAAGGTCTAATAGAACAAAAAGATAACAATTCACTCAGGCCCAAACAAGATGTTATTAGCGGGACATGGCAATCTCTCATCAGTGGATAGACTGTGCTGGAACACTTATGAGAGTGAGTGGCTCTATTACATCTCAGGACTGGTCTTGCCACTGAGAAACGAGACCGAGACACATACAACAGCATGCTTCTAGGGACGTAGAGTGTCAGAGTTGCAGACTAGATCAATGATCACCGTCAAATCAAAAAATCTCTGACAAGATCACCTTGAGAATATTAAAAGGTGATTTGTCAAATCAAGCATTTAATCCAGGGGAAACGAATCGACTCCAAAAGGGAAGTTTCGATATTGCTGCAAAAGTATATAAAAGGAAACAAGGGTCAGTGAACCAAAACATACAACTAATACACCACGAGAAAAATATATTACTGCACAAAAGATGGTTGAGAATTCATTCAAACGATGGGACAAAGTCGAGGTGAAGATGCTGGATGAGGGTGAGTTTCAAGGAGGAAGATATGGAGGTGTGATCGTTGGGATCTGGCTGTAGAGGTATGAGGTCCGGTTGACCACTCTAACCGATGGTGAAACAGGACGGCCAAAGATGGTTTCTTGCAGATGGGGTGCACTCCAGCCAGTACCACCAAAAGTGTTGGTGGAGTTCAAACCATTCGACATGGTGGAGGTGTGGTACAGGAGAGGATGGTGGCCAGCAACTGTCTTGAGGGGAATTGACCAAAACCAGTTCATGGTTAGGCTTTCAGAGGATGTTCAGCTTTTCGTGGACGAGAGTGAGCTGAGGATCCATCATGTGTACACCATGGGGAATCCATCTTTGTGGCAATATTTCAAACGTTAGTAGAAGTTAGTTAATGTATGTGATCACTTGATGTAAGATATTTTTGTTATTTTTAATGAAATGAAATGAAGTCTTTTGTTTGAGATTTTTCTTTTTCAAAAACAAGCATAAATAATAATAAAAAATACAATAATTACTGAGTAATCATTTCCAATTCACCAATGAAATATATCATCTTCTGTTCATCGAGAGGTTTGGTGAATATGTCTGCCAATTGTTGTTCAGTTGGAATGTACATAAGCTCAATCTTTTCTTTCTGAATGATTTCTCTGATAAAATGATGCCTGATGTCGATGTGCTTTGTCTTTGAGTGCTGAACGGGATTTTGAGAAATGAGAATTGCACTTCTATTATCACAGCAGATGGATGTCTTTGTATTATCATCTGCTGGTCCACCCGCCCCTCTTCCAACCGAGCCTTGAGAACGGGCCCGAACACCTCTCGAGGCTCCACGCCCCGAATTCCCTCGTGTAGGATTGCTTTTAGTACCTCTCATACTTCAAAATTCAACAAATTGTTAGGTTATATATAATAACAAACTTATATACAACCAACTGCACAACATGTCTACTATTTTTCAAGGTTTAAGTCCATGAAACTATTCTACAGACACCTAGTTCACTTAAACCACAGCTCTGATACCAACTTGTAACACCCGACTTTTTAAAACCAAATACACCCAAAAAAAATTCACTTTTTTAAACATACTTTTACACATACAAAACATATGATTCGGTGTATAAGTTTATACAAAAGGGTACAAGTGTATAAAGGAGTACATATCAAAATAAACTCCTTCAAAGCCGGGCTGCTACAACATCAAGTCTATCCATGAGCTATATCTTTACCCTTAGTAGGGTCACGTTCACCTGCAGGGACATTTCAAACATGTACTATGAGCCATAAAGCTCAATGAGTAATCATATAAACAGTTCAACATGTAAATATATAATTAAGTTGTTAAAACTCAATACAATGTACATCCTTGTTTGAATCAACATTTGGATATCAATCTAATCTCCTAGCCACAAGGGCCGTTATTATTTGGATATCACATCCAATCTCCTAGCCATATAGGCCGTTTACTTTGGATACGGAATCCAATCTCCTAGCCACGAAGGCCGTTAACATTTAGATACAAAATCCAATCTCCTAGCCATAGAGGCCGTTAACATATCAATTGGGTAACTTAGCTAACTTCTAGGTTACCATTTCAAATGCTATAGCTACTTCAAATATAAAAGAGTTCAACCAGTACATATCATCTTAGACACAGTACGGATTACTCACCTGGTATTGAAGTTCTTTACAGTCCTAGTTAACGCCACCAAAGCTACAACAATCCTTTAAGGTTTTCCTGCACCTACATATTAACATACACACCAAGTAGAGGTGAATACTTTGTTTTTCAATCATCCAAACTTGTAACTCGATTACAACAGATGAAACTCGTGATTACAAGTGTCTCAACACATCAAACCAAGAGTTTTATACTCAATTCTTAACTAATCACAGGTGATTCTTTACCACAACTCGAAATCAACCCAAAACAACCAAATCAACCCATTCAAAATGGCTAAAACAGTAAACCTTACCTTCAAGAAGCGATATATCAAAAATTACTTCAATCCTTTGAGTTCTAGCCTTTCGATTTGGTTTAGAATTGATTGAGGAATATATTTTCTAGGGTTTAGAGGGTTTTTGGTTCGAGAGAAATCCTCAAAATGACTGAAAATCGCGATTAAAAAGGGTGGGGCCTGCGCGCAGCACGGCCCGTGTAACTTTCGGTACATCTTTCCCAAACCTTCTACACGACCCGTGCTCCGTTTACACGACCCGTGTGGGATTCGGTCAACTACTTACACGACCCGTGCTCCACTTACACGACCCGTGTAAGTTTCAGTAAAACTTCATCAATCCATTACACGACCCGTGTCAATATTACACGACCCGTGTAACACACGGTATGCCGAACAAGTCCAAAAAGATTTCCCCACACGACCCGTGTAACCTGCTTCTAGCATTTTCAACTTCAAATTCCTTCCAAATGAAATTCTAACAACCCAAACTCATGCAATAATCTAACAAATCTTAATTATAAGATATAAATGCTTACCGAAAGTAACGTGGTGTTACAATCTAGCTCTTCTCAACTGGATGACATTCAAGCCTCTCTCAAGATTCTGCTTGAGAACTCTCAGACTCAATCCTCCCATCTTCAACAACTTGAAACCGACGTTGCTTATCTCAAGGAACTGTTTTACTGGTCTCTGGTCAACATAATGCCAGAAGGTGCAACTGCTGCTGATTTGCCTCCCTCTCCTCCCCTGGTCCCAATGGTACTAATCATCATTATATGCCTCCCCTGCCATCTCCACCACCACCTCCACATTCACCACCACCACCTCCACCTTCACCACCTCCACCACCACCACCACATTTGCCTTCTGATGATGCTAAAAAAGGGGAGAATTCGTCTACTAATCAACATCATCCACTTGAAGGGGATATTATCTCTGCACTGATTAGTGGAGACATTGTCTTGTCTCATGCTGAGGGGGAGCATACGACTAATGTTTTGTCCTAAGGGAGTCCCTCACTGACAAACCCGCTCTAGCTTTCCATCATTTCTCCTGCTGAGGGGGAGCAAGGATCAGAAGAAAGTTCTGAAGCTGAGGAGGAAGCAAATGCTGAGGGGGAGCCAATGTTAGCATCTGCTTCTGATGTTGATGACGAGGAAGGCTTTTTTGATATGCCTTACATTGTTGATCCCATTGTAGTGTTATATCCAGGACAACCCTTTCCTGATGAAAATCCAAGTACTTCTGCTCCTGCTCCTGAAACTTCCCATGTCTCAAATGTTGATCACCTGTCAGCTGGCATCTCTGATGATGATGTTCCTCTGGTGTTCAAAAGAAAATGCACTTCAGAGTCCGCCTCTGCACCAGAGTCATCAAAACGTCAGAAGGTATCTCCTCAGGTACTAAAGCTAGCTGAGGAATGGTGTATGTCTATTGAAAAAGTTGAAGAGTTGGCTACTGAGCACAATCTGGTCATGAAAAATCGAATCATCTGCTCAAAGGATGATAAGGTTTCTCAACAGCTGGTTCAAGAGGAAGGAGTGATGAACCAGCAGTAGGATCTCTTGAGTCAGTTTGACTCCATGACCATGGAACAAAGAAAGATTGCCAGCCGAGCTGAAAGTGCAAATAGACGAATCGATCTGGCAAAATATATTGGTGTCTTTGCTAGAAGGCATTCAGTACTTCCAATAGTCAAGGTGGGCTATTCCAAGAATAAAGGGGCAAAGATCCTGCTTCTGCACCTTCAAAGGAAACATAAAGAGGTACTTGTTCCTAAACAAGTATTTATAAACGAAGTTACAAAGTTTGGATTCACTGAGTGGGAGGAAATGCTTCAATTCACTCAGAAGCATAAGGGTCTTCATTCCCAAGAGCTTCGTGGTGCTCTTCAACGGTGGATAGATAAGGCTTACAGTCTTGATCTTGTTCCAGCTTCTTCTCGTGCTGTCAAAGTTTGTCCAACTGGATCTAGAAGAAGAAGGAGAAACACTCAGTTGAAACATCATCTGATTCCTTATGGGACTAAGGACTTCAACAACATTCCCCCTTTTGGTGCTCCTACAGAGGCACTTAAGCTGATCAAAACTCCGGTTCATGGAATGTTCAATGAAGATGTTGATGGAAAGATGTGCTTCATGCGTACTGATGATCTGAAGAAAGCGTCTACTGAACATCTTTTTCATCTTCGTCTCGAATGCTTCAAGGTCCAATCAGCTGAAGGATTCCATATGTTGATTTCTCTATAACTGAAGAAAAGAGAGCCTAAGCTTCATGCTCCTGAATACAAATGGATCAAGCCTGAGATTCTTACTAAGGCTGAGTACCTCGCCTCTCTTGGTCAATCTTCCTTCAGTTGAAAAGGTTTTGACATCATCAGATTGGGGGAGATTGTTGGGCTATTCAGCATCAGCACCAGCTGATCAGCAATAGCACTACTTGAATCCGATGCTGTCAAAAGGACGATTACATGTTGCTACTGATTGATTCCTTTGAAGCACATCAACTGAAGCGTGTTTTGTTACTTATCTTATATTTTGTAAATATCTTGTTTCTATACATATCTAGTTTATAGTTGGGAGTTCCCTGATATGTAGGGATACTCCAAATATACGTAGTATAGCTTTGTATAAATATCATAGCTAGGGTTTTGTAATCGTAACTTGGTTAATTAATCAAAAGGATCTCTGTGTGAGATCAACACGTTTTCTGTGTGAAAAACTTTCTTGTTCTTGTTTGATCGGTCCTTGTAAACCAACAGTATTAAATGGTATGAAGTGTAAGACACTCCATACTCTCTCTCCCTTACATATTTTCGACCATACCTTCCAAGGTTGGGTGTAGGTTGCTTGTTTGACTTCTCCTTACATGCATCATCCCTCTTACAACCCATACATTTGTAATTAATGAAGTATGGTGCTTTAATCATATGAGTTAGTATATAAGAAAGCAAAAGCCTTGTTTTTGAAACTAGTCTTTCTCTTTTTTTCTTTAAAAACCGAGAATGCATTCCCTCTCCCTCTCTTCTTCTCTTTTAAAGCTAGTTAAGAGCATGGTACTTTGGAAGTGCTTCTCCTTTAAGACTTATTTATGATAAGTGCTTAAAGGCTTAAGACGTATGTTATACAAGATGAGAACTAGCATTCTTGGTGACATATACTTGTTGGTGGATACATTATAGAGAAACTCTTTCTTGAGTTTTTTTTACCATTTTCATCAACTCCCCAAAAACCAAGTGGGATCAAAGTCTTCAAATGTTGTAGTTCTAAACAGCCTATGTGTCGTTTATAATATTTCTATATCATGTAATTGGATCCTTGGTAGTTATGTTTAAAAATAATAGTTATCTTAAAATTGCTTTCGTTGCCGCTTAAAATTGTTTTATCAAGTGATCGTTTTTAGCTTCTATAAACCCACTACCGTTCCAACCAAAACCCTCTTGGTTAGACAAATCTCACTTACACAAGTTAAGTGTGTGTCATAAAATAAATATTTTATGAAAAAAAACTTCTAGAAACTCATTATAAAATATAAACTCTCTTTTAGAATAAGTTTATTTGATATTTTATTAATACAATTAAAACTTACTTTAATCATATTATATATATATATATATATATATATATATATATATATATATATATATATATATATATATATATATATATATATATATATATATATAACATTTAAATAAATATATCTAATAAACTTATTAATATCATTTAACTTCATAAATGATATAAATATTTACCTTAAATATTTGTACTCACTTTTATAAATTCGTAATCATACAAATTTGAATTATCACATAAGATCGTAAACTCAAGTATTATGATCATTTTAATATGAAACTATATTTCTCATAAGATAATCACTAGGATACCTTGACTTGTTATTGGTGTAACCCTTAGGATCATATCTCTATTGGCAATATCATTCTAAAATGATTATTGAGCATATAGTTCTAACAATGTCCCACTTGATCAAGATTCATTATAGATTGATACCAACAACGGTGAATGTCTAGCAACATTTCACTGTCCCCAATAACACATGACGGAAGTACTGTTCGTTAACACACATCTAAAGCTACAAGCTACAATTGGTGTATAAAGTTATATTCATCAATTATCCCTTTGTTACAAATATCATTTTGAACATGTGACATTGATCTCGATCATTTTCATTTGTGTTTAAATTTTAATCAGGCCTTACAACACAATAGAGGAACAAATCCCTTCTTGACTACATACGTCCCTTATATAGTTCATACTAGTACCTAACATGGCCTTTATAGCTGTCATCTTTCAGGATAGAGTTTAACCATATCAAAGTATAATATTCCCTATAGTCTTGAGTCGCTAGTATGTATCTCAATTCTAATGATACAAAGATAAAACCTTCTCTCTGTATAAAGATGTATTCAGAGACACTTCGAACTGAAGCAAAATATCTGAAGATAGTAAGCAAGTGGAGATTGATATTCTGAATGGATACATTGCAAAGTCGGTTGGTACCGTGGACAATAGTAGATAATCCAAAGGCAGTAGGAGCATAAAAGCATCTAGTAATACAAGCATGAGTGGAAGCATATCCGAAGGCGATCAAGCCTCAGATGGTGATTCTGCAGAAGATAGTTCTGAAGGTATTGAAGTGGCAGCATGTAGTATCCTTCGAATATCCACTCAATTTAGAAAACCTCAAATCTGATACTCAGCGTTGACATATTTGTTGTTGACGGAGAATGGGGAACCAGAAACTTATTCATAAATCTTCAGGATGAAATATTTCATACAATGAAATAATGCTATAAAGGATCAGTTGCATTCACTTGACAAGAGCGAGACTTGGTCTCTTGTCAAGTTACCAACAAAGAATAAGGCACCGACCAACAAATAGATATTTAGGATCAATGACAAAGCTGATGGGAGCAAGAGATACAATGCCAGATTGGTGGGGAAGGGGTTCCAACAGAAGGAGGGGTTGATTACAATGAAATATTCTCTATGATTGTGAAGATGACCACAATTAAAAAGGTCCTTAGTAATGTAGTTTTAAAAGATTTATACCTCAAAAAATTTGATGAGAAGATGACGTTCTTGCACAAAGACCCTAATGAAGATATTTACATGGACGACATGTAGGAGCAGTAAAGTGATCTGACTTGCATAACCCATGACATGTCACATCAGTCGAGGTATTGCAGAAAGCATGATGTAAAAAGATTCGTCATCATTCCTTTGGGATTCTCATGTCCACTATAAATACCTCTCATTTGTTGTAACATCAAATATGTCGAGTGATTAGCTGAACCTTTGTATAAATATAAAATATTTGTAGTTCTCCGGTAGACGTAGCTCAATCAAATTACGTCATGTCGTTCTCACTAGTCTGGATAATCGTGTAAGATATGCATTTATCGAATTGCTTAATCTTAACATTAGTAGATTATGCAATAGGTAATAATAAAGATTAAAAAATTGATTTCATGTGACAACAAATTATTTGATTGATTTTAAGATGATGTAACAATAACTAAGGTACATATATTAGCATCCATTTAATATTATAATATCATTTGAGTTGTGTTCACCAACTTTTTATAGGAATAAGATATCCTTTGTGCTTTTATCGGGCTATTGAAACGGATTAGCCGGTACTTTCATGTTCTACCAACAACAATCTTGAATATGAGTTTGAATTAACAACTAACAACTTATTTAAAAAGATTTAATCTACAAAATGGTCAATCTCATAACCACATATTATGGTTGGTCACCAAGTTTGAACTTATCCCCAAACATCGGTAGTTCAAAAAAAATTAAACTTTAATTAATGTTTTTGTGCCCAAATGGACATTGCAAGAGTTGCCACCCACCCCCAACCCTTTCAGCCATTTTCACACCTCTTTCCTCCTCATCTTCTTCAAAAAATTACCAATTTGTTTATTCTTCTTACATTTTCCATTTTCGGGTACTTCATGAATTCTCAGTCTCAACCAACTTACAACTTGCATCGATTGACTATTTCAAATGTCTTCTTCCTACGAGTTTCTTTAATCCGAATTTGATGAAATCAACCATTTCATTTATTTATTTATGGGGAAAAAGTAAAACCTGATGATTCTGGATTTCATTATCCCCAACAGCTAATACCTTCCACATATAGAAATAATTTGAAATGTGGGCAATGTTGGATGCCACGTAGGACTCACCAACCCCCAGCCTCTATCCGGCTATCCCTCCTTAGACCTTACCAACTTTTTCTGTATATAAATACCGTATCAAAGCTAATTATTACAACCCAGAAGCGAATCGAGTATTTTGCTTTCTGGGTTTTGTTTGTGTGGAAAAATCGCGAAATGGGTAGTCTTGGTGTGTTGAGAAATACAACAATGGTGTGTGTGCCATTGATGAGGCATTCCGTCGAACAGATGGTGGGCGATATGTATCAAGCGAAGATTGAAGGTGCAGACCTCGTCGAACTCAGGCTTGACTGCTTGACGGAGTTCAACCCTCAAAGAGATCTCCAGACTCTTCTTCGTAATAAACCGCTACCGGTCGCCGTCGTTTACCGGTATGTTTAACATGTACATTTACACTTGCATAAAGTACAAGTACTACCTGCGTATTTTGTTCAAACTGCTTCTCTGATTTGGGAATCTCTGATACGCTCCAGATGTTCATAAACTCCACAGGGTTTTCATGATTTAAATATTATTTATTTATTCAATGTTGTTTAAAAAAATATATTTTTTATTTATTCAAAAGTTATCGGTTACAAACTTAAAATGTAACGTAAAAAACCTTTTAATCTTTCTATTGCAACTTTTCATTTATTACAAATAATTCAGTGAAGGATTTTTAAGGTAAATTTATAAATAAGATGTATCAAAATCATAGCCAATCAATCGTTCTTTTACATATTTCTTCATTGTATGAAGTATGAACTATGAATGTTCTTTTCCTTTGTAGTTTCTTTTATTTCATCATACTATAATATCTTTATACGATAAATCATTATATAATAATGTTTTATACTTTCTTAATGCTCCATCATCAATGTTTCTGTGACCTAAATTTGTTAAAGAATTTTGTAATCTATGTTTATAAAGGTAAATTATAAACTTTTAAATAATTTGTCATTGGTATTATTAATAATATAAACGTTTTAGAGATTATAGAGTAAATATGTGGTTGTTGGTATTTGCCTATTTGGCCAAATTGGAAAAAGGTATGTATTAAATTTCGGTCGCCATTCAGGAAAAAAGATGTTAAATTTCTTTTAAAAGAGTAAGTAAAATAAAAGGCTAGATACAAAAAGTTTTAATGTACTTATAACTATTTATGTGTTATAACAGGCTATTTTCTTTCTTTCTTTTAATTTTATTTCGAGAGAATCTTGATTGCTATCATTTTCAGAAAATAATGCACCAATAAGAAAGAAGTGAAAAATGCAACCTTGTAATTGGTAGATTTAGTGCGATATTTTAATAGAGAGCAATCTAAAGCAGCATATTGTAAAAAACGACTTTACTTGATTCCAATTCGTATTTATACCATGAAAAACTCAGATAATTTTTTTTAGTTAGTATCATTAATAATAAAAATGCTTTTAATATTACATTCTACATTTTAAGCATTAAGTTTAATGGAAACGTAAAATAAATAGTACGTAACACAAACGGTTGATAATCGAACACCACGCCAATGATTTAAATCACCGACACCCTACCCTATACGCTTTTATTTACATGGTATATTTTCTATTAAGAATTAAAACATATTTTCAGGTGACTTTTGCTCTTGTTAAAGGGTAAAATGGTAAACCAGTCAACTCTAATTGTATGGCAAAATATAATCAAAATAAAACTAATAATTATATAGAATGCTTGGAATCTATTGTACTCAAAAAGTACAAATGTTGAAAAATGTTATTTATTTTCCAATATTTTTGGAATTAAAAAAACCGATGTTCTGGTTAGGGTGCACCTTCACCAAATAAATTTGGAAAGTCGCATGTCTCTTCCCTACTGTCTTTTCTAATTTATTTTCTTTGTAATTCTTGAAATCAGTACGAATTATCAAAATTGTCTGCTTGTATTTATGGCTAAAAAGAAACCCTTGTTTTTCTTTTTCTTTATTTTATTCCTTTTTTGAAGTTTCAAGAATGCATTGTAGTTGGTACTCCTCTAAAATATCAAATAATAATAATAATAATCCCAACTTTGTTTATTGAGAAACATATCGATAAAATTCTTTGATAAAGTTGTATCAATTATGAAAGAAAAAAAAGTTGGTTTCTATTATTTTGGAGCAACCTAAAATAGAAATTTCTCAATACTCCAACCTTTTCAAGAGGTTTTAGCTTCTAGATATTGTTATTTATCATAATCTCAATAATTTAGTAAGCTATCAATTTGTATTCAAATAAAAACGTGTTTCGGTCAATTTATCACTGTAGAAAGTAACGTATTTCGCATGCGAAATTTGTAGGTCCATTTGTGTATCCCAAAATTACAATATCCGGCAATCTTGACTATCAAAAAGTCATAATTATTTTCATGTCGTACTTTTTTTAACATATGGCAATAAGATAAAAGTTGTGGATTTCACGTAACCACAAAAAAGATAATCAAATAAATTATAGTGAAGACAAATAATATTAAAATAACAACTGTCAAGAATCTGCAGATGTGTTTGTCATTAATTTACTAGATTTTTGAAAGCCAATTTGCTAATATTGGATCGTGACTTCACATCTCTGTTAGATGGTCTATCGTTTCCAACACCTTTTTCGGCTGAATTTTTATTTTGTGACTTTGTCCTCTCTTTTTAAGAATTAAAATGCTAAGGTTTGACTGTCATATAATCTAATAAATCAATTTTAAATACTAGTTCAATTTACATTGTTCAAATATAATTTATGTACCAAAAATGAAGTTAGTAATTTTTTTATATAAATACATGATATGTTTAGGAAAGTTCTTATATTTTGACACTACATTCGATTAAGTTTTAATTGTTTTTTTATTCAATTAAACCGGACATTTTGTTAAATGTTACAATTTTAGTTATATACAAAAAAAAAAAATATTCATTAAAGTCCTTACATTTTGACCTTTTTTACAATTTAGAGTTGAATTTTCAGTTTTTATTTAATTAAGTACTTACATTTTGACCCTATACATAATCGGTTGTAAAAATATAAAAACGGCATAACCAGTTATTATCCAAAATTATAAACATTTAATAAAATGTTGAACTTAATTGAATAAAAAAAACAATTGAGGTTTTAATCGAATTAGAGTCAAAATATAAGAACTTTCCTGAATATATTTCTATAATTACCGATGAAAAATAATAATAGACATGAACTTAGAGCTTACAAAATTATGTCCAATAATCATGGCACATTTTCAGTCACTTTTAATTAAAGTTTTTCAATTTTCGAATTTGATTTAATATACATTTCTTTTTTTGTTTTTGTTGTATAGGCCAAAATGGGAGGGTGGTTTCTATGATGGTGATGAGAATTCAAGACTCGAAGCACTTCTACTTGCTAAAGACTTGGGTGCAGAATATGTTGATTTTGAGCTTCAGGTAACTAAACTTTATCAATTTGGCCCCTGAAGTATCTTTTTCTATCAATTTAGTCCCTAAACGATTACTTTTTATCGATTTAATTATTGAACTATCATTTACATAAAGTAGTTATGATGATATTATTAAATGATGTACTAATTATGACACTTGCGATATAATTAATTCTCAGGTAGCCACTGATATCATAGAAGAACGAAAACTCAATCAGCGAAGAAATTGCAAGATAATCGTATCATGTTTTGTGGATGGAATCACGTCTTTGAAGGAAGATCTAAGCCATCTTGTAATAAGAATGCAATCAACCGGCGCCGATATCATCAAACTTGTTACAAACGCAACCGACATTACAGAATTATCAAGGATTTTCCATTTGCTTTCACATTGCCAGGTATCACTACCATCGATTTTTCCTAATTTGCAAAGATCTAATTTGATTAAAGCCGATTTAAACAGAAATCATGGCATTTAGACTTCCGATTGTTGATTTTCAGGTTCCGCTAATTGCGTACTCGACGGGAGAGCGAGGGCTTATTAGTCAATTACTAGGTCCAAAATTTGGGGGTGTTTTCGTTTACGGATCGATTGAAGGAGATCAAGTACCTGGTTTACCAACGCTTGCGAGCCTTCGAGAAGCATATGGAGTTGAAAACATCGATGCAGATACGAAAGTTTTTGGGCTAATTTCAAAGCCTGTAAGCCATAGTAAAGGACCTATTTTGCATAACCCTACCTTCAGACATGTGGGCTTTAATGGCGTTTATGTTCCAATGTTCGTTGATGATCTTAAACAGTTTTTTAACGTTTATGAAAGTCCCGACTTTGCTGGTTACAGGTGTGTATATATTTTAATATAGAGTAAATTACAATTTTGGTCCCTGTGGTTTACAGAAAATTACAGTTTTGATTTCAAATCTTTTACTTTTGGTTTTTTTGGTTTCTAAATCTTTCATTTTTGGCCCCTCCTGCTGTTACCGTTTGTGTAAACCATAAAAACCCAAAATGAAAGATTTGAAAACCATAATGACCAAAAATGAAAGATTTGAAAACTATAAAAATTATATTTTCAAAACTAGTATTAAAACTGTAATTTGATATAAATCATATCAAAACTGTAATTTACCCTTTAATATATAATTTAATATTTATACATGTTTGTCTGTGCCAAAAGGCAAAATCTGTGGGACCGTCCACGTGGCTGTTGCTTTTTTTATTTCTTTGACATTTTTTTCTTGATTATTAATTGTAGTGTTGGAATACCGTACAAGGAAGCGGTAATGGAATTTTGCGATGAAGTCCATCCTCTTGCTAAGGTTTGACCGTTGACTACGTCATCTTATATTTTTAATTTTTCGTGTAATTTTAAATTTAATTTAAAATTTAAGGAGATTTGCATTTTTTTTTTTCAGTCAATCGGTGCTGTTAATACTATTGTAAAAAGGGGTAGTGATGGGAAGCTTGTTGGTTACAATACGGATTGTGAGGCTTCTATAACTGCAATTGAGGATGCTTTAAAAGGTACACAAAATTAAACTTGGATTTTTGTAGTAAATTAGGTGGTCTTCACTATTATGTTATTTTTTAATTAAATAGCAACGTACTTTTTACTTTTAACAGCTAGAGGTCTTGTAAATGGAGAAGCATTGCTTCCTTCTCCGCTAACCAGGAAACAATTCGTCCTTGTTGGCGCCGGTGGGGCCGGGAGAGCTTTGGCATTTGGTGCCAAAAGTAGAGGCGCGCGAGTCACCATCTTCGATATCGACTATGGTACGGACACTAGTATTTTTTTTACTTTCTGAACCTGAGTAAATGACTATTTTACCTTTTATGATTAAAAACGATGTTAGAATATTGTTTTTTAAAACAACTTATTGATTTTTTAAAAAGTTAATAGGTCTAAATTTAACAAAATACTTTTAAAATTGAAGTTATTGAATTTTGTTACACAAAAACTAATTTAAACACTTTTTAAAACTTCTTTTCTCATAATCATAAATCAATAAGACAATAATCAAAATGCAAAACCCAAACACCCCTAATATAATTGTAAATAACTATTGTACCTTTTAATTTAGTTTAAAAATAATATTGATTAATATTTTATTGTTTGATCATAAAGAGAGAGCGAAAGCGCTTGCCCTCGCGGTATCCGGTGAAGCTCGACCATTTTCAGAGCTCTCCAACTTCCAACCGGAAAAAGGCGCAATTCTTGCAAATGCAACGCCGATTGGAATGCATCCAAACAAGGACCGTATCCCTGTTGCCGAGGTTTGTTTGATTTCAATACTTCGTATCCATTAAAATTTCATCGTTCTCTTTAGGGTTTGGTTATCAACGACAAATGTTTCATCCAATTTTAGGAAACTTTGAGAGATTACTCCGTCGTCTTCGACGCCGTTTACACACCAAGGAAAACCACACTTTTAAAAGACGCGGAGGCTGCCGGCGCCGTCATTGTTAGCGGCGTCGAGATGTTTCTTCGACAGGCCGTCGGCCAATTTAATCTCTTCACGGGTGGCAAAGGTACTTTACATTTCTTTTTTCGATACAAAAGAGTAAATTACAGATTGCCTCCTGGTTAACACCAAATTACAGTTTTAGTCCTGATTTTGAAAATCTTGTATTTGGTCTCTGTGGTTTGCAAATCTTTCATTTTTGGTCGCTGTGGTTTCTAAATCTTTCACTATTGGTCCCTATGGTTTACCGAGAACAGAGGAAGGGACCAAAAATAAAATATTTGGAAACCATAGAGACCAAAAATGAAAGATTTGAGAACTACAGAGACCATCGGTGTAAGATTTTAAAAACTTGGACCAAATAATTTGGTGTAAACCATAGGGACCAAATCTGTAATTTACTCAAAGAATTATAATATTGATATGGGTTTACAGTCTTTTGATTTTTGTTACTATTAAAAGATATAATAGAATTTTGATGAATAATCAACTGTTATTTCAAAATGAAAATAAGAGAGGATAAAAGACGATTTTGCCCTTAAGATGTGAAAGTTTATTGTATGTTTATCTGAGATTCACATTTCAAATTTGTTTTATTGCAGCACCTGAAGACTTCATGCGAGAGATTGTTTTATCGAAGTTTTGATTGATTTTTAAAAGGGAATTGTTTGATTTGTGACTAAATTCTTGATGATTAAATAATCAAAGAAACAGATCCTGAAGTTCGGAATCAGACGAAGAGTTCTGATTAATGTTAACGTGGGTTGCTGTTCATTATTTTATTACAATTACAATATATGGTGTATATTTTTAGACAGGCTTGATGATTGTACAAACTCTTGATATCATCCCTTGATTTTTTATTGAATATTGACCTTTGCTATTGCAAAAGGTTATTCTTCCAACAACGAGCAATATTATGTGAGATGTAAATCAGGTACAAATATTAAACGAGACCTACTCGTTAAAACCTCGAGTTAAACGAGCTCGAGCCTTATGTTTAGGCTCGTTTATTAAACGCGTTTGAGCCCGAGTGTCACTATCGAGCTTGATTTAGGTTCGCGAGCCTATATATTTTTATATAATAATTTTTTTATTTTATATATTAATTAATTAATAAAATATCAATTTATTTATTAATAAATATTAAACAAGCCTAACGAGCCGAGCTCGAATTCGAGCCTCGTGAATTTAAATGAGCCGAGCTCGAACTCGAGTCCCATGAATTTAAATGAGCCGAGCCCGAGCGTAACCGAGCTCGAGCTCGTCTCGGCTCATTTACACCCCTAGCCACTGGTATGATGTGAGTTGTAAATAAGGTAAAAGGTGGTGCAGTGCGTGGTAAGTCTTTTACTCAAACTGGTTTATGTAACCAGTTTAGGGTTTAAGGTTTAGGCTTTTTATCGAAGTTTACAAGTATTGCGTTTAAGTCACAAGTAAACTACCAAGGTGGCAAATAGGTTTTGCAATTGAGTTCCCGTTAAGGGTTGCTTTTTTTTTTTTTTCTTTTTTTTTTCTTTCTTTTTAAGATAAAATGCATTTTTATGTAACCATGTTTCAATTTTAGGATTGAAATCGTCAAGGAGGTTGATAGCTTTCATGAAATGATAAAACATATTTCAACACATAAAGTGATGGCTCAGAAGAATAAATGAAGTCGATAAAGTTGAAGATAAGGCTCATACAAATAAACTTACAAAGAATCAAGTTTCAATTGAAACAAACAATAAGTGTACATAAGGAAAAGAGTTGTTTCATTTTGAGACCGAACATCAAAAACGAAATTTTTGGACATACCCAAGAGAACTGATTATCTACATATAATGGAAGCATTACGTGGATGAAGACTTTGGTAAAATCTCATGTGTATTCATTGAACAACAAGCTATATATAGTATCATATTGGGATTAAAAAATATAAGGCCTTGTGTTTTTTTTTTTTTTTTTTTTTTGTGTAAAAGCTCTTTTTGAGCACTTATGTCTGTGGGCGGAAAGACATTTGTCTTGCTGACTGTTTGTTTTTTAGAAAACCGTAGACATCAAAACGTTTGTACGTCGTCTTTTTCAAAAAGACGTAGATCAAAATCTGCGGACGGGAAGACATTTCTCACAGACATATTCTAGGCAAAAATACACAAATTGCTTACATATTAATAATTTAATGTTAGCTAAAACTTTTTTCTCACAACGATTATTTCTTCTTCTTTTTTAAAACGAAAATATGGGCTAGCAAACAATAAAAAAAATATTGCAATATAGTGCAGGTTAATATATAGACTAAAGAGAACTTTTCCATAAGTGAGTATTGTTTAATTACTTCGTATCTTAATAAAGTCTAAATTTTTTTAATACTAACATATAGCACTTTGTTTGAAAATGGTTTGTAACTATAGTTATCAAGAAAGTCTTTGTTTATAAAATGTCTTTTAGCAGCTTGCAAATTTAAAAGTTGTGGAATGCATCGGGGAGAATGCATACTATATTGATCGTCCCAAAGGATAGAATGTTTCAACCACATTTAACGTGGGAAATCATTCACGTTACTTGAAAGACAAAGATTTGAGGATAATGCTTGTGAAAATGGTAGAATGATGCACGAGCACACGTAGAATTCATTCATAATTTAATATACTTTGACCTTTCCAATAGTTTTGGTCAAGATCCTACATTGCACTTGCGTCCTTGCAAGTTTTGATTTATAAAATAGTAGATACTTATTCAAGTAACACATTAGAAGAGTGGTATGTCAAATCTTTTCGTATTTGGATAAGGAGAAAAGGTTAATCTTGTGGACAAACTAGTGGCTTAGGTTCCTTTTTGGAAATTTGTGATAAGATCATATGTGTTTTGGTTTCTTTATCTCAGAAATGGTTTCCTAATTGAGTTAGGTTATTTAGTTCCTTATACCATAATTAGGTTCCCATATGAGTTGGATTATTTCCTATTATAAATAGGGTCCTGATATATTCTTATTAGAGAATTTAATTTTTCTTTCGGTTTAGATAGTTGCACCAATTTATTATTCAAATACACCATGTCTATGCATCAAGTATTCATCAATGGATCTATTCTATTTTTGATGATTAAATATGAAGTTGTTTTCAAGCCTCAAAACATCTCGAGTTGCATGAAACTTTTCCTTCAGCTTCCTCAAATAATCATACCAAGAGAATATATAAATTTCTACCTTTGTTTTGTTGCTACAAAAATAATACTTTTATTCTGGTACAACAACATGCTTCAAAGGCCAACTCTATCTCACTAATCCAGTTATGTGGTGGCAACTAGATCAATGCTTCATTATAAGTAGGATGATAACACCTAAAAAATGATTAAATAAGCTTAGTAAACTCCTTTTTTTCTCTATATGTGAGGAATGTATGTTATGATGTGAGTTATGCCCAATATTCTCCTTGTTTCCCTCATGTATATTACCACCATTCCTATTTGTACCATTACTAGCCCCCATAAATATCAAAATTTCAGCATTTACATATTAGTGGCTTCTTTTGTTGGGAGAAGAAACAAACAAGTTAATTACTTCAGATAAAATGATAAATAGGGTTTCTGTAACAAATAGAATTAAAATTGAGAATTCTGTAAAACAAAGAACTGTAAAAGGAACACAAAAATTTAACGTGGTTTATACAATCAGTCTGATCGGCTAATCAACGGGTAAACGAGGGAGAGAGAGAGAGAGAGAGAGAGGTGGCTTTATTCTCAACAAGAACATACAAATCATACAATGTTAAAACTAAACTTGTAATCTAATTCACTCACCTTAAGGTTTCACTAACTTGAGCTACCAAGAGAGAATGATCATTCTCTATGGAGTCTACTTCAAAGTTGATTATGCTCTCAACCTCACAATAAATCACTACAAGAAAAAGGTGAAATAGCTACGGAAAAATTCCGTAGCAAAAACATGATATTCCGTAGCTAAACACGAATGGCTACGGATTTTGCTACGGAACCGATCCGTGGAAAAAATCCTCGTAGCTAAAGGGTCGTTACGGAATCCGTAGCATTTTTGCTACGGGATTTGCTACAGAATTATTCCATAACACATTGGCCACGGAGAAATTCCGTAGCAGTTTTTGTAGCAATTTCACTACGGACTAATTCTGTAACAAATGTTCTGTAGCAAATTCGCTACGGTCTAATTCCGTAACAATGTTTCCGTAGCAAATTGCTACGCCCTAATTCTGTCTCTACTATTCCATAGTAATTTCGCTACATCCTAATTCCGTGACAATTTTCCGTAGCCATTTCCCCATGGACTAATTGCGTAACAAATATTTTGTAGCAGAATCGCTACTGACTAACTCTGTAACAAGTATCCGTAGTAAAATTGCCCCAAACTATTTCCATAACAAATATTTTGTAGCGGCGTATGAATGCACTAATTTCGTAGCTAATATTCCATGACAAAAATATGACGGAATAAATCCATAGCAACTTAGCTACAAAAAATCAATAACTAAATGAAGCAAATGATAAATCTTCAAACCATCAAAGTTTTAAAATCACGCAAACCGTTACTTAAGAATGAAAATACATGAACACTAACAAAGTCCCCTACGCTAAATTATTCCATACTTAATGTCCGTAGAGTAATTTTATCCCAAAGGATAATAAGCCATGCTTCTGTTCTTGACGGATTTTTTGCTTTTAACATGGTCAATATTAAATAGATAGATATCAACCACCATCATGTGCTCCAATCGATGCTCCTTTTCTTCTATCTTCTGAAAGAATCAAACAAAACAATATATATTTCTTTTAGCGAAAACCTTCTTTTAACAAAAGTAAGCAGCCAAGAGTTACATTACAACATTATCAGGATACATATACAAACAACACACAGCCTTTTAACAAAATCCTCTTCATAAATTTAACACTTGGGACCAAACTAACCTCCAGAAATACGTCGCTGGACAGCTCTGTGGATTGTTATTTTGGGTTCCTTCCTATAAAGACTTTTGTCCTCCGTTTTCTGTGGATTGTTATTTTGGGACCAAATAAGGAACACAAGCACAACATAAAATTAATATGGTTAGAAGCTGAAAAGACAGAAAAATCGCAGGAGGATATGAACTTACCATGTTAGAAAACCTTCATAATGTCTAAACCATGTTAGAAAACCTTCATAATGTCCAAAATCAGATCCAAAATCGGATGAGTACAACTTTGCTGGATCGGAGAAGATAGCAGCTGAAGTATAAAGATATGTCGGTTATTGAGGGGAAGAAGGTGGCATTCGTTGTAATGGAGGCAGGTAGCCGGTGGTGTGGGGTGGAGCAGATCTGAGATGGAATCGTGGTCGGAGGCAACGCCTATGGTGGATCTGTAGCTGATCCGTCGGTGGTTTTGTGATGCACGCTCGGAATCCGAAGCTGAGGCGAAGGTAACAACATATCCAGTTCAACGAGAATCAAGGTAACAACAGATTCGGTTCGGCAATGAGGGCGTTAGCGTGTGATGGAAGGTGAAAGGAGCCAGATAAGGTCGACTGTGATGGAAGGTAACAAGATATCGGAGATGTTGGTGTCGACTGTCACGGTGTCGAATGGAAGGAGAAAGGAGGCAGATAAGGCGTGGCTTGGAAATGTCAGCTGAGGAAGACTTATGAGGCGTTTAAATGTCTATTAGGGTTAGGTTAAGTCTTCATGTAGGCGAATTACATATATGACCCTTTAAGTAATAAGTATTACAATAAATCTATATTAATTTTCCCAACTATTTAAATCTACATATATAATATATAAATTTACATAAGTCTCAACGTTGTATCCATCATGAAAGCTAAAGAAAAGTTTATCATAATAATTAAGTTATGGGTTTTTTCCATCATGAAAGCTAAAGAAACGTTTTTTAATGCGTAATGGTGTCGTTGGATTTTGAAAAAGTTATGCTTTACACTTTGTGATAATTACACACGTTCAAATCTATTCACTGTACCTGATCATAAGTTATGGGTTTTTGTTTCATATTTGTAATATGAATTAAAATTTAACTCCAAGAAAATATAAACATATCTTGTAGCGTGGAAGTAAAATTTAATCATATATCATCGAAACGAACCATTCGTCACAACGAACTAATCGCCACGAACTAATAGCCGCTTAGAAATTATTCATCGCAACGAGTTAATCGTCACCGCCGCATCTCGCGGGTACCAAAATTCACTAATGGTTTAGATATTGGCTACAAAGTTCAATTCCATAGCAAATTATGTAACAAACTTGCTACGAAATTCCATTCCATAGCAAATTTCGTAGAAAAATAACTACGGATTCTATTTCTGTAGCCAAATTTCGTAGCTGTTAAGATATTAGCTACGGAGTGCAATTCCGTAGCAAATTCCATAGCTAACTTGCTACGAATTTCCATTCCATAACAGATTTCGTAGAAAAATAACTACGGATTCTTATTTCGTAGCCAAATTTCGTAGCTGTTAAGATATTAGCTACGAAGTGCAATTCCGTAGCAAATTCCATAGCAAAATTGCTATAGAATGTTATTCCGTAGCATTTCCGTAGCAGAATAGCTACGGATACCACATCCGTAGCAAACTTCCGTAGCTATTCAAGCTTTTTCTAGTAGTGAATATTCATGGAATTTTAGCTCACAAAAGAGTCGTGATCTAAATTTGTGTTGTGTCTGATGTGTGTTTTGTGTGTGTTTGTTGATGTTGCAGCAACTCTTTATATATTAGCTCTTCCAGTCAATCAAGGAAGAGCATATCTCATTATAGATTTTACCACCAAAAACGAAAAGGTATTGGATTAGGTGTCTAAGCCATGACTAATAATTTGTATTTACCTAATTTATAGTAGCAAAGTCCATTTGGGTTGCCCTCATGGCTAGAGGTTTAGCAGAAAATCCAGGAGAGAGAAAGATTGATTTATTATATGATTAATAAATCAATAGAAATAAAATAAATAGTTTATTAATATATTATGGTGATAATATATTAGTTAGAAACTATATTAATTAATTAGAAATTAATCTGGAATTAATTGGAATTATTTTGGTGATTAATTTGATTAATTAAAGGTGCAGGGGCTGAATTGTAATTATTCAATAGTTGCGTAAGTGACAATTATAGTAGTTTAAGTGGCCAACGAAATTATGGAGGGATTATCCATAATTTCGATTATTATATGTTAGGATATATAGATTTGAATTGATAGATAAAGGTTTATCTTATTTGAATTCAAAAAGGTTTATCTCTAAAAGCTTATCTGGTGGCCACTTGGAAACTATAAATAGAGACCCCTAGGCACCATAAAAGCCACGACTTTTTCCACTCTTCCCTCTCTCTGGAACTTTCGAAAACCCTAGTTTTGGGTGTGACTTCATTTGAGGCAAGGCACTTGCGTTGCTTAGCTTGCAAGAAACAACTAAAAGGTTAGTTTTCTGATTTTATTCTTTAGTAATTTTTCTTGTGGCCTTTTAGGAAATATTTATATGTTCAATAGTAGAAAACATAGATCCTCATAGGTTGCATGTGAACTTAGGGTTTTAGTTCATAGATTTGCATAAAACCTTTCAGTGGTATCAGAGCTTTTGGCTGTTTTTTTGTTGAGTAGGTATAATAGTTTTCCTAAATTTTAGGGTTTAAAGCTTATAAACCCTAATATTATTGAAATCGATTTAGGGTTAGGGTTTTGAAAACACTAGCCCCTCCCCCTTATGATTTTCGAAAATATGCTAGGGTTTTAGAAGGTTTTCTATTTTTGGTAACTTTGATTATTTAATAATTGGATAACCTTAAACCCATTATTTGATTTTCGATAATTAGGGGTTTAAGATAGGTTTAAATTAATTTGATTAATTTGTGATACTTATCTTCATTTAATTAATTGTTTAAAAGATAATTAAAGGTTTAATTTAATTTTTAATTTAATAGTTTAAATTCTCGAAAAATTAAAAGATAAACCATATATATATTAAAAGTTTAAAATACCTAGATTTAATTAATTTAATTAATTGTTTATTTAAAGGATAAATTAAATCTTTTAAAGGTTTAATTTAATTTTAAATTTAATAGTTTAAATTCCAAAAAATTAAAAGATAAACCAGAAACATTTTAAAAGGTTTAAAATTCATCTTATATATATTATAATTAAAAGTTAATATTATATGTATAAGATTAAATGGTTAGTCAAATCAATAGTAGGCATCATTCAAGAAGCTGGTCTATAAAGAGAGTATAAGGAGACTGCATATAAAATGGCGGTCTAATGGGTGTCCACTCTCACCCACCACTCTCCTGACCAGTGGAGGGTCGTTAGCCGAACGGGTTTGATAAGACCGCCTAATCTCATTAAAAGTATAATGATATTATTCAAAGTACTGGAACAGCTTAATAAAACCCAAATCTAGTTACTTTAGGAAAAATGTGAATTGGTGCTAATCCATGAAATTGCACATTGCACTTTATGAAACATTGGTGGAGCGTGTGTGGTTTACTGGCACACCAATAGGGGTTCATAAAGAATTGCAATGGGTTTCCCGGGTATTATCATTGTTGATGGAGCGTGTGTGGTTTACCGGCACATCAATTAGAGATGATAATTAACCTAAGAGTACTAAGCTAATTTTCATGGTTATTCACATCCAGTTTGTGATCCTCGGCATCCCAGTCACAAACAGTGGAGCACATCCGAGATTAAACATGCCATTGAAAAGTTCAATGAATCTCAACAGATCTAGGAATTTCATAAGATGAAATTGATAAGTGTTTATCTACCTTAATGACCATTATGTTGTGATTACGGTATCCCTCTTCACGCCATAGTTGGGGTATTTTGGATCCTAGCCTTATTAAATAACATATTGGGTAATTATTTAAAAGGGTCAATTAAACTAATAAATTCTGTTTCTTTTATAGATGTCAAGTGTCAATTCTCCTCCTTCTCCTCCTTCACCCATTTCTGAAAGCATCATAATGCACCTGCCAAATATGGAAAGGCTGACTGGCCTCAACTGTAAGGAATAGCTTCGCAATTGGAGACTGGTTCTCGGCATTGCTGGCAAGCTACATCTCACCGAGTATCCGATCCCGGTCCCACCGGAACAAGTCATCATAAAAGGTTCTTATGAGAAGCATAACTTCTTAGTTGATGAATCCGAAAAGATTCGTGACCTCATGCTATTGACCATTGACCCCGAGTTCCGCAAGAATTTTGAATCCTTGGGGCCATATGAGTTAATGCAACTGGTTGAAGAAAGGTTCCAAAAACCAGTTGAAGAGGAACGAGCTAGGATCTTCAAAAGACTTGCAGAGTGCAAGCTAAAAGAAGGAAGTAGCATCAATTCGCATGTTCTTCAGATTGAAGCTTACATAGGCAAATTGTACAAACTTGGTTATTCCATAAATCAGGAGATGAGTGTTAACTTTCTACTCGCCTCGCTGACTAGCAAGTATGATCTGTTCATTCAAACGTATAGAAAGGAAGACCAGAAAAGGACCCTCATGGAAATGCGTCCACTGTTGACTTTATATGAGTCACTCTTGGACAGGCATAGCTACAATGGCCTAGCTACTTCTGGATTAAGTCCAGTGAAGAGACGTAACAAGAAACGGTCGAGATCGTCTGGACATGTCTCAAACTGTGAATCCACTAAATCGGATACAGTCACGGAAAGATTGGAAGACGCTCCAAATCTTTTGAAAGCTCAGCATATCTAAAAACCTCAAAACTCTTGTTCCAAGATTTCTTGATACATAATGTGATAGTCACATTTTGGTTTGTATGTAGGGAATCAATAAGGCACGGGACTTTGACATTGTCTATCATATATTACATTATTCAAGGATTTATGTTTTAATAAAATTGTCAATTTTCTTTTAACACCTGTTGTCTGAAATGTCCTTGAAATGTTATATGAATGTGTTGAATGTATGATTAGTAATAACTTGAATGTTGATGCATCCAAAATGTTTGGATTCAAGAATTGTGTCATTTATGATGGTTAATTTAAATGTCATAAGAATCAATTCAACCAAAGGTCCAGTTGGACAGGACTTGGAATCATTTGACTTAAAGTCTCTTGATGAATTGAGTTCTTAATGTGTCAAGAAATGAATCAACCAAAGGTCCAGTTGGACAGGACTTTGGAATCATCTGAATTGGAGTCAGATGATGATTAAGTTCTTTATAAAGCACATGTGGCAAGAAATGAATCACCCAAAGATCCAGAGGATAGGATTTTGGAATCAGTTGACTTAGAGTCAACTGAAGATTGCAAGTCTTGAACAAGGTTAACAAAGTCATAAGTTTACATAGATATGTAAAAGACATTGAGATTAAGAGCAACGGACACACCTGTTGCTGTGTATTTGCTCGAATCTTGATATAGAACACAATTGTTTGTACTTCACGATATTTATCATTCGGTATGACGAATATGACTTCGCTTATCGGGATAAGCGATTGAATTGAAACCTTGAACAGTTCAAGGACTTCAAAGGAAGTACAAGTTCCACAGATCCTGAGCGATAACATAAAAATGTTTCACAGTTCATTCTCTTCCAAAAACATTAATAGTTATAATGTGTCTTAGGGAAGATAATGGAGCATTGGTCGAAACAGTTCGATCCTCGATGTATGAGATACATTGTCAATTAGTTTCCAATAAGATGAATAATATACCAGTCAGTCCATATAAACCATATTTCGACCACATCATAGACTAAGTAGGTCTTGCAGACATTGTCTGAAATGTAAAGCTGGGATTATCTCACTTATACATAGAAAGTCCAGGGTCTTGTAGTGTTCATCCGAACCTCATGACTAGCCTGAACATGATCAGCATTGTCGTTTCATTGGCTATCCCGCTGTAACTGTAAAAGAAGAGCTCTTTTAGAAAGAACTCATGTTCTAAGGAAACAGTGGGAGTTGGGACAGTCCTGAATGAGTTCAGGATTAGCCAAGTGAAAGACCCTTTAGTCATCACTAGGCTTGGAGCAGAAATCATATTTCTGTTTTGCAACCGACATAATCTCCTCTTGACCAGTAGTATTGATCACCATCATAAGTATTTATGATCAGGGTGACATACCGATTGGTGGTAAAACACTATAGTTGGTACGGACCTACAATCCGACTACTTGGAAGCATTGGTGAGCCCGGTTGCTGCCAAACAAGAGAACCTTATGGCGAGACATTGTCTATGTGAAAATTTGATTGATTTTACACCTGGTCTAAAAACTAGTGGGAGTAACTGAATCATCAAAAGAAAGAAACATGGACAGATACATACCTTCAGAACATCTGGTTGAGTGAGACGATACTCAGAGTCAAGTAATTGATTCCGGGAGAAGCACTATCAATAGAGGATGAAATCTGAAATGATACTGTATGGCACATTGTGAATCGTTAGTGGAGCGCGTGTGGATAACCGACACACTAATAGGGACTCACAAAGAGTGTCCCAGTACAAAGGTAAATAGGCACGGGATTTCCCCACGGGCATCTCGCAAGAAAGGATATTCAAATTCTCAAAAATATGCCAAAGGATTGGATTTTGAGAAAGGGCTGAAAGATTTCCATTAAAATGTCAGAAAGGTTTGGATTCTCAAAATGTGCCATAAGTCCTAGATTTTGTGAATAGTCTATAACCGTGTCAAAGCCAGTGGGAGTCGCCGTTATCTACTATCTTCATATGTGGGTTACATACTGTTTCTAGGAAACGTCTCCTTTCATTACAAAGTGTAATGACTTGGTGTTAAGAGATGGATCGCTATGAAAGACTTAATAGAGATACGACATACTCAGGTGGTTTTAAACGTCTATGGGATAGATCGAAACTCTGCCAAGATGATCTTGATGAGATTCAAGATGCATAGCCACAGGAAAGGGTTTTCCTATCATTGCAAAGTGTGATGACTTGGCATGAAAGAAATTAAGAAGGTGCAACATACTCACGTAACTCACAGTCATCTATTGGATAGATGAAATCGCCAGCATAGACCTAGCCATTGTAAGCATGATCTTGATAAGATTCAAGATGCATGAGAAGAGTCTCCGAAAGAAAATAGTTTTCCGAAAATCATGACACAAGGATTATAAATAATCTTTGAATTCCGAAAGGATTTGGAATGAGATTGGATCGGGTTCCACAAGTCTTCTGGATCGATCATAATGTCATGAACATATCTTGATGACTTAATGCTTAGGGCATAGTAAGTTGGATTTAGGACATTGTCTAGCTGGGAATACTGGATGGATTGTTTGAACTCAAGTGAGAATTCATTGGGAAATGATTAGGGTGAAAGTGATAGTGTTAATTTGAATTTTTTTCAAAGTAGTAATTATTAACATCAGGACATGATGTTAAAGGACTTCATGGTTAAAGAATCTCGTTGGTATTCTGATGGAGCGCGTGTGGTTCACCGGTACATCATAACATCTCGAAATAGTCTTAGGGTGCAGTCAAGTAGACTAAAAACCCCAGAACCATAGGAAGTCACAGTACACATTACCATAATGGAGTTAGGAGAGACATAGACAGGATAACATATTGAGATGTTATTGGATGAGCATCCAATTGGATCATCTGCAATAAAGTGTGTAAGTATAAGATACTTTGGATACATACAAAGAGTGTAAGGTTCATAAAGACATAGCTGTAAAATTAGAATTGAAAGTTTAAAAGAAATCTTGAAACCAATAATAGTTTATGACAAGGTCCGACTTGGTGATTACCTTGTGGAGACTTGGTAATAAGCAGGAGTAGCTGCCAGTCAGATCTTTATGTTTCACTTTCGCATGTTTAATTCCCAAATAATTTAATTATTCAGAAAGGTCCACAGTCGCTCATACTTTGGGAAGTAAGTATTGAATCAAGACTGTCATGAATTGGTTTGTAGACTGTTTAAGGAGTTAGACATAGCAATAGGATTGCTACAACATTCATGAGTACTTAGAAATAAAGATTTGAGTATTGGATAAACCCACACTCAATAGATTGCTTCATGGATTACATCATAAGCAATGTTGAGATGATAATATCTTATGATCTTGAAGTGGAGAGATATGAGTTATAATTTACAAAAGCAGTTGTTCATTGATAGTACGAAAACGCATCGGTAACTCGATGTTATAAAACGTGCTATTGTGAATAATTTTACTGGTAAAAGATATAAAAATATGAGTCAAAGCTTATTCGTTCCTTGACCCTGATGGGAAACAGATATTTGTAGGCCTCTCGATGATTTTGAAGTTGACTAAAGTGCTGGCCAGCCTGGACTAAATTGATGTGTTTAATTAGAAGTTCTAAAGTCATAAGCAGAATCGAAAATCGGGAAACAGAGTATCGGACAGAGATTGATCTCAATCCATGTCTCGTGTCTGAAAATATCTTGTTAGACGAAGGATCATATGATCACTTATCAATGGACAGAACTGACTGGGTCAGAGTTCGGCAGCAGTTTCTAGGAAGCTAAGTTTGCTGATCAATTAGAGGATAAATTAGTAATTATAGTCATAGAGTTATCCAAGTAGGAGACTGTTGGATTAGGTGTCTAAGCCATGACTAATAATTTGTATTTACCTATTTTATAGTAGTAAAGTCCATTTGGGTTGCCCTCATGGCTAGAGGTTTAGCAGAAAATCCAGGATAGAGAAAGATTGATTTATTATATGATTAATAAATCAATAGAAATAAAATAAATAGTTTATTAATATATTATGGTGATAATATATTAATTAGAAACTATATTAATTAATTAGAAATTAATTGGAATTAATTTGGTGATTAATTTGATTAATTAAAGGTGCAGGGGCTGAATTGTAATTATTCAATAGTTGAGTAAGTGACAATTATAGTAGTTTAAGTGGCCAACGAAATTATGGAAGGATTATCCATAATTTCGATTATTATATGTTAGGATAAATAGATTTGAATTGATAGATAAAGGTTTATCTTATTTGAATTCAAAAAGGTTTATCTCTAAAGGCTTATCTGGTGGCCACTTGGAAACTATAAATAGAGACCCCTAGGCACCATAAAAGCCACGACTTTTTCCACTCTTCCCTCTCTCTGGAACTTTCAAAAACCCTAGTTTTGGGTGTGACTTCATTTGAGGCAAGGCATTTGCGTTGCTTAGCTTGCAAGAAACAACTAAAATGTTAGTTTTCTGATTTTATTCTTTAGTAATTTTTCTTGTGGCCTTTTAGGATATATTTATATGTTCAATAGTAGAAAACAGAGATTCATAGGTTGCATGTGAACTTAGGGTTTTAGTTCAGAGATTTGCATAAAACCTTTCAAAAGGCTCCAAGTCTTCTTTAATGATTTTGTAAGACTTGTGTTCCAGGTACTATTTTTTGAAGCTTAAAGAATTAAATCATGTTTATTTTGGAGAAAAATGGACATTGCGATGCTAACCCTAAGGGGGGTAGCGACGCGAAGAAGGGTTTAAGTCTGCATGTGGAGTATGGCTAATAGCATCGTTATCGACCATGCTAAGCGGCGCGACACGCCGCAAGTGCAAAACTTAGGTTTCGGATAGTGAGCCCTATTTAGGGGCACTAAACCCTAGGGATGCCCTTACCAGCCTCCACAACCTCTGAAAGATTACACTCGTAAACCCTAGCCTCTTCTTGGTGTTTCTAGTCTCATATCTCTCTTTTAAAGGTTTCTTGAGGAAGAAGAAGATGGGAACTAATGCAAGGAAGCTATCTACAAGCTAGAACCTACCATATCTCTACTTGTTGGACCATTGTAAGTTATATAGCATCTGAATTTATGTGTTTCAAGGTTGTTTTAGTAGTTTATGTTGCTTGGTGATGTTTATGGTCCCTTGTTAGTGTTGTTCTTGGAGTTGGAGAAACTCCGGACCACTTGGCTACTGATTTATCATTTTCTAGAGCCTTGAGCCAGAGTTGAGGACAAGCTCAAGCCCTCATGAGTCCACGCAAGCCTTGTTGGTTCTTCTAAGTTACTTTTGACCTAGATTTTAGGGTGGGCATACATTGGACATGTATGTCCATAAAGTTTATATTTTTATGGATCAATACTGGCAGGGTTCTAGAAATTATTAGTCTTGGGCTTATCGGATTAAGGGCTGAATGAAGGAGCTAGACTGTTCAGGGTTAACGACGTGACCGTAGAGGGTTTGCAACGCTACCCCTGGCAAGGTCACGATGATGGGTTATGCCCTTCGCAGCGCGAAGGGTTATGGTAGCTACGCGAAGTCACGACTGTTGACTTGACCTTGATCGTTGACTTTTGACCAGTTTGACTTTTGGTCAAGCTTTGAGGGATTTGAGGCATTGACCTAGGAGTTGACCTCGTATGGGATTAAGCCACTGATTTATGTCTACTAAATGATTTAGGAGGTCTGCTTTGACCATGTAACAGGGACGTAAGCGTGTGTATTCCTTCTACTTGTGATTTAGGTGAGTTTCATCATTGTACTATGTGTGAAGTTACATGAAACATGTAGGGTGAGATCGTGTGCAAATTAATGTAACCTTAATTGACATGATGTTAGTCGTATGGTTTGTTCTAATAACTATATGATTGTTTGTTGTATGATATGGGTAGGACGGTGTCGTGTCCCGTTAGGGATAGGACTGTGCTGAGTCTCATCTACTAAAACATCCAAATTGAACAAAAATAAAAATATATATATTAAAGCTTTTTTGAAATAAAAAAATTACATTTAAACATATATATTAGGACTAAAAACATCTTTTATATAATTAACCCTATGTTATATAATCTATATAATTAGCAACATTCATGAAAAGTGTTTTTATTATTTTTTTAATAGCAGAGGTTTACTTTATAAATATTATATGCCAACATAAAACAAGAATTAGCAAGTGTCTTACTGGTATGCGCATTGGTTGTGTATAAAATGAGGGTTAAAACCTCTCCTCATACACGCTTTTCGGTATAGAAAATTTTAACATAATCCTTCCATTTTTCTTTATTATAGTTGCCCTTTCAATTTTCCAATTTATAGTTTTAACCCAATTTGGTACAAACTCTTTCTACTTTGCAAAACTTAATTGTGTATATATACAATTCTAGCAAGATTGGGAATGAGCATTGCTAACATGTGCATTATCTTTTAAAGTTATAAAAATGACCCTTGAATATTTCTCATTTATTCATAATTATCCACATTTCTTTTTTACTTAAATTTTTGGTTTTCAAAAGTTACAAATTTAATCCCTAAACTTTCATAATTTATAGGTATTTCAAATTTTTTTAATAATTGTTTCATTTTAGCTTTTTACTTTTAGCATATATAAAGTAAATTTAAAAATTGCAGCAAGCTGCAACTATCCCTCTAGTTAATTTTACAATTTTCTTCAACTTTATTTTACGATGTTTTTTTTAACTTACTTTTTTTATGTTTCCTATACAATTTCTTTACATGTTTTTTTACAACATTTTTTTTACAAACAAACAAAAAAAAACAACTTTTACATACTTTTTACAATTTTTTATGAAAATAGATTTACAAAATTATTTTTTTACATACAAAAAATTTTATAACTTTTTACATTTTTATATTATTGCATATATTTTAAAGATTTTTCTTTTTTATATAGATTTTTCTATTTTTACAGATTCTATTCTAAATATTATTTTGTGAATTGAACATACATAAATGTTTATCTTCCAATTTCGAGATTATTACATCTTTGTAATCTTTTATAGGATTTCCGCTGCAACATGATGGAATGCAATCTTTATTTTTATATACCATACAAAACCCATAAGAAATACTAATAGGATTAGAAAACTTAGATATTCCAAATTCAACCTATAGTTTCTTTCTCAATTGTTTTTTATTTTCATTTATTAAGTTTTTACCCTTACGATTCTATATGTTTTAAAATGTATCCTAATACTTTATTAATATAGCCTCCATATAATTTTTCCATGCCTTTTTAACACTTTTGCATTTTTAATACTTTTCGGTTCTATAAAACAAGTTTTCGTGGTCATAACCGATTTTTTTTTATTATGACATAAACATTCTTTACATAGAGCAATATAAAGGGAAAAGAGTTTTATACCACATTTTGATAAAAATAGCACTAAAAAGTAAGTGATGCAAATTATAAAATGTATGATTCTTTCCAAACTTCAAAACAGGACATGAATTTCCATACAAATTAAACAAATCTGCCCCAAAAAAATAATACAAAAAAGATCCCGGAAGTTTTTATCTGGCTTCCTACAATCTACCATTTAATAATTCTTGGATACCAATATAACTAGTCACAAGTTAAAAATTACATGAACCCAAAAAGATGACTGAAATTAGTTTGACCGACCTTCGGTCAACCCATGCAAGGGTAATCCTGGAAAAATACGGTTTAATGTCAGAATCTATACTTCAATGCAAAAAATAGCCATGTACTTTGAAAAATCTACCCAATTAAAGCATTGTTCTTTTAATTACTTTGTTATTAGAACATTCTAGGGCTATTTTTGATAACAAAGATGAAAAGGGCATTTACGTCTTTTGCCATAAAATTTAGTGTAAATGCAAGAAACAGTAAAGTACTTTCATTTATTTGTGTATAATAATAAGATCCTATTTTCAAAATCTTTCTATTACATCATTGTACTTTCACTTTTGTCTACTACAAAAGAACTACTCAATTATAGCATTGTACTTTCAATTTTTTTTGTATTAGGACATTATAGCATTGTATAATAGCATCCTACTTAAAGAATAACGTAAATTACACGAATGGTCCCTGAGTTTTGTATTTTTGCAATTTTTAGAACCTAAACATCTATTTTTGCAATTTTCATCCTAATTGTGTATTTTTTATATCAACTTCAGGACTTATTCCAAGCAAAATAACCTTATTAGTTATTACCCTTTTTTGACTTTTTTATAATAATTTGTTGTAACAAATGTTTTATTCAATTTTATAAAAAACAGGTCCCAAAATTGCAAAAAACAAAAGTTTAGGTACCAAACAAGCAAAAACCACAAAACTCAGGGATCACTCTTGTAATCTACTCTAAAAATATATATTAAAAAATGAGTAAATTACAGTTTTGGCCCCTGTGGTTTACACCATATTACAGTTTTGGTCCTAGTTTTGAAAATCTTGCACCGGTGGCCTCTGTGGTTTCCAAATCTTTCACTTTTGGTCCTTGTGGTTTACATAAACGGTAACAGAGGGAAGGACCAAAAGTGAAAGATTTGGAAACCACAAGGACCAAAAGTGAAAGATTTAGAAGCCACGGAACCACTGTTGCAATATTTTCGAAACTAGGACCAAAACTGTAATTCGGTGTAAAGCACAGGGACCAAACCTGTAATTTATTCTAAAAAAATTTAAAAAGGTGACATGTAAAATTACCTGTAAGCCCTTGAGGATCAAGCTCCCAACAGCCTCTCAAAGCACCATCTTTCTCCTCTGTAAAATGAAAAGCAGGAATTTGGCGAGTAAATCTGTTCAACTCTTTTCGCGGTATCACCACAATGTTGTCAGATGACCGTTGTACCCTTGGTGCCTTGAATACCAACTTATAACCAGGGACACGTGTCAAAAACATAACTTTTACACTACTTTCATCACTCTCAAGAACTTGAACAATCTCACATTCACCAGCATCTTTCCTTTTGTTCAAACCCCAAATCTGTTGTTCTCTTGGAAATATCTTAAAATTCTCACCACTTTCTTCTGCTTTCACAATATGTGAAAAGACATCCAGGGGTAGTAATTTTGTCCTACCAGATTTTTTAAATAAACCACAAACATTGGGTCGAATGTCGATTGATTCAAGTAAAGACATGTGTACTGATTCATGTTCAATCTTTATGATTTTTCCGTAGCATTGACGGGTCCCGTTTTCAATTTCCCAAAATGCCCATACCTGGTTAATAGAAAAGTTTGATATCCGTCTTTGTGCAGCGAAGTCGTGGGGGCGTTTCGGTAAATTACCATCGTCACAATTGGAATCTTTAACACCGTTCTTTAATCCTCTTGGTGATCGACGAAGATTAATACCGATTTTACCCTTACCCTCGGGATTTACGTTTTTCTTTGGAGTAGTGAGATTAATAATTTCAGGCTGTACAGAATAATAATACTTTTCAAGATCATCTGGTAAAGAAGCTGTATCAAGCTCAAAAGATCCAGGTGGGACCCCTGCCCGTTCTTCCCCGGTCAGTTTCGTAGACGGGATTCGATGAGAAAATCTAAAAAGTTCATTACCCGGAATTTTTCGGTCAGAAAGCCCGCCCCATACGGTTCTCTGAAACAAACTGACAAACCCTTTGACTTTGACCAATAAAGCAACAGATACACTTCCATTATCATGTACATCACCAACTTCCACAATGTCAAATTTGTATTTTTTATGATTTTCAGGGTCTAATCCCCAGTTAATATCCCAATCTTTAAAAAGAGCCCAGATTTCACCTTTTTTCGGATAAATAAAAAAAGAATTTCTCTTCACACCGGTTTTATAATCTATCTTATGAGAGAACATAAGGCGGTCTTTTGTTTCTTCTGTTTCACCGCCCGTAAATTTCCCGCAGCCCACGGGCAGCCCTTCTTCTGCCCATTTTATTTCGGGATCTGTATCTGGGTCAGCTTCTAACCAAGTGATTTTCAATTTAAATTCACGTGTGAAAATTTTTCTAATTCTTGCATAGAATCTTGGCATTCCATCAACAGAATCATAACATGCCCAAATTTGGTCAACTGCAAAACAATTTTCCTCTTTATCTTTATCAAAATTACTGAATTCCAAATCCGGGCAGTCTACAAATTCTGGTTCTGAATCAGATTTAGCATCATCATGATCATCATCATCATGATTATCATCATCAAGATTCACATGGTTTTCCTTTTTCAGATCTTCAACATCATCGGATGATTTTCTTGGTTTTTTTTGAGGGCTTAATTCATCGGGTACATTTTCATCGTAAGAAACTTGCTGTTTTTGGCGGGATGATTTTCTGTTATTGACACTATCACCACCACCACCGCCACCGCCAGCGCCGCCGCCACTTCCTCCTACATCAGAACCACTTTCACTAGCTTCTGTTACTGTCTTTCTTCCTCTTTTCTTTGTGTCTTTAGAAGGTTCTGTTTTCACGGGCTTTTGTACATTATTACCCTTTGACTTTGAACTACCACCAACTTCAGCAGCTTCAGTTTTTGCATTTGAAGAAAAGGACCGCCTGTCTTTTTGTATCTGGACTTTGACTCTTTCCCGTCTTCTCACCTGTTCTGTGTGAGAAAAAGACGGTTGTGGTGGTTGTTGTGGTGGTGGTTGTGGTTGTGGTGGTGGTTGAGGTCTTTTGGCTCCAAGATTTTCCCCTTGTGAGCCTATGTCATAAGCAATAAAGAGTTTGTTACAATTCTGACATCGTAAAGGTCTGTTAACAAACTCTCTATAATACTCGTATTTTATGTTGCAAAAAGGGCAATAAGTCCAGAAAGATGGCCGGATAGTTGACTCTGTAACTGGCGGTCGGCGATGATTGACGCCGTTGTAGTGAGAATTCGGGACATCGTTGAATTTGTTTTGACCCGTAAAATGTTTTTTAACATGATTTTGGCGGTTTTGAGGCTTTGTTACAGGAACTTTCACGGGCTGTCTACATTTAGCATCATATAAAGACCTTTTCTCTTTATCTGAAAGTATCATATTTGCTTCACCAATAAGTTTAAAAGCAGCTTCAGCACCAGGGAATGTGTTCTTATCGGGGTGAAGTACAAGTGCGAGTTTTCGGTATTGTTTTCGGATGGTTGCTTCATCGGCTACATTTGCAATTTGAAGGATTCCATAGAGGTCTTTTTCAGCACCGTTGATCTTTTTTAGAGATGAACAGTGAACATCACAGACTGCAATTAACCGGGAAATGTTGTCTAGTTCAGGGTATAAGTTTTTGGCTTTCAGTGCAATGTAACGGGCTCCTTCAAAATCGTTTTTACGCATCTTCTGTTCTGCAATCTCCTTGGCCCTAATTGCCTCATCTTTGTTACACTCCATTGATGTGGTTATTCAGGAAGGTAAAGTACTAGGAAGATATCATTTATAAGAACAGATGAAATAGCATCATGTAGTTAATGATTTTGAAGTGATGAATTAGGAAGTAATCATATGATCATCAATGCTACCCTTCCTCCACAGAGTTCACTTCAGATCCCAATCTGAAAAAAGAAAAAACGAAGGTGGATATTCAATACCTGTTTCAGCTTTCAATTAGAAAGTAGTTTAACTGGAAGTCTTGTTAGCAATCTCTACCTTAAATTTTCCGATAAGCAGTGTGAATACATCAAAAGTGGGAATCAGATCGTCTACCCTCTTTGATTGATAACTAGGAGCACTGTCCTGAAAGTATCCGAAAATACAAGGAGTTGTTAGAAGGTGATATATAGTTCAAATTGGCATCGAATTTTACGAGAATGAGAACAAAACAAACAAATGATAAAAGAAGTAATCGGATATAGATTAAGTTTATATCCGTGCTCTACGATTAGAGTTGTTAGAAGGTGATATACGGTTCAAATTGGCATCGAATTTTACGAGAATGAGAACAAGACAAACAAATGATCAGAGAAGTAATCGGATATACATTAAGTTTATATCCGTGCTCTACGATTAGAATTCCAAGCAGTCGGAATCAAACACCGATTCCATGAAGGTTTAAACAACTAGCCGGATATTTTAAACACCGTCGCTTACAATAAAGAGTTAAGAGTAACTTCTACTCCATCACATGTAATACAGTTTCACCACAAAAAAACACAGCTCGCGCACAAACAGAAGTAAGCGGAAAACCCTAAAAGTGAGTAAACAACAAAATCCAATATTTTCGAATGCGGAAGATAAAATCGGGAAGTGATATATCGAAAAACAAAGGAGAAATATCAGAAATACGTGTCAAAACCATTGTGCAAGTACATACAATCAGTTTTCATACAGCCAAATCCACATTGTCATTGAAGCAGAAGACCAAAACAATCAAAGGAATAGAAAGCAGAACTTACTCACTGAAGATTGAGCGAGCGAGAATTCTGGAGAGGGAAAGGGAAAGGCGGGAGGGTTGGATCTAGAGAGAGGAGATGGGCAGCGGGAAGAACAAACATGAAATTTTGAGAAATGATTTTGGCTCTGAAATATTCGTTTCTCCCTCCAAATTGTTGAGTTGTTCATGAAAGGGTTAAGAAATTGGGATGGTTAGGGTTTTTTAGGTATTTGTACTCTATGCATCGATCATTGTACATTTGGTGCTAACATATTTTATAATTGAGTAAATTACATGAATCGTCCTTGTAGTTTGGTCAGTTTACGTATTTCATCCTTATCTTTTTTTCACTCGGATCATCCGTGGTATTCTTTTGTTACAAATTTCGTCTCTCGTAGTTGTAAAAGACTATAATGCCCTTATTTGTTTACTTTTTGATTGATTTATTTTTTCTTATAATTATTATATTAATATATAAACAGGTTGGTCTCGTCTATCTCAAATATTCTAACCATCACACTCGCCTACTTTACCCTAAGTTTAACCCCTTCTCTCTCTCTCTCTCTCTCTCTCTCTCTCTCTCTCTCTCTCTCATCGTCGGCTCTCATCTACATATAACACCACACACCATTGTCACCTACCAAAACTCTTTTTATAATTATCTTTGGAACTCCAACCCTAACTTTATTTGTCTCTAAAACTCTCACACTCACCCACCTAACCCTAAATCACAATCCACTATTGAGAACATGAATCATCAACCACCGTCTATGAGGTCGATCCTTAAAAGTTTATGTGGAACTTTGACCTTGTCCTAAAACTCTCTCTGACTGAAAATCTGGCTCCGAAACTGAAATGTTGTTCACACCCACATTGGCTTTGCAAAAATCAGTTGGTGGTCGGATCGGAAGCAGAAACGTCTTCCACACCCACTGATACATTTCATTGAACTGGCGACAACATCTTTACTTCGTTTCTCATTTCTCTCTCCAACAAACAACATCCACTATGATGGCAATGATTATAGATCAATTTTATTGGGAACTTTGATTTGGGATTTCAGGTTTGTTTCGAGTTTGATTTGGGAATTTCATGACTAATTTTAGGTTTGATATGGGGATCTCAATGTTAATTATTATTTTAGGTTTTGTTTCTAGTTTAGTCGGGTTTGATTTTGATTTCAAGTGATTTCTGGTTTCTTTTAGGCTTTGGTTTGAGTATGTTTGGTTTTAAATTGTTTGATTTAGATTTTAGTTTAGTATTGTTTTTTATTATATGTTTCAGGGTTGATTGTAAACGAAAGTGAATGTGAAATGTGCAAGGTGGAGGTTGTTGTAGTGAATAGGATCGCATGAGGGGTATACTGGTCATTTTACCCCATATTTAACAAGAAAAAGTTAAATATAACCAAGGGAGGGACCAAGGCTATTAGTAAAAGCAAACCACAATGACAAATATGTGGGATTTTGAAATTAAGACCAATGTGAAAAGTTGGGTAAACCAAAGGGACCTAAACTGTAACTTTATCATAAATTAAAGAGTAAACTACAAATTTGGTCCTGTGGTTTACAAAAAATCGTGGGTACAGTCCAAAAGGTTTTCAACTTGCACCACTGGTCCAAAAACGAAAATTTTTTGTGGTTTTGGTCCCTGGAAAAGTTAAAAAGACTGTTTTACCCTTTTAATGTTTTTTTGCATTATTTATATTTATTTTAATGCTTTTTTAATTTAAAAATTATAAAAATAACAAAAGAATTACCCACCCCTCCCCCACGTTCCCTCCCCTTTCTTTCTCTTTCTTTATGTTTGACTCTCTCTATCAGACTCTCTTTCCCTCTATTTGACTCTCTCTCTCTCTTCCATCTTCTTCCTCTGCCATTAACAAGCCTTGAAGCCTTGAAGCTGTTGAATCATTGTTCGCAAAAATGATAGACCTGTGAGTTCTTTATTACAGAGTTCTTTCCCTCTTCTCTCTCGTCTTCTTCCCCACTGCCATTCTAGCTCCATGTCCTCTGTATATTATTAAAGAAGAACATATGCATCTTCACTTGCATTAATGAAGTCAACGATAGCATTAGAGTCCAAATTCCAAGTAGATCAAACCAGTGGAACAAATAGGCTAATCGCAAGTCTGAAAGAACCCAACCACTTTGAAATAACCCATATTTTCACTTGCATTAATGTGACGTTTCAAGAAGTAAATGAGATGTATTTTTACATACCCGTAACAAGGGAGCTCAACCAATCAATAACCTGTCCCCGAGATCTGAGCTTGGAAGAAGTTTCAAACGGTATATCCGACGACGGAGAGAGATATTTGTCACGAATTGCGTATCGGTAACAGAACGAAGAAGAAGACAACGTCTTCGTATTATACCTTGGCTTATTCTCTTTGCCGACAACTGCCAAATCCGAAGTCCCATCCCGCCGTTTCAAATAATACCGTACCTCTCTTCTTCCTCTGTGGCTTGTCAAAGAAACTTCTTCCCAGCTCACAAACACCGAGACTATCTTTCCCACCGGAGCAGATTTCTCCATCTTAAATGGGAGAAACAAGAAGTTAGGGCAAATAGAATACATGAACATAGAGCATCGGAGAGGATAAACATTGTTATTGATATAGTCACAAGTCAAAGTATTAATCCATCCATGATGAAGAGAATTGATGATTTATCAGAAGTAGAATCGAAGTGATGAACAATGATCTCCGATCCCAACAATGTTAAACAGTAAAAAAATATTCACTTTTCCGGTAATGTCACCAGATATGGAGGAGATGGAGTCGGAATTAACAGATTCGCTGGAGAAGAAGAACCCTCGAATGGGAAAGGAAGATGGGCAAAAAACGTTTTTGTAGAGAGAGAGGAGAGAGAGAGTGTGTGAGTGAGAGAGAGATGGGGTGGGTAGCAATTATTTTTTAATAAAACATTAAAATAAATTAAAAATATATAAAATATATATAAAAAAGAAATTAGAAGGGTAAAACAGTCTTTTAAAGTTTGATAGAGACTATAACCATAAAAGGTTTTCGATTTTAGACTAGTGGTACAAGTTGAAAACTTTTTGAACTGTACCCATAATTTTTTGCAAACAAGATGGACCAAATTTGCAGTTTACTATAAATTAAATTGCATACATATTCACATGAGTAGAGAAGTTGCAATTGAAGTCTAAAAGTATTTTTGTCATAAATGGTCCCTAAGTTTGATTTTGTTTTCATATTAGTTAATGTGGTTGACCAATATGAAACGTATGAAATACCATTTGTTTCATTTTGTGTACATCGTCCCTTAAAATACTATCGGATTGATTCTCATAAATCGTCCCTATGTTTGATTTTGTTTTCATATTATTTTATGTGGTTGATCAGCCAATCTGAATTTAAGATTAAATTGTATAAATGATTTTTGTGTTTATAAAATGTTATAGGTTCAGTCTCTTACCTTCGTCTCCATATAAAACATCTATTTTACTCATTTGAATATCTTTTATTTTTTTATTTTACCTATTCCTAATTTATTTAAATATTATTTGTTTATTTTGTCATTTTCACTTAATTATACCAACTTATAATTAATAAATTACGTTTATATATTTTTATCCCACCCATTCTTCAATTTTATTCGGTCGTCCACCACCACCAATTTAAATCAACTAGATCCATTGAAAAAAACTCATCAACCATTTGAAACCATTGGAAAAACCTCATCGACCATGCTTTAATCAATGGGTTATTTAATGATCTAAATGTCATTCTTAGATAATCGTGTGTTTGCTTTGGACTTATAAAACAATTGTACGGTGGCAAAGTGAGTTAATCTTCTTAGTTGGGGTCCGTTGTTGCGTCATGTGCCGAGTGGTGGGGTTGAGTTAGATCAGTTTCAAGCTTTGAAGGTGTTAGTGGATCAGGGGTGATTTCGAATAAGGAGGATGGTTGGGTATGGGATTCAGATTCAGCGGGGGGATATTTGGTGGCGTTGGGTAGGAGTTTGATTGACAATTCGCTATTGGAGGTGTCGAATAGGAAGACCGGGTGGAATCGGGTTCTACCTGCTAAGGTGAATGTTTTTATGTGGAAACTTAGGTTGAATCGTTTGTCTTCCAAAGTTAATCTGGAAAAGGAGAGGTATGGATTTGGATTCTACATTGTGCCCGGTTTGTATGTCGGATGTGGAAACGGTCAATCATCTTTTATTTTCTTGTGAGGTGGCCTTTGATCTTTGGGCTTTGGTGGCGAGATGGTGGGAGCTTGATATTCTCATATGTTCTTCTATTAGTGATTGGGATTTTTGGTTTGATGACCTTCGAATGAAGAAAAAGGCTAAAATGTGTTTGGAGGTGGTTTGTTATACTTTGGGTTGGGCAATTTGGTCTTTTCGGAATAGGTCTTTGTTCGATATGAGTAAGCCTCGTAAGGCGGTTTTGTGGGATTTTATTCAATCTCAATTGTTTCTTTGGGTTTGTTCTAGGTTTCGTACGCTTAGTATTTATTGGAGTGATTGGGTGTCTAATCCTAATATAACTATTACTTCTTTGTAATTTTTGCTAGCGTTTTGCTAGCATTTTTTTTTAATATTATGCCGCGTTCTAAAAAAATGTCATTCTACTTTCAGAATTGCTTCCAAAATGCATATTCAAACATCATATGATTGTAGAAGAAATCATATCAAGGAAGACATCAAGAGACTACGAGAATTTACTAGTTTTAAATGCTTCCTGTTTCAATTAGTAGCAACTACAAATACCATTAATTTTAAATAATCCCAACCGAACGAACCTTGATTCCTTCTACCTATTGCTTCTCAACTACGTACCACTCATTAGACTTTTTTCCAATTCATGATGTATACAAACATTCAATATTCCCCTTAAAATTCCACAATTGCCAACACCGTTGAAATTGGAACCTACAAAAGAAACAATGGATTAATAACTAGTGACGAAATAAGGGTGTGTTTGGTTGCGGAAACTGTTTTTTAAAAACATTTTGGAAAATGAAGTGAAGTTTTCATTTTCATTCTCATTTTCAGTAGAAAACATGTTTGGTTAAACTAATTGAGTTTCCATTTCCCGTTTTAGAAAATTAAAAATTTGTGGAAAACAACAATTTTGAGTTTTCCAAGTTCTTGGTAATTTTGGAAAACATAAAATTTTCATTTTCTAGAAATTTTGGAAAATCTGATTAACCAAACGCGTTTTTTAACTTTTTCATTTTTCTTAGAAAAAATTATTGGAAAACTAGAAAAAATTTCTTAACAAACGCACACTAAGTCACTAACTATCAATCACGGCATAATATTCAAACGGGATAACATCAGTATAGTTTAGAAAGAGGGAAATTCATTTCTCGCTTCCTTCTTTGTGGATCGAATAATCATAAACATCGGGGATAAAATAAGATAAGTTAGGTGCTCCCAAAACAACATAAAAATATTATAAATGAAACCAACCACAATCTTTATGTAAAAACAAATGAAACAAACATGTTCGCCGGAGTTCATTCTTTCCAGCTTTAAGGTCGCTGGAGTTCATTCTTTCCGTCACCTTTATGCATTTAGAGATTTTAGGTTTGTTTCTGGTTCAACTTCAATTAGATAATTGTTGACCAGCCATGGTGGTGGTGCTAAGCACGGTCCAAGAAGGGTAATTTGGGTAGTTTTCATTATTGTCTAAAATACAAGTACAATGCTATTCTGGGTAAAGAATTCGAATATGTTGCTATGATTAATAAAGAAACAAGTATGTTGTTATATCGGTAAGGAAATGATGACTAAGATACTATTATGGATAAGTAAATGAAATAACATTGCTATACAGGTAGAACCTAAAGCATATTTTTATGCGAAAGAAGTTACTTTGGCAGCATGTTTTATTTTATTTTATTTACAAAGATCAGTGTCTGATTCCATCTTTATCGCACCATCTTCTTTGGGCACCGTTGGAGCGTTGGCGCTCTAACGACGAGATATATATTATTATTCACATATGATTTTCACCACCTACACCACCTTCGTCACCACCACCTCCGTCGTCGCCACCACTACTACCGCTGCCACCGCCATCTCCACCACCACTGTCGCCGCCACCTCCCCCACTGCCACCGCCACCAACCACCACCACCGCTACTGCCAACTCCACCACCTCTATCACTATCTCGACCACCACCGCCGCTACCACCACCCACCGCCACCACTACCACCTCCGTCACCGCCGCCACCACTACCACCTTTGTCACCACCCACCTCCACCAACGCCACCACCTCACTAACACCGTCGCCACCATCACCACCATTATCGCCACCCTCTATCGCCATCACCATCATCATCCCCACCCTCTACCACCATTCCGACCACCACATCCATATATGTTTAGTCATAAATGATTATTCACATATGTTTATTCATATATGATTATATGAATAAATCATATACGGAAAATTAAACACATCTCGTCGTCGTGGACGGAGCAGAAGCCGTCGAGCCCGCGATATGCCGAACCCACCCTCAACCCGCTGTTGGGCTGTGCAGAAGCCGCGTCGAACGCGCCACCACCAACCCGTTGCCCCATTTTCCTTCTTTGCCTTCGAATCCAAGCAGCTTCAGGAACCCTCGATCTCTCCTCCTTGAACCCGCACGACACCAGCGGTGCCGCACCGTCTATCCCATGAACTTGCACTCCATCTTTTACTGCTCCATCCACCCTAACCACTTACATAATTAAAAAAATTGAAAAATGAAACATGTCCAAGTTGACGTGTATTTTTTATGTCCTAACATATTTCATTTGAATATAGCGCATGCAATATTCTCTTGATGTAAGGCATAATATGTAACTAATAGTCCTGAATATTATTCTTATTCATTTATCAACCCCATACTTGATCCTTCCCAAAGGAGATATCCAATACAACCTTTATGATAGCTTCTTTTCACTTTGTTTTGCAATCAATGTAAAAAACACTTAAAATATACCAATAATATTTAACATTCAAAGAAAATACAAAACCCTTGATGGTTGTACTTGTGTTTATTTCTAAAATTCCTGCAGCTATGTAGACCAAGTCTCGATTTTATCCCATAATTATATGTCCATTGATAACTATCACATGATTATGATTAGATGTCACATTACACAAACAAATTACAAATTTAGCAAAATTCATACAACAAAACAATTGAAATTAATTTAATGTGCACTTATGTCATTAGCAATAAACCGTTTCGAACAATGCTGACACCGCAATTCTCTGTTTACAAATTCTCTGTAATACTCATACTTTTTGTTACAAAAAGGACAATAAGTCCAAAATGATGGCCGATGATTCACACCATTGAACTTATTTTGACCCACAAACTGTTTTTTCACATAATTTTGACGATTTTGAGGCTTTGTTACAGAAACTTTCACAGGCTGTTTACATTTAGCATCATAATCAGACCTTTTTCCTTTATCTGAAAGTATCATATTTGCTTCACCAATAAGTTTAAAAGCAGCTTCAGAACCCGGGAATTTGTTCTTATCAGGGTGAAGTACAAGTGCAAGTTTTCGGTATTGTTTTTTGATGGTTTCTTCATCGGCTAGGTTTTTGATTTGAAGGATTCCGTATAGGTCTTTTTCAGCACTGTTTATCTTTTTTTGAGATGAAAAATGAACATCACAAACTGTAATTAGTTGGGAAATGTTGTCTAGTTCAGGGAATATGTTTCTGGCTTTCATTGCAATGTTACGAGCTTCTTCAAAATCGTTTTTCAGCATCTTCTTTTCTGCAATCTCTTTAGCCATAATTGCTTCGTTTTTGTTGTACTCCATTGCCTGTGACTGTATTGTAAGATATATGATGAGTTCAAGAAGGTAAATCTCTCAGAATTAGAACAGAAAAACAAACAGGTAATGATAGCAATGATCAAATCGAGATTAATATAATAATTTCTAGTAAACAGAATCATACATCAATTAGCCGGCTATTTTAACACGATTAAGGCGATGTAAAAACAGATCTGAAACAATTACGAGTGTAGAATAACTTGTGAGCATCATATGCAGTAAACAAAAATGTAGAGCTTCGACGCACCAGCGAATGTGGGTGAAAGAACCCTAAAAGGGAGTAAACAGTGAAATCAGCTATTTTAGATTGAAGAAGATGGAATTAGGAAGTAATGTATCGAAGAACGAAACGGAGTGTGGAAAAACTATGTGTTCAAGTACATACAGTGATGGTTGAGCGAACGAGACTAAAAATACACATTGCCATTGAAGCAAGAGACTAAAACAAGCAGAACTTACTCGGTGATGGTTGAGCGAACGAGAATCTTGGAGAGAGAATGGGGGGAGAGTTGGATCTAGAGACTTCGAGATATGATTTTTGAGAAATTGAAATTTTGAGAAATGATTTTGGCTCTGAAATATATTCGACTTCGTTTCTCCCTCCAAATTGTTGCGTTAGGGTTTTATGGGTGATGTGATGATAAATGCATCCATCGTTGTAACTTCTAATAAAGCATAACTTTGTACCTTCTAAGACTATATGGTATTGTTTCAAAAAATCTCATCGGCATCTATTGATGCCTCCGACATCATCATCCCGCATTGTAAGCATCGTTTGTAGGCATGGTTGAGCTACATGAAAATGCCGATTAACTTTTTCTCTTTCTTTTCTCTCTCTTCCTTTATTCTCTATATCTCTCTATTCTTTCAATTTAATATTAAATTTAAAAATAATAAAAATGTTGGTGGCATCCACCCTCCATTGTAGACATCCAAAGACATTTTCGTAGGCATCCTATCTGGCGCCTATGTGGCAGTCGATGCCTACGACTTCGTAGACAACGATACCGCTTAGCCTAAGACGGAAAATGACTTAGATAAAGTTTTGTGTTTGTTTATATTTAGGTTTTTTTGTTTTTGTTTTTTTCTTTTGTATGTATTTGGCTAACGAATTTATTTGAAAGATTCATATATTATCTTATTGCGGGTTATTGTAGGTTACAGCTTACCTGACATACAAGAGAGATTATAGCTTACCTGACATACAAGAGAGATTATGCAATGACTAATGAGGGCAATGAATAGTGGATTTTTTCACATTTAGATAATTTTCATTTTTTGTATACCATTGACAATCAAACTTGTTCAAATGTTAATATTACTATATATTAAAAAAAACATGTATATATATATATATACACACACACACGCACACACACACACATATATATATATATATATATATATATATATATATATATATATATATATATATATATATATATATATATATATATATATATATATATATATATATATATATATATATATATATATATATATATATATATATATATATATATGTGTGTGTGTGTGTGTGTGTGTGTGTGTGTGTGTGTGTGTGTGTGTGTGTGTGTGTGTGTGTGTGTGTGTGTGTGTGTGTTCAAATGAGACAATGCAATTTTTGTGAGACGGGCAGACGCAATCCTAGCTACTTATTTTGGAGATCAAAAAATAAAAAATATATAATAGGCTAAAATAATGATAATTTTAAAAAAATTCTACTAATTTTCCCTATTTATTCTATCTAAAAATAAAAAAAATAGAAGAAAACCAAGAAAAATCAAAAAAATATTTCAGTGAATGTTGCTGGATGTTGAATATTTTAATAGAATATTACACAGAATAGTGTAATATTCTACTAGAATATGAAAAAAACACTAAATTTTTTATATTATTATTATTTTTATTATTTTATTTTTTTAAAAAATTGAATAAAAAATGACGAAAATAATAAATAAATAATTTTTTCAATTTTTTTCATTTATTTTGCATTTTTTAATTTTTTTTTTGTTTTACACCCAAAATGAGTGGCTAGGAATGCGTCTCCCGGTCTCACGAAATATAATGATCTCATATGACCTAACCATATATATATATATATATATATATATATATATATATATATATATATATATATATATATATATATATATATATATATATATATATATATATATATGTTCAAATGCGGATACTAACTATTGTGTGATCGTAGGTCCTAATCACGTTCTTTCCTGGTTCAAGGTTAAGATCGGTAATTTAACGAGTCATGAGATTTTGAAATTAAATAAGATTAACTACAATTAATATTTACGGATAAATCGTAACCGTTTATGAGATTGGAATAAATTCAAAATTGATAACAATATCAATTCTAAATCAAAATTGATTCGAGAATCAATCCTTCGTTGATAAATACGCATTTTGTGGTTGTTCGTATCGTCAATGTCGATCATATATTCACAGTAATTGGTCAAGTTTTCGTAGAGATTGAATCGGATTTCGACACAGGTATGATTTTTGTTAATGATGTACGTGATTTCGAGAATTCTATTGTGAGAATGATATAATTGAGAGAATTCGGTTATGTGAATGATATAATTGAGCCAATTATGTTCTTATTGTGGATAAATCGTGTCAATTATGATGTGAATTATATACTTTCGTGAATTGTGTTCGTACGGCAGACGGTATGGAGTTCATTCTATGCAATTGGTTTTAATATTTATTCTATGATAATGGTAAATAGTTTTTAGTTATTTTATTTATGAGGATGGGGTATTTGCGTACTAGTTTTTTAACATTCCAAGGGATTTAACTATTTGGTTAATTTTTATTCTATGAGAATGGTAAATAGTTTTAGTTATTTATTGAAATTATAAGAGAATTAACTAATTTGTTAATTAATTAAATGTTGTGTTTCAGGAGAATATGGCTTTTTGGATAGGTGTATGCTTTTTGATGATTGTAGGATTGGAATTGACAAGGGACTTGTTTTTTGATGATGATGTTTACAAGATGGAAGATTTTAGCAGTTATAATAAGAGATTTTGCAAAATATGTAATAAGTTGGCTGATCATGATAGCAGAAATTGTCATTTTAGATCCTTTTAGTTTCATAGATTTTGGTTAAGAATAAGAGATATTGAATAAAATGTAATAAGGAGTATGATGTTTTGGAGTTGAAATTGGAAGTGGTTATCATTATTAGAGAATAATGCATATTTATATCTTTTGTATACTCATGCTTGTTTTATGAAATTTAATATTTTTATGTTTATTGATTTGATCGTGGGTTAAATATTTTACAGCTGTAAACTTTTTGGGTGTTTATTTGTTTGGATCTTTATTCGAAAAACAGATGGAGCATGGTGAAACAAGTATGAGTGAACCATATGTAAGTAATGAAGATACAGAGGATGGTGACAATGTTTAAATCCGTAGTTCAAGGTATATTGACACAGGAGTAGATTCTCCTAGAATTGGTAAGTTAATATGCAATAAATTTTGAAGGATAATTCATATGAATAAGCTTTAGAACAAACAGTAACAGATGATTCATATGCAGTAAATTTTTATTCTCTGAGAATGAATGTTTTGTAATGCAGTTTTCGTTGTGTTTTACACTTTTCAGATGAAGAAGAATCGGTTTTTAGTAATGATTTTGTTCCCCCTGGTGGGACACCAAACTGGATACCAAGAACAGATGATCATATCAAGCCCAAAGTATGAATTCAATATCCTTCATTAGATGCTGCTGTTTCAATGTATAAAGAATATGCATTTGAAGCAGGTTTTGATATAAGGAAAGGTTCTCTTAAGAAGACGATTTATAATGTGGTTACTTCTCGTCATTTATTATGTAATCGTGAAGGGAAACCAAACACCGGAAATGTGGATACTATGGATGTTCAAATCAAGAAAACTAAAAGACGAAAAGATTTACATAGAACTGAATGTAAGGCACGCATTGTGTTTAGGATTATACCACGTGGTGAAGGTTACTATGTGTATAACTTTTTGGAGAGACATAACCATAGATTGATTAGTAAAGTAAATATGCATCTATCCCGGGATAGTAGAGAACTTTATTTTTCACAGAAAAGTTATATTTATAACATGACAAAGCAGAATGTTGGAGGAGGTAAGGCATATAGATTAATGACTGGCATTCAAGGTGGGTGTTCAAGTCGTGGCGGTTTGGCTATTGATTACAAGAATTACATGCGTAACCTTAATTTTTTCATTGCCGGTAGTGATTCTCAAATGATTGTGAATTTGATGGAGGATAGAGTAAAATATTCTCCAAACTTTTCATTTGAATATAGGGTTGAAGAGAAGCAATTGAATGCATTGTTTTGGGCTGATGAGACAGCAAAATGCAACATTCGGGAGTTTGGTGATGTAGTTTCATTCGATGCAACTTTCGATACAAACAGGTTAGCTATTTGGTGTATTTTTTGTATTTTTTTATTATGGAATTTGTTATTGATATATTATATTCATATTTATATTATTCAATATGTTATTCATAATTTATATTCATAATTTATACTTTTTTGTTCTAGTATTCTATGAGAATATTATTGTAAACATGGTGGTTATGATGAATTTTTTATTTGTGTATAGGTACAATATGGTATTTGTTCCATTCACAGGGTTAGACAATCATAAAAAGTGTGTGACATTCGGTGTTGGGTTGCTTAGTAGGGAGGGCACAGATTCATATGTATGGTTACTTACATGTTTCAGAAAAGCGTTTGGTAAACATCCTACTATTTTGTTGTCTGATCAAGATCCAGCTATGAAAAAAGCAATTGAGCAAGTTTTCCCTGAGTCGCATCATCGGTTATGTATGTGGCATATAACTACAAAGTTGGGATATAAGGTGATGTGTTGAATTTCTTTTTTTTATAAAGTTGTGTTCATTTATAATTTTGTTGTAATGCATTCTCAGAGAATTGCATAAATATGTTATGTCTTTACAGATGCTATGAACTGTTATTATTAGGTTTACCATTCTCAGAGAATGTATTGCATTTTTAGGGTTTGATGGTGTTAAATGATATGACTAACTTTATATATTAATTTTTTTATAGGTACCTGCAGAAGTTTTTAATAACAAAAATTTAAGGATCGATTTAATTCTTTGATTTGGAATTCTAAGATACATGCTTCAGAATTTGAATATGGATGGCAGGGCATGATTGATGAGTTTAAACTATCTGACAATAAGTGGTTGAAGAAGATGTACGGTATGCGTAGGTGTTGGATACCAGCATTCTTTAGGAATGTTCCTATGTCTGGGTTAATGAGAACAACATCCTTTTCTGAGAGTCAAAATTGGTCATTTCAAAATTCTACACTTTCTAGGTCTTATCTTCTTAATTTTATAATGACATTTGATTCTTCAATGGAGAGACAAAGGCATAACCAAAACTTGGCTGATTTTAACACTTCTTCAAAGTATCCAAGAATGGTGACATGTCTTGTAACGCCAAAATACTTTATTATATAATTATAATAAAAGGGTAAATTGGTCATTTTACCTTGTAAGGGTAAAATGGTCTTTTGGACAGAAAAGTATTTGGTTTGAAATAATATTTTAAGTTTTGGACTTAAAATGTTATAAAAACTGATTTTTGGTCGTTTTACCGAAAAAGGGTATTTCGGTCATTTGACCAAGTCAACGACCAATTATGTAAAAATATTGTTGGTTGTGGCCAAAATGTAAGAAATGGAAGTTTTATTGTAATAAAACTTGATTTTGGTGGTCAAAGTTCAAGAAATGGAACTTTAGGACCAAAAATGTAAATTTTTGGAGTATAAATATAGAGAGTTTGACTCTCCTCTTTGACCAGCTCATTGTGCAGCTACGGGAGTGGATTTTGGAGAGAAATTTCTGGAAGATCATGAAGCTTGAGGCAAGGAATTGGAATCAAGGTTTGTAATGGGTGATTCTCAAGCAAACAAGGTTAGTATTCCAAGTTCTTGATTGTTTGTTCTTGAGGAATTTTGTAGAAACTGAAATGTGCAATTTCAGTTATGGAATCATGTGATAAGTAGCCTAATGCTTCCATTGAGTCATGCTAGAAAGGACTTAACTCAAGAAAATGGAAGTAGGTTGTTATTAGTGATGAATTTGAAGTTTGGGGTTGTTAGAACTAAGAACCCTAATTCTTCATTTTGATTGATTTGGTTGTTTTAGATGGTTGAAAACCTTGTTAAAGTATAAGGTTTTAGTCCTAGAACAAACCCCAATCGATTAAGGACCTGATTAAGGACTTAATGAGCCAAAACTGCTTGCTACAGTGCATAAATCGCGACTGGCCAGGGAGTCTGCCCAGGCGCCAGGCGCAGTGCGCCCAGAAGCCAGGCGGGGTGCGCCCAGGCGCAGTGCGCCCTGACCCTGGCGCAGTGCGCCTCCAAGGCAGTGGCCAGGCAGGAACTTTGAAACGCTAACTTTTGCGTTGTTTGTCCGATTAAGCTCAAATTTGGACCATAGGCTCGTTATGGTCTGAAAAGTTTGGGAAAATTTTTAGATTGGGTTTCCGACCCCTCGGGGGCACTGTAGACCGATCCGAATGTCCCGGTGAATAGTAAAATTCATATGAAGTTAGTAAACGGAAAGTTTATTAACTAGGCATTGTTTATAACAATGTTTTGTTGAACTCTAATGTATTAGAGTTAGTTGAAATGGGTATTAACCGATAATCATGTTGAAAATGATTAAATTATAGGTACGGGACAAAATTCTACGGATTGTATCGGAAGGCAAGAAACAACCGGGAATTTGATACAGCTAGCATCCAGGTGAGTAATCTCACTGATATCATATATGATATATGATGATTGAACTGTTATAGGTTGAAACAGCTTCGAAGGACGAAAATGACAAGAGTAAAGATAGAAGAAAATGACAAGACCAGATAAGCTGTGAGTTTATTATAGACAAGAACGGAACTGTGAGTCAGTTAATATTGACAAGACCAGATAAGCCGTGAGTCTCTAATAGACAATAACGGCACTGTGAGTCAAACCTTTATATAGACAACAGCGGGCTAACCCGTGAGTCTAGGCAACAGCGGGCTAACCCGTGAGCCATGGTTTACTTTGATGAGCCAAACTTATATAGACAACAGCGGGCTAACCCGTGAGTCTAGGCAACAGCGGGCTAACCCGTGAGCCACGGCAACAGCGGGCTAACCCGTGAGCCATATCTAACCGGTGCGGCCTATACGGATATGATATTTGGTGCGGCCTATATGGCCATGATATTGTTACAGGTACATGGTACGGCCTTTTGGCTATGATATCGGGTTATGAAACCCAGCTGGTGCGGCCTGCGGGCTATGATATATATATTGATATTGTTTTGGTACAGCTTATATAGCTATGAGACAGGATGCGGCTTGAATAGCCATGAAATACGATGCAGTCCATTGTGACTAAAAACCATGGGACAGAAATGGTTAAATATGAGAATATGTGCAAATAACTGACGTGACTTGCTAATTACAGGTTATTGTGATTCAGCCGGTAAGGCTACAGATCAGGATGTGAAATCCTAGAAGATATTTGGCCAGCCAGTAAGGCTAGGAGTTTGGATTCGATATCCAGACAAATACATGATTGTATTTTATACGTGTTATTTGCAGAAATGATTACTCACTGAGCTTTGTAGCTCATACGGTTTGTTAAATGTCCCTGCAGGTTAGCATGATCCTGACAAGGGAATAGATGGAGTCCGTCACTCGAGAAGTAGGACTCTTAGATGCTGTCAGTAGCAGCCCGGCTTCAAAGGAGATTATGGTATTATATACTCTCCTTGATACACTTGTACCCGTTTTATTAAAATATACCCCTTTGTTATGGTTTTAAGTACTGAAACCTTTGTTAAAAATAAAAAAAATTTTCAGGGGTGTTTTGTTTTAAAAGCCGGGTGTTACAAGTTGGTATCAGAGCCGTGGTTTAAGTGAACTAGGTGTCTATAGAGTAGATTCCTGGACTTAAACCCTGAGATAGTAGACACGATGTATCGTTAGGTGTATATAAATTTTTGTTATACATATATAACCTAACTATTGCTGACTTCTAACATATAAGAAGTACGAGCAGCGAGTATTATTGGGAGGAATTTAGGGCGTGCAGCTTAAAGAGGCGAACCAGCCCTTTCTCAAGGCTCCATTGAACGAGGGACAATGAGACGAATAGCAGAAAATCCACATGAGGAGCAATGTTAGCTGATGTGGTCAGATAAAGAAATCGGTTGCTCACCTTAGTTGATATTCAAGGTGAAAGAACAGTAGTTGAGAAAAGCAGAAAATATTGGTGGACTTCTCAGAAGAAGTTAAAACGATTCAGGTCTAGCCTTGAAGGGAAGAGACTAAAACGAAAAGACGATGTGATGTAAAAAGTGCAGGAAAAGCACTTAGAACATTTTAGAGTTGAGACTCTACCATTGATAAGATGAAATTACAGAAAATAGGAGCAGATTGCTCGAGTTTGTTGTATGGGACGGAAGTGGTTCCAGTGTGGAACTATAGATCACTTCCTTATGAAATACTCACATGCTAAATGTGGAGTAATGGGTGATGAACCCAGGAAAGAAAGAAGAAATGAATGGTTAAAAAGGACCAGTGGTACCCTGAGCATTCCAGCGGATTGTGGAAGAAGCTCGTGAGGAGACTGATATGGTCGCAGATGTCATTGTTCTGAATATAACTCGTGTAAGTTATATTTGATCCATGAAGCTATGCTTTGGATCGATGACTTGATGAAATATTTGAAATAGTTATTGTAGATAGCAAGTATGTTCAAGATATTGAACACCTGGAAAGTAGTCTGCCTAGGATTTACGGGACCCTTTTCCCTATGAATCTGAAGCCGATGACTACCAGTAAATCTGAAGCAATTGTGCTTATGAATTTGTTAGCAATGAATTGTGCTAACATGAATTGTAGAAATATGAACATGATGGTTCAGAAAGCAGAAATGAACGGATGAAAATCCATGGTGAATGACCGTTGTTGAGAATACTGGTTAGCTTCTTTGCTTAAACTCGGAAAAGAGTTAGTAAAGGAATGATGTTGTAGTTGGCATACGTGGTATGGGCCAAGATTAATAAAGTGGTGATAGTAGTGTACTACTTTAAATAAATTTTCGGATGATTCTTTTGAAAAGAACTTCCAAGATTTCTGCCAGATTGGCAAGAAGAGCTTATGATTAAGCTGGTATTGGGAGCCGTTCATGTTAACTAGGCTCTGTGTTGATTGGCCTCTGTAGAGATGACAGAGTGGTAAAACAATTGGAAGAAATTGTTTTGAATTGAGATCTCATATGACTGTAAGTGTCATCAGATAGAGCCCTATCTGTTTGAAAAGAAGAAAGATAAGTTAATGTGTATGTACATTGACTACTGAGAATATGATATTCTTGAAACCAGATTGAATATGAGGTACATTGTACCAGATACTGGAGTTACTTCACTGAGTTCAGTGATATGTAAGATTCTCCAAGTATAAAAATTTGGCTAAAAGAAGTTTCAACCCTTTGGGCATGATAATACTGCCAAAGATGATAAAATAAATCCAGTGGGATAGATGATGTGATAAACTGGAATCGCCCGAGGAATCTGACTGACATTGTAGTTCCTTGGATTTGGCGGGTTATTATAGGAGAGTTGTAGAAAACTACTCCTTGATTGCTGGTTAGCTGACTGAAGTTGACCAAGAAAAAGTGTAAATTATGAGTGGTAGAAAGACCACAGATATGTTGTAAAGGTTTGGAATAAACCTTGTGTGAACCTCTAACATTAGCAATGATGCTAAGTAGAGAAGATAGATTGGATCATTGAAATGTATCCAACGTTGACTGTGGATGCATGACATTGCAGTAGCAATTATGAACGTGGCGTTTAAGCTTTGGAAACACTACTTGTATGATGTAAAACTTATTGCGATAAGATCATAAAAGTTGAAATACTTGATTGATCAAAAGAAGCTGAAGATGAGATAGTAAAGATAGATGGGTTACTTAGAGATTTCGAGTATGAAATCTTGTACCATTTCAGAAAGGCGTATGTGGTTACAGATGCCTTGAATTAGAAAGAGTAACCTTTGTAGGTTACATCCACGTGTATGAACGTGGCAAATTGATTACCTGAGTTGATTCGGGTAGCACAGAAAGATGTGTGCAAGTCTGGAAACGTGAAAAGTGAATAAATGATTGAAAAGTAGCGGAAGTTAATTGGAATATCACAGTGATTTAACACCCTTGGCGGTTGTAAATGTGAATTCCAAAGTCAAACGAAATATAAAAATCATCTTGAAAAGATGTATTTTGTATCAGATATGCAGCATACCCGGGGCAATACCAAACTGTATAGGTCGATAAAACCTATGTGTTGGTGGCCGGGGCTGAAGAAAGACATGTGAAAAATGTTTGACTTGTGTGTAACTACAGTCAAATCATTAGAAGTATGCGGACTGTCGGTCCCAAAGAAGAAATGGGACGAAAAATATCATAGACTTTGTAGTAAAGCCTTTGCAAGTACCGCATGGGTATGACACCATATGGGTGATTGCAGTTTGATTGATGAAATCAGTATAGGTTTATACTGACCAAAGAAGAAATGAAGAGTGGAAAAGTAGTGAGAAACTACAAAGATAAAGAAAATTGTCGACGTGAGTTATCGGCACGAATGATATCGGACCGGGATAATAGAATTATTCTTTGAATTTGGCATAAATTTCAAGAATAATTAGTTCAAAAGTACTAGTAAGTACTGTGTGCGAATCGCAGATGGATTGACGAGGTGAGATAATGATGCAGACCTTAGGAGATATGCCTGAAATTTGCATAACAGACCCTAGCGGAAAACTAGACGACCGTCTATCCTTGCTAGAAGTTGTAGATTAGTATAGGTATTATACTAGTGTTTTATTGACTCGTAGGAAGTATTGTATAGACTACCGTGTTGCGCGCCGAATTGCTAGACAGAAGTTGGGAAGAAGCTGTTGATTAAACTTGAGATTGTATCTCAAACAGAAGAAAAGATTTGGCAATGTCGAGAAAGCTTGGAAATAGACCAAGATCGACAAGAGTAGTATGCGGATTGTTGAGTAAAACAATTGAAACCCCAAGTAAGGGAAGATAGTGGAACTCAAAGTGACCCTCCGGAAGGACTAGAAATTGATGTGGGACAAAAAGGAAAGATGAGTCCTTGTTGATTGGACCTTTTCGTATGTCCCAAAAGCAAGAATTGCAGTGTTTTGATTGAATATCCTTGATGAATTTCAAGATGATTGTAAATGTTTTCTATGGGTCTCAGGGTTCTGAGAACATAGATTGATAAATGCTAACGAATCCCTCATGTTGAAATGAGGAAGATAAGTGATTAAGGTGCCCGGGACAACCGGATGAGTGATATGCGCGTGGTGTTATAACCACGAGATACGAAGTTTGGTATGGTTAAGAGCTGTAGCAAAACCATGAAGGTTTCCATATGATATGAGAAACCGGATTTGTAACGAGAAAGAAATACCCTCGCGTGATAGTATGATTTCGGGGACGAAATCTTTTAAAGGAGGAGAGAATTTGTAACGCCAAAATACTTTATTATATAATTATAATAAAAGGGTAAATTGGTCATTTTACATTGTAAGGGTAAAATGGTCTTTTGGACAGAAAAGTATTTGGTTTGAAATAATATTTTAAGTTTTGGACTTAAAATGTTATAAAAACTGATTTTTGGTCGTTTTACCGAAAAAGGGTATTTCGGTCATTTGACCAAGTCAACGACCAATTATGTAAAAATATTGTTGGTTGTGGCCAAAATGTAAGAAATGGAAGTTTTATTGTAATAAAACTTGATTTTGGTGGTCAAAGTTCAAGAAATGGAACTTTAGGACCAAAAATGTAAATTTTTGGAGTATAAATATAGAGAGTTTGACTCTCCTCTTTGACCAGCTCATTGTGCAGCTACGGGAGTGGATTTTGGAGAGAAATTTCTGGAAGATCATGAAGCTTGAGGCAAGGAATTGGAATCAAGGTTTGGAATGGGTGATTCTCAAGCAAACAAGGTTAGTATTCCAAGTTCTTGATTGTTTGTTCTTGAGGAATTTTGTAGAAACTGAAATGTGCAATTTCAGTTATGGAATCATGTGATAAGTAGCCTAATGCTTCCATTGAGTCATGCTAGAAAGGATTTAACTCAAGAAAATGGAAGTAGGTTGTTATTAGTGATGAATTTGAAGTTTGGGGTTGTTAGAACTAAGAACCCTAATTCTTCATTTTGATTGATTTGGTTGTTTTAGATGGTTGAAAACCTTGTTAAAGTATAAGGTTTTAGTCCTAGAACAAACCCCAATCGATTAAGGACCTGATTAAGGACTTAATGAGCCAAAACTGCTTGCTACAGTGCATAAATCGCGACTGGCCAGGGAGTCTGCCCAGGCGCCAGGCGCAGTGCGCCCAGAAGCCAGGCGGGGTGCGCCCAGGCGCAGTGCGCCCTGACCCTGGCGCAGTGCGCCTCCAAGGCAGTGGCCAGGCAGGAACTTTGAAACGCTAACTTTTGCGTTGTTTGTCCGATTAAGCTCAAATTTGGACCATAGGCTCGTTATGGTCTGAAAAGTTTGGGAAAATTTTTAGATTGGGTTTCCGACCCCTCGGGGGCACTGTAGACTGATCCGAATGTCCCGGTGAATAGTAAAATTCATATGAAGTTAGTAAACGGAAAGTTTATTAACTAGGCATTGTTTATAACAATGTTTTGTTGAACTCTAATGTATTAGAGTTAGTTGAAATGGGTATTAACCGATAATCATGTTGAAAATGATTAAATTATAGGTACGGGACAAAATTCTACGGATCGTATCGGAAGGCAAGAAACAACCGGGAATTTGATACAGCTAGCATCCAGGTGAGTAATCTCACTGATATCATATATGATATATGATGATTGAACTGTTATAGGTTGAAACAGCTTCGAAGGACGAAAATGACAAGAGTAAAGATAGAAGAAAATGACAAGACCAGATAAGCTGTGAGTTTATTATAGACAAGAACGGAACTGTGAGTCAGTTAATATTGACAAGACCAGATAAGCCGTGAGTCTCTAATAGACAATAACGGCACTGTGAGTCAAACCTTTATATAGACAACAGCGGGCTAACCCGTGAGTCTAGGCAACAGCGGGCTAACCCGTGAGCCATGGTTTACTTTGATGAGCCAAACTTATATAGACAACAGCGGGCTAACCCGTGAGTCTAGGCAACAGCGGGCTAACCCGTGAGCCACGGCAACAGCGGGCTAACCCGTGAGCCATATCTAACCGGTGCGGCCTATACGGATATGATATTTGGTGCGGCCTATATGGCCATGATATTGTTACAGGTACATGGTACGGCCTTTTGGCTATGATATCGGGTTATGAAACCCAGCTGGTGCGGCCTGCGGGCTATGATATATATATTGATATTGTTTTGGTACAGCTTATATAGCTATGAGACAGGATGCGGCTTGAATAGCCATGAAATACGATGCAGTCCATTGTGACTAAAAACCATGGGACAGAAATGGTTAAATATGAGAATATGTGCAAATAACTGACGTGACTTGCTAATTACAGGTTATTGTGATTCAGCCGGTAAGGCTACAGATCAGGATGTGAAATCCTAGAAGATATTTGGCCAGCCAGTAAGGCTAGGAGTTTGGATTCGATATCCAGACAAATACATGATTGTATTTTATACGTGTTATTTGCAGAAATGATTACTCACTGAGCTTTGTAGCTCATACGGTTTGTTAAATGTCCCTGCAGGTTAGCATGATCCTGACAAGGGAATAGATGGAGTCCGTCACTCGAGAAGTAGGACTCTTAGATGCTGTCAGTAGCAGCCCGGCTTCAAAGGAGATTATGGTATTATATACTCTCCTTGATACACTTGTACCCGTTTTATTAAAATATACCCCTTTGTTATGGTTTTAAGTACTGAAACCTTTGTTAAAAATAAAAAAAATTTTCAGGGGTGTTTTGTTTTAAAAGCCGGGTGTTACATGTCTTCCCTATGAAAGGCATGCTGCAAAATTATATACAAGGAAAGTGTTTTACCAAGTCCTGGAGGAGTTGTGTCAATCTCAGAATACTTGTTTGATTAGGAGCTTCAACTTGGATGAAGACGTTGAGAACTATGTTGTACTTGAGAAGAAGAAGAAGAATGTCACTTTAAAGAAAGTGTTAAATGAAGATGACGATCAAACTGTTGAAGAATATCATTATGATTCTTTGTATAAGGATTCTTCATATAAGGTATAATAAGTTATTTTGTATTCATATTAGTTGAATTTGTCATTTTCATGTTAGTCTAACTGTTTGTTTGTGGGATTATTGTCAGGTGAAGCATTTAAAAAAGGACCAGTTTTTGTCATGTGATTGTATGAAGTTTCAACAGTATGGATTGTTATACAGGCACATATTTTGTGTTATGAAGTTTTATGAATATGAAGAAATTCCTAAACAATATATAGCTAGGCGATGGTGAAAAGATATTATTCCTTCAGAATTACTGAGGCAGCGGTTCAAAACTTCACACACCGATGGCAATGTTGACAGGACAGCCATTGACATTTTTTCCATGGTTGATCATTGTGTTTCTGTATTAAGTAATGATTCTATCAAGCTACGGGGGTACCTTGAAGAACAGAAGAAACTTAAAGCTACATTTTGTGATACTGTATCTAATCAAGGAGAGGTGAGCAGGAAAGCGTAGTATGAGAAGATTTTAGGTGTTTCACTTCCTGATGAAGTAGAAATACAGAATCCGTCAGATATTAGAAATAAAGGATGTGGCGCTAGAGGTAAAAGACTCAAGAGTAAAGCGGAAATTTTGAGTGAAGCATATTCGAAACCAAAAAGATTGTGTAATTGTTGCAAAAAAATGGTTCACCATGACAAAAGAAATTGTCCTGATAAACCGAAAGATGTCTAGTAATTGGTTGTGGGGGTTTATACTTTTTTTTTACAGAATTTTTTTCACTTTTATGTTTCCTTATTCTTAGAGATTTTGTGTAAAACTTATTTGGTTTTAATCCATTCTCAGAGAATTGTTAGCAATTATTTTTGTTATACAGTTTCCTGTTAACTGTTATTTTTCTTTTAGCCATTCTTAGAGAATGTGGTATTAAGCCATTCTCAGTGAAGTGATAGCATTTATTTTTGGTTTTATGCTATTCTCAGGGAATGCTATAAAGTTGTTGTGTTTATACAGTTTACTGTTAACTTTTATGTTGTTATTAACCATTCTTGGAACATCTGGGTTTAACCCATTCTTAGAGAATGTTGATTGATTTGGATTGTTCTGAACAAAAGATTATTTATTTGACAATAAACTAGTAATCATTCATTAATAGTACGGAAGAAAGGATCATTTATTTAGATTGTACACATTCAACATTCAACGTTTATAGTACATCCATTGGGTGGTCATTTCATCAAAACAACATTCCTAGTGAAGCCTGAGTTTGTTTCGAGGGAATGAATACAACTCATTCCCTCGGTCAAACTGTATTATATACCGACCATTATCTTCTCGGATGTACCTGCCCACCCACCATCCTTTATTGTACCATGTATCAACAATTTCCTCTAGTTTGAAATCAGCCACCACCTCTAGTGGGTATGGTCTTATCCTTTTTTGAGGGATCACTTCAACCAGGGGTGTGCCGTCGTCTTTGACCAGTCTCTTATACTGAACTTCATACCTTCCATGGAATAGCGACAAAATTCTACCTGCATAGAATGAACCTATTAGGCCAGTCTCTTTTCCCTTAACTTCAACACGATCTCCTATGGTTAATGTAATTTTTTTTAGATTGGAGGATGTGTGGAAAACAAGTATAGATGTGCTTCATTTTATAGGCTAGTGTTCATATATTCTAAATTTAATTTTATTTAATATTTTATTAAAAAAATATACAGATAGTGTAGTCATTTCATTTTTTTGGCGTGTGTGAATGTGTTAACTTTTTGTGTGCATGTGATTCTCAGAGAATATTCCTTACTGTTTGCTTTTCATAAAGATAGAAGGTTTCTGTGGTTGGGGTGAATCACGTATTTTGATGCAGTATTATTGTTTCATATTCTTTAAGAATTGTGACAGAAATTTTATGTTTTTTAAGATTAACCAAAAATGGTTTACTGATTACTTGATCACAGATCACAGTCCTTACATTTTGTGTTAAGTATTCCCAAAGAATGAAAGTATTATTGCTCCCATTCTCAGATAATACACATGTGTTAGTGGTATATATGCTAATAGAATGAAAATATGCACATAAACAATTGAAAACACCCAACATATCCAAATAATGAATTCAAACATCTAATGTAATTTAATACCCAAAAACCAATGTCATAAGTGCTTAATATAACTACATCCTCATCTTATCATACTTTTTTCTTTCCTTTTCCTGCTGTTCCACCTTTGGATTCTTAACCACTTTTTTTCTTGCTTTTTCCTTACTTTTCTCAAGCAGCATGGTTTTTTTATACACATCCATTTTGGAAAATTCTGATGCTATCGTTAAAACGTCATCCCTGTACAGGTTGTAGTCAGATGTTAACAGGTTATACATGTATCTGTACCGTAACCTTCCTAAACAGGTTGAATCGTTCTTTGGTTTTCCATTCAGTTCTGTTTTCCATTTTCCTCCTACATCCCCTTTGTAGCACTCCATGTGCCTCATCAGATAAATTCCACAGTTTGGTCCTGGTTCGTTGACTTGCCACTCCATTTTCATTTTGGAGGGTTCATCTTCCATCAACTTTATATGTTGAGGGTGGTTCACACTTGCTAACCAGTGACAGAAGAATTTTTGCTACAAACAATGTATTTATGTTATGAATTTGTTAACTCAAATGAGAAATAAGAAAATATTTAAAACATACCACTAATCTAGGTCCAGGCCCATAGATTCTCTCAACTGTTCCTTTCCTTTTCACATGATCTATAATTACAGATTTGCCTTCTTTTAAGTCGAAACATAGAATGTAATATTTTTCATCATCAATCATGGGAAAAAAAACCCTGCAAAACCATAAGTTTAAGAGGTTATTTTTATGAATTTTTCCAATACTAAGTCAATATATAGACATTATTTTTTCTTACCAGGCCAACATCTATCAAATTTTCTTTCACATCCCAATTTGGGATGTACATGTTCATCATTTCCATGAAGTCTCCCAACCGATTAAACTCAAGGTTTGTTTCATTTAACATCATGTCAAACTGAAAAATTGAACTCATGTATGATTATTTCACAAATTAAGTTATCCATTCTCTGAGAATGGTATTCACTAATTGTTTCTCTGAGAATGGAATTCATTAATCCATTCTTAGAGAATAACTTGTTGTTATTCTCATGGACTATAGATTAAAGTTTGGAAAATAGTTTTTTTTACTTACCATCATATGAGTGTGCATGAACAGACGTGATGGTGCCTCTGCAGATTTGAATTTGTCTACTCGGTTTAGAAATGCAGCCCAGCAATCAATGATTGCCAATGTATGTTGACATTCTCTTGAAAAGGCCATGCATGAAACGACCAAAACTTTATAATATAAATATGTAAATTAAGATGTGTGTAATTTAAATGTTATATGTAATATTATGAGAAATTATGAGTGTAAGGGTAATTTAGTCATTTTACCCTAAAAAGGGTAAAATGGTCATTTGACCGTAAGTAGAAAATTATTATAAAAATTTAATTATAGTTTAGGACTAAACATGTAAGAAATTTAATTCTATGAAAAGATAATGGGTTTTGGTGACCAAAGTTCAAAGAAGGGAACTAGAGGGACCAAAACTGTAAATATGAAAATATAAATAGAGAAAAATATCTCATAAATCAACAAAATTCAGTTGAGAGTTCTAGAGAGTACGGGAGAAGGTTTGAAGAACTGAACGTTGGGAGATTCGTGAGATTGAAGCAAAGTTTGAAGAATCTATAACTTGGAAATCTTGATTCCAAGCTTTCAAAGTAAGAAATCAAAACCCTAGCTTAAATTCTTGAGTTGGGTCTTCACGGGATGAACTGGAAATTCAGTTCATGTCATGATTTTAAGGATTAATATGATATCTAAACTTAGTACATGAAGTTATGCCAAGAATATACCAATTTAACCGAAGAATTTCTTGATTTTGGATTTGAGCTTAAGAACCCTAGAAACGGGTTTTTGGAACTGAAATTGATTCCTATGGTTCTATAAAGTCTTAAATGTTCTAAAGGAAGTGAGAAATCAGTTCCATGCTCAAAATTTGCTAAAATGATTTTTCCAGAAAAAAATGAATTTTTGGGAACAATTTCAATCAAAGATGATAAAATTTGGTAGATTGTAGTTTAAATGCATGAAAATGTTGTTATTAGGACCTATAAGTGACCCTAAGACGATTAAGTCATGTATTAAGAACTTAATCGGATGAATAGTGTAGCTGCAGAATGGAAAAATCGCCAAAAATGGCAATGTACTATAAGATCGCGACCCTATCCCCTTGATCGGGTCGCGATCCTGCGGCATGAACAAAAATGCAGTTTGGTTCAAGGTCTCCTGCCAAGTGGTTTTCCATTTTTAAGATTTGGTCCAAAACTCGTCCGTTTGACCCCAAATTTTAAACATAGGTCTAAAATGGTTCAAGACTTCATAAAAATTTATCGGAATCGAAATACGACCCTCCGAGGGTACTGTAGTAAAATACGTATAAAATACAATTTAACTAAAGTTGAATTATACACTTGCTTTGACCAATTGATGGTATAATAAAGACTCTAACATGTTATAGAGTCAATTAAAAGGTAAATTAATGTATCATATACTATATATAGGTGCAAGTCAGATAATCGGATACCGAAAGGGTAAAGAACCGAGGGACACCTAAACGACATTTCAAGAGTTATAAGGTGAGTACATGTAGCATTTTCACCCATTTTGGGATACATGGCAAGTAAGTAAATATTTTTCAGAATTCATATATATATTTTTATGTGTGAAAATATTTTCAAAAATGGTATATTTTCTAGCTTAATGGAGAGTTAGTTGCTATATTTGAAAGTATGATTCTTGTCGATAGCCTAAATTATGATAGAGATATGTTTGAGTCAAAAGCTTGGCATTTAGCTATTTCTCGTGCAAGTAATGTTTTGTTTTCAGAAAAGTATTTTATGTTTGACTGGTATTGTGACTAGCATTGTTAGTAAGGGAACTATGTTCCAACCTACCCGGGTTAGGTAAGGAGTCTACTGGGGACAACCCCCTTCGCGAAGTAGACTGCCTCAGCAATTCTACTATTAGTATTGATCCGTTCTTTCTAATTGTAGAGACTTGGGGTATCACTTATAGTGATTAACGCCCTAAGTATAAAAACCCCAGCAAGTTTATAAAACCAGTCAAAGAAAGTATAAAAGACATTATTTTTGCAAAGTTTAATATATGATGCTTTTGAAAAGTAAAAAGGTATAATATGTGTATATTATGTAGTTTTGACAAAGATTTATGTTACGAAAGTTTATAAAAGTTAGTAAAAAAAAATTTAAAGTTTGAGTCTAAAACTCATGTAACTCACGAGACAATTTGTCTTACGTATTTTATTTTTATGCCATGTATTCCAGGTTCAGGTATAAGGCTGTGAGATAGTTTGAAGTTGCTAAATAAGCACTAGGTGCAAAGGAGTGGAGCTGGATACAGCTTCCATATTTGGTATTGGTTGAATCCGTTTCTCTTAAGCTTATGGTTTGATATGTAATTGTAACTCCCCTTTTTGATTGTATTTAAACAAATAACATGGTTTTTGTTAAACCATATTTTGTAAAATACGTTTTTATGTATTAAAAATGGGTTGAAAAGTTGGGGCGTTACAAGTTGGTATTAGAGCCATAGTTTAAGCGAATTAGGATTGGACCATTCCACTCCTAGGCTTAGACTAGTATCATAGTTAGTTAAAAATGAATTTCATAAATGGATATGTCTTAAGGAAATAAGACATTATTTGCTAATGGAATTATAGGTGCATATTTATGAGTTAAAAGTAGTTAATTGATACTAGTGAACAGTGGAACTGAGCGGAAACATTGGGAACAACATGTGTAGGTGATTATGGTAATATGGGCCCGTATTATCATAATCACAGGACGCGTATTGTGACTAGTGTAACCGTGAGGGAATACTGGGAAACTAGTAGAAAAGTAGTAAACTAATATTTTGATATATTATGAAAGACTAAAGCATTTGAAAATTTTATAGCAAAATGCGAACTAGAAGTGGTCAAGGATCGTACGCAGAAAATCCGGATCCTAATGCAAGGCCTCCTATTCCTCCTCGACAGCCCCAAGCCGTTGACGATGGCAATTCTAGGGGTGAGGCCAATCCACCTCCATTGACTTTGGAGGCGATTCAGAAGTTGTTACATGATTCACAAGTGCAAAACAGACAGGAAATGACTCGTCTTTTGGATGAGCGACTGGGCGAGAGATCAAAGTCACAACCTGAAGATAGCGAGAAAAGTGTGGCTCCTGAAGGCACTAATCCGAGACAAACTTCTTCTCAGGGAGATTCATCTTCCAAATCACAGCCTCGGTTCAAGACTAAAGGAGCCTGTACTTTCAAGGACTTTATGTCCTGTCGGCCAAAGGAGTTCAACGGGGAGATGGATCCGCGAATAACAATACGGTGGTTAACTGAGATGGAACAAGTTCTTCACATATGTCGTTGTGAAGAGGATTTGAAGGTTGGATTCGCTTCTCAAATGTTAAAGGCGGGTGCTCTTGACTGGTGGAATACTCTCCGCCGAACCAAGGGAAGTGATTTTGTTGATGCTTTATCTTGGAAGGAGTTTGTTCAGCGGTTAAAAAGCAAGTTTTGTTCGTCTAGGCATCGGGAAAATTTGGTTAATGAATTCTTTGCTCTTGCAAAGGATAAACAAACAGTTGATGAATATACTAAAAAGTTCTGCGAGATGCTGCCATTTCTGGAAGATACACTACCAACCGAGGCCGGAAGGATAAACCGATATGTTAATGGTTTGCCGACGGACTACTCGCTAGAAGTTAGCAAAGCTACTACTCTTGATGAAGCCATTGAATCTGCGGCTAGGGTCGAGAGTATGATAGAAAAAAAAACTAAGGAACGACAAGCATTTGCGGAAAAACGAAAGTCTTCAGGAATCTCTGGAGCAAACAAGAAGAGTCGTTTTTCATCAGGGGTTTCTAAGCAAAGTGAAGTTAAAGAGTGTAAGAAGTGTGGAAAGAAGCACGGTGGGGAATGTAAGAAGGGCACTAGTGGGTGCTATAAATGTGGTCTTCCGGGTCACCAGGCTAAAGATTGCAAGGTGAAAGATATCAGCGAAGTGGAATGTTTCAATTGTCATGAAAAGGGTCATTACAGCACCAACTGTCCCAAAAAGAAGAATGAGACGTTAGTTTCTACTGCAAGCAATAAGAAGACAGAGCCAACCAAGACGAAGGGAAGAGCGTTTCAGATGACTCTTGATGAGGCCAAAGAAGACCAGGATGTGGTGGCAGGTACACTTATTGTAAACTCACAGCCTGCTTATGTTCTTTTCGATTCTGGAGCACATTTCTCTTTTGTGTCCCATGACTTTAGTAAGCGTCTGAACATACCGATGAAACCGTTAGATGATACTTGTGTCATAGAAGTCGCGAACGGAGAGTTAGTTACGGTACATCATGTGTACGAGAAATGTCCGGTGGAGATTAATGGGCGAATTTTAAAGGCCGACTTGTTACCTATCGGGATTAAAGGATTTGATATTGTTATTGGAATGGATTGGCTTGGAACTCATAATGCTAAAATCCTATGCGGAAAGCGAATGGTGTCGATTAAATTTCCTGATAATAGCAAAGTTTATATATATGGGGAACGACGGAAGAATATGCAGAGTCTCATCACTGCTATTAAGGCCCGTAAATGCATCCAAAAAGGGTGTGAATCATTCATTGCTTATGTGATGAATGGGAAGAAAGAGAAGCAGAAGATGGAGGATATAAAAGTAGTTAATGAATTCCCTGAAGTTTTTCCTGATGACTTACCTGGGTTACCACCCATTAGGCAAGTCGAATTTCGTATTGATCTTGTTCCTGGAGCAAGTCCCATTGCCCGTGCACCGTACCGTCTTGCTCCTACAGAGATGAGAGAACTTATGTCTCAGCTTCAAGAACTTCTTGACAAGGGGTTTATTCGTCCCAGCTCTTCTCCTTGGGGAGCTCCAGTGTTGTTTGTCAAGAAGAAGGACGGTACTATGCGCATGTGTATAGATTATCGCGAGCTTAATAAAGTGACAATCAAGAATCGGTATCCTTTGCCGAGAATTGATGATTTGTTTGATCAATTGCAGGGAGCTAGTTACTTCTCTAAAATTGATCTTCGTTCTGGATATCATCAAGTCCGAGTGAAGGATGAAGATGTATGCAAGACTGCATTCCGAACTCGATATGGTCACTATGAATTTTTAGTGATGCCATTCGGTCTCACTAATGCCCCAGCCGTGTTTATGGACCTTATGAATAGGGTCTGTAAACCTTTCCTTGATAGATTTGTTATCGTTTTCATTGACGATATTCTAGTCTATTCGAAAAGTGAAGTAGAGCATGAAGTGCACCTACGAGAAGTGTTACGTACTTTGAAGAATGAACAGTTATACGCGAAGTTGTCAAAGTGTGACTTTTGGTTGCGGGAAGCTCAGTTTCTGGGTCATATTGTTTCAGCTGAAGGTATTAAAGTAGACCCAGCAAAAATAGAAGCGGTAATGAAATGGGAACCACCGAAGACACCTACAGAAGTTAGAAGTTTTCTTGGGTTAGCCGGTTATTACCGACGGTTTATCCAAGATTTTTCTAAAATAGCAGTGCCACTGACTCAGTTAACTCGGAAAGAAGTAAAGTTTGTTTGGGGAGAAAAACAGCAAGAAGCCTTTGAAATACTGAAGAAGAAGCTGTGTGAAGCTCCGGTATTATCCTTACCAGAAGGCACAGAAGAGTTTGTAGTATACAGCGATGCATCTAATAGAGGTCTTGGTTGTGTACTTATGCAACGGGGCAAAGTTATTGCCTATGCTTCCAGACAGCTAAAAGATGCAGAGACACGTTATACTACTCATGATCTAGAATTGGCTGCAATTGTATTTGCATTGAAGATTTGGAGGCACTATCTATATGGGACGAAATGCAAGATATATACAGATCATAAAAGTCTGCAATATCTTTTCACTCAGAAAGAATTAAATCTAAGACAGACACGGTGGATTGAGTTGGTGAATGATTATGACTGTGAGATAATTTACCACGAACGAAAGGCTAATGTGGTAGCCGATGCCTTAAGCAGAAAGGTTCGTGAAAAAGTTATTAAAGGAGGATCCATGCGAATTGAAGTGGTCTCAACTTTAATTCAAAAGATTAAAGAAGCTCAAGACGATGCTTTAACTGAAGAGAACATAAAGAAAGAAAAGCTTGGGAAAAAGGTGATGTTTGAAGTAAATACTCAAGGGTTGCGTACTTTCAAGGGACGAATTTGGGTTCCTAAATATGGGGCAACCAGAAAGATAATCTTGGATGATTCTCACAAATCCAAGTATTCTATACATCCTGGAAGTACAAAAACATATCAAGATTTGAAGCAGCATTATTGGTGGCCAGGAATGAAAAAGAGAATAGCAAAATACATATCCCACTGTGATACTTGTGCACAAGTAAAGGCAGAACATCAGGTGCCGTATGGTACTGCACAGTCATTGCAGATACCAGCAGGGAAATGGGAAGAACTGACCATGGATTTTGTCATGGGACTGCCAAGAACGAGAAGGGGACACGATAGTATATGGGTCATTGTTGACAGGTTGACTAAAAGTGCCCTATTCCTCGCAATGAAAGAAACTAACTCACTTGGAGAATTAGCTCAGTTGTACCTCGATGAAGTGATCAGACGTTATGGAGCACCTTTGTCCATAGTCTCAGATAGAGATCCTCGATTCACGTCTAATTTTTGGGATGCTCTACAAGAAAAGATGGGAACTCGAATTAAGATGAGTACAGCCTATCACCCTCAAACTGATGGGCAAAGCGAACGTACTATTCAGACCTTGGAGGATATGTTAAGATCATGTGCTATCGATTTTGGAGGTAATTGGGACCAGCACCTACCATTAGTAGAATTCTCATATAACAACAGTTACCACTCAAGCATCAAGATGCCACCTTTTGAAGCCCTATATGGCAGGAAGTGTAGAACCCCAGTATGTTGGCTAGAAGCTGGTGAAGCAAAACTCAGTGGGCCAGAAATTGTAAGAATGACAAATGAAAAGATTGGTGTAATACAGTCCAACATGAAAGCCGCGCAAGATCGCCAAAGAAGCTACTCAAATTTGAAGAAAAGACCTTATGATCTAAAAGAAGGTGATTTGGTGATGATAAAAGTATCACCTTGGAAAGGGGTGATCAGATTTGGAAAGAAAGGGAAGTTGAGTCCAAGATATATCGGACCCTTCAAAATACTGAAAAGAATTGGTTTACAAGCATTCAAGTTAGAGCTGCCACAGGAACTCAGGGGAATACATGATACATTTCATGTATGTTATCTCAAGAAATACTTTGGAAAGAAGGAGTTAACCATTCCTCTAGAAGAAATAAGGGTGGAAACACCCAACAGATTAATTGAAGAACCCGAAGCGATGTTAGAAGTGAAAACCAAGAAACTAAGGAACAGAGAAATTGACCTAGTATTGGTCAAATGGAAGCATTCACTGGGCTCAGACTTGACTTGGGAAACTGTGGAAAGCATGAAAAGAAGATACCCTAATTTTACAGATTATGAAGCGATTCCGAGGACGGAATCCTAATTAGGGGGAGGTAGTTGAAACGACCAAAACTTTATAATATAAATATGTAAATTAAGATGTGTGTAATTTAAATGTTATATGTAATATTATGAGAAATTATGAGTGTAAGGGTAATTTAGTCATTTTACCCTAAAAAGGGTAAAATGGTCATTTGACCGTAAGTAGAAAATTATTATAAAAATTTAATTATAGTTTAGGACTAAACATGTAAGAAATTTAATTCTATGAAAAGATAATGAGTTTTGGTGACCAAAGTTCAAAGAAGGGAACTAGAGGGACCAAAACTGTAAATATGAAAATATAAATAGAGAAAAATATCTCATAAATCAACAAAATTCAGTTGAGAGTTCTAGAGAGTACGGGAGAAGGTTTGAAGAACTGAACGTTGGGAGATTCGTGAGATTGAAGCAAAGTTTGAAGAATCTATAACTTGGAAATCTTGATTCCAAGCTTTCAAAGTAAGAAATCAAAACCCTAGCTTAAATTCTTGAGTTGGGTCTTCACGGGATGAACTGGAAATTCAGTTCATGTCATGATTTTAAGGATTAATATGATATCTAAACTTAGTACATGAAGTTATGCCAAGAATATACCAATTTAACCGAAGAATTTCTTGATTTTGGATTTGAGCTTAAGAACCCTAGAAACGGGTTTTTGGAACTGAAATTGATTCCTATGGTTCTATAAAGTCTTAAATGTTCTAAAGGAAGTGAGAAATCAGTTCCATGCTCAAAATTTGCTAAAATGATTTTTCTAGAAAAAAATGAATTTTTGGGAACAATTTCAATCAAAGATGATAAAATTTGGTAGATTGTAGTTTAAATGCATGAAAATGTTGTTATTAGGACCTATAAGTGACCCTAAGACGATTAAGTCATGTATTAAGAACTTAATCGGATGAATAGTGTAGCTGCAGAATGGAAAAATCGCCAAAAATGGCAATGTACTATAAGATCGCGACCCTATCCCCTTGATCGGGTCGCGATCCTGCGGCATGAACAAAAATGCAGTTTGGTTCAAGGTCTCCTGCCAAGTGGTTTTCCATTTTTAAGATTTGGTCCAAAACTCGTCCGTTTGACCCCAAATTTTAAACATAGGTCTAAAATGGTTCAAGACTTCATAAAAATTTATCGGAATCGAAATACGACCCTCCGAGGGTACTGTAGTAAAATACGTATAAAATACAATTTAACTAAAGTTGAATTATACACTTGCTTTGACCAATTGATGGTATAATAAAGACTCTAACATGTTATAGAGTCAATTAAAAGGTAAATTAATGTATCATATACTATATATAGGTGCAAGTCAGATAATCGGATACCGAAAGGGTAAAGAACCGAGGGACACCTAAACGACATTTCAAGAGTTATAAGGTGAGTACATGTAGCATTTTCACCCATTTTGGGATACATGGCAAGTAAGTAAATATTTTTCAGAATTCATATATATATTTTTATGTGTGAAAATATTTTCAAAAATGGTATATTTTCTAGCTTAATGGAGAGTTAGTTGCTATATTTGAAAGTATGATTCTTGTCGATAGCCTAAATTATGATAGAGATATGTTTGAGTCAAAAGCTTGGCATTTAGCTATTTCTCGTGCAAGTAATGTTTTGTTTTCAGAAAAGTATTTTATGTTTGACTGGTATTGTGACTAGCATTGTTAGTAAGGGAACTATGTTCCAACCTACCCGGGTTAGGTAAGGAGTCTACTGGGGACAACCCCCTTCGCGAAGTAGACTGCCTCAGCAATTCTACTATTAGTATTGATCCGTTCTTTCTAATTGTAGAGACTTGGGGTATCACTTATAGTGATTAACGCCCTAAGTATAAAAACCCCAGCAAGTTTATAAAACCAGTCAAAGAAAGTATAAAAGACATTATTTTTGCAAAGTTTAATATATGATGCTTTTGAAAAGTAAAAAGGTATAATATGTGTATATTATGTAGTTTTGACAAAGATTTATGTTACGAAAGTTTATAAAAGTTAGTAAAAAAAAATTTAAAGTTTGAGTCTAAAACTCATGTAACTCACGAGACAATTTGTCTTACGTATTTTATTTTTATGCCATGTATTCCAGGTTCAGGTATAAGGCTGTGAGATAGTTTGAAGTTGCTAAATAAGCACTAGGTGCAAAGGAGTGGAGCTGGATACAGCTTCCATATTTGGTATTGGTTGAATCCGTTTCTCTTAAGCTTATGGTTTGATATGTAATTGTAACTCCCCTTTTTGATTGTATTTAAACAAATAACATGGTTTTTGTTAAACCATATTTTGTAAAATACGTTTTTATGTATTAAAAATGGGTTGAAAAGTTGGGGCGTTACAATGCATGTCCAAGTGTCAATTATTCTACGTCATCCATTTCCCAAATGAAATCGCTGTATAAATGGAACATGTATGTTATTATATTTTTTAAAAACATCATTAATTTAAATGATAGCGATGTTTCTTACTCTTCATCTTTGTTTGATGTTAGAATTGCTTTATACAAGTTCAATTCTTCGGCTTTCACCTTGTCCTTGCATGATGTGATTCTTTGTATAAAAGGGGAGCACAAAGCACGGTCAGGGTTTTGGATTCGTCTACTTTTTCCGTCATCTTTTTTTCCCCTTTTTCGGTGTTTACAACCTTCATCACATCATCTCCTTCTTTGCAAGGAACATTTGCATCTTCAAATTCAGGATTCTTTTTGGCAGAGACTGTTGCTTCAGTTGTTGTTGATGTTGCTTTGGCCATTATATTTTTAACCTCTTCCATCACTCCTGGTTGGTTGAAGAATTGGGTTGCCGATAAGCTTTCTGAATTTTCCCACCCTTGCTTCTTTTTGGCAATTGGAGTTGTGTAACCTTGTTGGTCATCAATCGTATCATCCCTCACATTCACTTCTGGTGACATATGGTTTAAAATGTCAGGTTGATCAACTACTACAAGCTCCTTACCCTTGGACACCTCATCATTCTCATCATCTGTTTCTGTGGCAGCCTCTGAATCATTCTCTTCATTCTTATCAATATTTTCATCCATTTCTTCTATTTTGAACTCTCTATTTATCTTCAGTTTCCATTCTTTTAATTGTTTGCTATTTGGAAACTTCAACAGTCCCTGTGTGATTATTTTCTCCATTGTGTGCTTTTCATTCAAAATGTTTACGTATGAATGCCCAATAACTGCAACAAATCCCTGTATGTATCATAAACAAACATGTTGAAATAGTAAACACTTTGGACTCATATACTAATTTCTATGTTTATTGTGATTTATTCTCAGAGAATTAGAAAATGTGAAGTAAATAAATTTTGATGATTCTCAGAGAATTTGTTTATCATCATTAAATATATGTTGTATTAACTGCATTAGAACCCATTCTCTGAGAATTCATGTATACATGTATGTTTAATTATATAAGAATACATGTTATGAGAACAATTTTATATTGTATTCTCTGAGAATACATCACAATATTCTTCAGACATTCTAAGAGAATTAGATATTTTACCTCTTCATCTTGAAATTCTTCATTAACTTCATCTGTGTTTGTATCATCCTCTGCTCTTACAATGAATTTCCCCTTTCCAAGCTTGTTGTGTTTCAACTCATATTTCTGAATTTCTTTTAACTTGAATGATGTAACTTGATTAATGAATGGTGTTCTTTTTCTTAACATAACAATTCCTTATGTGTTTATGGCAAACACATATGTCAACTGCATACAAAATAATAATAATGTTAGATTTACATTATAAATAACATGTATGCTTTAAAATGTATTACCAAAATAACAGTGATTGGTCCAGTGTAGTAATAGTTAGGATCATCCCTTTTCCAAAGGTCTTTTCTTGATTTTAAGCTTTGCATGATGTACTCGCACCAATCAACTTTTGAATAGTCATCCAATAAGACGTGTACCCATCAACATCGACTCCACAAATGTATTAATAAACAAACATAAGAAGTTCAAACAGAATAGTTGGTTATCTACATTTGTTGATGTAATAAGGTCAAGATATGCAGTGTTTGAGTATTTTTCACAGGAAATTGTGCTTTCCAATCTGTGAAGAGCTTATCTTCTGTGTCACAAGATGGTAAGCTGTTGAAATCTAGCCCTTCTTTTTCAACTCCTAGAATGTCATATATTCGGTCTTTTGTGATTTCGAGTGCCCCATTCTCCAACACAAGTATATTTGATGAAGGGTCATAGTTTTCTAATAGGTAGTAGGTTAAAATTGGTGATAACTCTCCTACTTATATTTCTAATAAACTACCTAGACCCATTCTTTTCACAGCCTCTTTTTGCATGGTTGACAATGTTTTTATAGCTGTTGTAAATTTCAAAGGTGTCATTCTTGTTTTTAGTTTTCTATAGTTGCTTTATATCTCTTTGTCTGTGTTAGTGTAAATGCCGAAGATGTTGAAGATTAGAAGACCAACGAACATCATCGAGACCAAAAGTGACAACACCGCAAAAGCACTCGAACCAAAAGATCGAATATTGCGTAAGGCCAAGATAGAATACAAATATATATATATATATATATATATATATATATATATATATATATATATATATATATATATATATATTGTAACATCCCAAAATTTTAGGGTAAAATTAAAAAAAATTTAAATGAACACTTTAATATAAGAAAAGCCACTTAATTAATTTTGACAAAATTCCATAACTTATAAGTTTAATGAAAACATCCCAGGGTTAACAAAAGTTAATGAAATCACAACATAACGGAACATCCTTTCAAAAACAGTCCTCCAATGAAGCAGCACAGTGTATACACGTCACGCCTTGCCATCCATGGTACCTGATGTACCTGAAACAGTAGTTTATATAGGGAAAGGTTAAGCACGGAGCTTAGTAAGTTCCTCAAAATACCATACGATCCATCACATATAACATACAACACATCATAACCATTCATATGTCTGTGAGACTCGCGGGCTATCCCTGTTCCGCTGAAGACTCACGGGCAGTTCCCGTTCTGTCTTATCGCTCGTAGGCTTTTCCCGTTCCGTCTAATGACTCGCAGGCTATTCCCGTTCCGCCTATTGGCTCACGGGCTGTTCCCGTTCCGTCCACAAACAATCATTATCATAGAAATAATTCATACAATTATTATAACAGGTAAGACCACCTTAGACTAACCTATATTCCTTCCTACGCATGCAATATCACCTATAGTATAGTGAGTAGACTCACATAGTTGACTATATCGTTTATCTTTCTCGGCTTTGTATTTCCTTCAACTTTAACTGTTAACATAATAAGAAATCTATCATTTCTTAATCCTTAACTATATTATAGTCGCATCATTAAACCCTTCAATAATTCCAATATGATACTCCATGATTTATCAAGTAAAGAACGGCCAGGTAGAAGATTAGATGGGGTGGCAGGATCCTTTCAGCATTTTAGCCTTTCGGAAAATCCAACAACCAGATCCCAAGTAATCGGCCTAGTCACCGTCCTCGTAAGTAAATCAATCGGTATTATTTTCGGAATTACGAATTGTTATAATAACGACGTTTTTAAGGGTTTTGTTTCCTATTGTTGGAAATGAGTATAATGTAACATATGTTATACTTATTAAATGTTCTACTTCTTAACACACAAATTATTTTACAATACTTACTTAAGGTATAGAAAGGTTTGTAGTTACCTTATGACCATTCGTCGAGATCTATAACTCCTTCGTTAGACTTTTGAGCTTCCTTCCGCTCACTTGCTTACACTCAATTCCTTAGCAAATTCTATGGAATGGTTTTGTTATTTCTTGGTGTGGTTTATGAGATGTTTTGAGGGGTATTTATACTTGAATTCTTGAATAAAAAATGGCATGACACTTTTGACAAAAGATTTTAATAATATAACTTTGTTGAAATTAATACCTTCTAGAATCAGTCTGTTCAAGACTGGTTTAGCCGACTTTAAACACATGAAATTCACGTTTTTATTTGATATTCCAGAAATTTATCTCAATACCTTTCCAGGGATGTATTTTACGTATTTATATGATTTTTCTATGATTTATTATGAATTTTTGAAAACAGACTATCTAATCTGTCAATTCCGAACTAATCAGTAAAGATTGCATTTTTACCATAGATAATGTCATTTTCAAGCTTACTATTATTTTTGGTAATTATACTAGACTCAATTTGTAAACTTTTTGCATTGGTTTGAGGTCCAAACGAGTTTCCTAGAATTAATTATGATTTTTCTAAAAACGACACAAAATGCTGATTTTCATATGAAATTGTAACTAAAGTTTTTCTTAGCTTTATAACTACCAACATCATATAATTCCTAACACTGTTATTTTAAGTATATGTTATAATCAGGATACGGGTCTTACAAGTCTCCCCCACTTATTTGGATTTCGTCCCGAAATCCGCATTCTCGAACTCCTCTATGTATTTCCCATTAAGTCCTTATGTCCTTCAAAAATCCTCCTCGTCTTATTGTCGAACCTTTACAAGATTTAATTATCTTTCCCTTTCAACATTCACATACCTCTGTAATAATGCTTAAGGTCTTATTATTCTCATTCACTCCATAGTTCTTTTCTTCTAATTACTCTAGATGTACAAAAAAAACTCTAACTGTTTCTCACAGTCCCACACATCGACTTGACCGGCTACTATCTACAGTACATATTTAGTACTTTCTAATCTACCTATATACATAGTTAACCTAGTTAACTTGCAACACCTAATTTTTAACACTATTTCGTATTTATATGAATTCGTCATATTTCAACACACATTTGCCTCAATTCAACATTTCTTTTAAATACTTTTTGGCTAAATAAGTCTATTTTTGTAGAATCTCCAAATTTTTGTGTTCCACCGAAATATAATATTTACATCATCTTTTGTAAGTTTTTTTTTTGAAGTATTGAACACTCTTTAAACTATTTCCATTATTTGGAGACATAAAATTTTGTTTTATTTCAAAAGTCTCTTTTATTATCTCGTTCTCACCAGAGTCAAGCAGAGAATTTTGAAAAAATGTCATTTAGGGTAGTGGAAAGTCGCATCTACTGTAGTTAGTTTGAATTTCGGTAATTAAAACGTGAGGTGTCCTTTCAGTTCCGTGTGTCCTTTTGGTTCCAGCTGCAAGATACTATATATACAGGTATGTAGTATCATTCATTTTCAGTCTCATCCTCTTTTATCACTAGTTTGTTCGTAAACAAACTCATATTTAAAGCCGAGTCATGGAAAACATATCTTCAATGGGCGATCTGTCGAACCCTGGACCTGGTTTTCCGCAAGGAGAGGGTACTTCAAACCAAGAATTCTTAATAGAGTTCGGTGACTCTAACATTCTAGACATCTATCATCCATACTTCGATTACCTTTCTAATGTTTTGTTTGATTTTGAATTATGGTACAGTCTTCCAGATATACTACCAATAGAGCATCTCCACGATGAGCCGGAAATTTTCCCCGAGTTGAACATTAACTCAGATGATCCGGTGCATGCATCTGACTTTGCACTTGATCAGACTCCATGCCTTCTACCAGGTTAAATTCTTTTGAATGATCCATTTATAAGTATTCTATTTTGTTTTATCATTTGACATGTGTTATTTGTAGACCCATTTGTGGATGGTCTAACTGAGTACAATCCATTCATGGACATGCACCCAACAAGCAGTGAGTTTGTCCCCATGAATTAAGAATTCATGGCTGGTATTCAGGATGAGAATCAATTACAGAGGACTCATAACATAAATATTGAATTGAATCCCGAGTTTGGGGTTGGTTTTCAATATCAAGATCATATTCGGTTGATTCAAAGGAATCTAGAAGGATTTCAGAATCCTGAGATTTTAGTTGAAAACCAACAATTATTACCGATAGAGGCCACTAATTTTGATGAATCAATGTCCATCTTTGGGTCAAAAAATCAGGATCATGTTCAAATGATCCAGAATGATAACAATACAATTGGATTTGAACCTTCTAGTTCAGAAAACATAGCAGGTGGCAGTGGAAGAGGTTTCAGACATTTATTAAGTAGGGAAATAATAGCTGAACACTTTAACGAACCAATTGAGAAAGCTGCGAAGGAACTCAACATTGGAACGACACAATTAAAAAAACACTGTAGAGAATTAGGTATCAATCATTGGCCCCAACGACAACTTACGAGTTTGCAAACCCTTATTGATCGTGCTGAGGTAAAGAACTACATTTTTTTAATTCATTTATATCATAAGGTTGAAATTACTAAAGTTATTTGTGCCACAGGAATTTGGTAATGAATTTATTGAGGCAACAGAATTATCAGGAGATTTAATACCCAACCTAAAAAAAGAAAAAGAAGCGATAATTGAAGGGTCACAATCGGGTCTAACAGACGGCACAAAGAAGCTAATACAAGCTTCTCATAAGGTTGTATTTAGGAAAAGAAAAATTCAGGAAAAGGGGGAAACTTCATCAAGAACTCATACACAGCAGCAATCTCTACTATCTAATTCTGGTATAAGTAATATTAACCCTGGTTTACTCGAGCCTACGAGTGAGGAGAATTTTGGAGGCTTTGTAGGTGACCTAGCCTGGTTTCCTCCTTCTTATAGCTACTCCCAACTGGTTCCGAATTAGAGCCCTTCCTCATCACTGCCCTACTTACACACGCCCCAAATGAGTCAATATTTAGCCCCTAATCATGGGGTTACAGGTTCCAACCCTATCGAGACCCCATACCTTGGAGCTCCTCCTCCAATAACTGAAAGCATACCACTTCCAAATCCTCAGGAAGGTAAAAGTCAACCTAATTATGACAAAGATTGGAGTGTAGAAGATCTTTTCTCGCTTCTTTTTGATTCTCTGGTTTAGGTTAGTAGTTCTGTAAAATTTTCTTAATGTATTAATATAAAGTTGTAGTAATGAATTAAATATATTGACGTGTTACTATAATTTTAATAATTTCATCGATTCAATATAATATTCATGTTGTTCCCTTAATTTTGTATTCCTCTCCCACTTGGACTAAAGTCCAAGTCTGTTTATTCGATTTATAACTTTTTTTTACGAGCCCTTACTCTCGAACGAAAAACAAGCCCACTCTGCTCAGCCAACAACTTGCATCGGGGGCAAACACTATCTCAATAAACATGTTTCGATAATGTAAAGACGTTTACATCAACCACCATATGTTACTCATCCGCTTGCGACCCTAGTCAACACCTCTATCGTCAGTTACCTCAATCACGAGTGAGTGATCCAAACTCTCAACCCACACGACCTGATCAATCACTCAAGCAAGATCAATACAATGGTAGGCAGCCCCACTATTACACAGCACTAGGCATGTACAGAGTTGACTCAAAAATACCCGCCATCATCTCAGGCGCCGCTTGCACCTCTTTGACCGTGAGTTGGAAAACTCACCCTTGCATCCTCTAGTCCCTGTCTGACTTGTGCGCCCATTAGTTACATGAAAAATAGCTACCACAATAGCATTTTGGCATTCTCCCTTTCAACAGTCTTTAAGCTCAGTAATCAACTTAAGCATGATCGGTCCAACCAAACTGGTATGATCGCATCTTAATTGTTCCTACTGAACCTCACAATCAACATTCAAAAATTGAATGGATAAAAGTTTACCACATTACACTAGCATTTAAGTTAATTATGCTAGACACTCACATACTCAGCTCCTTGGATCCTTCGTAACGAACTCCCGACTCGAACGTGGATCCTGTGCTTTCGATAGTAGGAGCTCTACTACTACCTTCCACACCTATCCATGTCCGTTCCAAGACCCGTCTCGAAATATCCAATTCGCTTCTCACCGATAATTTTAACACATATGCCCTTACAAGGCATATGTCAACCCTTCTAGGAATACTTGGAATCCCACCCCCACCCTGCTATTCTAACTAAGACGGAACTTCCTCCAGTGATGACAAGTTGTTTTGCGAACGTAGTTGTATACAATATCGAACTAAGAAGTCTTTCAAATAAGAGAATCTTCCCTAAGGCAACAACCAAACAAGGAACATGCAATAAGGCCAACTCACACATTCTATGACTATTCAGTCCATATTGTATACAACTTAGTGGAAATCTCTAAGCAACCTATCGGCACTAGCATACAGTTCTATTAGCAAATTGCAGATAATAATACAACAATGTGTGATCTCTACCAGGAATTTCGGCAAACATATACCATATGTTTTTTTAACATCCACAATATTAAATACTTAACCCTTTTTCCCATACCGGCGTCGGCTGGCGGTACACACTGTGTCTTCAGTTCACCCTTCATAAAACATCTTTCTTTCGTAAACATGTTCTAAGAAAACTCTTAAGCCTCAACTTGAGTCCAGAACTCACTAAGTGAGCCTGATTCTCTCAAGCTGTGCTCTGATACCAACTTGTAACATCCCAAAATTTTAGGGTAAAATTAAAAAAAAATTAAATGAACACTTTAATATAAGAAAAGCCACTTAATTAATTTTGACAAAATTCCATAACTTATAAGTTTAATGAAAACATCCCAGGGTTAACAAAAGTTAATGAAATCACAACATAACGGAACATCCTTTCAAAAACAGTCCTCCAATGAAGCAGCACAGTGTATACACGTCACGCCTTGCCATCCATGGTACCTGATGTACCTGAAACAATAGTTTATATAGGGAAAGGGTAAGCACGGAGCTTAGTGAGTTCCTCAAAATACCATACGATCCATCACATATAACATACAACACATCATAACCATTCATATGTCTGTGAGACTCGCGGGCTATCCCTGTTCTGCTGAAGACTCACGGGCAGTTCCCGTTCTGTCTTATCGCTCGCAGGCTTTTCCCGTTCCGTCTAATAACTCGCAGGCTATTCCCGTTCCGCCTATTGGCTCACGGGCTGTTCCCGTTCCGTCCACAAACAATCATTATCATAGAAATAATTCATACAATTATTATAACAGGTAAGACCACCTTAGCCTAACCTATCTTCCTTCCTACGCATGCAATATCACCTATAGTATAGTGAGAAGACTCACCTGATTATAGTTGACTATATCGTTTATCTTTCTCGGCTTTGTATTTCCTTCAACTTTAACTGTTAACATAATAAGAAATCTATCATTTCTTAATCCTTAACTATATTATAGTCGCATCATTAAACCCTTCAATAATTCCAATATGATACTCCATGATTTATCAAGTAAAGAACGGCCAGGTAGAAGATTAGATAGGATGGAAGGATCCTTTCAGCATTTTATCCTTTCGGAAAATCCAACAACCAGATCCCAAGTAATCGGCCTAGTCACCGTCCTCGTAAGTAAATCAATCGGTATTATTTTCGGAATTACGAATTGTTATAATAACGACGTTTTTAAGGGTTTTGTTTCCTATTGTTGGAAATGAGTATAATGTAACATATGTTATACTTATTAAATGTTCTACTTCTTAACACACAAATTATTTTACAATACTTACTTAAGGTATAGAAAGGTTTGTAGTTACCTTATGACCATTCGTCGAGATCTATAACTCCTTCGTTAGACTTTTGAGCTTCCTTCCGCTCACTTGCTTACACTCAATTCCTTAGCAAATTCTATGGAATGGTTTTGTTATTTCTTGGTGTGGTTTATGAGATGTTTTGAGGGGTATTTATACTTGAATTCTTGAATAAAAAATGGCATGACACTTTTGACAAAAGATTTTAATAATATAACTTTGTTGAAATTAATACCTTCTAGAATCAGTCTGTTCAAGACTGGTTTAGCCGACTTTAAACCCATGAAATTCACGTTTTTATTTGATATTCCAGAAATTTATCTCAATACCTTTCCAGGGATGTATTTTACGTATTTATATGATTTTTCTATGATTTATTATGAATTTTTGAAAACAGACTATCTAATCTGTCAATTCCGAACTAATCAGTAAAGATTGCATTTTTTACCATAGATAATGTCATTTTCAAGCTTACTATTATTTTTGGTAATTATACTAGACTCAATTTGTAAACTTTTTGCATTGGTTTGAGGTCCAAACGAGTTTCCTAGAATTAATTATGATTTTTCTAAAAACGACACAAAATGCTGATTTTCATATGAAATTGTAACTAAAGTTTTTCTTAGCTTTATAACTACCAATATCATATAATTCCTAACACTGTTATTTTAAGTATATGTTATAATCAGAATACGGGTCTTATATATATATATATATATATATATATATATATATATATATATATATATATATATATATATATATATATATATATATATATATATATATATATATATATTACGCATGGAGCCAATTAAAAGAATTGAAATCAAAAGAACATTAAATGTGTGCATGTGTGTAAGTGACGTCAAGATTGAAATTAAAGAAAAGAATGAGAAAGAAATGGAAGTATGCAAAGTCTTGACATCAAGAATTAAATGGAAAGTCACGTGAGGTCAAGCATGCAAATTGCAAAACGAAAACAAATTAGAAATGCAGGAATACATGGTCGGTTTGTTCATTTATTATAGGGTATTATATGCATGCGTGGCATGCATATATGCTACGAACGTAAAGCAAGAAAAGAAAGAACTGGATATGCGGTCGAGTAGAAATAAAGCAAACGGAATTTATTGGGCCGAAATTAAAGTTCAGAAGTTGGGCCTACGTGATGTGTGCGTTCCGAAATCACTTCAGCACCAACACTATACCAAAAGTAGTACCGAAATGGTGAAGTTTCGAATCCAAGTTCAGAAATCAAGGTTCCGAAACTGTGCCGATTCAGAAATGCCGGTTCAGAAAACACCGTTCAGAAAATACGGTTCAGCAGTTACAATTCAGAAAATACGGATCATAAACGTCAAATTGCTGATCCGTTCAGCAACGAAAGTACACAGTGAGTGCAGATCAGGAAGTTCAAGACTTAGATTATTTAGGCCAGCTATAAGATTGTACTTTTGTAATAGATTAATATTATTTATTGTACTGTTAGAAATTTTCTCCTCCTATAAATAGGAGGCTTGGGTCATGAGTTTTAAGTGAGATTCTAGTGAGATTGTGAGAAACTATCACTCCAATGTAGTCTAAAGTAATTGGAGGAGGGGCTGGAGAATTCTCTCCAGCCACCTCAAGAACATCAAGAACACCCTCACTTCTCTTCATTTCTATACTAGATCTCCATACTCCTTTCCTATCTTTTCTTATATTCTTTCTTTCTAGATCTTCATGTAATTCAACATAGACTAGAAATTGTGTTTGAGCTTAACATTAAATATGTAACACATTTCTTATTATCAATGAAAAATACGAATTACATTATATCGTTTAATTATTGTCTTTTAATTTCTGCACTTGTTCTTTACGATTTATTTAATATTCCGCAACTTCACGTTTCACGTCATTTATATTTTCCGCATCGTTCCTTTACATTTTCGCACTTAATATTTATATATATATTTGTTTATTGTTGGGCGAAAGATCTTGGACACGAAAACCGTTGTGTCTTCGTACATATTTTTAACAATTAGAATCAGAGCCTGAGTAGCTGTTTGCAAGGTCCACTGTGATCAGTTTGCTTAAGCTAAGCTTGAGCAACAACCTTTGGATCCTCTACAAACCGTTGCATGCTACTGTGCTCAATTTCGTTTCCGCAAAAACAAAAGTAAAATTGTAAAGGACGTAAATGACTGAAACGCGTAAAAACAAGTGGAACAAAACATTTTTCGTAGTTTAAACATTAACGTGTTTTAGACGAAAATCGTTTTGTTGGAGCTTAAAAACAAAAAATTAACGATCATGATTCTTTTTGGCTATCTTGTTGAAAATTAATTTTTTGAAAATTTCTATAAAAACGTCATTTTTTTTTGCTGAAAAATGTTGTATTTAATTTGTATTCCCTACGATTTTTCGAAATTTTATATATTTGGGGGGATATAAAAATTATTTGATTTAAGAAAGATTCAGCTCAAATATCTCTGTCTCTTGTCTCTTTCACACCAAAGTCAAAGCATGGGGAACACCTTTGTCATCCTCTCCAACGTATCCGTATTACTTTCCAGCATTTTTGTCTGATGATGTCACTCACCTTTTTAGTAGTGACATCATCAACCTTTTCCTAAGTGACATCACCTTCTTCATTCCTTCCATCAGAAGTTAGATTTTCTGAATCAAGCCTTGGTGCTTCATAACACCAATGTCTAACCTTATATCCAACTTCTAACCCCTTTTTCAAGACTTAGATGTTTTGTAACATCTAAGTTCAGAAAATTCACATTTTGCTCCAGAAGCCCGTCACAGTTCAAAATAATCAGAAAATTCTCATCAGAAATTTCGGATCCAAAAATTTTATCAGAATTTTCAGAACTGAGAAATATCATTAAAATTAAAAAAAAAATTCCGAAAATCTCATCAGAACAGTCTGATTCGGAATTTCTTATCAGAATTTTCGGAACCAAAAAAAATTATAAAAAAATTCCGAAAATTCACTTCAGAAAAACAAATTCTGAAAATCTTAGGAGAAATGACAATTTTTGACCCAAAAATCAGAATACAGGGAGACAAATTCAACTTCTGAAGCCTTATCAGAAAATTAGGAGATGGGAAGTTGAATTAAGAGAAACAAAGTGCTGATCACCCAAATTCAGTAGTTGGTATCAGCACCATGGCAGCATCCAGATCCAGCAGGTGAATTCAGAACTAAAGTCAAGGGTTCGTTTCTCGAAGAAAGCAATTTCTTAGTAGGGGGCTGTAACGATTCAGTTCTTGCGGCGACGTAGGCGCGTGCCAAGTCGCATTCGAATGCCAAGGCTCTAGAAGTCTGAACGCGCTCAATGGAGAAGGTTTACGCATCTCCTGGAATCAAGAAGTTTGGGAAGAGCTAGCAACTTCAGAAGTTCACCAGTTGGAACCAAAGCAACAACAGCTCATTTTATCAGTAGCTTCATATCAGCAACAATAAATTTTCTTAATTTTCAGTATCTGTAATTTTTCAACTTTTTGAACATATAGCGTGAATCACTTCTATCCAATTAAATTTCATGACCAAGAAGATTTCCTAAAAAATTTCTAACACCCCATCAACATTTGGGGGGATCCAAGATCCAGTACAACTCCACCAGCAGTCAATTTTACCTCAAATTTTTGATATCCCAACCCTTAACATTTCAAATCATTTAGGGGGATATTGTTGGGTAAATGCTCTGAAATATTGAGTGTTTATTCAGCAATGAGATTGAGGAATTAATGATGAAGTTCGCCGAACAGCTCAAGAATTACATTCAACATCTATCACCATTTAGGGGGATATTGTTAGTGTAAATGCCGAAGATGTTGAAGATTAGAAGACCAACGAACATCATCGAGACCAAAAGTGACAACACTGTAAAAGTACTCGAACCAAAAGATCGAATATTGCGTAAGGCCAAGATAGAAAACAATATATATATATATATATATATATATATATATATATATATATATATATATATATATATATATATATATATATATATATATATATATATATATATATATATATATATATATATATATATATATATATATATATATATATATATATATATATATATATATAACGCATGGAGCCAATTAAAAGAATTGAAATCAAAAGAACATTAAATGTGTGCATGTGTGTAAGTGACGTCAAGATTGAAATTAAAGAAAAGAATGAGAAAGAAATGAAAGTATGCAAAGTCATGACATCAAGAATTAAATGGAAAGTCATGTGAGGTCAAGCATGCAACGAGCAAAATGAAAACAAATTAGAAATGTAGGAATACATGGTCGGTTTGTTCATTTATTATAGGGTATTATATGCATGCGTGACATGCATATATGCTACGAACGTAAAGCAAGAAAAGAAATAACTGAATATGCGGTCGAGTAGAAATAAAGCAAACACAATTGATTGGGCCGAAATTAAAGTTCAGAAGTTGGGCCTAGGTGATGTGTGAGTTCCGAAATCACTTCAGCAGCAACACTATACCGAAAGTAGTACGAAATGGTGAAGTTCCGAATCCAAGTTCAGTAATCAAGGTTCCAAAACTGTGCCGATTCAGAAATGCCGGTTCAGAAAACACCGTTTAGAAAATACGATTCAGTAGTTACGATTCAGAAAATACGGATCATAAACGTCAAATTGCTGATCCGTTCAGCAACGAAAGTACACAGCGAGTGCAGATCAGGAAGTTCAAGACTTAGATTATTTAGGCTAGCTGTAGGATTGTTACTTTTATAATAGATTAAAATTATTTATTGTATTGTTAGAAATCTTCTCCTCCTATAAATAAGAGGCTTGGGTCATGAGTTTAAAGTGAGATTCTAGTGAGATTGTGAGGAACTATCACTCCAATGTATATCTTCGTTTATTGTTGGGCGAAAGATCTTGGACACGAAAACCGTTGTGTCTTCGTATATATTTTTAACAGTCCGAATCTTCATCTTCAACTATATTCTTTTTCTTCTTTCGTTTCTCTTTACCGTCTTTATGTTCGTCACCTTTCCTTTTTTTTTCGCTTAATTTTGTTTTCTCTTTGTCAACCCTTTTCCCCTTCTCCTTTGAATTCTTATCCTTTGTAGCCTTCTTCCTTTTTGGCTTCGAGCTAGAAATTTCAATCACTTTTCTTTGTTCTTCAATGTTGTCACTATTCTTCTTTGGTGATGTGGATTGTTTTCCTAAAATTAGGGTAACATATACATTATGTTAGAATGGTATACTATTGACAAAGATATAACAGTCCAACATAATGTTTTATATTCTATGAGAATATACTATTACTTGCAACTATAGAATAACAAATTACACAATATGCCATTTGTAGAGATTACAATATGCCATTTTTATACTACTGTCAAAGATAGAACAGTCAAACATAATGTCCTATATTTTCTTAGAATGTACTATAAATACTTCAAGTTTTCTTATATTCTCAGAGAGTTAAATATTATTGCCCAAAACATGATGTGGTCATATTTTTACTGTCAAACATACAATTATCATACAAAGTGTGGTATATTACTTTCAAACATAATGTGGCATATTCTTAGAGAATATACTATTACTTGCAAATAGAGAATAAAAAATTTTACATTATGCCATACAACATAGTTCAAGTTTTCTTATATTCTCAGAGAATGCACTCTAAAACATAGTTCACTTGCAAATAGAGAATGGTATTCTCAGAGGATGCACTCTACATACAACATAGTTCAAGTTTTCTCAGAGAATGCACTCTACATACAACATAGTTCAATCTCTTGCAAATAGAGAATAGCATTCTCATAGAATGCACTCTACATACAACGCAGTTCAAGTTTTCTTATATTCTCAGAGAATGTTGTATTAATGTCAAACATGATGTGCTAAATTCTCATAGAATACACTATCACTTGCAACTTGAGAACACAAAATGAACAATATGCCATTTTTATAGAATGGTATTCTCAAAGAATTGTATATAACTTTCAAATATACTACAGTCACACATAAATTGGTATATTCTCAGATAATACTACTCTCTATATGTTACTCTTTTGATAATGACACATTAGGTTAGTGTATTCTCTGAGAATGCACAAGGTAATGGAAGTTTTTTTTAATTGTCTGAGAAATCACGATTTAACATTTGTCTATTCTACGAGAATGCAAATTCTAAATTTACTTTAACAAACTTCTTTTAATTATGAAAAAGCTTAACACATTAACATTTTTTTTCCCAAACCCTAGGCTTCCAAATTCATTAGTTATTCGATATTCTCCAAGAATGTGGGTAATTTAACATCGATTCTTAGTAGAATGTTCTTCGTTACACAATTAATCAAAGTAAACATTTACCTGGAAATGGTTGAACAAAATCGTCATCTCCTCATCTGTGATTGGATTATCGGCAGTGTTTTTGAAATTGAATGCTACATTCTCCCTTAATCGCGAGCTGGTTCTTCTTTTTGACATAACTTCCTTTCAAATAATCGTCTCCTAGAAGTGATATTCGTATGCGATTGTATGCTAAATTGAACGGAAATGGTGGTTTTCGTGATCTTGTGGGTTTTAGGGTTTTGATTCTCTGATCATATAACTGTTGAGATTTGTTATGATCGTGTCCCGTGATACTTGCAACATTTCCTTTTGATTTTGTTCTTCAGTTTGACTATTTTGCCCTTTAACGGTGTTTTTTTAAAACACCCGCGTCCATGCTTTATCTTTATTTACAAAACTGCCATTTTGATATCAGCCATTCATTTATTGAATCTAATGGTGTATATGATGTCTTACATTTGTACAATATATACTAATTTCATTTAATACTAACTCTCTCTCTCTCTCTCTCTCTCTCTCTCTCTCTATATATATATATATATATATATATATATATATATATATATATATATATATATATATATATATATATATATATATATATATATATATATATATATGCTTCTAAAAATATAAAAATATGTTTTTATATTTCTAAAAAATGTATTTATACTTCTGAATATGTATTTATACTTTTAAAAACATATTTATACTTCTAAAATATATGTATACTTTTAAAAATGTATATATAATTGTAAAACGTATAAATACGCATATATAAACGTATATATAACTGTAAAACATATAAATACGCATATATATATTTCTAAAAACGCATTTGATACTTCAAAAAACATAAAAATATGTATCTATACTTCTAAAAAATGTATTTATACTTCTAAAAAATATATTTATACTTCTAAAACGTATGTTGGTTCTATTTTTTCTCACCCCTAGTATTTATACATCTAAAACATATTTTTACATTTTAGAAGTATAAGTGCGTTTCTAAAAGTATAAATAAGTGTTTTTTTATATTTTTTGAAGTATAAATATGTATTTTTAATTTTTAGAAGTATAAATGCGTTTTAGAAAATACAATTTTTAGAAGTAAAAACACATTTTTAGAAGTATAAATACATATTTTTATGTTTTTACATGTATAATATACATTTTTAAAAGTATATATATATATATATATATATATATATATATATATATATATATATATATATATATATATATATATATATATATATATATATATATATATATATATATATATATATATATATATATATATATATATATATATATATATATATATATATATATATATATAATACTAGTTGTGTACCCGTGCAATGCTGCGGGACACAATTTGATAGAGGCAAGCTACACACGGTTCAGTTCGATATTTCGCTAAAACAAACAAAAAATATAGAGTAAGACATACCTAATGCAATTTGAGGAGTAAAAACTTACAATTCAATAAGACGATACATGATTTAGCTTAGTTTGGTATTTTTAATCATGTAAAATATTATACTAAAAATAAAATTTACGTTATTCTTTTTGTTTAAAAAAAGTGTTTTTACAAAACGATCGTAAAATATGTCAAATGCACATATGAAATATCATAATCTTTTACTTTATACAATCTACCCTTTTCAAAAATTAGCATTTAATAAATAAATTAACAGATATGATCATGTATATGCTCTAGACAACTTTCTTGAATCAATTTTTATCTTGACATGTATCGTCCAAAGCTTTAGACGTTAATGTAAATAGTTTTCGGACAGTGATAAGCTTCCTTTCGGCAGACGTCGAATAGTGACTTCCATTCTTTGTTTGTATTAAATAGAATGGAATTACATTCAATATAATCAAACTGCTTCTTTTTTTCTTCTTAATGATAACATGTGTTTCTTGGAAATAATGAGGTTTGTTTGATAAAATTACCCAATATAGTCAAATTGATTCTTATATGTAAATTATAGTCCGTGTTCATAATGCGATATTACATGGTTCTCATCCTATTGTAACCTTGTCTCCCGATGTTCTTGAGATTAGGCACCTACATTTTTACTTATATTGTGTCCTTAATTGGGTGCGTAATGGGTTAGTTATTATTAGTGATTCTTCCATTTGATTACCCTTATTTCATGCATTTGATTATTCCTATTAGCACAAAGTATATAAATATACTTGCATACATACATGTACACATAATCGATCTATTTTAATTCTCATAAAGTTGAAAAGAAAGGCTATTTCTTATGACTTTTGCAATAAAGTAGTTATTTTTTCCACAACGATTTATTTTTATTCTCTCTATCTCTCCATTGAATTTGTTTTGTAGGAAAGGAAAATATTGATGCACAATTTCTGGAAAATTTTGATAACTATAATTCACAATTTCTGGATAAAATTTGCCTTTAATTGATAATTATAACTGTCACACCCTCAAACCGTATTGGCGGAATAGTTCAAGGGTGGATGACTTCATGAACAATATCATAACAAAGTTACACAATAGTGAAATCCAAGTAAACAACCATCATAAATAATTGTAAAGGTTACATAGTTCAATGTATCATGTTTCAATTACAATTACAAATGATGACAAAATATGCAAAATGACGTCGTAACGTCCCTTCAACCAAGCTTGTGGTTTACCTTTTTTTAGTTTCCTGAGAATACAAGTAGTTGAAAAAGTGTCAACAATTAAGTTGGTGAGTTCATAAGATTTTTGTATAAGAAATATCCTTTGTTTGTAAGCAATAGTGTTGAAAACCAAGAAAATCCAATATTTTCTCATAAAAATGTCTAAGTCTTTAAATCCCAAAGACTAAAATGTAGTATGTAAACTGTAGTGTACTTTCGTTGAAATGTGTGTATCCACGTAAACAATTTATAAAAATATTGAGTTGATTATTTTCTCATGTGAGATACCATATAACCATACTGTGACGAGTTGGCCTGCTGCGACTTTCTTCAGGTGTCGGAACTGTTAGACATTTGGACACCTCAGACCTGCCGGTCAAGCTGTAGCTAGCAGCTCAGGTGCGGGGTTGTCAAGCCCCGTATAGATCTATACTCAAATATCACGCTCTCTTACCGAGACTCTGGTTATATAAATGTTCAGGACTTATAGTAGGTACTTATAAAAGTACTGTGAAGATTCATCTCACAAAAATGTATGTATTCCAATCAACTTGTTTACGTACGATTTGTATATATAAAAACTCTTGAAGTCGTCCACTATCATTTTTACCATGATAATATAGTAAAGTATAATAATCATATATATTTATATAATTATTTTTGTCATGTTTAAATGTCATAGTAACCTTTTGTTCATAAACTATTCAAATAATAGTCTATTTTTAGTAATTGCGTCGTAATAACCTTATTTTTGTGAATAATAGCGAAATAACTTGTTCAAAGATTATAAATATTATCTTTTGAGATATTTCACACAAAAATAATATAATATCTTGATTATAACCATTCTTGCTAGAAAATAGTGCCTTTATTTATAAAAACGTAGTTTTTACTAGTTTTCGTTTTTATAACGTTTTTATCCAAGATCTAGTGTTTTTGTACACTTTATTTGTAGTTTAGTGACTTTTACACAACTTAATATGTCAAAATGTTCCAAATACATAGATCTACTTATATTTCAAGCCAAAATCATATTTATAACATTTTTGTTCAAGATCTAACATTTTTACACACTTATATTATAGTCTAGTAACTTTTATACAAGCATATAATGTATCATTATGAACATCATACAAAGATCTATCCATATTTCATATCAAAGGTATTTTTACCCAAATACTAACTTTATAAACTTGTGTAAATCAACATATATAACATTTAAACATATATATACTTGAATAAAACAACATTTATAGTTAAAGAACTTGTATTCTCCCCCAAAAAGGTTTGAAAAGATGAAAATGAGGGGTATGAACTCACCTTGAGTGTGGATCTTAGGATTCCTTGGAAGAAGATTGGAGATTTTGGTTCTAAGACCCGGAGGACCCTTGGACAAAGCTATTATCCAATGGATTTCCGTGAGTATGTGTGTATAAAGGAGTATATGAAGGTATTTAGAACTTAAATCACTAGATGATCATAAATTATCAAGAGGGCTTGAAAGATCTTTGAAGATGATGGAGTTTGGAGCTTAAAGACCTTTGAACAAATCTAATATCCAATGGATATAGATGGATGTTAGTGTGTGTAAAAGGTGTAAAACTTATATCAAGTTGTTTAGAATCAAAGGATGGTTGAAACTTACCACTTGAACTTGTGAATGGAGATTGGAATTGAAGTTTGAAGATGATGATGGTGAGGGTGTTCTTGGCCGAGAGTAAGGAAGAAGAGAGGAGAGGAAGAGTGTGGTGAAGTGTGTTGGTTGCAAATGGATGGTTAGTTAAGTCCTTGGAAGTGTAAGCTTGATTTTTTTAATAAAAAAATTATAGCCTTTTAAGGCCTAATATTATAAAATCAAAAGAGGCTTTATGGTGTCATGGCATGTCCCCCCCATGGGGCTGCCGATTTTGGAGAGGGGGGTGGGGTGGGGTGGTGTGGTTTTTATAAAAATAGCAATGTAGTTATAAAAATATGTGATTTTTATAAAATAGTAAGACGTTTTAGTGAAATTTTATGCGTTTTTGACGAAACGAAGTTCTAAATAATTATTTTGTATAAAAACATTGCCAAACATCTATTTTGATTGAAACATAACTCGTTGGATGTCGGAATACGCGTTTAAGCGCGGTATTCTTCCGATTTCGCGATTTTCGGCATTTTACCGGAAATTGCATTTAGCTTTGGAATTAAATACTAGATACTATTACGTTACTTATCATATGAATTGTTATTTCATATTTTATGTTTAAGGCACCTCATTTTGTAATTTGAGTCCAAACCCTGTGTACATTTATCCGTACACAGCGGTTTAATCGTTATAACTTTCACATACGAACTCCGTTTTTGACGTTCTATATATCCACAGTTTCGTATTTACGAGTGCATCGTTTTATGAATATTATTATTCTCAAAATAATAATTGTACGATTATCGAATTTTTACGCTACAGTAGTCTGCTGTCCGTATTTTCGATTTTTAACCGATAATTGTTTTGATTTAGCATACGTAATACTATAATATTAATAATTCAACGCAAAAGTTATGGAAAATAACTTTTCAACATATAGATTAACATATGCTTCGTTTGAATACAGTTGACTTTTGTTGACCAAAATTTACAATTGTCACAATAACACACATAGCACACACTTACAAATTTCTTCGACTTCACAAATAAACAAAACAGAGTCAAAGATTTAAAACCAATTTGGACCATAACAAAAAATTTTAAAAATACACCTGATCAAAAGCTACAATATAAAAAAGAAATAACTAAAACCAAACATCCATTACTTAGATTGTTCAGGAGATGGGTCAGGAACTTGATGGTTGAATTACTGAGTGAGAGGGGAAGTGAAGTCGAAGAAGAAGAGATTAGCAAAACAAACATCAATTGCTTATTGAGCGAGAGGGGAAATCTTGGAAAACCATCGAGAATGTGTTGAGATATTTTGTGATGAAGTGCTGATATATCCGAAGTCCTACCCATGAAGAAACCCTGAAGTGAATAAACAAGAGAAGACTCCGAAGTCTAAGAACTCCGAAGTGCAATGCATAAAGGATACGAAGACTTCACAGTCTGTCATCTTGTCTTTTGTGTGCACGCGTATAGTACAATACGTGTTGCATGAATCTTCTATCCTATTGGCTAGTACACTGATAGGATATTCTCTGTAAAAGTTGTACTATTGGTATCACTGATTCAGTATAAATATCAGTGATACCATACCGTGTCAAAAGAGAGATTACGAGATTAACTTACGAGAATTGTATATCTCCAAGATAGAAAACCCAATTGTAAAACCAAGTTCTAATCAAATCATTCGGCACATGTTATTCATATCACATTGTTCAATTAGCTTTGTTGCATTATCATCGTGTGATTGATTGTGTTATTGATTGCATCTCTATATTAGTTCATCTAATCTCATATTTCAACTCCTAACAAGTGGTATCAGAGCGAGTCAGCTCAAAAACCTGTTGATAGAGTTCAAATTCGTTTGCTTCAGCTCTAAATCTGAATCGATTCTAAGATTTAGTCTTCCGCATCTGTTGCAAATCTCTACCACCCGTTTTTTACTGAAAAGATCCTGTTGAAATACATTAAGATGACTGATTCCACAGCAACTTATGCAAATATGCTTAACTATGCAAACCTCATCGGTTCAGCAACGAAGGCCCCTGTTCTAGTAACTTCTTACTACGATTATTGGGCTGGTCGAATGAAGGATTACCTTATAGGACTGGACAAAGATCTATGGAGGTCTGTAACTGAAGGTGCACACACTGACATTGCTGGTCGATTCGTTGTTCCTGACGGAGAAGAAGCTGTTGTTCTTAATGCTGCAGATATGAAAAAGCTTGAAAACGACGAGAGAGCCATACGCGAACTGAGAAGTGGCTTGGGTCCCGATGTCAGTCACCACATTGCTGATGCTAAATCTGCAAAAGAGATGTGGGACAATCTCGAACTCCGTTTCGGAGGAGATAAAATTCTTCATACCAGCAAAGTTCAAGAGATCCTTGCAGACTTCGGGAACTTTAAGCAAGAAGAAAATGAGTCCTTGGAAGCCTGCTATGAACGTTTGAGCAACATGATTTACACACTCGATAAGTATGGAGAAACAAGAAGCCAACAAGAGATAAATATCAAATTTCTCTACAGTCTTCGCAAGGAATGGAGACTAATCATGCTCATGGTCAAATCCTATGAGAATATTGAGAAATACAAGCTGGCTGCCCTATACAATCTATTAAAATCACATGAACCCGATGTGGTAGGTCGAAGAAGTGAAATGGCTAGTTCTGGACCACTAGCTCTCGTATCAAAAGAAGAGGAAGAATCAAGTGATGAAGACGTTGCTGCCTACATGGTAGATGATAATGGAGACACTGTTGCTCTTTATGCCGCCAACAATCGAAGATTCAAGAAACCATTCTTCAAAAACAATTCTGGAAAGCCATTTGTGAAAAACTTTAACAAATCAAACTTCAACTCCAAGCCCAAACCTGAAATATACACTCCGAAGGAGGATAACTTGAAACTATCAACCCCGAAGCCATCTGAAAAACCGGCTTCGGAGTTATCTAAAGAGAAGTCCGAAGAGAAGAAAATCTCAGGTAATTCTGGTTATGATTGCAATTATTGTCATGGCAAGAATCATTTTGCAAAGGACTGCATGCTTCGGAAGCAAAACGAAAAGAAACCACAAGTAAAGGACGAAGCCTATTACGCAAGAAAAATGGAGGAAGTTAGAGTAAGGACCAAAGACCTAGCCTTAATGGCTGCTGATGATCGTCAAGGATCATATCAAGTTTGGTCTTCTGATTCAGATGATGACGAAGTGAGAAAGCCATCTCATAGTGCTTTCATGGCCTATGATGTCGATAAGAGCTTTCTACAAGACACTTCGGAGAAGTTGAATGAAGAGAAGTGGATGAAGATTGAAGCAACTGCGGGTCTTGGGTTTGTGACTTCGGAGGGACTGGAAATAACTGCTGCTGATACTCCGAAGACTTGGGATGAAGACTCTTCTGATGATGATGAGGAAGTGTGCTTGATGGCAAATGACAACCGTTTGACAATCCCAGAACAAGTATCAAAACTTCTTTCATCTTTTAAAATTCCTACTTCTCAATCTGCTCCCATTATAAGTGAAATAACTCGTGATTGTTCTGTCATGCATAAATTACTCATTGATGCCAAAAATAGGGAAATACTCAGTGAACAGGAGCTTCTAAGCTTAAGGGGGAGAGTAGAGAACCTGAAGCTAGCATTAGAGAAATCTAATCTTAGAATCTCCTTGTTAGAAGAGAATAGAGAAAATTTTTAAAACAATCATGATGTAATCTTAAGACAGAGAAACATATTTTGTGAAACAGCCAAACGATTATATGCGCATATTACAAGAATTTATCATTCAGCCGATGTTTGTAATATCCAGCATAGACAACTATTGCCTTTCATTGAGTTTAAATTAAAGGAAGTCGATAGTATATCTTATGAATGCGAATCTATAGTATCAGGCTCCGAAGTTACTAATCCATCATATAAACATGTCCTGATATCTGTGGAAAAACATCTAACTGCTGATAAATTGTTGAAAATTTTGCCTCAAGAAATTCCAATCCTGAATAAGGCTGTACCTCAAATTGAAACAGAAGTAAAAGAAATTGCCAATAACTTGTCTGAAAAGGATTCTGAAAGTGATTCGGACATGGAGGAGATTGATTGTTCTTCTTTGATTTTGCTAAAGTCATCCTCCATATCCGAATCGACCTCCGAAGACATCTCACAAATGTCTTCGGTGGACAATGGAAAAACAAAAATGAATTGTGAATCAAAAACTCTTGAAACCAAAGAAACTTCAAATTTTAAACTTCAAATCACAGATGAATCTGTCTCTTACGATCAATATCTCAAGGATAATTCAAAAAGACTAGTCCATTTGGCATGTATCTATCCTAAGGTTTCTTACTTCAAAAACTCAATTTTCGTAAAACCCGGTGGATTATCCTTAATTGATAACGAATTGCAAAAACTTCTTGAAAAGGATAACTCCACAGTTACAAATGAAGGATTTTTCTCATCATCCAAAATGGTTGAGAATGAATTAAATGAGAAAATGGAAGTAAAAATAAATATAAGGAAACAAGAACTATACGGCCACAACGTATATAATCGTCTGTGTTTTGAAAAGGAGAAAGTGCCCGAAAACATGTCACACTTACTAAATCTCAAGAACGACGATCACATTTACATTAATCGAAACTACAAACAAATTCAGGTTGTGGAAAAACCCACAGTTCCGAAGATGGATGTATTAGAATTAATGGAATCTTGTGAATGTGTCACTTTTTCACACAATCCTGAAAATGAAATTTCAAAATCAAAAGTTTCAACAAACAAAATTGCACAACAAGTTCTACAAAAGCCAAAATCAGCAGTGAAGATTTCAAAATCATCTCAAAAACCCACTGTTGAGAATTCAAAAACCAAGCAAATCATAAATCTTGTGAAAAGAAAAACGCCTTTTAGAGATTCGAAACAAAATGAAGCAATTGCTTCCACTTCTGATACAAAACCTGTTTGCTCAAAAATCTCTGAAGTTAAAAATCAAAATGAAAAGCCAACCTTTATACCAACGAAACCTAACTTTCCAAATCCTAAATTTCGAAAACCTACGAAGAAATCATTTTCAAAAGGAAACAATCTGATAGATACATTCCACAAATGGCTGGACAATAATTTGGAAATGTTCAAGGATAAAGATCTCTCATTAAATGACTTTAAATTGGCATACGAAGAGTATCTCTGTACCTCTACGTTGTGTAGCTCAATTTCAACAAAGTCAAAATTGGAAATACCAAAACAAAATTGGAAAAGAAATGATCTTAAAGAAAACTTAACTGCAAAAACAAAGACCTCAAAATCTTCAAAATCCTCCAAATCAAAAATTTCCATTCAAAAATGGATTCCGAAGTCTGTCACTCTGTCAGTCACTTCAGACTCATTAATTTTAACTACAAACTCTTCTGAATCCTGCTCAAACACTTCGGAATCATGCTCATCACATGAGGCTTCGGAGAATTTGATTAATTTAAATGCAAATGAAATTTCTGAAGAGGCCGTAGAAAAATGGATTCAAGAATCCTTTGCTTACCCTGAGGACCCAAGATTGATTGGGTACCAACTCCTTCTTGATTGATTGCAGGTTATGTCTGATGAGCGGTATGACTCAAAATGGTACATGGACAGTGGCTGCTCAAGACATATGACGGGGAGAAAGGAATATCTCAGGGATTACAGGAATTTAGATGATGCTGGAAACGTACGCTTTGGTAATAATGAAACATGTCCAATTCGGGGATATGGAAAAATAACAAATGGCCAATTCACTATCAACCGAGTGGCATTTGTTGAAGGACTAAAACATAATCTCGTGAGTATATCTCAATTGGTGGTTGGAACGGGAAACGCTGTAACTTTCAACAACCAAGGGAGTGTAATCACCAAAGAAGCAACAAACGAAGTCTTACTGAAATCAGAAAGGAAGGGATCTATGTTTCCCTTAAATATGAAGCCAGTGACAGGTGGGCAATCTCTATGTCTTCTCTCCAAAGCCAACTCCGATGTCAGCTGGTTATGGCACCGAAGACTTGCCCATCTGAACTTCAAAGATCTGAACAAGTTGGTGGCCATGGATCTGGTTCGTGGGATGCCAGCTCTCAAATTTGACAATGATTCTCTTTGCTCTGCATGTGAACATGGCAAGCAGACAAAACAAAGACATCCTACAGTAATCAACCCAAAAATCACCGAACCGCTTTCCGTTCTATACATAGATTTATGTGGACCATCTGCAATAGAATCAATAGGAAAGAAGAAGTATATTCTGGTTATTGTTGATGACTATTCAAGTTTTACTTGGGTGATGTTCCTCCGAAACAAGTCCGATGCAGCTGAAGAAATCATCAACTTTATAAAGAAAATGGAATTGATGCTCAACAAGAAAGTCCGAACTGTGCACAGTGACAACGGTTCGGAGTTCAAAAATCAGACTCTTGATGGATTCTTGAAAACAAAAGGGATTAACCACAACTTCTCAGCACCTTACACTCCTCAACAAAACGGTGTTGTAGAAAGAAGAAATCGCTCTCTGTGTGAAGCTGCAAGAACAATGCTCAACTTTGCTAACTTGCCCATGTACTTCTGGGCCGAAGCAATTTCCACTGCATGCTTTACTCAAAACAGATCCTATATTCACAAAAGATTCAATATTACACCTTACGAAGTACTCAACCGAAGAAAGCCAAATGTCAAATTCCTTCACATCTTTGGTTGTAGGTGTTTTATCTTAAACATGAAGGATCACTTAACCAAGTTCGATAACAAATCAGAAGAAGGCATATTTCTTGGTTACTCTCAAGACTCAAAAGCCTACAGAGTCATGAACAAGAAAACTCGCAAAATAGAAGAAACCTTTAATCTAAGGTTTGATGACTACTACATCAAGAAGTCTCTGCATCCATTTCCTATGTCTTCAATCTTTCCAAACCCTGCTGTAGAAGCTGCTCAAATCACAACATTCGACACAGACTTCTCACTTTTATTTGACCAACCTGTAAGAGCTGTGGACTCCGAAGTCAGAGCACCAGACAACCATGAGTCCGAACTCTCCAAGCTCACAGACGGACCCGATGACTCTTCTACAAGCAGCATACAAAGACCATCTTCTATTGAGGAAGAGTCATCTAATCAAAGTTTGGAAAATGCAAGTGTTGAGGGGGAGCCATCAAACCATTGTGCTAGAAATTCAAGAACAAATGGTGAATCAACCAACAGTCCAAGAGGATCCAACTCTCTTGTCTCTACTCCCCAGTCAATTTCAAATATCATATCCATGTATCCAACAATCCAGGGGGAGCCAGAGATTGCGACTCCGAATTCAGCCACAACAATCGCTTCGGATAAAGCTACAACTTCATCAACTCCAACAAACGTCCAGGGGGAGCACATATCAAACTCAACCTCACAATTACACACACCACAAACCAACACAAATTCGAATAATCACTTGGTAATGGGTGATTTTCCCTCCACTTCGGGATATCCCTCAGACATTGAAGACATCGATGCTGAAGGACCTCCTGATTTTGATCCAAACTATTCTCCTTTGGACAAATGGACGAAAAATCATCCTCCTTCACTTGTCATTGGTGATGTTCGAGATAAAGTACTGACTCGTGCACAACTTCACCAAAAGCAATTAGATCTCAACAAAAATTCAGAGTTGTGCATGTTCAATGTCTTTATCTCTAAGGTAGAACCTAAGAACGTCAAAGATGCATTTGATCACTCAGACTGGATTGAAGCAATGCAATTGGAATTAGAAGAATTTGAAAGAAACAAAGTCTGGAGGCTAATTCCAAAACCTGCAAATGCCTCAATTGTCGGTCTCAAATGGGTGTACCGTAACAAGCTAGACATCGAAGGCAACGTAGTTCGGAACAAAGCTAGGTTGGTTGTCAAGGGTTACTATCAACAGGAGGGGATTGATTATGAAGAAACTTTTGCTCCTGTTGCCAGACTCGAATCAGTTCGGATATTTTTAGCTTATGCTGCTCACAAAAATTTTGATGTCTATCAAATGGACGTTAAATGTGCTTTTCTGAATGGTGATCTCGAGGAAACCGTTTTTGTTGAACAACCACCTGGTTTTGAAAGTAAAACTCATCCGAATTATTGTTATGTGCTAGACAAAGCAGTCTATGGTTTAAAACAAGCTCCAAGAGCTTGGTATGAAACCTTGACCAAATTTTTAAAAGAATCAAACTTCAAACAAGGATCAGTAGATCCAACACTTTTTAGAAAGAAAGTTGGATCTCACCTGATGTTAGTTCAAATTTATGTGGATGACATAATCTTTGGATCTACTGACCCCAATTTGTCAAAAGACTTTGAAAAACTGATGAAAAGCAAATTTCAAATGAGTATGATGGGAAAAATAAACTTTTTTCTTGGTTTACAAATCAAACAATCTAAGGAGGGGATATTCATCAATCAACAAAAATATACGAAGAGTCTGCTTGAACGCTTCGGAATGACTAACTGCTCCAAAGCAAAAGTTCCTTTGCCTGCAGAACAAGGTTAAATCCATCATTGGACAAACCAAAGACCGACATACAGCAATACCGAAGCATGATCGGATCATTGCTCTATCTTACAGCCAGTCGTCCTGACATCATGTTTGCAGTCTGCAATTGTGCAAGGTATCAGGCTGATCCAAGGGAACCTCACTTGGCTGCTGTTAAGACAATATTCCGATATCTTCATGGAACTACTGCTTATGGTCTGTGGTATCCAGCAAACTCTGGTTTCTACATTCAAGCATACTCAGACTCCGATCTTGGGGGATGTTCCATTGATCGCAAGAGCACTTCGGGGGGTTGTCAATTCTTAGATGGAAAACTTATAAGCTGGCAATCCAAGAAACAAACTTGTGTCTCTATCTCCACTACAGAGGCTGAATATGTAGCAGCTGCAGCGTGTACTTCGCAGATCATTTGGATTCAGAGTCAATTGAAAGACTATGCCATTAATATGAGAAAAATTCCTTTGTTCTGTGACTCTCAAAGTGCAATTCGTATATGCCACAATCCAGTTCAACATTCCAAGACGAAGCATATAGCTCTTCGCTATCACTTCATCAAAAGTCATGTTGAGGAGGGGAATATTGAGGTGCACTTTGTTCACACTACAGAACAATTGGCAGATATCTTCACAAAGGCTCTAAATGAAGAAGCATTCACAAGAATCGTTCGAGGACTTGGAATGATAGATGGATCAACTCTTCAATAATTTTCAGATTTGTTCACTTTTATTCTGTTCTGAAATTTCACAAAAATAAACTCCGCAGTCCCCCGAAGTCAATTTTGTCTTCGGAGCTCATCGGAGAACTTGCTATCTTGAAAATTTACAAAAGGAATAGACTCCGCTGATCCCCGAAGTCAATTCTGGCTTCGGAGGTCATCGGAGAAAAACAAGCAAAAACACTTGCCACTTCCCCGCAGTACTCCGAAGTAAAATATCACTTCGGAGGTCTGCGGAACAAACTCTTCTTCAAAATAAATCCTTCAAATTTGAAAACCACTTGAACAAATGTTAACTTCATAAAAATAAAGAGTTGTTTTAAGACTAAGAAAATTCAAAAACAAGAAAAACTTATACCAAACGAAAAGAAAATTCTGATGTAAATGACAAAATTTAACTTTACTCTCATGAATTAACCAAGTAAAGGACAAAACTTTGATTTTAGATTCTGAAAATCATACCTTATTGCACTAAAAGGTATTTGGGAATCGACTTGAAACATTGGTAAGAAAACAGACTTCGAAATGAGGATAAGGCTATTTTACACTTTGAAGCCTTGTTTGATTTCAATAATCTTAACATAATGTCTATTTCTAACCACCCTTCGAAACTTCACTCGCTTCAACTTCAAATTAATCATGTAGCCTCAAAACTACAAAGGATAATTCAAAGTGCTCCGAAGTTTTCATCAAAAAAAATAGAACCAACATCGTTTGATAAGTAAATTTAAATCTCTTTTCATTAAATGATACAAAATTGAACTATATGAAGATTTTCACTCACAGGGATTGTTTAAAACAAAAACAAAAAGCATCAAAGAAAGAAACCAAATGGTGATGCTCTATGTCTTCGTATAAGGAAATTCGTAAAAGAAAACAAGAAAGAAAAATAGAAAACATTTGTCAAAAGAAACAAAGACAAACAAAGATCAAAAGATAACCAAGGGAATGCAAAAGAAAAATCAGCATTCAAAAGCTTATTCTTCTGTTTTAAATAACAGTACAAGGAGCTCCTATAACATAGTCGAGTACCTTGTAGAGGAATATGAACATTTCAAGTAGTCTGTCTTAAATGATAAAGTAAGAGTGGTGTACGAAGCTCAAAGGCTTGTCATCTGAGCTTAGTATCCAAACACTTCAACTGATGAAAAGGAATAAATTTTCAAATGAATCTTCAAAACAATCCAATCAAACCTTCTGAAACACTTCTGATGTTCAATTCATGAATGAAAACTTCTTTAAATTTCAAATACAAAGGATGTTATCTTTATTATATTTGAAAAATTTGAAGCAAATAAGCACAACACAAAACATGTTTCCTAATGCGAAATCAAGCTAGTGATGGGGTGATTAGACTTAAAAATTCATGATCGATATTGAATCAAACAAACTTCCAATTGAAAAATGGACTTCCAATATGATTCGAACGACTCTGAACATTAACTCGAATAAATCATCTTCTCATAATATTCATGAAAACTAAGGTTAAATGACATACTGCATCAGTCAAAAGAACAATCAAAAACTTATAGAAAAACAAAGAGAAAAACATATGGACTTCGGTACACTGGTGAACACTTTGCAATCATTTGTTAATCACCGAAGTGACAGAACACTCTTCGGAGTCCATAGCAAAAACACCGAAGTGAGGAACTTTGTAATCCGAAGCGTTATCTCAACGGTCAAAATTTTTCATAACTGCGAAGTCAATTAAATGTTCAAATGATTTTCACATTTATGATAAATAACAGAGACAAACATTCCCTGAGTTTTAACTGTTTGCTTACAGCTGTCAATAAGAATTAAATGAAAAACATTAATCATAATGACGTCTCAAAAAGTTAACGGTTCAAATTTTGAATCATTGTAACTGACAGCCGTATATTTCTCCTTTTTGCAGAGAAAGTGGGACGAGCAGGTGATGAGGTGTCCACCTACTACTGGACCATTTTAAACGTGCATTAAATGGCCTAGGGACCACGAATACTATATAAACTTTCCATCTCTTCCATTGCACTCTTTACGCAAACACAACTCTTATTTCACTATGCAACCTTACTCTCTAATTCTCTCTGCAAACACAACATACATCATCTTCACCATCAAACCTCCAACAATGGCCGCTGAAGGATCTTCTCAAACCACTGAAGCTATTTCAGTACCTGTTCTCAAAAGCCAGTCAGCAAATCTGGTACTACGCAACAACCTTCAACTCTACCCTAAGCCCATCGATGCTCTTGTCGAATGCTTGAAGAGATCGATTCTTGGCTATGCCCTAACCTGCACAGCATCGATTCTAGCAACACTTGTACACAGGGCACATTACACCTCGAATGCCCTGTTCGACATGAACAATCATAAAAAGCTGTATTCTTCGAAACCATAGATGTAAAGGGAAAAACTAAGAAAGTACAACTGACCAAGGAGAAATTTGCTGAGGCTCTTCATCTTCGCATCTACGATCCTAAGGAGATTGTGACTCCTTCTGCTGAGCAACTCGTCGATATGTTCAATGAAATGGGGTACTTTCCTCAACTCGAGAAGATCAGCTTGTTTAAGAAGAACCAACTGCCCGATCTGTGGAGATACTTCTTTAGTATCTTCCTCAGATGTCTGTCTGGAAGAACTTCAGGATTAGATTCTGCAAGTGTGGCGTTTCAGAGCCTGCTCTTCGGAATCTACTATGATGTCAAAGTTGATTACGCCTCTATTCTATGGGCTGACTTCTGTTCACATATCAATCACAGTCTGAAGGGGACTGAAATTTCAAATGCAAGGTTCTGGGCAATTGTTGTTCATGCCCATTATCAAAAGACTGGATATGTGGCAGACCCCTCTCTCCCCGAAATGAGGTACACTCCAATCACTGTATCGCCATTGGATGATGAACCCGCAGTCTACTGTGCACAAATACCTATAGCCATGCTCTCCAAGGTTCCCATGGAATGTATTGAAGTAAGCTCTTACCGCAACACCTTGGTGATTCCTTATCCTACTCGTGATCTGAGCAAGGAGACATCTGTGAAAGAAATCCCTAAAGGAAAAGGGAAGAGGAAAATGGCTGGTGGACCCAGTGGTCCTAAAAAGGAAGAGAAGAAAAAAAAAACTTCGGTAAAAACCACACCGAAGAGGAAACAGCCGAAGAGGCAAAGAAAGATCATGGTTGTGGATGAGTCTTCGGACTCAGAAAGGACTCCATCCATAGTCCATGAAGAAGAACAAGAAGAAGAAATGTTTGCTGATCAACCTCCTTCTCCTAAATCTCCACCTAAAACAACTAAACCACCTACACCACCACAAACAACTGTCCCTCCATCACCACCAAAATCAACCAAACCTGAAACACCTCCACATACAATTCCTCCTCCACCTCCACCAACAACCGCTCCTCCATCTTCCGAAATACCTGTCTCTAGTATCGACTTCTCTTTACCAGAGTTTGAATCACCCATATCACCACCAAGACAAAACCCCACTCCAGCAGCACTCTTCGAAGCCTTTCACATGGCTCCCTTGAATGTTGAAGGAGCATCAGAAGAAGACCTACCAGATGAAGGCTTTGTACTAATGAAACAGTACAAAGTCCTCAACTCCAAGCTTGACACCCTCATTCAAGCTCAAACAGGATTTGACCCCACAAAACCAACCATTGGTGATATCTCCGAAGAGATAGAATCTTTGGAGTTCACTCTATCCAAAGGAATAAAGGAGTCTGTTGATAGTCTTGAGAAGAAGCTCTTGGATGAACAAAATAAGATCCATTCTTCCTTCGAAAAGAAGTTGGAATCTGCTGTCACCTCCATCAACAAGAAGGTTGATGCTTTCATTGATAAAACCGATAAAACAAACTCCGAAGTCATGAAAACCTTACAAGGACTTCGGAGTGAAATCCAGCAAAGTACCAAGCTTGAAAAACAGCTTGATGAGGCCAGAGCAAAAATTGAAGAGCTCACTGCCGCCCAAACCACTTCGGATGTCACCAAATTTACAGAGGAACTGCAACGAACAAATGTAGCTCTCACACAAGATTTAATTACAAAATTGAGAGTTGCACTTCAGCCTTTGATAAATTTCTCTGACAGATTATCTAGGCCACAGGGCTTGCCTAGACAGATCCCTGCATCCACAGCAGGTCCTACAACCTCAACCATCACAACCACTGGCATGGATGCTAGTGGATCGGCTGGAGCTGGAAGCTCAACAGACCGATCGCTGGAGAACTTAATTGCTCCACACATGGAAGAGACATACAAGGCCAGAAGAGCAGACTACAATTTGATGATCAAAATAAATGATTTTGCTCGAAATAATGGTGAGTGGACAGTTGAGACGATCAAGCTGTTTGGATTTCAAAATCCAAATGTACTTAATAGACTTCCTCTTCGGAGTTTTGAAATTGTTGACTCCGAAGACATCCAGCTTGACATTCCATTCAATCTGAAGACTTTTGCTTTCCTTCAATTCGTCTCTTCGGTGCCAGAGGATCAGAAAGCAAGTTTTTGGACGAATAAAATAAACTTTCATGCCAAATACATTCAAAGGAAAAGCTATGTTTGGAGCATAAACAAGATCAAGAAAATCATTTCAATAAAAGAAGCTGAAGACTTTTTGGGCTTCAGAAATTATGAATTTCTTGTGCTTAGGGGGCAGATGAAGTTGAATCCAGGTTCTCAATAGCAGACTTCCCCATCATGAATCCCATGGACTTCATCCAGATTCTTGATCTTCTGCGAACCGGGGGTGCAGCTCATGCTGAAATGTCTACCCTCGCTATCAAAAATCACCTTCTGGGCTTCCTCAACAATTATCTTCTCCGGTTCGCAAAGCATGACCTGGAGCTATGTTCCTACTACAGACAACCCTTGAACACTCCTCCTGTTGTAGATCGGAACATAGCTAGATTTAAAAATGGAGAGATCTTAGACGAACCATATGGCGTAGTTTTCAAAGGACTTCGAAATGAAACCGAAGTCACAATCAAGTTCTTTGAAATAGACTACATAGGCCTCCATCCCTCCTCCTTTATCTCAGGAATGATTTCTCACGTGAACGCCTGCCATGCAAATTCCACTGAGAAGAAGAAGAAGTTCATAGATCATATGAACTGGTATCTTGCAGTAAGAAAGACTCTGAAGCGGGCATACAAGAGAAACTTTAGAGTATAGGCTTCGGATGCACTTCACACAAAGGGGGAGATTGTTGAGATATTTTGTGATGAAGTGCTGATATATCCGAAGTACTACCCATGAAGAAACCCCGAAGTGAATAAACAAGAGAAGACTCCGAAGTCTAAGAACTCCGAAGTGCAATGCATAAAGGATCCAAAGACTTCACAGTCTGTCATCTTGTCTTTTGTGTGCACGCGTATAGTACAATACGTGTTGCATGAATCTTCTATCCTATTGGCTAGTACACTGATAGGATATTCTCTGTAAAAGTTGTACTATTGGTATCACTGATTCAGTATAAATATCAGTGATACCATACTGTGTCAAAAGAGAGATTACGAGATTAACTTACGAGAATTGTATATCTCCAAGATAGAAAACCCAATTGTAAAACCAAGTTCTAATCAAATCATTCGGCACATGTTATTCATATCACATTGTTCAATTAGCTTTGTTGCATTATCATCGTGTGATTGATTGTGTTATTGATTGCATATCTATATTAGTTCATCTAATCTCATATTTCAACTCCTAACAGAATGAAGGTAATCATCTTTTCTGATTGAGGAAGACGATGATAGAGCAGCTGTTTTAGAATTCTACAAAATCCATAAAACAAGAAATTAGGTTAATCAAGAAGAAATTTAAACCTGATAGAGCAGTGATAATGGTCCTTTGGTACGGTGTTGGTCCTGTATAGCAGCGATTTTCCGGTGGTGGGCTGTTAATGGCGACCGTGAAGGGTGGTGGAAGCAGAACTAAAATCTACTGGGAATAAAAATAAATCTTCTTTTAAACCCAAGGAGAATGAAACATATCAACTATGAAAATACAAGCATACAACCCTTTTTATAGAATTATAGAATCATGTTTAACTTTTTTTGTTTGCATTTTCTTGAAAGTTGAAACAAGAACTACTAAAAACGCATACACTCTTCAAACCTGCAACCACCCATCTCTCTTTCGGCTTCGACCATAGTAGTGTCATCGACCTCATTATCCATGGTCCGTTAATTACCATGAACTCTCATTAAGTCTTACAAATTACCCCACTTGATTGATTATCTTAAACCTAATAATCTGGTCCATAATTATCATCTATGAAGCTCAACAGGTTTACCAATACCGAACCAATACAAAAAACCTTTCATTGCTATATTGTGTTTAAAATTTGAAGATAAAAGATAACCAAAGGTTAAAAACTTTTCATTGGGTACAGAAATAACCAAAAGTTGTTATTTTTTTGAAAAGGGAACCATAAACTCACGATTAACAAACAAATTCAAATCATATTATGAAAAAGCTCATACCTAGGATCAATATAATTACAACTTACAATGTGTCGTGATCTCCATGATCTCTTGATGGACAGACCATGGTATGGAACACAAGACTTACATGGCCAAAGCAATACACCATGCTTGCATGAAATGCTCCATGTGAGGTGATACAAGCTCTAGACAAACCGGTGCAAGTCTACCCTTATGGCACTATTTTCAATCAGTGACTTATTAACCCCCTATCAAGAGACAAAAAAAGTAGATTTAGATATCAAACAAAAATATGAAGCAATAAAACAAACTACATGACAGTCCACACACCTCTACATGTTGAAGGATTGGAACTAAACATGATATTACTGTCATCACCACCAGAGAAATTTATTGGGTAACCTGAAGCATTTGAATTACAAGTTTGAATAAGAAGCATTTTCTAAAAAAAAGATAGTTTATGTTTTGGTAATTTACCTTGATTGCTAATTCCCCAATAGCCCAACATGCTTTATTTGCCACAGAGATGGTTTCCTTTAGCTTGGGTGTATTCTGCAACATGTGTAAATCAGTATACATTATAAGAATGTTTAAGAAGCAAAAGGGATTTTGGTCGTCATCACTCATCAGACCAGTTGCTTAGAAGCAACCTCAAATACATCATCAGATACACCCATCCCCATGCCATGCACACGCAACACACATACATGAGATACACAAATGAATCACACACAACCACTGTTTTAACAACATTTACATGTGAAGGTAATTTTCCAGCAACATCTGCAAGGGCATTATACAAGAAGACTCACTAAATTATAACCTCAATCAAGACTTCTAAACTCTTTGAATTATACTGTAATAAAAATACATAAACATGATAAATTATTGAAATAGATAAATTAAAATTTTAATAGCTAAAAAGAGATCGGGGTTTGTATTCCTGCTGACATACAGAACATCTAAATCCTGAAATTAGGATACTCTCTTAGAAACTTAAAGAAAGAAATTATGTAAGCTACCCAATTAGGGCCCAACCCAACACTGTTAGTTCTATATGCCCAAGGATGATCATAAAATGATATTACTAATAATACATGATCCTATAGGGTCACACCAACAACAAGTTTGACACCAATTGATCATTTAGAACGTTAAATTTGATTTAACATCAAATGATACTAAACTTGCAATTTAATCTTATAGGTTATTATTATTTGAGATAAATAATAATAACTACAAAATTAAAGGTTGATTAGTAATTCATATGTGATGAATTAATTAAGTGTAACAATTAAATTGTTTAAATTGTTAAACGATTTAATTGATTTATAAATAAGCCTTTTATTTAATTTAATTGGTAAATTAAATAAAATATATATATTGTTATATATATATATATATATATATATATATATATATATATATATATATATATATATATATATATATGTATATATAATTATACAATTAAGATTGTATATTTAGATGGTTTATTTATATATAAGATTATGGGTTAAATGTTATCCCATTTAAGAAATAAGAAGATGTATTATTTATAAGCTTATAATTATATAAGTTTTATAAATAATAAAACCTACTAGCACTACACTTGATCATCCATAATTTAAGCCATGATGGGAGACATAAAAGCATGCATTGAGTTGTTAAACTAGTGGAAGATGCTAGCTTTTGTATATTGAAATCACATGGGTCTTTCCTTTCCAACTAGTGGCATTTGCTTTCTCTTTTTGGTGGGTTAAATGGCCGATCATTGTGGGTGATTGTGGGTATCTTTTGCATCTTAAAATTCAGCCAAATACTCTCCCAAAGTGTCTAAGCAAATTTCGATTTTTGCTTAAAAGAATAAGGAGTTATTTTGCAAGTTTGTGGAACTAGCATTCAAGGGTGTTCAAGCTTGTGGTGGATCAACTATAGAGGGATTCTAACTTGATTCCTAGCTATCAAAATCATCCAAACCAAATCCAAGAACAAAGGTTATGATCTTGAACTTAATCTATGTTTGTTCTTCATCTTATCTCTACATGCATGTAGCATGATCCTCTTGAAAATGGAATTTGTGTTCATGATTTTATGCTTCCGTTGCAAACTCTTGTTTTTGAAACTAATTACATGAACCATGATTTCCAACAATTGGTATCAGAGCCATGGCTATATTGCATGTTTAGATAATAAGTTTATTTTGATAAACTTGGTTTTTGGAAGCCATGAATGTTCATCTTCTTGAATGAAAGTTTCATGCATGGCTTCTTTGGCAACATGCAAATATATAATCTATGATTTTATGTAACCAACTATATTTTATGTATGCATGCATTTGGTTACATAGATGTTGCCTTAGAAAAACAAAGTGTTGATTTTCTTATGATTTTATGTGATAAAATGGTGCATAAACAAGCCAAGGACCATATGATGCATGTTTTGTGTTTGTATTCGATATGGTTGTAATCTATTCATTTATTCAAATGGTTTGTAATAATAATTAGTTATTTACTTCTTAATATTCATTTTGTAAATATTAGAATAGTTGTATTTTATTTATTTCACAAAATGTAACAAGAGAAGGAAGTATAAGACCAAGAGAAGATTGCACCCAACAGCAGCACTTTCTGAAGAGCTGCTGTCCAGATTTCAAAATTGTTTTGGAAGTGTTTTAAAAATTCATATGTTGGTCATTTGATGATATACTTGTTGGTAACTTTAATATCTAGTATATACATTAAGTTTCAACAAGTATTAGCATCAATATGGCCAAGAATGAATTGAAAAATGCAACAAAAACCAAAATTTTTCTTCCTGCTGCCCCTGCTGGATCGCAACTTTTGAGGGTCCAGAAGAAAATTCATATCTCACTTTATGATGTCAAGAAATGGTGGTTCAAGTGTCATTTGGTGATATAAGAAGCTTGGCAAAATTGTAGCCAAATCGAAGATCATTTGGTTGAGTTTTTGTCACCTTTTTGTCCCTAGGTTTGGACTTGATATTTCATGTGTGGCTCACATGAAATATCAAACTAGTTGGCTTGTGTTTATGCACCCATGCATGCTTGTGATGATTGAATGTTTTATTATGTTATGTTGTGGATGAAAATAAGATTTTGCATGCTAGACAACCTAGATAATTAAACATAATCATCAAGGAGTTTGTATTTTCAAAAGTTGACAATTAAAACATAAGATGTGATAAAATTGGTTTTATTAAAATGGGTTTTGTTTTAAAACCTATTAAGTCAAGTTTTGAAAATGATTGAAACAAGAAATAAAATGTAGATTTTATAAACTCTTACAAACTCCAACCCTAAGTAATAATGGTAATTATTTAGGATTATAAATTGGTTCTAATATATGTGATCAAACTCAAACTTAATATTGGATATTAATTGTAATCTTGACCACAAACAAAGAATCAATAAAATGGAGATTTTATGATTTAGGAACCAATTAACAAAATAAGATTTAATGGTACCATGTTCATTGGATGCATGCAATCTACATGATACCATATGTTTTTCAAAATTAGAATTGTAAAACATTCAAATCCCTTATGAAATACGAATCAATGCCGTCCCTCTTAAAGACACTCATGTATCACTTGTATTTCCTTGTGGGATAAAGGATACCTAACCACTTGGAATCTTCTTGTGATACAAGAAGTAGTTTTGCAATATTGATGGGATAAAGGACACCTAACCATTAATAGTTGTCAAAACTACACGTCCGTTTAAGTAGGATGATTCGTTTGGAAATCTCTTGTGATAAAGGTCACCTAAGCATTAGAAATCCAAGGCATAGATGGGATCAAACATGCCAAACTTATAAATGTTATAATGGGATCCCATAAACTCTAGAAATTATATTTGGATATAATTGGTAAACCGTTACCTACCTTGTTGATTCGAATAGGCGGGATAAAGGATACCTAACCACTTATTCGTGATGCAACTTGGATTCTAGACCTTAATTAATTAAAGTTTATGAAACAAGAAAGGGTATTAATTATTAAGGACTTAATATCATAATTTACTAAATAGAACCTTGTTAAAATTTTGTAGATGGCACCAAACAACACACACTCGGCTCCTAACAAAACCTCACTACGGTCTCTCCTTGAAGGAGAAAAACTTAACCATACCAACTTCTTGGATTGGTACCGTAGTGTGAGAATTGTTCTCAAACAAGAAAAGAAAGAATATGTTCTCAATGAACCACTTCCAGAAGAGCCCCCTGCCATTCCTAAGCCCGCACACGATGCATGGCTTAAAAAGATGGATGATTCCATCGATGCATCATGCCTCATGTTGGCAACCATGATTCCCGACCTTCAGAAGGATTTGGAGAATCATTCAGCCTATGACATGATTCATCAACTAAAGGAAATGTTCCAACAACTTGCAAGAACGGAAAGGTTCGAAACTGTTCGGGCTTTCCATGCTTGCAAGATGGAGGATGGGCAGTCGGTAAGCTCTTATGTGCTCAAAATGAAGAGTCACATTGATCATTTGGGACGTCTTGGAGTTGTGATGCCCGAAGAGCTAGCAACGGATATGATCCTTAACTCCTTGACAAAGTCCTTTGATCCTTTTGTCATGAATTATAACATGAATGGTTTAAACAAGACTATCCCGGAATTACATGGGATGCTAATTACCGGGGAAAAGAATCTGCCTAAGAAAACCACTCAAGTTCTCATGATCAAGGAAGGTGGAACAAAGAGAACTAGACCCGAACACCCCACCAACTCCAAGAGCAAAGGGAAAGCAAAAGCTTTCAAAGGTAAGGGCAAGAAAGTTGTCCAACCTTCCCATCCGCCCAAGAAGAAGGCAAAGGTTGCCAAAGAAGACACATGTTTTGAATGTGGCAAAGCTGGGCATTGGAAGAGAAATTGCCCTACTTATCTTGCGGAGTTGAAGAAAAAGAAGGCCGGTGAAGGCACTTCAGGTATCTATGTGATAGACCTAGAACTTTATAATTTATCTCCTAACACATGGGTATTTGATACTGGTTGTGGAACTCACATATGTAATATGTTGCAGGGGTTCAAAAGGAGTAGGCAACTGAAGGCAAATAAGGTAGTACTTCGGGTTGGAAACAATGCAAGGGTTGCGGTGGATTCAATTGGAAGTTTTAATTTATTACTACCTAATGGCTTGTGTGTGACATTGTTGAATGTTTACTATGTTCCTAGCTTGACTAGGAATATTATTTCGGTTGCTAAATTAAGACAATGTGGATTTGATCTTTCCTTTAATAATGATGATATTTGTGTTTACAAAAATAATGTATTCTATTTTGAGGCTAGGCCTTTAAATGGAATTTATGAAGTAAACCTTGATGAAAAGACTAACAATGGCTCTTTATACCACACTTTCACCAAGAAACCCAAATTTGATTTGAGTCAAATCTATCTATGGCATTGTCGCCTTGGGCATATAAACAAGAATCGCATATCCCAACTTCAAAAGAGTGGACTTTTGAAGGCAAATGAGAATGACTCATTTGATATATGTGAATCTTGTTTACATGGCAAGATGACTAAAGCTCCTTTCTCCGGAACCAATGAGAGAGCAAAGGACTTGTTAGGAATCATACATACGGATGTATGTGGTCCTTTCAAGCCAATGACTAGATATGGTGAAAGATATTTCATCACCTTCACTGACGACTTTAGTCGTTTTGGATATGTTTATTTGATTAAACATAAACATGAGGCGTTTGAAATGTTCAAAACGTTTCAAAGTGAAGTGGAAAATCAGCTCAACAAAACAATTAAAGTTCTTAGTTCTGATAGAGGAGGTGAGTACTTAAGTACAAACTTTATGGATCATTGTAAGGCTTGTGGAATTGTTTCACAACTTACTCCACCTGGAACACCACAACATAATGGTGTGTCTGAGAGGCGGAACCGAACACTATTGGATATGGTTCGATCCATGATGAGTAGAAGTACTCTACCTTTATCTTTTTGGGGTTATGCTTTACAAACAGCTGCTCGTCTCCTAAACATGGCACCTACTAAGAAGGTAGATAAAACGCCTTATGAGATATGGCATGGAAGGGTTCCATCTTTATCCTATCTCAAGGTATGGGGTTGTGAAGCTTATGTTAGACAAGAAGCTTCAAACAAATTAGAACCCCGTTCAACTAAATGTATCTTTGTAGGGTATCCGAAAGATTGTCTTGGATACTATTTCTACAATCCCATCGAGAATAAGATATTTATTTCTCGAAAAGCTGAATTCCTAGAAAACAAGTTTCTGACGGAAGAGGCTAGTGGGAGGTTTGTGGAACTTGAGGAACTTCAGGAACCACAACCTGATACACAAGAAGTTGAATCTAGCATTCAACAAGAAATTGTTGAACCTGAACAAACGGTTGATCAGGAACAAATTGTAACACAAGGTGTTCGCAAATCTGGTAGGGTTCGAATTGAACCAGAAAGGTATGGTTACCTTTTGATGGAAGAGGAATGTTATACGATAGATTCTGATGAACCTGTCAACTATCAGAGTGCAATATCAGATCCTGAATCTGATAAATGGCTTGAGGCCATGAACACTGAGATGCAATCCATGCACGATAATCAAGTTTGGAACTTGGTTAATCTTCCCACCAATTGTAAGACTGTTGGGAACAAATGGGTTTTCAAGAAGAAAATCGACGTGGATGGAAATGTTCACACTTTTAAGGCTAGACTTGTCGCTAAAGGATACTCACAGACTCATGGTATTGACTATGATGAGACCTTTTCTCCAGTGGCAATGATCAAGTCGATTAGGATACTTTTTGCCATAGCCGCGTACTATGATTATGAGATATGGCAAATGGATGTCAAGACCGCTTTCCTTAATGGATACTTATTGGAAGATGTCTATATGGTTCAACCTGAAGGTTTTGTCGATCCCAAGCATCCAAACAAAGTGTGCAAGCTTAAAAGATCTATTTATGGATTAAAGCAAGCGTCTCGAACATGGAACATCCGTTTTGATGAAAAGATTACGAGTTTTGGATTCATCAAAAATGAGGATGACTCCTGTGTTTACAAGAAAGCTAGTGGGAGCATTGTCATAATCCTAGTATTGTATGTAGATGACATACTTTTATTTGGAAATGACATCCCAACCTTAAAAGGTGTCAAAGCGTTCCTTGAGAGTTGTTTCTCAATGAAGGATCTAGGGGAAGCTGCTTATGTATTAGGCATAAAGATCTATAGAGATAGATCTAAGAGACTTATTGGTCTTAGCCAAAGTGTATATATTGATAAAATCTTGAAAAGGTTCAAGATGCAAGACTCCAAAAGAGGATTCTTGCCAATGCCTCATGGCACCATCCTAAGCAAGTCTCAGTGCCCAAACACTAGGACTGAACTTGATAGGATGAAACATGTCCCATATGCTTCGGCAATTGGGTCCATCATGTATGCCATGTTATGCACAAGGCCCGACGTTTCATGTGCCTTAAGTATGACTAGTAGGTATCAACAGAACCCAGGTGAAGCCCACTGGACTGCTGTAAAAAACATTCTTAAGTACTTGAGAAGAACTAAAGATATGTTCTTAGTTTACGGCGGTTTGGAAGAAAGCTTAAAGGTAAAGAGTTACACTGACGCAAGCTTCCAAACAGATAGGGATGATTCGAAATCTCAATCTGGGTATGTCTTTATTTTAAATGGAGGAGCCGTGTCTTGGAAGAGTTCCAAACAAGAAGTGATTGCACAATCCACTACAGAATCAGAATATGTTGCTGCTTCAGAAGCTGCTCAAGAAGCTGTCTGGATGAGAAAGTTCATAGAAGATCTAGGGGTTGTTCCTTCCATTTGGGACCCTATAGAAATCTTCTGTGACAATCTAGGTGCTATAGCTCAAGCAAAGGAACCTAGATTGCATCAAAAAACCAAACACATTCACCGAAGGTATAACTACATTAGACATGAAGTTAAGAATGGTGAAATTAGTATTCACAAGGTTCATACAGATCAAAATTTGGCAGACCCATTCACGAAACCTTTACCCCAAACTAAGCATGAAAGTCATGCTAAGGGTATAGGACTCCGTTTTTCTAATGAATTGATTTGATTTGTGTTTAATGTTTTATGAATATAAACTTATGTAAACGACAAGAATTATGTAATATTTGTGACGTGATGTTTCATTCATAATTATTGTGTTTTATTAGCATGTTTAATCCTTGAATAATTTAGTTATTCTAAACGTCCATAGTCGATCATAGTTGTGGGAGCAATTATGAAGTAAGACTAATATGAATTGGATTGGTTGACTTTTATGGTTAAAAGTAGCAAAAGGTTGCAACCAAATTCATAGGTACTTGTCAGTGAACAAGTATTGGACTTGACCCGTTTCAATATCACTCCATGGATCATCATCATAAGTGATTCTTGAATAAAGGTATTATCATTGTATCCTTTGACCTGAGATACATATTTGGGACTCAAGTGTAGAGTGTACTATGCTTTGATATGGTTCACTGTTGTTCTTGAAATACAGACAACCATAAAGGCCATACTCATGCATAGTATTAACTATATGAGGGGCGTATGTAGTCAACACGGGATTTGTTCCTCTTATGTGTTGAGAGTTAGACATCTAAGGCGCCTGTTTGAAAGTTGAACATAAAATGAGAATGATTAAGATCCATGTCTCATGTTCAACATGATGTCTGTAACAAAGGGATAATTGATAGAAAACCTTATACATCAATTAGAGCCTCGTGTTTTCTGTAGAATTGAATGTTGTTGAATGGCACAAAGTCATGTGTTATTGGGGGCAGTGAAATGTTGCTAGACGTTTTCCACTGTCGATATCATTCTATGATGCAACCTTGTGCAAGTGGGAGATTGTTAGTTCTATATGCCCAAGGATGATCATAAAATGATATTACTAATAATACATGATCCTATAGGGTCACACCAACAACAAGTTTGACACCAATTGATCATTTAGAACGTTAAATTTGATTTAACATCAAATGATACTAAACTTGCAATTTAATCATGTAGGTTATTATTATTTGAGATAAATAATAATAACTACAAAATTAAAGGTTGATTAGTAATTCATATGTGATGAATTAATTAAGTGTAACAATTAAATTGTTTAAATTGTTAAACGATTTAATTGATTTATAAATAAGCCTTTTATTTAATTTAATTGGTAAATTAAATAAAATATATATATTGTTATATATATATATATATATATATATATATATATATATATATATATATATATATATATATATATATATATATATATATGTATATATATAATTATACAATTAAGATTGTATATTTAGATGGTTTATTTATATATAAGATTATGGGTTAAATGTTATCCCATTTAAGAAATAAGAAGATGTATTATTTATAAGCTTATAATTATATAAGTTTTATAAATAATAAAACCTACTAGCACTACACTTGATCATCCATAATTTAAGCCATGATGGGAGACATAAAAGCATGCATTGAGTTGTTAAACTAGTGGAAGATGCTAGCTTTTGTATATTGAAATCACATGGGTCTTTCCTTTCCAACTAGTGGCATTTGCTTTCTCTTTTTGGTGGGTTAAATGGCCGATCATTGTGGGTGATTGTGGGTATCTTTTGCATCTTAAAATTCAGCCAAATACTCTCCCAAAGTGTCTAAGCAAATTTCGATTTTTGCTTAAAAGAATAAGGAGTTATTTTGCAAGTTTGTGGAACTAGCATTCAAGGGTGTTCAAGCTTGTGGTGGATCAACTATAGAGGGATTCTAACTTGATTCCTAGCTATCAAAATCATCCAAACCAAATCCAAGAACAAAGGTTATGATCTTGAACTTAATCTATGTTTGTTCTTCATCTTATCTCTACATGCATGTAGCATGATCCTCTTGAAAATGGAATTTGTGTTCATGATTTTATGCTTCCGTTGCAAACTCTTGTTTTTGAAACTAATTACATGAACCATGATTTCCAACAAACACATCTATTTTGCTAGTCTCAATCTCAAGTATCACTATAAGCCTCGTCAACTAAACATGTCTATTATTAGAATTTGACATTTGTACAGAAACCAGGAAAAAATGCCTCTTCGTTTATGGACGGAAATCAGGAAAACACTACAATGATCATTGGAGGTTATAACAGAGAAAATAGGGAGAAAATGTGTACTCACATAGGGTTAGGGGCAAACTGGTCGACCATGGAGACTCCAAAACCTGAAACACAAAAAAAAAAATCCAAATCATGAAACGTGGTGCTAGATTAAACACAAAAATACAAAAACGAAAAGGATCCAAAAAATTTCGTAAAAACATGCAAGTGAGAGAGAAAGAGTATGGCGGTGTTCCTGGTGGTTGATGACGATGTTTGTAAGCGTTTAAGTACAACAACAACAGCAGAGATGATCACGAACAGAGACAGACGGTGGTGCAGTGGCATTATGTGTCTGTGATGTCGAAGGCGAGCAGGGGAACAGACGTAGGGTTTTGGAATGAGGCGTAAATGATGCATGTAAAGGTGATTTGGAATAAGGCGTAAATGATGGATGTAAAGGTGAACGTCGTCGTGCGTGGAACAGTAGCGGGGGGGGGGGGAGGAGGGGCAGTGGTGGCCTGATGGGAATGTAACAATGGTGGTGATGGTCCATGGTTTACACGGCGGCCGGTAACATTTCTAGGGTTTGAGTGGATTTTAGGGTGACTTAGTGGTGCCTGGAACGGATGGTATGAAAGGTTTTCTGCAACCATGTACTAAATAACCTAAGTTCACATGCAACCTATAAGGATGTATGTTTTCTACTATTGAACATATAACAAAACCTAAAAGACAATAAAGACATCTAAAGAATAAAACCAGAAAAACTAACCTTTAGATTTCTTGGAAGCAAAGCAGCAAAAATATCCTGCCTCAAATGAAGTCACACCCTTAGCCGGGAGGTTTATGGATCGAAATTCCAGAGGGAAAATAATAGAATGAGCAACAGATAATGAGGTCTAAGGGTCCCTATTTATAGTAAAACCAAATGGCAAAGCTAAAACCCTAGCCGCAGCCCATTTTCCGGATTATCTGTACGCGCGCCGCGGCCAAATCATTTGCGCGCCGCGCGCCGCAATTCAACTATAGAATTTGTACGACTTTAATCCCTGACCTCCTGATTAATCTAATTAATGCCATAGAAATTAATCCAATTAATTTCTGATTAATTATTAATCAAATAATATTATTTCTTATTAATATATTATCTCCATAATATATTAACAAACAATATCTTGATTTATTAGTCATATAATAAATCAACCCCTTTCTCTCTACCTAACTTTCCACCAAACCTCCAGCTATGAGGGCAACCCAAATGGACTATGCTACTATTAATTAGGTAAATACTAATTATTAGTCATGGCTTAGACACCTAATCCAACAGTCTCCCACTTGGATAAGTCTATGACTATAATTACCAATTTAACCTCTAATTAACCAGCACTTTTAGCTTCCTAGAAACCACTGCCAAACTCCGATCTAATCAGTTCTGACCATAGATAAGTGATCAGATGATCCTCCGTCCAACTAGATATTTTTCAGACTCAAGACATGGATAAAATCAATCTGGTCTGATTCACTGTTCCTCGATTTCCGATTTGCATATGACTCTTAGACTACCAATTTAGTCCCGGTTGGCCAACCATTTTAGTCAACTTCAAATTCATCGAGTGGCCTACAGATATCTGTTCCCCGTTAGGGTCAAGGGACGAATAAGCTTCGACTCATATACTTATGTCTTTTACCAGACAAATCACTCACAACAATACGTTTTATAACACCGAGTTACCGATGCGTTTTCGTATTATCAATGAACAACCGCTTAGTAAATCATAACTCATATGTCTTAGCTTAAAGATCAAAAGATATTATCGTCTCAACATTGCTCGTGATGAAATCCATGAAGCAATCCATTGAGCGCGGGTTTATCCAATACTCAAATCTCCATTTCCAAGTACTCACGAATGGTGCAGCAATCCAATTGCAATGTCTAACTCCTTAGACAATCTATTACCAATTCATAACAGTCTTACTTCACACTTACTCCCAAAAGTGTAATCGACTGTGGATATTTGAATAATCCAATTATTCAGGAAGTAAAAACATGCAAAATGAAACATAATGATAAAGTATTGACAAAAGTAGTAAACCATTACTCATTAATAAATCTCTATTATTAAATCACAAGAGTCAAATACAATACATTGTTACAAGTTTCGAAAACAATCTAATTTACATAAACTTTATATCATCTCTTAATCCAATGCTTCTAGCATGCTGATTATGCTTAATCCTACTCAGAGCCTTTGTCAAGGGATCTGCAGGATTATCTTCCGATGATACCCTCTTTACCACGAGGTGACCTTCTTCTACCTTATGCCTTATGTAGTGGTACTTTCTGTCGATATGCCTGGACTTTCCATGATCTCGTGGTTCCTTTGTCAAGGCGACCGCACCTTCGTTATTGCAGAACAGTTCCACGGGCTCCTGAATACTCGGGACTACTCCAAGGTCACCGATGAAGTTCTTCAGCCAAGCCGCTTCCTTTGACGCTTCACTTGCTGCTATATACTCTGATTCACAAGTAGAATCAGCCACCGTATCTTGCTTGGAACTTTTCCAAGTTACCGCTCCTCCGTTCAGAAGGAATACCCAGCCAGACTGAGACCAACCACTGTCTCTATCCGTCTGAAAACTGGCATCCGTATAACCTTCAATTCTCAAGGTATCACTGCCTCCAAGGACTAACACCATGTCCTTTGTTCTTCGCAGATACTTGAGTATATTCTTTACGGCTATCCAATGCGCCCTTCCAGGGTTTCCCTGGTACCGACTGACCATGCTAAGAGCAAAGGCCACGTCAGGGCGAGTACACGTCATAGCGTACATGATCGACCCCACAGCCGAAGCGTAAGGTACCCGACTCATCTCAGCTATTTCCACGTCTGTACTCGGACTTTGAGTCTTACTCAATTTTGCATTACTTTGGATAGGTAGCTCTCCCTTCTTGGAATTTTCCATACTAAACCTTTTCAGTACTTTTTCCAAGTATGTACCCTGACTAAGTCCAATTAGTCTCTTCTTCCTATCTCTCAATATTCTTATCCCGAGAATATAGGCAGCCTCTCCTAGGTCCTTCATGGCAAAACATTTCCCAAGCCAAGCCTTGACATCTTGCAAGGTTGGAATATCGTTTCCCATGAGCAGTATGTCATCGACATACAGCACCAGAAAGGTGACTATACTCCCACTAGCCTTGACATATACGCAGGACTCATCCTCGCTCCTAGAGAAGCCAAATTCTTTGACTTTCTCATGGAAACAAAGATTCCAGCTGCGAGAAGCTTGCTTCAATCCGTAGATTGATCTCTCAAGCTTACACACCTTATTAGGATACTTTGCATCGACAAAACCCTCTGGCTGATTCATGTAAACATCCTCAGTCAACTTTCCATTAAGGAAGGCGGTTTTGACGTCCATCTGCCAAATTTCATAGTCATGAAATGCAGTTATGGCCAGCATAATCCTAATAGACTTTATCTTGGCTACTGGTGAGAAGGTCTCGTCATAGTCAACCCCTGGGGTTTGAGTAAAGCCCTTCGCAACCAGTCTTGCCTTGAAAGTGTGTACTTTTCCGTCCATGTCGGTCTTCTTCTTGAAGATCCACTTACACCCGACTGTCTTTCGAACCGGTACGTTGTCAACCAAGTTCCAAACTTGATTGTCATACATGGACTTGATCTCGCTATCCATGGCCTCTTTCCACTTGGCAGACTCAGGGCCCGCCACTGCTTCCTGGTAGTTAGCTGGTTCATCCAAATTTATCAGTGTCCTATCACTGACAAATGTGTCCCCATCCGAAGTTATATGGAACCCATAAAACTCGGGTGGCATGCTAACCCTACCGGAAAGCCTAAGAGGTAAGGATACATCTGTCGGACCAACGGGAACTTCTTCCTCATGTTGGTTGCTAGTTTCTCCTAAGGTTGCGTCATCTGATGACTCTTGAATTTCTTCTAGATCAATGGTACTCCCACTGTCCTCTTTGAATATGAGCTCTCTCTCTCGAAAGACCGCTCGTCTAGTTACAAAGACCACATCCTCGCTCGGTCTGTAGAATAGATATCCAAAGGACTGTTTGGGATAACCAAGGAAAAAAACACCTTTCACTTCTTTCTGCGAGTTTGTCTTGAGTCTCTCGTCTAACGAAAGCCTCACAACCCCAGACTTTGATATGTGCTAACGAGGGAACTTTCCCTGTCCACATCTCATGAGGTGTTTTAGCAACCTTCTTAGTTGGGACAAGATTGAGGATATGGGCGGCAGTCTCTAAGGCATACCCCCAGAAGTGAATGGGAAGTGAAGCTCGACTCATCATGGAACGAACCATGTCCAACAGGGTTCGGTTGCGCCTCTCCGCAACACCGTTCAACTGTGGTGTCCTGGGAGGTGTCAACTGCGAAACTATTCCGCATTCCTTTAGATAGTCTAAGAACTCAATACTTAGATACTCTCCGCCTCTGTCGGACCTGAGCATCTTTATTTTCCTGCCTAATTGATTCTCTACCTCGTTCTTAAACTCTTTGAACTTTTCAAAGGTGTCCGACTTGTGCTTGATCAAGTAGATATAACCGTATCTACTAAAATCGTCGGTAAAGGTCATGTAGAACCGCGTGCCATCCTTTGTGGTTGATCTGAATGGACCACACACATCCGTGTGAATGATGTCCAGCAGACCCTCACCTCTTTCAAAAGACCCTTTGAAAGGTGATTTAGTCATCTTGCCCAACAGACAAGATTCGCATACATCATCCGACCTGAGGTCGAATGATTCCAACACTCCATCCTTTTGGAGTTGGGCGATGCGTTTCTTGCTGATGTGCCCGAGCCGACTATGCCACAGACATGCCTTTTCTACACCACTAGTAGAATCAATATAATTTACACTATGTCCTAAATTGTCAACACATTCAACAGTTTCATACACACCATCACAAGGATAAGCAGTAAAAATCAAAATACCATTTTTGAAAACAGAAATCGAACCAATTTTATTGTCAAAAGAAAATTGAAATCCTTGTCTGAACAAAGCGTGAAATGAAATAATGTTTCTTGCCATTTCTGGAGAATAGCAACAATTAAATAATTCTAAGCTAACATCACTACTAAGCACTAAACTATAAACGCCGATCTTGGTAACAGGGGACGATCTCCTATTGCCCATGATCAGGTTTAGTCTACCGTGCTCCACCTCCCTGCTTTTCTTTAGGCCCTGCAGATCAGAACAAATGTGAAAACCACATCCTGTATCAAGGACCCAAGAATTAGAAGATGGTGAGTTTTTAGAGATAGTGTATATACCTGCTGTCGATGGCTTTACTTTCCCATCCTTGACATCCTGCAAGTATTTGGGGCAGCTTCTCTTCCAATGGCCCTTCTCTTTGCAGTAGAAACAGTCGGCTTCATTGGGGTTGGCTACACAAGGAATATGAGAAGACTTGGTTCTCGAGCCATTGCTGGACGACCCGACCTAAGCCTTTTCCCTCCAATTTTGCTTAGGAGGGCCCTTCCTTTTCTTTCCTTTGCCACTTCCAATGGCTAAGACGGGCTGATTAACCGAGGGTACACTTTTACCCTTCATCCCGTCCTCAGCAACCCGAAGCATACGATGCAACTCAGTCAGGTTAGCCTGATTGTTGTTCAAATGATAAGCCAGCCTGAACTGGTCATAAAAACTCGGTAAGGAGTTAAGCACTATGTCAACGGCCAACTCCTCCGGTACAGGCATCGCAAGCTTTCTAAGCCGCTCCACGTATCCTTGCATTCTTTGCACATGAGCGCAGATGGACTCTCCATCTTTAGGTTTGCTGTTCGTGAAGTCTTTGACCACCTCGCACCTCTCGATGCGCTCTTGCTTGCGGAACTTTTCCGCGAGCTCCTTGTGCATCTCGAAGGGCCAGTAGTCTTCGTATATCCTTTGCAATTCGGGGTTCATTGTGGCGATCATGATGCAGGCCACTTTGGTTGCATCATCAGTATGTTTTTGGTACGAGGCAATTTCCTCGGGAGTAGCAGTTTCAGGGTCAATATCGACAAGCTCGGTCTCGAGAACATACTCTTTGTTCTCGTACCTCAGAGCCATCTTGATATTTCTAATCCATTCATTGTAGTTTTTCCCGTTCAGTTGAACCTTGGAACACAGTGAGAGGATAGAGGGAACACTGGAGTTTGAGTGGGGAGCGGATTGATCAGCAGAAGACATCTATAAAAGAAGGTAAGTTTAATTAGATACATGACGGTCCTTATAATAACCCAATATAAAATAAGGCTAGGATCCAACTATAACAATTTGCAACATAGAAGAGGGATGCCGTAATCTATAAGCAAATTTTATAAAGGTAGGCGAATGACGATTCAGCCAATTCCACCGCGGAAAAATAATCTTATTATAAATGGAATTCCTAGTTTCTTTTGAGATTTATTGAACTGTTCAATAGCATGTTTAATCTCGGATATGCCCCACCGTTTGTGACTGGGATGCCGAGGATCACAAACCGGGTGTGAATAACCACGCAAATTAGCTTGGTACTCTCGGGGTCCATTATCATCTCAAATTGATGTGTCGGTTAACCACACACGCTCCATCAACAATGATAACACCCGAGACACCCATTGCCACTCTTTATGAACCCCCATTGGTGTGCCGGTAAACCACACACGCTCCACCAACGTTTCATAAAGTGCAATGTCCAATTTCATGGGGTAGCATCAAAATCACATTTTTCCTAAAGTAACTAGATTGAGATTTTGAGTAAAAGTTCTAGTACTTTGATCATTATACTTTTAATGATTTAGCGGTTCTGTCAAACCCGTTCGGCTAACGACCCTCCACTGATCAGGCGAGCGGTGGATGAGAGTGTTCACCCATTAGACTGCCATTTTATATGCAGTCTCCTTATACCCACTTTATAGACCAGCTTCGTGAATGAGGCCTACTATTGATTTGACTAACCAAATTTATCTCATATATATAGTATTAACTTTTAATAACATATATAAGATGTATTTTAAAACCCTTTAAAATATTCAAGGTTTATCTTTTAATTTTACCAAATTTAACAATTAAATTTTAAATTAAATTAAACCTTAAAATCGATTTAATCAATTTTAATTACCAATAAATTAAATTAATTAAATCTAAATATTTTAAACATTTTAAAATATTTTTCCGGATTTATTCCATTAATTTCGCAATTTTAAAATTAATTAAATCCCTTTTGAATTATCTTTTAATTAACAATTAATTAAATTAATTCAAATGAAGATAGGTTTATCCAAATTAATCAAATTAATTAAAACCTATCCTAAATCCCCTAAAAATCGATTTCAATTAATGGGGTTTAAGGTTATCCATTTAATTATTTAACAAATAAAGTTACCAAAAATAGAAAACCTTCTATAACCCTAAAAGCCAAAATCGAAAATACATGGGGGGATTAGGGTTTCCAAAACCCTAATCCAAGAAATCGATCCACATAAATATTAGGGTTTATAAGCTTTAAACCCTAAAACAGTTATATCAATTCAACAAGAAAACAAGACAGGCTCTGATACCACTGAAAGGTTTTCTGCAACCATGAACTAAATAACCTAAGTTCACATGCAACCTATAAGGATCTATGTTTTCTACTATTGAACATATAACAAAACCTAAAAGCCAATAAAGACATCTAAAGAATAAAACCAGAAAAACTAACCTTTAGATTTCTTGGAAGCAAAGCAGCAAAAATATCCTGCCTCAAATGAAGTCACACCCTTAGCCGGGAGGTTTATGGATCGAAATTCCAGAGGGAAAATAATAGAATGAGCAACTGATAATGAGGTCTACGGGTCCCTATTTATAGGAAACCAAATGGCAAAGCTAAAACCCTAGCCGCAGCCCATTTTCCGGATTATCTGTACGCGCGCCGCGGCCAAATCATTTGCGCGCCGCGTGCCGCAATTCAACTATTGAATTTGTACGACTTTAATCCCTGACCTCCTGATTAATCTAATTAATGCCATAGAAATTAATACAATTAATTTCTGATTAATTATTAATCAAATAATATTATTTCTTATTAATATATTATCTCCATAATATATTAACAAACAATATCTTGATTTATTAGTCATATAATAAATCAACCCCTTTCTCTCTACCTAACTTTCCACCAAACCTCCAGCTATGAGGGCAACCCAAATGGACTATGCTACTATTAATTAGGTAAATACTAATTATTAGTCATGGCTTAGACACCTAATCCAACATGGTAGTCTGACCGGAAAGCAGGTGGTGGTTCATCGTGGTGGTGGCTGGATCGGATGGTGGCGGCGTAGCTGCCGGTGGCGGTAGGTGATAAATAAAGATGATGCAGGGAGATGGTGTCTAATCTTGGTGAGGTACGAGGCCATGGTGGTGCTAGTGGGGAGTGGTCTGACAACGCTAAGCAAGTGCTGGTGGCTGGATCGAATAGCGGCTGCAGATTGGGGGAGGCAAGAGGGGCTGGTCGAGAAAGACATTTTAGGGTTTTACAGAAGGAGATGAAACATTTGGAATAAAAATAGGAATGGTATCCTTTTGACTACTGATTCAAAATTTGAACGAATCTAGAATCCCATCTAAACTGTGTGGACTTTTTCTCCAGTCTAAGGCCTTCAGGTGTCATCTCTTTTCTCCTCTCACTTTTTACCTGCCACCTGAGCATCCAGTCAGCATTTCTCTCTCATCGTTTTACCCCCGGTAATGCTCACCTCTCACTACCTCTCACTACCTCTCAGTTTTTAATTTAAAAAAGAAATTAAAAATAGAATTAAAACACAATAATTAAATTCATAAACTAAATTAAACATAAATTAAAAATTACAACTAAAAATAAAAAACGACAAGTTACGTTAAACTAAAAATAAAAAACGACAATAAACTAAACTAAAAAACTACATCCCGTATTATTTGACGATGTCGTTTTTCAACTTCAACGCCAACTCGAGAGCGGCCCCGGTGAGATGCTCGGTGGGTTGCATCAAGACTAGCATGTCGAGCGCCCGGTCCTTGTTTTCGCGGGACGTTTTTCTCGCCAATCGTTCTTCCTCGGTGGATTTGACGTGGCCCGAAATGGTCGACAAAAGTAGATCGAATTTTTCGTTAACGTCTTCCATTTTGCCGTCGTTCACCGAACTCGAAGACGCGGCGGCCTTTCCTTTCGCTTTCGCCCGATTTCGGCCCATCGGTCTTTCAAAATCATCGGGAATTTTGTTGACGTCGGCCCCGATATGTGCATCCGAAGACGTCGTGTATTGCGTCTCGGATGTTTTTGACCGTTTTGACCCATGTGTCGGTGCCGGATCCGTGCCGACCCCCTTCCACCTCGGGTATTGGCGGACCACATCCCAAAAAGCCATATGGCGAAACGGTTTACCCTTGTTGTTGTGTTGGTAAACCGCGAGAGCTTTTTTGAGGATGTCTTGATCGCTCTATCCCGATTCCCGTTTCCCCATAAAGTTAACGAACAACCCGTTAAACTTATTCGCGTACCCGTTAACGACTCGAAATTTAGTCGTCAACGTATATTTGGAACGATAAAATTCACGTCCCAAATTTTTGTGAAAAACTACGCGAATAGTCTCCCAAAAATGTGCTTTTGATTGAGCGTTTCCGGCTTCGCAATCCTCGGAAACGGCAACCCAAGCACGCGCTAACATAACCTCTTCATCTTCGGTCCACGCTTGAGCGGGAGCGGGACCGGTGGGTTTCTTTCGGCTTTTTCTTTGAAGCGGGATTTCTTCGGGCTCCGATTCTTCTAAATCTTCCGGTTGTGTCTCCGGCACCGCATCGTCACTCGAATCGGAAGTGTCGATATGTTGTTGTTGTGGCTCCGTAAAAGCCGCGGAAGGTCCCCCGGTAGGTGTCCCGAAAAACGGGTTGAAGGGCGATTGCGGGTATTGGAATTGAGGGGGCATCGATTGGTATTGGAATTGAGGTTGGGAAAAAAACGCTCGCTCCATTTGCGGAATGTACGGAGCGGGTTCCGGTGATGATTGCGGGAAAATGTTCTTCGCGGTTTTTGACTTTCGTTGGGATGCTTGTTTGGGAGCCATTGGATATTTTTTAGAGAATGTTTGGAGAGTTTGGAGAGATTAAGAGTATAAAATGTTGAATGTGTATATGTTTATATATAAAGTTTTTAAATTTTTTTTTAATATTAACGGCTATATAGCCGTTGCCAACGTTCACAATTTCAAACGTCGCACGACGTTGCAAGCTCGTGCGGGTTCAGTGTGCGACGGGCTCGCATGGGGGGCGGTGTTCACCGCGGGGCTCGCGGTCGTCGGGCTAGGCGTCGGGCTGGCATAACGGAAGGCCTAACTGAACAAAAACTTTAACCTTAATCCAGTTATCCGTATTTTTGATAAAATGCATAAAAAGAGTGTACATTATGCATAATCAATGGGATCTCTTAATTTTAAGAGTTTCTATTTTTAGAAACCATTTTTCCTTTTTAAAGTAGTATAGATAACTATTTGTATGTTTTTTAGAAATATTGATATGTTTTTTTAAAAGTATGATAATGATAAAATTACCTAAATGTGAACAAAACCAACATTTTTATTATCCTCCTGAGTCATTACATAATGTGACGTCGTGTTTGACTTAAGGTTTGGTTCCATATTAAATCATCTATTAAGTATTTACTGTGTAATCTGGTTATAAGGCCCAAACGCATGGATTATTGAAATATATGAATCAAAACATTTTATTAGGTTTTATATGTTAATTAGAGGTGCACAAAAAAACCGGATCACGATCCGAATCCGGTTTTGGAACCGAATCCGATCCGGTTCCAATCCAATTTCTCCGAATCCGATCCGGTTTCCAATCCAATCCGCCGGATCGTACCAGTTTGAAAATATTTACGTTGAATTCGGTTCATATCGATCCGGTTTCGATAAAAAGCCAACAAAAGCCTTTGATAAAAAGCCAAAGAAGATTAAAAAAACTATGAAAATACCGGATTTTTAAAACCGGTTTGAGATCCGATCCGGTTTCAATCCGGTTTGTATAGGATCGGGAATTTTTATGTATAATCCGGTTTGGATCCGATCCGGTTTCACCCCAAATCCGGTTTTGACTTCTTTGACTGGATCCGATCCGGTTTACGATCCGGAAAAAATCCGGTTTGTGCACCTCTAATGTTAATTATGTGATGGAAGATCTAGTCGTAGAATGAGAACTAATAGCAAGCGATGATTGCTATTTGAAAGATAAGTTTGGTGTAACACTTTTGATTAGTAACTATCTCAAAATTGGAAAGGAATTGAGAAAATATCATCATTATGAAAAATGTAGTCCTTGAGAAGTATAAAACGCAGGAAAAAGAATGGAGACATTTGAAGTTAAGACGAGGAAGTTATGTGATTGTGAAGTTTGGTAAAAACAGCAAAAATCGAAGGTCATTTTAGTGAAACTCCATTCTCAAAATAAAAACTTATGACCGCAAAAATTAATACTTTTTGCAGGGTTATATGTAAGAATGAGCAAAAGAACCAAAGATGGTCATTTTAGAGAAACACTTAATTAAATGAGTCAGCATGAGTAACCCTTTATCTCGATCTAATTAAATTAGAGTCCGGCCGGATTTCACCCGTTGATTTGTCTAAAAACGCATTTAACCGATTACTTTTTTACTCAAAGATGCCGGCAAGTCCCTTCCACAAAAAAACATTAGAAACATCACATGTTGTGATGCCCAAAAAAAAAAAAAAAAAAAAAAAAAAAAAAAAAAAAAACCTGTACAATGAAATTTACTTGATAACTCATATAAGTCAGTCAACAAACATCAGGCACCAAGTGGCTTCACATCTCTACTCCTCATGTAAGTCAAGAACTGCCCTGGTAACTCTTCCAATAGACCCTGCACCATCGATATCTCTCCACCTACACAATTTTTATATATCTTATTCATTACACACACAAAATTCAATAAAAAGAATTTATTTATTACTTACGATGTACATCGCGTACGGGAACAAACTGAACAATATCACGCGTAGCTAATCTTCCCGTTGAGCTCTCCAGTCGTTGTCCATTATCAGCATCCAAAATCTGTCCAATCGTATTATCACGCTTGTCAATCAAAAAACAAAATAGATTGTACTGCGTTTGACATGCATTGGACCGGGACTAAGACTGATGTCAACGGAACAAAAGTTGCAATTTTTTGTTCCGCCCAAAAGGTGGAACACGGACTCGCTTCCGTATCTCTCGTCTGTGCAAAAGACGAGAATGCCCTCATCAAAATCGAAAATAGCCCTAGAAAGCTTGTCATTTGTCAGTCCCGTCTAGTCCAATCTCGTCGCAGACGAGATTGGACCACAACGGACGGGACTATACAAAAGCTTTCCAGGGCTATTTTCGATTCTGACGAGGACATTCTCGTCTTTTGCACAGACGAGAGATACGAAAGCGAGTTCGTGTCCCACCTTTTTCGGCGGGACAAAAAATTACAACTTTTGTCCCATTGACATCAGTCTCAGTCCCAGTCCAATGCATGCCAAACACAGTACACAGTACGAATTTTATCGCGTACCTCCATTGCTTTAAAATCAGCATCACCGACTCCGACAATTAAAATCGAGAGGGGTAGATCAGAGGCCCTGACTAACGCGTCTTTAGTCTCTTGGAGATCGGTAATAGCTCCATCCTAAAAATAAGTTAAATTTTTATAAATCATAAAAAAATAAATACTAAAATAAAGAACGATGTGCTAAAATTTTTACCGTTATAATTAGCAACACAAAGTATTTGGCGAAATTTTGTGAAACGGACTGCGCGGCTATTTCCGCAGCCTGATTTATTACGGGACCAAATATAGTGGGCCCATGAAGAGTAACTATATGCAATGCATTTTGATAAGCAGCCATTATGCCTTGTACTCCTTCAACCTACAAAAAGTGGACGAGGGTGTTTACGTCTTTTGCACATACAAGACATTGAGAAACGTTCTTGTACCTCAAAGTTACCGGTGTTTCCAGTGAGATTGAAACAATGAGAAACAGGGCCATTATACATTCTTCCACCAAAACCCCAAGCGGGAAACATTTTATCAGAATCATAAACTTGTATGACTTCTCCAACCTCCATAATTGCCTGTAATAAAAAAAAAAAAGGTAAGAAACAGAAGGGTAAAATGGTCATTTGCTCGTATTCGGACGATTCACGTTACCTGTTGGTATGCATTTAATCGGCCAGAAGGATCAATGTAATGCAATGAATCCGACCTTCTAGGATCACCATTTGAAGCTGTGAAGAATTGTAAGTTTTAAATTTTTAATCATGAATTAGACATGTTAACAAGTGAATATTAATAATATTATAATTTATCATGATTAATTTTTAAGAAAATTTACCGGTGAAATCAATAGCAACCATGAAGTTAAGCTCAAACCCGCTAGAAATATAATCAAGAAAACTATAAATTTGCTTCTCGATAAATCCATCAACAAAAAGTCTACCCTTGAGAACCTACAAATGTAATAAATGCAATTTTTATATTTATAACGCGTCACTAATCATTTTTTTTTCTTCATCAAAAACATATTTTCTCGATTATTATTATTATTATTTTTAAATTGTAGGAATGAACAAAACCTACCTTTTCGCGTTCATGGTGACGAGAAGATGGAATTACAAAATTTGCACCTGTTTTTTCTTTATAAAGTATTTCCAAGCCTTTAATTGATGTCTGTAGTTTCCTGTCAATAATAAAAAAAATTTAAATTTCTTTTATGAATTATGAAAATCCTCTATATGTTTATCCAATAAAATAGTCTCTTTTTATTTTCCATCTACCGAATATAAAAAAATATAAATAACTAAATAATTACCCAATTAGTGTGTGGTTGCCATTGGTATTGAAATCAAAACACTCTATAACTAAAGGGCTTTCCTGTAAATAAAAAGAATAAAAAATATATAATTCAGTTGTAAGTAAAAGAGGAGAAAAATAACCATATACTTACATAAAAGTCATCATATATATGTTTGTGTATTATAGCATCCTATTTTCATTCTTTCTATTACAGCATTGTACTTTCAACTTTTTTCTTATTAAGATTTAAATTTATTAAAAAATCTACACAATTATAGCATTGTGATAGGAAGAAAGGAAAGTAAGATGCTATGATAAACAAATCAATAAAAGTACGTTGCTATTTCTTCCATTTAACCAATTATTAAATAATGGGATAGTGAAGTTCACCTTGCTACCATATTGCTGCATATTTATACATAATGGCTTCCATATTGGATCCAAATTGTTGTTCACAACTTCTGTTTTGCAAATTGGAACAAAACCTCCAGACTCAGCGATCCTAGAAAATCTCAAAAATGGATCCTAAAGAGGTAAAATAAAATAAAAATTAGAATCCAAAATATGAAAAACCAAATTGACCATGATTATATTAAATTTTTTAAGAATAAATGAATAATTACACTTTTGGAGAACATGTCCTTGTTATCCAAGTTTGTACATCGGAGTCTCATCTCGGTAGCAATTTTGGAATCAATGGTTTCCTCTGCATGAACGATTATTGAACCAAAATCCCCAAAATGCCCTTCTTTACCATGTAGTTTTACGGTCATACTTCGCGTTCGAAGAGTCATGATCTGTCAATGATTTAAGGAACAAGAATTAGTTTTAATCAAACTTTATTGCTGGTATCTGCTTTATGCTTTATTGCTAATATCTGCTTTTACTTTATTGCTAATATCTGCTTTTACTTTATTGCTAATATATGCTTTTTTTTACTTTATTGCTAGTATCTGCTTTTAGTTTTATTGCTAGTATATGTTTTTAGCTTTACTGCTAGTATCTGGTTTGCTTTTGTAAAAGCAATTGCTAAGACTGCAAATAATCTTACCTCTGATAAAACACAGTTGGCTTCACCAAGAAAATCTTGCTCGTTTAGTTTCAACATCTATGCAACAAATACAAAAGTCAAGGATGATATGTAATAGGACTAAATGCAAGAAACAACAATGTACTTTCATTTATCTGTGTATTATAGCATCCTATTTATATTACTTTCTACTATATCATTGTTCTTTTAATTCTTTTTTCTTATCAAGGCATTGTATTTCAAGATATCTACCCCATTATAGCTTCAAAGTTATAATAAAAAGAAAATAAAGTACAATGCTATAATAAATACGATATACAATCGCCCAAACACAAAACTACATGAGGGTAAAATGGTAATTTATATGCACCTTTGTTGACAAATTATGATACTTTGAATCCACATCATACACCCGAAATCTGAAAAAGAAACAGCATATATGTAGAGAATTTACTAAATCTTTTATGAGGTATAAAACCAGAGACTTTAAGAACAACTAAAGAAACTAAATAGAATGCTTACATCAATGGCTGAACAATCTCAAAGTGAAATAAAACATTAATTTTTTGAATCCACATGGGATTTAAGTTGTTCATGATCACTTCTGTACGCCCAAGTTCTTCCAAAGTTCCATCTCTTTTCTTGGTGTATACTACTGTCATAGGGTCACTCTATAAAGAAGATGTTTAAAATCAAAACATTACATAAAAAATGAGAAAATTTAAGAATTTAAAGATTAGTTAAAGTACCTTTGACATGATGTCACGATCGCGTAAATTTGAAGCTGATAAAGATAACTGCAAAAAAATTGGTTTATTATTTTGATTAGAATTGACAACATAAGAAACCTCTAGTTAAGATATAGAGTAGCAAACAAAATAGCATCTACAGTAGTCTTTATTAAATACCAAAAAAACAGGACCACTAAAAACCATTTGCAGTTGACCATATCATGTTGACTTGCATGCAATGGAAACTGGAGTCGATTTTATGTTGGTATAATCATCAATCAACTGAATTACATTGTTGTGAAAACGTTCTTTAACCACCAAACATTCAATCTTTTGGCTGTGTGCACAGATTTATAAGCTTTTGTTTTGGTTTAACTGTTTTTGTAAAGCATTGCATTATGTTCATGGTTATCAACTTATGAGAACAATGTGTTTTCAAGTGATGAAATGTTCATTTCAGTATGTGTTAAACATGGTTGTAGCTATGGTCTGAATGCGACTCAGAATCCATATGTTGATGAAAGAGAAATGTTGCATAAAATGACTTTACCACTCACGAGCCCTAGAATTTGAAGTTAGAGTGGTTAGGGTTTTACACAATGCCTTCCAAATAGGAAGCAATTTGAAATTCTAGCGAAGGTAAAGCAAGTTAAAACCAAATTAATTAGTTTTGATACAACCACAACAGAAGTTGAAAAACACGATGAATTCAATTACGAAATATACCTCAATTCGACTGAAGAGGGGTTGAAGGCCTTTGGAACGAAAGAAGAAATCGACAGCGTCATTTTGAGCCGTACCAGAGGATGAAGCGACAGCGACGTTACTGCTCGGACCCCTTCGATGTTGTAGGTTATGGACTCCTCCGCCTCCTACTGCCGCTTTTCCTCCGCTCACGTCCGAAAAACACCCTCCCATTCTGTAAAATTGTTATCGAAATCAACCTATTAAAATTGTACCTGCAAATTGTAAACAACCAAGAACCAACCGCTTGCTTTGACCAACCAAAATTATGAAAAGTTGGCAGTTCAACAAACTTCGCAACCTTTATACAGTGTGGCCTTACTGTCGATATATACGTACCGTATCCCAAAACTTGTTGAGGAACTTCAAATCGTATAATTAGGGCAATTGTAAATGCACCGTGCTTTTCCTAGAGGAGACGGGTTCTTCTGTGTTCTTCCATGGTGGATTTTGTAACCTAAATAATTTATAACTTCGATGATGACATTAAAGACATGATTTACATCTTCTGTTTAAATTTTAAAACGAATTTGAAAGCCTAATACCGTGTTGATATTTTGTAGCGTTAAACAACTTTAATTTGAAAATATTTATTTTATAAAGTCATTCAGAAGTCATTTAAGTGTCTATCCATATTTTATTTCTTCATGATAACCATTTGAAAAACGCAATAAGAAAAAACAAACTTGTAATAGAGACAATGATGTGTCATTTACATGCAATCTTATAGGTATTCGGATGTACATAGAAATTATAAGAGGATTTACAAATTCGAAGTAAGAATAAAATAATAAGAGAAATTGTGAACAAAAATTAGGAACCAATACAATTTCTCTCAATTTGGTTCCTAATTTTTGTTCACAACTTTATTCCTAACCATTTGAAATGATGACAAGTGGATTAAAATATTATTAATTTTATTAAACTTTACACTTGTCATCTTTTCAAATAGTTAGGAATAAAGTTAGGAACAAAAATTAGGAACCAATACAATTTCTCAAATAATAATTATAGGTCATGGACTACGTGGATACCTTCTAGTTTTCTATAGGTCTAAAGATTATGGACCTTCAAGTATAAAATTTAAAAATATAATTCTTATAGTAAACTATAATATATATTAGGTTTTATTTTTTTGCCATTTGTCTTAGCTATCAATATTTTTTTTTTCTGAAATTTTTTGATCGATTAAAAGTGAAAAAACTTTAGTTGCAAATCATTTTGTTCATGTTAAAGGCCAGTCCAGTAACATGCGCATGTGTGATATCAATATTAATGTAAACACATCTATGTGCAATCTTAATAAACTCTACAATAAAATATGTTTTGCTTTTTATGTCAATCTGTCTTTCACATGATGTTGAGAACTATGAATTAATCACAAAAAACTAAAAATCAATAATAAATGCCTACTACAAGAACGCAAAAATTAAGAAAGAAGGATATATGTATGATGATGCAGCCATTTCATTTCATGTCCAAAAATTAAAATGTAAACTTAGATTGTATTATTTTATTGTAAAACTTAGGCAAATTTTCTAGGAAGACAAACGTATTCAAATATTAAACCATCAAATAAGTTTACTAAACAAATAAACAATGCAATCAGGTTCAAATCCTATCACTCAAGTCTAGAAAAAAATAGGAAAACTAGATTTAATTTCAATTATTTGATGTTTAAATTTCAAAACATAACAATTGCAATTACTTTCTATCGAACTTCATTGAGAGATGAGAGGGTCGGTGGGCCCTACTGCAACGTCATAAAGTATGACATCAGTTCGATCACGTGTAAAAGCTACTAAAACAAGCAAGTAAATTGAATAGAGGACCGAGTCTGTCTCAACGAGTTTTCACGTATATTGAAATTACCAGTAAAAAAAGAAATAAAGACTACCATTAAATGAATAATGTTGATGGAACATTAGGTGGGAGGTCTTTTAAAATTTACTTAAAATCAGTCTTTAACTAAATATTAAAATTATCCAAAAAGAAATTGAAACTTCCAGGAAAACGAAAGAACATGGAGGTATATTAAATGGTGATATAATGATCATTTATTGAAACCATACGCGTCCATATGCATCTTCAAAGAAGTTGCATGTATATATAAAAGTAATCACACGAATATTCGTAATATATGTTGTTGTAAAACTCGACCGAGTATTCCAAATTGGGTATGCCTTGATGTGTTTTTTTTTTAAATCGGCAAAAAAACTCGAAATCGGTTTAACTTTGATCAAACTCGGATAAACTCTACCCAACTCGGAAAAATCAGTTAAACTCATAAATTTTTAAGCTAGATTTATTGAAACCCCCGCCCCCGAATCCCTTGAACTTTCTACCCTAGATTCCCCGCTCCCGGTTTTTAGGCTAAAAAAAATCATTTTTGGGCTATGAAAATCAACTTTTGGCCAAAAACACCTATTTATTTGGTTATATATATATATATATATATATATATATATATATATATATATATATATATATATATATATATATATATATATATATATATATATATATATATATATATATATATATATATATTAACGGTGCCTCCATTTCGAGACGGGGTTGCCCACCCCAACCCCCCTCTCAAAATTAAACGGGGTTGAATCCCGCTCCCCCTTTTTTTTCAGATAAATACCCCCCGTACATGTTTGGGGTCCCACTGGAACGGGGCCCCACAGGAATTTTTGACATCCCTAAACCGTATAATAAAAAACACATATTTTAAAATGTTGGAAATTAAAAACTAAAAAGATATAAATATTGTAATAATAATATATATTCATAAACAAAACTCAAAATTAATAAAGCAAAAAAGATAAATATTCATCTCGAATTACATGATTTTAATTGTATTTATTAGTATGTTTTACGTAAATACATCTATATATTATTTTAATTCAAATTTATTTTTATACGTTGTTGTAAATAACTAATTTAGAAACTATTTATTAGTTCAATTTTTAATTTGAACAATGATAAATTTTTAATGACTAGAGGTTGAGATGCGTAATTTTGTAATGAATGTATTAGGCTCAAACTTGGTATGCCCAAAATATTATTAGTACTTCTTAATTTACCACACATGATAGCGGAAAAGTCTTAATGATTCAATTCATCTCTTGGTATATTCAATTCATCTCTTTGTTGAAAATGATATTATTTCAGATCTATTTTTCGTTAGTCTTATTGGGGATAAAGTAAAATATAGGGGATTCAAAATGGTACATGTGCATGCTTAATATAAATTAAGATAAATAAATTATAAGCCATACGTAATATGATAATACAACCACAAAGTTAGTTTCATATTATTTTCAAACAATGTAAACAAAAAAAGTAAACTTCAGATAATGGGAAATAATACAAACTAGAGGGAAATACCCCGCACGTTACTGCGGGGGTTTGTAACAAACATTGTAAATACAGAAAAGTATTAAAAGAATGCAAAAAAAAAAAACAAATATGTTAAAATAAAAATAAAAAAATATTTAAAAGCATGCAAAAATATGAAGATGTAAAAATGATGTGAATTTTAATTCTATTAAAAAGTTATTTTGTAAAAATATTCTCTTTAAAAGCATAGTTGTAAAATATTGTAAAAGAATACATAAAATATTATGTAAGATGAGACTTAATTTTTTAAAAACACAAAAAAGAAATTTAAAAAAAATTAGAGAAACTTTGTAAACAAAGTTTGGTTTAATTTGTAAAAAAAACTTGTAAAAAAATATAAAAGAAGTTCTACAAACAACAATTTCTAAGAAAAAAAGTAAGTTCTAAATAACATAAAAAACAAAGTTGTAAATAGAAGTTTAGCAAACATTGTAAAAGAAACGTGTACAAAATTCATAAAACAATGTATAAATTGGAAGATCAACATAAAAGATAACTCTGTAAAAAATATTTCCATAAAAAATCTACTTTTTAAAATGATTTCGTAACAGGAAACTTAATTTTACATATCATAAAAAATTAGGAAATTTTGTAAACAAAGTTTATATGAATTCGTAAAAATCCTTGTGCAAATGTAAAATAAGTTTTAGAAACAAAATCTACAAAAATATAAGTTGTAAATAACAAAAAAATATTGTAAATAAAAGTTGGGGAAATTTGTAATAAACATTTGTACCAAATCCATAAAACGATCAGAAAATATGAGGAATCATTTTGTTAAATGAATTATTTCATATTATTTCATATTTATTTTTTCAATACTTTTATTATTGTAATAATTTATACGACATAATAAAATTTTATTTTATATAGAGAAGAGTATGCATTAATAAATTATCAGGATAAACTTTCAAATATATAGAAAGGGAAAAAGTGCATAATAAAACTAAAAAACAATCTAGAGATAAAGTATACATCGAATTTGAAATATCTAAGATTTGAGGGGTAAAATTTGAATAAATAAAACTAATAAGTATAATAGTTGATTGTGTAATATTCGGAAAGCTAGGGCTAGGGGTTTAAAAAGGTAGGAAAAAAAAACAAAAACCAGAAACAAGGAATGCATATGGAGAGGATCAAACCTATGTCATATGTTGAACATCTTGGTATAGCTACCACTAGACCATGTGTTTCGATTTGACATGTTATTTTTATAACTATTAAAATGCAAGAATAAGATATCATTAAAGTTACAATTTATCATGTTAGTTTTTGTTAGAAACATATGAAATTTGTGTATATATAACAGGCATGACATGATCTACATTATTAATACAATTAATTATACATAAAAGTGCAATTCGATTAGTAAAAACGAAAATTAGAAAAAAAACAATGAAACAAAAATATCTAAAACGTAGGTTTTAAAAAAATAGAAAAAATGTTGTAAAACAATTTGGAGAAAATTGTAAAAAGAAAAAAAAAAGATTCAGTTTAAAAAAGTGCCTATGTTATTATGTAATAATCAAGTAGAGTTTTAGAAGTATAGTACTCTAATAAGGAAAAACCTCATAAGATTATCTAATAAACAGATAGAGTTTTCAAATATTTAAATTCACATGGAATGCAGAGAACCCTTGATAGGATTTTGGCTTTCTCTAAGAATACCCCTCAAAGGACTATCTGCAATCTTGTTGCTAACGGGTAGTACTTAACCCTTTGATTCATGATGAACAAAGCAAATGAAAATCAATCAAATGATATGATACAATAGGTTGGGTGCACGTTAGAATGTAACATGTGATAACAAACGAAAAACCAATCAAATCATGATACCATAAGTTGGGTGCATGTAAGAAAGTAAAGATTGCAACCACTTCTAGAGTAGAGACATCTATTCAAATTGAAAGCAACAATATCAATACAAATACTTGCAAGTTTTATGTTGTAAATCTTGCCTCTTTTCCAGTTTTGCTTGTAATTTGCGGTGCAAACAAACTTGTAGAAATGATGGCTGCAAGAAATCAATCACTAATTAGAAACAAAAAAACAAAAGTATTATCAATCATATCCTAAAAATTAAATTAATAGGAAAACATAACACAAAGGGGGATAAGAAGAATAGATAGGTAAAGTTAGATAGTCATAATTCTAATACAACGTTGTTGATTTCATTCAATTTGGAGGTTGCTTATTCAGTAAGTTGTGTTGTTGTAGCATCACTGTGCTATTAAGGAATTAAATAAACAAATTTATAGTTATTTGAAGTACCAAGCACCGAATGAAATTTACTACTTTTACAAATAACGTGCTCCATGCGACTGCAAATGTGAAAACAGAAAGGTGATCTAATTCACCTAAGCAAATAAACACCAATTTTAAAAATTATATGATAAACATAAAATGCATATAAAACAAAGACATACTTCTTAAAATAATGACAACATAAAACCATCAAAACAAAAAGTATATGTATTGTCAAAGGGACAAAGAGTGACACGTAATGGGTGTTTACATCAAAGATTAAGAAATAACCAAATTAAAGTGTTTTTAAATGTATACATTTCGCTTGCAACAGTCGCACTCATAAATGTACTATAGAATGAAATTATAAATAACGTTCATTCATCATTTGAGAATATCTAACTAAGCATGAAATTAAACCTACGAATACCACAACCACCACAATCATATTGTCGCTTGGATATCTGCAAAACAAAAACTAAAAATTAATATTCATGGCTCTAAATTTATCGGATTCCAACTTTGACGTCGAGCTCAAAATTTAGCGATCACATATATGGAGCCATTTCTCAATCTTTAAAGCCCCCATCAAAGTGATAAATGTTTAGAACAAATTCAGAGGAGGTTTCTGTAGGGAGGCAATGTCTCAAACAAAAAGATACGTTGGATCTCATGGGATAAAGTTACCACACCAATGGAGATGGGGGTCTGGGAATTATTGGACTTCGAGTGGCTAATTTGGCGTTAGTCTCCAAGTGGCTTTGGAGGTTAAAATCAGAAAAGAACACCTTATGGGTCAAGCTGATTAAGGCTATTCATAATGACTGATGTCCTCATGGAAATTATTTCCTATTGTGAAAGGGATTCATGGATAGTGGAAAAGAGATTGCTAACACGATCGAGGATCTCAAGGCTATAGGAGTTTAACTTGAAAACTCAATCAAAATATAAACCGGAGATCGAGAAAATCTGTCCTTCTGGCATGATAAATGGGCTGATGATCAGTCATTTGTGTTAAGTTTCCGCTGCTATATTCTCCTGATTCTAAAAAGTTATGTAGAGTTAGAGAAAGATATGACATCATTGATGGAAAGCAGACATGGAAATGGAGTTGGAAGCGGAGACCTAGATCAAGCGATGAGGTGAATTAATTGGATTCAATCAATAACTTATTGGATTGTCACAATCTTTCATTGGGCAAAGATCGATGGATATGGTTGGGGGAGCCATCTGGCATATTCACGGTCAGCTCCTTGAGAAAGATGATTGAATCCAAACAGAAATCTAGAGAAACATACAAAATTTTTTGGAACAGTTGGCTGCCAATCAAAGTTAATTTTTTAGTTGGAGGGTAAGTTTAAATAAAATTCCCATTAGACCAGAATTAGTAAGGTGTGGAATCAACATTACATCTTCCCGCTGTTTTTTCTGCAATGTTGAGGATGAGACACTAAAACATCTTTTGCTGGAGTGTAGTCTAGCGAGAGAGATTTGGCAGAAAATTAGTTCATGGTGCGGACTAATAGGCATCTTGGCGGGAGAGCTTCATGCTCCGTTATCGATTCCCCACTTAGGCCCGACATCTACAAATCACAGGAAAGTGCTCAATGCTTGTAACACCACATTACAATTCGGTAAGTAAATTTACTTTAATCGTATTTTGAATTAGATATGAAATAATGTTATAGAAGTTGGATGGTTTTAATACATCTAAGATAGAGTTTTCGTGTGAAAAACGCTAAAAAGGGATAAACCGGGTCGTATGGTTTAAACCGGGTTAAGTTGAAAGATGAGAAACAACATTTAAAAACCATTTTTGAAGAACCCAGGTCGTGTTTTGGTTGCAAAAATGAAGCAAAGTCGTATCAACGTCAAACCGGAGCGGGTTTTAGAACCCGGGTCGAGCTGCACTAAAAACCCGGATCGGGTTTTGGAAACTGGGTCGGGTTTACGAACGTAGGAATTTAAGCAGCAGTTGGAACACGGGTCGGGCTCTACAGCACGGGTCGTGCTGCAAGCCAACCCGGGGTCGGGTTTCTGGACACGGGTCGGGTTTCGTGCCAACCCCACCCTCTTTTAAACACGATTGCAGCCATTTGCTTGGGTTATTTTTCGAGCAAAACCTCCTCTAAACCCTAGAAACATTTCCCAAATCATATTAGTACCAAATTGGAAGGCTAGAACGCAAAGGATTGAAGTAATCTTCGGTATTTCGCTTCTTGAAGGTAAGGTTTATGGTTCTAGCTCTTTTGAATGGTTGATTTGGTCATTTTGGGTTGGTTTCGAGTAGTGGTGAAGGACCACCTGTGGATGGTTGGAAATTGATCATATACACTTGTTTGGATGTGTAGAAATGTTTCTATCCCGAGATTTAACTGTTGTGATCAAAGTTTCAAGCTTGAATAGTAGAAAAACAAGGTGTTCATTTCTACTTGGTGTGTGTGTGTTTATCTAGGTGCTGGAAAACCTTAAAAGGATTGTTGTGGCTTTGTGGCATTGGCTAGCATTGTATTAGAACTTCAATACCAGGTGAGTAATCTGTACCGTATCAATTGTGATATGTATTGATTTAACTCTTGCAACTTGAAGTAGTTAACTATTGAAATGGTAACCTAGAAGTTAGTTAAGTTACCCAATTGATGCGATATAAACCTACGTGGTTTAAAACGGCCTTCGTGGCTAGGAGATTGGATTCAGTATCCAAATGTTAACAGCCTTCGTGGCTAGGAGATTGGATTAGATATCCAAATACTAACGGCCTCTGTGGCTAGGAGATTGGATTTGATATCCAAATAATAACGGCCTTTATGGCTAGGAGATTGGATTGATATCCAAATATTGGTTTAAACAGGGATATACATTGTACTGAGTTTTAATAACTTATTTACATATACACATGTTAAATTGTTTATCTGATTACTTATTGAGCTTAATGGCTCACAATGTATGTGTGAAATGTCCCTGCAGGTGAGCGTGACCCTGCTAAGGGTAAGGATGTAGCTCATGGATAGGACATGATGTAGTAGCAGCCCGACTTAGAAGGAGATTACTTATGTTAAGTACTCCTTGATACACTTGTACCCTTTTTGTATAAACTTATACACCTAATTCTATGGTTTTGTATGTTTTAACTATGTCGAAAAAAAATTTGGGTGTATTTTGTTTTAAAAATTCGGGTGTTACAATGCTATCCTCCAAACGTCCTTATGGTGTATTTGGATAGAAAGGAATAATCGTATGTATAACCATAAGCTATCCTCCTCGGATGATATATTGGGTAAAATAAAAATTCACTCGTTTCTTTGGATTAATAGTAGGTGGAAACAAAGCAATCTGCAATGGGAAAATTGGAACTCGGAAATGGGGCTAGTAAATTCATAGTTGGTGTATCATTCTTATCGGGAAGGGGTAGGGGAGGGGTAGGGTTCACAAAACCTTGGTGTTGTTGGTGTGGTGATAAACTTGTAGCACTGTGTGAGTCTTTGGTGTGTGCTTTTTCTTTTTCTTTATTCGGTAGTATATTCTTACGTGTGCTACAAGTGGTTTGCACTTCTTTCGTGTGTTATTTTTCTTCGTGTTTTAGTGGGGTGGGTATTACTGGTGTGCGTGAGTTTCTTTTCCTTGTGATTTATGTGTGTACTTTATAACTGTTACTTGATATGTTGATATGCTTTGAATCTTTGATTCAGGAGACTTGTTGGTTGTAATAGCAGCTGATTGAATTGAGGGTTGTTTGGTGGTGTACATATCTGACACTCATTGATTTGGAATTAGCGAGATATTGTGGGGTGGGGTTGCGTTTTTATATAAATCTCGGTGTTTCTTGGTGTTGTGCATCTTGCAGCATTGTGTGAGTTTTTGGCACGTGTCTTCTCTTTTCTCTATATGGGGTAGTTTCATAAATAATTGAGCTGCAAGATTCAGACACTTTTTCCTGTTGTGTTTCTTTCGTGTTTTCATACCGGGGGGGGGGGGGGGGGATGGCGTATGTGAGTAACCTTGTAAGCAAAAATGTAGCTGCCAGCCAAACATCGAGAGGAGGAAGTGCACCATAGCCAAACTCCAGGATCGAAGTGAACTATAGGAGCGAAAAAACAGCTATGGAAAGGCGGACACACCAAAACCACTCCAAAAAATCGCCTAAGAGAACCTTTGACCTTCAAAATCCAACTTAGCCGAACACAAGCCATTGTAAGCAATTACAAATATCCCAATAGAGAACACCAAACTAATGATCAACAAGAGCATTTTGATTTTCCAAAACTAGCTCTAGAATGCCGATTATACACCTTCATTTACCATCAATATCAGTGACGGATCAAAGAAATGAAAAAACTCGCACACGCCAAACCTCTCCTCCCCCCCCCCCCCGGTAACACAAAAAAAATTAGTAACAATCCATCGGAACAAAAATTCATCTGTTATGGACCTTGATTCAAATTTGGGTTGAAGAGGCGTTAAAATTTAAAAATCTAAGCAATTAAGAATCTGAGTAATTTAAAGGAGATACCTTGGCTTATGCTCTTGTGTAAACTGCGTAAGAGAGACCGGAAATGCAATTTACTCCCAATATTTGCTCAAGGACGGCGACTTAGGGTTTTCAGAGAAAAGGGTTTGCAACCTAGGGTTTACCTATATAGGTTTGTCTGATACGATAGTGGGTTTGTGTGAGATGGTGCGTTGGTAGGCAATGTCGAAGAAGGGTAGGTGATGGCGCACAATGGGGACCAAAACAACATTGACAACTCTGATGGTGGTGATGGGTACCATCGACACAGACCAGTGGTTGTGGTGGTGCTGGATCATGGTGTGAAAGGTGGTGGGTCTAGGGATGGGGAAGATGTGGAAGGAAGAAATAGTATTAGGGTTAGTGAGAGTGTGTGACAATTGTAAATTTTGGGTCAACGAAAGTCAACTGTAGTCAAACGAAGCGTACGTTAATCTATATGTTGAAAAGTTATTTTCCATAACTTTTGCGATGAATTATTAATATTATAGTATTATGTATGCTAAATCAAACAGTTATCGATTAAAAGTCGAAAATACGAACAGCAAACTACTATAGTGTAAAAATTCGACAATTGTACAATTATTATTTTGAGAATAATAATATTCATAAAACGATCTACTCGTAAATACAAAACTGTGGATATATAGAACGTCGAAAACGAAGTTCGTATGTGAAAGTTACAACGGTTAAACCGCTGTGAACGGATAAATGTACACAGGGTTTGGACTCAAAATACAAAATGTGGTGTCTTAAACATCAAATATGAAATAACAATTCATATATTATGGAACGTAATAACATCTAATATTTAATTTCAAAGCCAAATTTGATTTCCGGTAAAATGCCAAAAATCGCGAAATCGGAAGAATACTGAGTTTAGACGCGTATTTCGACACCCAACGAGTTATAATTCAATCAAAATAAATGTTTGACAATGTTTTTATACAAAATAATTATTTAGAACGTCGTTTCGTCAAAAACGCATAAAATTTCACTAAAACGTCTTACTTCACTTATTTTTATAAGTACATTGCTATTTTTATAAAAACCACACCACCCCACCCTCATCAGCTGGAAACACATCCCCCAACAAGATCCTAGTGCACTATTCATGCAATCTAACCTACATATATTATAATGAAAAGAAAACCTAACCTAAATCTAATAATAAATCAAATAAAGAACCAAGATCTTCTCATATTGACCAAAAGCCCCAACCAACTCACTCTTCTCCTCTTTCTCTCCTCACTCTCGGCTCTCTCCCTCTCTTCTTCTCTTCCAAACCCGCCACCATCATCATCTTACAAAACTTCAATTCCAAGCTTCTTTTGCAAGTCTAAGTGGTAAGACTCCTTCATCTTTTGATTCTAATCTATATAACATAAGTTTTACACCATTTACACACACTAACATCTATGAAAAACCATTGGGTAATAGCATTGTCCAAGGGTCCTCCGAGCTCCAAGGCTTGGATCTTCATTCCTACCACCGATCTTCCAAGGAATACCTAGTTTTTAAACCAAGCACGCTACAAGGGTGAGTTCATACCCCACATTTTCATCTTTTCTAACCTTTTTGGGGGAGAATACAAGTTTAATTACTATAAATGTTGTTTTATTCAAGTTTATATGTGTATAAATGCTATAAATGATGTTTTACACCAATTTATAAAACTAGTTATTGTGTAAAAATGTTTTTGACATGAAATATGGTTAGATCTAAGTATTGTAAACATTGTGATATATTAGTTTGTGTAAAAGTTTCCGAACTATAAATAAAGTGTGTAAAAATGCTAGATCTTGGATAAAATGTTATAAAAACAAAAACTAGAAAATGTGTAAAGATGATCTTGACATAAACTATGGATAAATCCATGTTTTATAAACACTTTGACATATTAAGTTGTGTAAAAGTTACAAAACTATAAATAAAGTGTACAAAAATACTAGATCTTGGATAAAAACGTTATAAAAACAAAGACTAGTAAAAACTATGTTTTTATAGACGAAATTACTATTTTCTAGCAAAAATGGTTATAACCAAGTTATTACACCATTTTTGTGAGAAATATCTTAAAAGATGATATTTATAATCATTTGAATAAGTTACTTTGTTATTATTCACACAAAATATGATTATTAGGACGGAATACTAAAAATAGACTATTATTGGAATAGTTTATGAACACAAGGTTATTATGACGTTTGAACATGACAAAAATAATTATATAAAATTATATAATTATCAAACATTACTATATTATCATACAAAAATGATAATGGATGATTACAAGAGTCACTATATACAAATTTTACGTACACAAGTTGATTGGAATATATACATTTTTGTGAGATGAATATTCACAGTACTTTTATAAGTACCTACTATAAGTCCTGAATTTTATAACCAGAGTCTCGGTAAGAGAGCGCGATATTTGAGTATAGATCTATACGGGGCTTGACAACCCTGCACCTGAGCTGCTAGCTACAGCTAGACCGGCAGGTCTGAGGTGTCCAAATGTCTAACATTCCGACGCCTGAAGAACATCGCAGCAGGCCAACTAGTCACAGTATGGTTATAGGGTATCTCACATGGGAAAATAATCAACTTAATATTTTTATAAATTGTTTACGTGGAAATATACATTTCTAAGGGAATTACACTACAATTTTACACATTACATTTTAGTCTTTCGGAATTAAAGACTTGGACAGTTTATGAGAAAATATTGGATTTTCTTGGTTTTCAACACTATTGATTATAAACAAAGGACATTTCTTACGCAAAATCTTATGAACTCACCAAATTAATTGTTGACACTTTTTCAACTACTTGTATTATCAGGAAACTGATAAGGTAAATCAAGCGCTACAAGAAGGGACTTTACGACGTCGTTTTTGCCTATTTTTGATATCATTATAATTGTATTTGAAACATGCAACAGTTAAACTATGTAACATTTGCAATTACTTAATGATGGTTGTTTTCTTGGAATCACTATTATTCAACTTTGTTATGATATTGTTCATGAAGTCATCCACCCTCGAACGTTTCCGCCAATATGGTTTGGGGGTGTGACAGAGTGTGAATGAAAATGAGGAATGTTGCATCCGTATGCATCTCGCATCCCGTATCCAACAACCGTTTTTTGGGGTAGACGGCATTAAAGGAGTGTACAATGGCTTTTAAAAATTATACCTCTTAATTTTCAAGAAAACATCAATATGATATATATATATATATATATATATATATATATATATATATATATATATATATATATAATTCACTAAGCTTTCTTAGCTCATTATTGTGTGTGATCAACCTTGCAGGTTCACATGACCCTACAATAGGGAAAGATGTAGCTCAGGGATCATTGCAGCCTGACTCGGGGAGAGTTTTGTTATGTTTTTGTACTCCCTTGATATTACTTGTGTACCTCTTATATGTAACTTATACACCTACTTGTTTTTGTACTCCTTTGTCTTACTCTCTATTTGGTATGGATCAAAGCCTTCTAGATGTTGCTTCTTAAAGAATGAATAGTGTATTAACCATTTCATGTTTGGAATTTTTATGCTTGGAACATAAATCATGTACTTTGGTTTTTGTAAAGATATTCCAACTTTTTAGCTTTCTTATGATCACATGATTTGTCTCTCGACACCACAGCACACCTTACCAGCAATGATGGGCTGATTGATATATTTTTATTCCATATTTTGACCCTTTTGATCATCGATGGAATAGAGTTTGGAACCTAAGCCATGGATCCTACACCAATGACGTTGGACTGCAATGTATACTCTCTGAAAACATCATCATCGATACCGATCCATCATTGGTATACTCTGTTTATTCGCTACTCTTATATAATTATTGTTTGATTTAGCTATATTATATGCTTGAAGAAGTTTAATGTTGAAGTTGAATATGCTTTAATTATACTTAGTTCATTCTAACTTACACTTAAATTGAATTGTGAAATTGAATCGTATTGTTTATATAATTGTACCCAAAGTCTCCAGTTAGTTATGTGTAAACTAAGTGGTATTCATGAAAGACACTTTGGTAACAGAATGAATAGACTCTCGGTAAACATATCTTACGTTCATTCATCATTTTACATATTGCACTTCTAAACTCCTGTTTATGATTTTATAGAATTTTTGGTATAAGTTGTTTCCTATGGACATTTGGCTACCAGAAGTTTGGGCTTCTCATAAACATTTATTTTTTATATTTTTTCTTATCTTAGGACTCGAAGAATGAAATGTGGATGTTATTGGAAACTAGAAAAGGCTCTTAGCTTAAAGCTACTAATAAGTTGGTGGATAACATATGTGAGGTACATTAACTTGCTTCGGGTGTATTCAATACGGTTCTTTATGTTTTATGTTTTTTCAGTATCAACCAAATGAAAACAATATACCATGGGGATCAAATTTGTCATTTATTCTGTTAAGTCGGATTTGACGTGTGCGGAATAAGAATAACATAAAGATCGAATCAAATATCCAAGGTGTCGAATGATTAATATTCAAATATAATCAAACATGTGAGAGTGTACAAGGTTATTGCATAAAGCATCTACACCTCACATTGTGAGCTCTACCTAAAAATGAATAATGACATGACATATATAGGTAGCTACACAACTAGGGCAAAGCCCAATAAGCAATGTTTTATAATGGGCCGACCAAGCTTGCAAACATCAATCCATGTAGGGCCTTTGTACCCCAACAATCTCCCCCTCAAAGGGCGGAATGGATGATGTGTGGGAAGATGGCAAGTGAGCATTGGCGGAACTGAAGATGATGACTACACGGGATGTAGAGGCGAATCCGATCTCCTCATATACTTGAAAACTCCCTCTCAACGTGTCACCGATCTTCAAAGAGATGTCATCGTGAAATAATCCGCCAAAAATGAGAATGCGCTCAATCGGAAATTTATAATAAACTCCCCCTCGACTTGAGCGTATTCGTCAATGCTCAAAAAATCGGCAATTTCTTTTTAACAATATGAATTATGGAATTCAAAAATTTCTTGTGTTCTTGTTCATCCGTGCTTGATCACCATTCATCCAAAAATATTTTTGTGTTTGTTGACCCGAAACCAAATTTTTTTTATTTTTTTGAACTTTGAAGCCTTCGGATCCGAATCGGATTAAAATTTGTAGCCGGAGAAAAGATTTTGCAAATCAACACAAAAGATGAGCTAAGTTGATTCAGCCCAAAAGCATAGCCCATAGATAGCTAGGCCCAATTCGTATGTTAGAGTTTGGTCCGTCAAAGAGAATCCGACTTGGGCATGGGCTCCGAAGGGGGTGGTCCGACTGTGCTTTAAGAAAGGGATCCGATTCTTGTGTGTTCATCTTTGACTTCAAAGTCAAAATGACTTTGTAAAGTTTGTAGTCATCGTCCCCATTTCACGCTGCATCTAACTTCACGTCTACTTCCATTTTCATCCGATTATTTTCTTCTGTTCATCGTTCGTTTTGATTTTCACTTCATCGGTTCCGAAGGCATCAACCCTTCGGCGTCGTCTTTTTCTCTCCGATCGACAACCACCGAAGGCGTCATCTCTCCGATTTCAAGTTTATCTTCGAAGACCTTCGGAATCATCATCAGTACTACCCATCGAAGGCAAGTTTTCCATCTACTTCGTAGTCAATTCATCTCCATTTTCTTTCCTTTTCTTCTCCGAATTCTGTTCACATATGCTCTGCTCAGCATCCAATTCTCGTCTTCCATTGATCGGTAATCAGACATACGAAGACGGCATTTGACTTCGGCTTCAACCCCATTGACCCACAAACATGTTTATTCCAAAATAAGGATGGGTTTGAAGATCTGGGGAAGTTACGTCAAGATAATCACCGTCAAAGTCAAAAACACCATTCCGATGACCCAAAAAATCATCTGCAAAATTCCAATACTCTGTCGATTCTCGATACCACTGAGGTGTTTGAGTTTTCTTAATCAACAAAACTGTATACGTAAGATTTTATATCTAATTTATGAAGCTTGTGATGTTACGAATATCAGTGATTTGATTAAATTTGGTTTTCATCTATGATTTCGTAATACAGATTCACTTTCTGAAAATCCCCACGTAACGAATCGGCTTGATTTGTGTTCGAAGTATTTCCGATAAACCCTTTTTATCGCACATTCTTGGATTTGTTCTTAGTTGTGTATCATTATCACCAAATTTGTTTTTGTATTTCATAAGATCCATCGACAATAGCTCATTAAAATCATGAAATCATAATCGATAGAGATGGATCGATTGAGAAAGTGAGAAAGTAGCACAAAAATGGGAATAAAGCGAAAATCAGGAAGTATAGAACGAGATCTAGAAAACGGGTTTTGACACATATCGATGAACAGTCCAGAACAGATAGATAAACACGATTAATAGGGTCAAATGGGTTTTTGGATCTATGAAGAGTATGTAAGCAGATTTGGACAAAATGTTGAAAAATTTAGGGCATGACACAGAAAATTCCAGATCTGATCCAATAGATGAACAGTAGATAAAATAGATATAATGTAAACAAGAATATCCAACCATCAAGATAAACAATAAAAGAAAGGAGGAGCCAGCTCTTTCAAGTTGAATCTTGATGATGAAATATAACATGAACACTATTATGAACAGGAACACCAAGAACAAACAAGATGAACAATATCCCAAAAATAAATGAATCCAAAAATTCATGAGAGACTCACCAACAAACTTGAAACATTGAAACAATCTTCAAAAGTTGTCAAATCGAGATCGTTCCCTTGAAATAATCGCTAGATCTTCAAGGTACGGCTCTGATACCAATTGTTAAGTCGGATTTGACGTGTGCGGAATAATAATAACATAAAGATCGAATCAAATATCCAAGGTGTCGAATGATTAATATTCAAATATAATCAAACATGTGAGAGTGTACAAGGTTATTGCATAAAACATCTACACCTCACATTGTGAGCTCTACCTAAAAATGAATAATGACATGACATATATAGGTAGCTACACAACTAGGGCAAAGCCCAATAAGCAATGTTTTATAATGGGCCGACCAAGCTTGCAAACATCAATCCATGTAGGGCCTTTGTATCCCAACATATTCATATTTATCTAAAGAAGTGTATGTTTTAAACTATTGTACAGTTTTCCAGTTTTAATAAATTTTGCGAGTTTTTACTCTTTTTCTATTTTAATCATAAATAGTAAGTATGATGTGTTCTATTGTGTGTTCATATGTACCGAGTGTGTGGCTAAATTTTTTATTGAATTTTCTAGGTTGATGTCAAACTGACGAAGAGATAAAGCTAACATACAAGTTCTTATCATCAAGGCTATGCAGTGGAGGTTTCTTACCTTGACAAAAATCTCGAAACGTTACTAGATGGCTGTTTCTCTTTCCCATCTCCTCTCAACTCTCATTCTCTGCTTTTTCTGATTACGAAAATGGGAAGTGTTGGGGAAAGAGGGGCGTTCACCATTTATACAGGAAAGGATCCGAGAGACTAGGAGAAGTGGAGTTAGAAAATAACTTCCCGCACATCTTTAGAACTCTCGCAACTGCTGCAATACGTGGGAATTTAAATTTGCGGTTGTCGTATTCTTTTTTTTACTGGGTCTTCACAACTTTACCCCCTTAACAAAATTCTGTCCTCGGAATTTCCAATTACATAAATAGGTGTGGGTACTTGGCTTTCATTTCCCGTTCCGACTCCCAAGTTGCTTGGGCTGCTGTATGATGCTTCCAATGCACTTTCACGAGGGGTACTTCTGTTCGTCTTAGTTTGCTAGTCTTTCGCTCCACGATTGCGATCGGTTCTTTCGCATAACGTAAGTTCTTATCCACTTGAATTTCCTCGAGTGGAACTGTCACATCACCCTCAGCCAAACACCTCTTCAAGTTTGACACATGGAATGTGTTGTGAATGCCGTGTAGTTCGACTGGCAGCTCCAGTTTGTAAGCTACTTCTACGACCCTATCCTTGATTGCAAATGGTCCTACATAGCGAGGGCTTAGTTTTCCAACTTTACCAAATCGAGAAACTCCCTTCCACGGAGACACTTTCAACATTACCTTGTCTCCTATTTGGAATTCAATCGGCTTTCATCTTTTATCAGCATAACTCTTCTGTCTATCTTGAGCCACTTTAATTCTATCTCTTATCACCTTTATCTTATCTGTGGTTTGATGAACCAATTCAAGTCCCACCAATTGTCTTTCCCCTACCTCGTTCCAACATAGAGGGGTTCTACACTTTCTACCGTATAGAGCCTCATATAGTGTAGCTTTAATGATTGCTTGATAGCTATTGTTATAAGCAAACTCGACTAATGGCAAGTGATTCTCCCAAGATCCTGCAAAATCGATGACACACGCTCTAAGCATGTCTTCCAGCATTTGTATCGTTCTTTCACTTTGACCATCGGTCTATGGATGATAGGCTGTACTCAATTTCACATGTGACCCCATCGCCCGTTGGAAGTTTTGCCAAAAAGATAATGTGAAGCAACTATCTCGAACAGATATAATGGATAACGGTACTCCATGAAGTGACACGTTTTCATCGATATAGAGCTTGGCCAATCGATCCAATGGATATGATTCCTTAATCGGAAGGAAATGTGCTGACTTGGTCAGTCTATCCACAATAACCCAAATTGCATCATACCCTTTGGGTGTCTTTGGTAACTTCGTGACAAAATCCATAGTAATGTGATTTCATTTCCACATTGGGATTTCTATTTGTTGCAACCAACCAGACGGTCTTTGGTGTTCAGCTTCCACTTTCAATCATGTCAAACATCTTTCTACAAAATAGGCCACATCCTTTTTCATTCCTGGCCACCAATATAATTGTCTCAAATCCTTATACATCTTGTTCGTTAAATGATGATAGATTAACCTAGCATCCAACAGGTAACCCTTTCTCTCTTTTATGATTGGTTTGACTTCTTGGTCAAACATGCCAGTTTTCATCTGTCTATTTGGGCTACACATTTGTAGAAGAATTTGAATTTGTTTTTGTTTTTGGCAAATGAGGTAAATAAAAAGGTATATAGGGCAAGACCTTTTGCTTTTATGGATTTTTTCTGTCAAATTCATCGATTGATCAAGTACTTCGGTCCAACTATCTTGATTTGTAGTTCGTAAGGTAAGGATGGTGTAAGATTTGATTTTTTTTATTGTTATTTGAAGTGATTTTTGTTTAATCGTTTTAATATAGCGATAATGTTCTAAGTCCATTGGTTTTATCAAAATAAAGATTTTAGGCACAAGTCTTTTTGACCTCGAAATTTTTTACACAAGTAATAACAATGTATTTTCATTTACTTCATTACTTGTGTTAGAACCTAAGAACGATGGATCACACAAGAGCACAATGTATTCACACAGAAAATGATATTGATCTCACACAGAGATCTTTGATTAACAATTTCGGTGGGTTTACAAGAACCCTAGCAGCTATATTTATACTAGGGTGATTTACATATATGAAGTATCCCTACAAATCAGGAATAACTCCCAACTATAACACACGTATCTAAGGAATCTAGATAACTATATGGAAACAAGATAATTACAAAATAATAGACAAGTCACGATGAAGCTGATGGTTTGACACTGAAACAACCATGCAGCGTGTGATCCTCTATAAGAGCATCAGATTCATGAGCTGATACTGATCAGCCCAACAACTTGTGGAGAGTTCAATGGCACTAGTCTTTTTTACCAAATCCCTTAACCACTACACAACTTCCAACTAGGGAGAGTATAATGGTTATAATTTTCAACTTGTAAATTTGAAAACTGTATTCTTCAAATTTACGTTATAACATGGTAATTGGATTACACCAAAAACTTGATCATTTTGGATTAAAGTGTTAATTGCGTAAGTAAAGTGTTAATTGCGTAAGTATTGAACATGAATAATTTGATTAAAGTATGTCATGTAGAAGCAGTGTATCCATGTAGAGCTTCAAGATTAAGTTTCATATTATGAAGTCAAACCAATAGTTAATAAGACATCGTTAACCAGACATCGATAAGAATATCTACTTCAAATTAACTCGCTTAATGACTTCAAATTTGAAGGTCTGTCATTAGCTGTCTATAAAGGGTTTTGTTTCAAGATTTATTTTGAGAAAATTGGCATAATAATCAACAGTGTAAGTGATTGTTAATGTGGGTGGTATGAGTGACGCTACTGTTGTGAGTGTGTTGTTTGATGTTATTTGTGTGGGTGTTCTTTTAGGCTTGCTTTCATTCTTCGTCTACTGTTTCTTCTCTATATGTTTAGTTGTATTTCTCCCTGATTTTGGTTAATATTCCATCACTGTTATTTTGCCTCTATTGCGATATCATTGAAACTACTAAATGTGTTGTTGCAATTTTAATTTCTTTTGTTCAACAAATCCTAATGGTTATGTTGATTAATTTTACCTTTTTAATTAAAAGCATCCATATTATTCTTGAAATCGTCAAGGTTTCATGACATTAATTTTTTATATTATATATTGGATTATTTTCATCATCAAGTTGTTACCGAGACATGGTTTACAATTTTTTTTTTATTTCAAGTATCAAGATATACAATTGCTTTTAAATTCATGGCATTCCTTTGTTTATTGTTTAAATAAGGAGATTGTTTATAATTTTGTTTTAATTCCAAGCATCAAGCAATAAACTTGCTTTTGAATTCATATCATTTCTTTGTACCTTTTTATTTACCTCCTCTGCCAAAGATAAAAAGAAATTCAAATTCTTTTACAAATATGTAGCCTAAATAGACAGATGAAAACTGGCACGTTTGACCTTAAGAAGTCTTAAGGTCAAACCAATCATAAAAGAGAGAAAGGCTTACCTAGAAATACATCATTTATCGAACGTGAAAATACATGTTGTTGGGAAAATAGCCTCAATGATCCCTAACAAACCTCCCAAACACAATAATAGAAAAATACACCGAACACAAGAATATACGTGGAAAACTCCAAAGCCGGAGAAAAACCACGGGACTCTAGAGAGAAATATCCATTATATGATAATTTTTACAATCACATAGACTAATCTCTCAAACCTCCCCCCAACTTACACCCACACTCTCAAAGTTTTAACCAACACTTTCACCACTCTAAAATAAGAGAAAGAAAGAAATAACCAAACACTTATAGTATATTATTGGTTGGGGTGTTTTGGAACCAAAGCCTTGGTTTTCTTTTATAAGCTTGGAGACCTCCCAAGATTTCATCCTTCTAGCAATATGGGATAAGGAGTTATAATTCATTCTTTAGCCAAACTCAACAATCTCCACCTAATGAATGAAAACTACAACCACATCAAAGGAACATTCTCTTTATCGACAATCATAAATATAAAGACATAGAAGTATCATCCTCCACTATATAAGTGTATCACCACTTAGAATAAATCATTCTAAGAATTTCACCTCAACACATGTTGAAAAAATTTGTCTGAAAAATTATGATGCATATTCCCATTTGGCATACCCGGAAGTTCATCAGCCATCAACATAACTTTCACCACACATCTTGCATATATGCCAATCCAATGCCCATATATAGTTCCCCCGCTAACTGAAACACACCCATTTTCATGGTATCATGAGCATACCATAGGGATGGCACAACTCAAAAGAATTAATCACTGTTAGTAGCAACGAAGATATTGTTAGTTGTATCGGAGCCTTTTGCCAAAACCGCTCCACTGGACAAGTTCTCTTGACATTCCTAGACTATCCACACTTCCAACATAATGGATTATTCAGTGAGTTATTTCTTCCCGTTCCTACACACCATATACGTTCCCTCCTGATGAAGCATGGCTGTTACTTTCCAGTCGTTTATCCTCAAACAGGAGTTTACCAGTAACATCCATATACTTCAGAGTCTCTTTCCCATACATCAGAATGGGCTTCATATGCTCATAGGAAGATGGCAAAGACAATATGAGCCTTAAAGTTTTATCCTCATCTTCGGTCTCTACTCCAATAGCCTCCGGTTCTGACACAATATTATTAAGAACACTCAGATGATCTGACATTTGTGTATCTCCATTCATATATTGAAGTGTGTGAAATGGTTCCTTGAGATACAATCGATTCAAGATGCCTTTTCCTTGATACAACTGCTCAAGCTTCTCCGTCTTTTGTCGTTGATATCTTATGCACACAAGAACATTCTTTGCTAGACACAAACGGATAGCACTCGATGCTCTCAAATGCAGATCTTCTCATTCTTCATCAATGACTTTACTGATTCTAGTTGAATCCTTGCTAGAAACAGGGGTAGGTTTCCCCCTCAATGCCTTGTGTAACCCAAATTGAATCAACACATCCTTGACTTGACTTGCCACAAACCAAAGTTGATTTTGACATCGTATCCATATCTCAAAAAACAATATTGTATACTAGAAAAATATTCACTAAACCTATATGCAATACACCCAATAAAGGATTCACATGTAAGAGTAGAAGGTCACAACAAACACATTTAAATATTAATATTTCCTAGACAAAACCTTCTTTGGAAATATACATATTTACAGCCCGCGTATAACTCTATCATACACAAAACAGTTAGCCAAATCCTCGTTTATGATATGGAAGATCATACAAAGCTGCAACCACAGAGCATACTAGGAACCTTCAAAGTACCGAGACATTTCCAATACGATTAATAGAAATTTGTTTTTGATGTGGAAGATCAGATAAAGCTGCAACCAAAGAGCATACCCTAATTTCTAAAACTAAGACCTCCTTGAAAACTTGAATCTCTGATACCACTTGTTGGAAAAATGGCATCAATGATCCCTAACAAACCTTATAAAGACAATAATATAAAAATAAGTTGAACACAAGAATATACATGGAAAACACCAAAACCGGAGAAAACCCATGGCCCTTTAGAGAGAAAGATCCACTATATGATAAATTATTACAATCACATAAACTAATCTCTCAAGCCTCACCTCAAATTACACATGTACTATCAAAGTTTTAACTAACACGTGTCTCAAATCGACCTAGAAATTTCAACCAAAAATTCAGCCACACACTCGGCACAAAGGCACACTGACCACAACACATCACACACCTACTATTTATGATTAAAATAGAAAAATAATAAAAACCCACAAAATTTATTAAAACTGGAAAATGTACCATATCACCCCATTCCTTTACACCCCTTTTATAATATATTTTCCATGATCTCTTTTGTTCTCAAAACATTTTAATATTATAAAAATATAGTCCCAATTAAAACCTTTGTCAACAGATATGAGAACACTTCACATGGGGGTTACAACCCAAATATCACAACCATAGAAAAGCACGACATACAATTCTCATGTAACATATATGACTAGCTATGATATTCTTTCCACTTCTAACATCCACAATCGATGTCTTCTAGTTCCTCAATGGCTCAAGTTAAGTTTAAGTCCATCAAATCCTCTTCGGTGCCCGAATACATGTCAATTAAATATAAAGAGAATATGTAAGACTTGTATCTCGTGAGTTACATAGGTTTTAGGAACAAAGCATAATCTTTAGTTCTCCAAAATATTTTCAAATAACAACTCTTGAGAAATGGTGTTTCCAAAAATTAAATCAAAAATATTATTTATAACTAAAAGTCAACCGTATAGGTATACTTTCATATACGTATTTGAATTAAACATTTCTAATGCTTTAATAAAAAATACTACAAATTTTTTTTCGTAACTTAACAACAACGCTATCATTTGAAAACCATTATTTGCTATTTACCATTTCAAATACTTATTTCAAAATACGCGTTTGACAACGCCTAGTAATATCACATATTTTAGTCGTTGTTGAGCCCTATTCTTAGTGAAATCATATCACATATCTACTGGTATTACTCACTTTTCGTGCCAGCACTTGCTTGGAAAGAAATAATGAAAACAGGGACTAAAAGCGTGCAATTTGGAAGAAGTTTGAAGATCAAGGCAAAATCAGGAAAATACGTACGCGCGCCGCGGAAATCATCAAGGCACGACGCGGTGATGAGGCGGTGGAAAACATTCAAATTGCGAAGAAACGGGGATAAACCCATACGCGCGACGCGGGATCCATAAAAGCGCGGCACGGTCTCGAGATTTTTGCAACTATAAATAGAGGCTTTTAGGTCGAAAAAACGAGCGAAGACCTGGTGTAAAATCGACCCCCAATGCTCTTTGACTCCGATATTCAGCTTCAAGAACCACTTTTTGGTATTTCTATGTTTTTATCTTTAATTTTCATTTAGTTCAATAGTTAGTGATAGTGGCTAGTGTCCTTGGGAGTGACAACCATTGACATTGAGTCTTTTAGTTTTAGTTTTCCAGTGTTTGTTACTGTTTTGGAACCTTGGAATCTGTTTTGGTTAATAATAATCATTCAGTTTATGTTAGGTGTTGGTTTTTCGGTATTTATGCTTGTTATTGGATTGTAAATGTTTGTTTTGTGTTTGGATGCTTGAATGACCTTGATTGGACTGATTTCTCTTGCTGATTTCAGTGACCAACTAGGGTTAGCTTTTTGGTTTGAACTTAGCCAGTGATTGTTCATTTGGACTTTAGTTATTGGTTTAGTTTATGCTTTGTTTGTGTTTGATGTTTGGATTGCCTTTGTTTGCTTCTGAATTGGAGATGTACTTCTGATTTCAGTAAGTGACTAGGTTTGGTTGGTAGTTTTAGTTTAGTTTACGCTCTTTGGGATTGATAGTCAAAAGTTAGGAACTAGGTCCTCTGACTGTAGCGTGACACTGCAGTTGGTAATCTGTCACCTGTCTCGACCACGTAACTCCTGTGGATCGACCCTGACTTCCACTGTGCTAAGTGAGAGTGAGATAAATTTTCTTATTTTTAACCGCATAACGACCGCTGCGATGTCAGCGTTTAAAACTATTTTTTCAGTTACTAAATCAAAATACGCATTAGAAAACTTATTATTCAAATACTTAATCCAATATACCTATTTGAAACTATCATTTCCAATAATCATTTTAAAATACTAATTTGAAACTACCCTTCAAATCCCAATTCGAAAAACTCATTTAAAACTTGATATTTCAAGTATAGTATCCAAATATATTTTCTAAATGGTATTTGAAACTTATGTTGTCATTTCTCAAAATAATCTTTTGGGAAGCTCTACTTATCAATTAATGGCACATCATTATATTATACAATTTCAGTTTAGTTAGTAACACTAATATGCAATCTTATGTAAAGGCAATGCATGAGTTCAAGCATAATTTTCTTACGCACGGTTTGACCGAGTCACTTTAGTTTTTTTTTGTAAGACCATAATCCCAAAATACTCAAGTTCAATGTTAAATGAATGAGATTTTGGGAAATTATACAGTTAGCGCTGCTAAGTTAAGGGTTAGAGTCTCTAAGTTAAGGGTTAGAGTCGCTAAGTTCGCAGGGTTTGTGGGATGGCATGATCTCCATTTAGCGATGCTAGCTGCTGTTTTTGGGCCAAAACCCTAGATTTTGAGCTATGGCCATATATAAAGGTGTTATACCCTAGGGTAGCCGCCATTCTTCTGTTTTAAGCTACCAAGAACGTTATTTTATTTCTCTAGCCTCCTTGGAGTAGTTTTTAGTGATTTTAATCCATTTAGAAGGATTTTTGAAGTAATAGTGATGCTATAGGATGCATGGCGGTGCTAGAAGGTGTTTTTCAAGTGGGAATCAACAAGACCTTCACCTCTTCTAGACCATTGTGAGTAAAGCTTCCATATTTTAGTGTTCTTAAGGTTTTGCTATTATTTATGAGAACTTTTGGTTGGTTTTTGGTCCTCTTACTGTTTGATCTTTGAGGTGATAAAGGTTGGAACTTTATGTCCCTAGAGCCTTCCTTGGAGAGTTTTGAATTGACTTAGGGTGTAAGTCAAGCTCTTTTGGGTGTTAAGTTGGTTTTGCTCATTTTAGACCTTGATCTTGACCATTTGCATGTGTGGTCATGTTTGGATGGAAAAGTCAGGATTTTTATGGACCTTCAAACTGTTTGGAAGGGTCTTGGAGGGTTTAAGACCCTGACTTAACGAATTAAGAGCTTTTGGAGGACTTTGGCTGAACAGAGGAGTTAGCGACGCTAACTCAGTTATGGTTCACGATGAAGTTTTGAGATTGTTCACAGTTAGCAACGCTATCTGGGAAGATAGTGGCGCTAACTGGCTGTTGACCGTTGACTTTGACTTTGACTTTGACCGTTGACTTTTTGACCGGTTTGACTTTTTATTAAACTTGAGGGTTTGGGGTGCCGGTCTTAGAAGTTTATCCTGTTGGGGTTTAGGAAGTTCTAAATGAAGTTTATCCTTGTTAGGAAGTTCGTATTCTTAGATCCAAGGGCACTCACGTGGAGTGTTGTCTAGCTTGAGGTTGCGGATCAGGTGAGTCTTTTCACTATACTATGGGTGAAGTTAGATGCATATGTAGCCTTAATTATTGTGTGTAGTAATGTGTTTGTATGCGCCTTACGTGATTGCTGACGAAAGTCGATGACGATGTTTGCCAACGAAAGTCGATGACGATGTTTTCCGACGAAAGTCGAAGAACGCATGATTGCATTATTGTCTGGAATGATTGTGTGTGAATGGAATAGATCGTGTGGTATTTTGGGGAACTCATTAAGTTTTGTGTTTACTCTTCCACCATAATTGTTTTTCAGGTATTTGCTAGCTTGAGCTTGGATAACGGCGCGACTGTATCGCATCTGGGATTTTTAGTATTCAAGTCTTCCGCTGGATAATGTTGTAATTATTTTGTTAAACCCGGTTTTATATGCTTTTAATTGTTGAGCTTAAATTGGATGGTTTCTATTTTCCAACCCGTTTCATGTAATTGATTCGTTTTTAAAACAATTTTTTACTCTAGATTTTGGGACGTTACACTTTGAGTCTAACGAATAGATATTAGAAGTGTATCGCATCTGGGATTTCTACTAACTATGAACTATTGGGCCTGTGTCACTTAGTACAAAGTCTTAGCTCCCACTTAGTACAAAATCCTAACAAGCCTTTCCCGCTTAGGTTACTCTAATAGGCCTTTCCCAAATAGATATTGGAAGTGTCTAGATGATTAAACTATAAGAGTATGTGCAATAGACATTCAATGAATGTATGATCATACAACAAGCACACTTTTCATATGCATTCGTACCACACACACAATATGTCATGCATGATTATGCAACTACTTGTATGTAATAACTACCGTAACTATGGACCTTTTCAAAATAGTATATCATTATAAGTGTGTCAAATTCGTTAATTATTCTTTTATACTAAACTATATTCTTACTTCAAAAGCAAACTATATCTTTATTTGATAAAAGAAATTAGTTATCATAAACACAATATGTATTTATATACATATATAGAGAATTCTTTTAAGCAATCCATAAGTTCCATAAAACTATTCAACATCTTAACACAAAATCCATGGTAAGCATATAACACTTTCAATATAACACTTTCAAGATGTGTAAAAGTATCGTTGATAGTAATTAAGCATTTGTGACATGTATCTAAATGTAAAAATCCACTATGTACTCATCTCTTATAGTTAGGTTGTCTAACTATGAATCTACTATCTCTCTTGTCCCTCCTTAGATTACTTGAACATTCAATTCCTGTGGAAATTTATCCATAACATTCTCATTAATCACATTCATACATATAGCAACTCCATTTACCACTATATCAAAGGTGAATAACATATTTTTTTTTACCAATTCACACTTATACAAACTCATTCTTTCCAAATGTTGTTCCTTTTACATTGAAACACACTCAATATCATGTATATACATGATCATGTCTACAAGTTTGAAAATAAGGATATATATATCATGATGAAATAATCAAATTGTGGGTTATCCCCATTCAATTCACATATACAAAATGTTTCCAAATTATGGTTCTTAACTTCAAACCCTATATTGTCCCTTTCAAGTGTATAACATGTTAGCAACATCATAACACATGATATTGTAGCATGTTCAATGTAATATAAGTTTAGAAGTAACATGCAACATAAATTTCAAACTACAAACTACATATACACAATCATGTTCATCAACTCTAGCAAGCAAGAGATGGATTGTGTTATACATTGTGATTCACTCTTAGGATTGATAAAACTTCTTAATCTCCTTGATTAATCCCTTTGATCCCACCAAATATCAGTAAGAACACTCAAATTTCGCACCTTAGAACAGACACATCCATTTAGGAGTGTTTTAGACTAAATTGGGATGTTATAAACTTCAAAATGTATAAATTATTCATGCATGTTCATGCAGCCCGTGCGAGTGGAGGCATAATCCCACGCGACCCATGTACGACATCAAAATGTTCCAGCTTTATTTTGCATTTGCGCAACCCGCATCCCTCCTCCTTGCATTTTACACGACCCGTCTCTTTGTTTTGTGCATAACCTTTTCATATCAATTCAGATTTTCATGATTCTCAGATCCCTGGAGAGCTTGAAATGTGTGTTACAACTTTCATGTTTTAACTTTTGTCTGAATCCTTAAGAATTTTAAACTATCGATCCAAGAACATAAGTGGTTATGAAATCTATTTTTTCCATACATCAGATATATCATTTTCAAACATGTATAAGTCCTTCATTACTCATCCAAATGACCAGATTCTTTTTCCTACATCTTCTTTACATTACATATTACGACTTTTATTTTGACTTTTACCTAAATCTCTAGGGATCTCGAGGTATTCATATGAAAAGTTAGGGTTCCGAAATTGGAATGTAATGCACTGCACTTTTAATTTTTCAAACACTTACAACTTTCTCATATGAAGTCCAAATTGGTTGATTCTTTTTTGCCAACTCTTTCCTTTTATCTTAACTTTACTTTAAAATCACGCAAATTATTAAAATTTTATACTTTTAACTATTACTTGTACTAGTAGTGCATAAACACTACATTAAAGGATCTGAATACAATTATTATCGTCTTGACTTTGTGTTCCCAACACCTTACAATTTATAGAATCATACTTGCACAATGTTTCCCAATATACTAGTAGTGCATAAATACTACACTAAGGGACCATTTAAACCAGAACCGAAAAGTTTGTAGTACTATAGTGACATTATCCCCATTCTTAAGTACAACTCAACTCCTTCTTTGTTTAATCCATGATTGCTCATTATAGCAATCTACTTTGATCTTTTTATCAATTATGACAACATACTTTGCTATTCCTTTATACTTACATGCAATCATCATACTTTTTGAATTTTTTACTCCCACAAGATATTATAGGATGTCTTTAGTTGATTCATACCATATTATAATTTGTAAGACATTACTTGACATTGTTTCTCATTTTTTGTACCATCTAAAGCATATTAAAGACCCACTTTATCATATTTATCATTTTTTATCATTTCTTACATATGAGTACCAATAATACCCAAATAACACACAAAACAATTTGATCTTTAAGTATACCATTAAGATAAATTGTTTTTTTGTTGGGCTTCGAATGCCCTTGCATGAATCTTGCCACATGGCCCACATTCAAAGGCAATTGTTGACACAACTCTATAACAACATTGACTTCGCTGGCTTTGTCTTTATCCAACACCCTGCTATGCTAGACCCCGACGACCGCTTCCCTGACGCCACCGCTGTTGACTCATCGCCACAGTTCCCGATGAATCCCGACGGACTTCATCAACCGCTCCTCAACCTATCAAAGGTGCAATCGCGAATGGAACACGTCCAACGCTTCCTCTTCGATTCACTCAACACCAATACAATCATCGGAGAAGCGCAGATAGAGAGTGTCTCCAAGGAGATCGCCTCCGCCATCAACCAAGTAATCGTCAACGGAGCTGCCCTCCTCTCCTGCACAGCACTCCCAAAATCAAAATCAGAAACCCCCAATCTTTCCTTACCGTCAACAAGTTTGACTTTCGATTTGAAACATTCGCCAGAATCAGATTTGATTGCGAATCATTCAAAGCACGATGTTGAATTAGGTTTTCCGAAAACCGAGGTTTTTGGTGAAGAAATTGGAGACGATTTGGATATCGTTGAGCTTGATGCTGTTGAGCTTCTAGCAGAACATTTACATTTCTGTGATTTTTGCGGTAAGGGTTTCAAACGAGACGCGAATCTGCGAATGCACATGAGAGCTCACGGCAATAAGTTCAAAACCCTAGAGGCGCTCTCGAAACCTGAGAAATCAGGATCGTCTTCTTCTTCCGAGTTGACTCGCGGTGGTCGAACGCGGTTTTCGTGCCCATTTGCTGGGTGTAGCCGGAACAAGCTGCACAAAAAGTTCCGACCCTTGAAATCTGTGATCTGTGTCAAAAACCACTTCAAGAGAAGCCATTGCCCCAAGATGTATTCCTGCAATCGATGCCATAAGAAGAACTTTTCCGTGCTAGCAGATCTGAAAAGCCATTTGAAGCATTGTGGGGAAACAAAATGGAAGTGTTCATGTGGGACGAGTTTTTCAAGGAAGGATAAGTTGTTTGGGCACATGGCTCTCTTTGAAGGACACATGCCTGCCATGCCGGCAGAGGCGGTGGTAGAGGAGGATGAGAAAGCAAAAGAGGTGGCTCCGGCAGCAGTGGTGGCGGAGGATGGTGGTGGTAAGGTTGTGAAGGGGATGGACTGGGTCGATAACACCATGGATGATGGTTTTTTCGATGGATTGCTTGATGGAATGGGTTCAATTGATGATGACTTCAGCATGCAAGAATTCATTGGTTCTTCCAATGGAGGTTTCGATTGGAATTTGTAGGTATCGATTGGAATTTGTAGGTCTGTGATGAAGATCCGTATATGTGGTAGATTGCTTTCATGTTGTTGCTATAATATTTGCCTCGGTATAAATTGGAATAAAGTAAGAATTAACGATGTACTTTCGAAAGAAAACTTATTATAACATTGTACTTTTATTTCTTCTTGTTATGTACTTAAATTTTTTTTTTTAAAATTGTACTATGAAAAAAAATACAACCAATAAAAGATCTTCATTGTAATTCATCACGTGTTTTCTAAGTTGTTAGGGAGTTGTTCAATTAGTTAAAGTTAGTTAGCATGTGTTGGCTAAGTTAGTTAGCATTTGTTAGCCATGTATATAACTATATAAACGTCTTCTTGTTCATCATTTTATTTTGTAGTAGAAACTCCATTCTCATTTTCTTGAATCATAACATTGGTATTAGATTTGTATTTTTCTTTACCGGTCATTCATCTTCTTCAATCATTCTTTCATTTGACTTTATCATTTTTTTTCAACATTTTTGAATATGATGAAGTTGGTTTTGATAATTTTAATGTTGTTAATGCTTGAAGTCCTTTTTTCTTAGATCTTATGGTGATCCAAGCTCTATTCTTGTGTCTAATGTTTTTAATGGAGTTGGATTTAACGCTTGGAACTGGTCCATGACCGTTGCGTTGTCTACCAAAAACAAGTTTGCATTCGTTGATGGTACTATCGTTCAACCCTATGTAACATCCGCGTCATATCTTAATGTGTGTCGTGTTAAATCCATGGTCATCAGTTGGATTTTAAATTCTCTCGATAAAAACCGCGTTGATAGTGTCCTTTTCCTTCAAATTGCCTACGAAATTTGGACACAACTCGATCAACGATACGGATAATCAAATGGTGCATTTATTTATCAAATTTAGCAACAATTCTATTCTCTATCTCAAGGGTCTGATACCTTTTTCTCTTATTTCATCAAATTTTCAAAAACTTGGGACGAATTATATATTGTTTCTAGGGCCTTCTTGGTTTGTTCATGTTGAGCTACTGCAAGAATCAAGAAATATCTAGAAGATCAACACCTCATTCAACTTCTCATCGGATTAAATGATTCTTAACGAGTCATTAGAGGTCAAATCTTAATGATGAAAACATGTGCCAAGTGTTTCCAATGCTTATTCATTGATCATACAACAATTATATATTTATATTTCCTCCTATTTCAATACTGATGTTATGTAAATTTTGAACAAAAGCACAAACAATTCCTCTAAGAAGCCTTTAACATGCAATTGCTACAAGAAACACAATCAATGCAAGAAACCTAGGCACACTAAGTCCCAATGTTATCATCTTCATGGATTTCATGCCAATTTCAAGTTCACCAAATCTAAAAAGGAAAATTTGAAGTTTACAATTCAAAAGATTACAATTGTTCCAAGCATATCATAGGAACAAATCAGCATCTCCTACAACTCATTATCAATAACAATCTTAACTCATCTCCATCATCAAGCCAAGCAAATTTGATTGTGATTAGTGGAGAGATGGATGCAGAAGGTAACTAACTTTTCATTCAAACATTTTGCTGCAAATGTCTATAAGTCCTCATCATTATGCGTATATATTTCTCCTTGATCATCGATTCAAGATGCCTAATCATATATGCTCTAATAACTATATTTTCTCCTAATGGATATGATACATTTGATGGAGTTTGATAAGCTAAAAACAATCATTTTGCATAAAACAATTTTAAGCGGCAAACGGAAGCGGTTTTAAAATAACTATTATTTTAAGATCATTTTAACAAAACCACCAAGAGGATCCAAATACATAATATAGAAAGATTATTTGACAACCATAGGATGAAAACAAAACAACCTTTGAAGATTTTTATCTCACTTGGTTTTGGGGAGTTGCTAAAGATGGCAAGAGAACACAAATGAGAGTTCCTCTATAATGTATCCACCAACAAGATTAAGACACTAGGAATGCTAGTTCCCTTTTGTATTTGTGACTTCTTAAGCCTTTAAGTGCTTAACACAATTAAGCACTAAAAGAGAAGCACTTCTACACTACTTACACTTGCAAAAGGCTTCAAAAGACATGAAAGAAAGGGGGAGAGAGTGAGGAGGACGAAATTTAGTCTTGGAATGAGAAAAAACTAGTTAGTTTTTTTGTCTTACACTTTCTTATTTACCCACATATAAGATCTAAGACTCATACCTCTAATAAATGTCAAGTGATGGCATGTAAGAAGCATGAGTTGTGTAAGAAGGAGGTTGGCAAGCAACCTCCCCATCCCTTTGACTAATTGGCCAACAAAAGAGAGAAATAATCTAGTTTCCCAAACTAGATGTACTCATGTAACTAGAAAGTTGAGTGGAAACCAAAGTGTCCAAAAACTTGTACATGACTTATTAAATCATACTATATGATATAATAACTAGTTTTTACTCTATTGATTTATTATTTTCATATTAATTAAATACAAGAGTTGATTATTTATTAAAAATTGTATTAATAATAAATATTCAATATATGTCAACTTGCTTAAGGTGTGACACTATAGGATCATATGTTATTGGCAAACGTCATTCTAAAATAATTCTTGAGCATATAGATCCAACAACATTAGTCTATTTCATTAGTGATGTCCAAATTCATGACTTCATTTAGTCTTGTAAGTTTCTTGCTTAAATTATAATCTTGTTTCAATTACTAAACTCGCTTCTCAATTGAACACCTTCATTCTTTTCCATTAATAATGATTGTCTGGCGCAAGACCCTTCATGAAGAGTAAGCTTTCTCTTGGCATCCTTGGTAAACGAGTCAACGACTTGTAAATTTTTATCATCACGATATCAAAAACAGTCTTTTTTTTAATCCAAACCTACATCCACTACAATGTTATAGCATATACCATTTTTACTACAATGTTTGTGACACCCCTCGCTAGGGTATTATTATAAAAAACATTATTTATCACGTTTTGAATATTAGTTTAAGGTTTAATCATCATTTGTGGAAAATAGGTCCCAAAACATCATTTAAAATCTTAACAAACTTATAGCGAGGTAATGTCATAATTCACATAACATAACATGGTCCAAATGGCCACACACTTCGTGGTCTTCTAAAAATCCTCGCCTCGATTCAAGCTCCTAGCCTTAACCTGAGTACACATCAAAACAGTTAGGCAATTGAAAATGCCTAGTGAGTTACCCGAGATTATCTCATTATGAGTGAAAATGATAACCTTAACACTCGAGATAACCTCCAAAAATAGTTTTCTTTACACTCTTAAGATTTGAATTAAACATCATAAAGATTTCTCAAAAAGATAGTTATGATATGCAAATGCAATGCATGATGCAACTATCCCAAACCCACGTCCATCTCATAAAAGTCCATCTCACCTCAATGGCACTCACCTAAGTTCACAAGTAAACGCACGGAGCATAATAATTGATCCCCGTATGAGTTAAACTAAGACTAGTGGCCATCACACTAGCCTCATGAGGGGTAGCAACTCCCTCATGCGGTTTCCTATTGGCGGAAACAATCCCAAGACATCATTGAGGGTGGCTATCCAGCCCAAAGGCCCTCTACATGGGTATAACATCATAAGTGGCTATGTTAGCCAAACATCATTAAACATCTTTAAGGTCATCATAAGGTTCACTCGGTGAATCCCATCCTATATGCAATGCAATGCACAAATAGGATGCTCAAAACATTTTTCAAAACATCATCAATACTTTTATTGGAAAACCTCTTTGAAATGACTCTTTTAATGCCATGCACACATAGAAGTTATGCAACAATTAGCACATATGAAGTATGCATGATATTAGTATAAAACACCCACAAAAGTTAGAAGAGGGACGTGTACTCCCGGTAACTCACCTTCCTTAAGTTCCACGAAGATGTTACTCTTTTGCTTTAACTTCAATCACTCTTATCCTACAAGATATAACATCCAACATTACTTATAACTCTAAGGCTATTTAACTTTACTAAATAGATGTAAAATATTAGTTAAACATGTCGTAGGAGTTTACTTGAACATTAGAACCAACATCCCAACCCTTAAAGCTCAAAACTCAACATTTCGGGACTGTTCAGGCAGACACGGGCCGTGTTTCCCCCAACACGGGCCGTGTTCTGCTAACAGAAGATTTTTCAGACATCCTGACACGGGTCGTGTTTCCCCCAACCCGGGCCGTGTTCCGAGCACTGTAACTTCTGATTTTTGGTCCTTTTCTCCCTCCTTTTGGTCCAATTCAAGGTCTTAAACAACTCCAAACTTCTAGATATAAAAAGGACATTATTTCTACTTAAATTACACATCATTTAGCCCAATCAAATCATCCAATATCATCTACATTGAATCAAATCCATGTTATAATCCCAAATTTACTTCATAAGCTTAGATCAAGGAATATCCAATTCCATTCAAACAATTGATCAATAATTGAAGAGGTTCCTTCTTCCATTTATTTGAAATCACTAGGAACTCACTTAAGCTCTTCATAGAACACATCTAAGATGCAAGTTGATCCAATCATCAAGGTTTCACCCATTGATGGGTTTTCCCCCAAAATTAGGGTTCTATGTATCAACAAACCTCCAAATGATTCTCCAAGCATGAAACCATCAAATTATAAAGAGGTAACCACTAGAATTCATAAGCTACACCTTTGGGATCATAGAACTTATCTCCCCCAACCATGAAACCCGAATTTGAACATGATTTACCCAAAATAGTGGGTTTTTAGTATGAATATTAGATCTCTTACCTTGAATCCTCCAAATGTTGATTTAGATCACTTAGATCCTGCTGGAAGAGAGTTTCCCTCTCTAGATCTCCCTTGAAATCGCCTCCTTCTCCCTCCCTCTCTTCCAAATCGTGTTTCTCACAAGGGAAATGGGGTTTTCCCCAACTTAAACTTCCAGCTTTACTTATTTTCAAGACTAGTCCCTCCAGAACTTAAGTTATGTCATCTTTGCACTAAAAGTCCTTCTCCACCACATGTGAAATACTAATTACAAATCAAGTCCTTCTTCTAGAATCCCATATGGTAAATTTCAATTTTTACCCTTATTAAATTATTCTAGACTAAATACCTCTTCAAAATACACGTTTTAATTTAAATAGTTATGATTTAATTATTATGATTATTAAACTTATTAATTTTATTTATTAAATTATTTACCCTAGATCATATATCCTTTCTAGATTATAACTTCTCATTTTATTCTTTTTATTAATTATTTTGGTTATTTGTCTTTATCTTATCTTTAAATCCTTAAACTTTTTGCCCCAATTTCAGGATGTTACAATTACCTTCCCCTTAAGAAGATTCCGTCCTCGGAATCTCGGCATCATACTTTGCAAGCCAACCCCTCCCTAGAACTACATCAAATTCACCAATCTCTAAAGGAATAAAATTAGCCCAAAACTCACTCCCATTACATTCTACTTCCACTCGTGGCATTTTCCTTACCAACAACCTTACCTGAACCACCCGCTATATCAATTACCACTTCATACTCTAGCTTGCATAAATGTAAACTAAATCTGTTTGCAATTCAAGTGACGCATGAGAATAAGTAGCCCTCGAGTCAAATCATGAAAGCGGGTAAAGTGTTCACAAGAAATATATACCTGTCGCAACATCCGCATTTTCTCTAGCTTCCTCTTCGATCATTAAGAAAGTCCTTCCTTTAGTACGGGGTGCTTCACTCCTCTCACCCCCACTAGTCTCTTTCTTCTTAGCAGTACACTCGTTAGACTTATGCCCAAAACCTTCACAATTAAAGCACTTTATCCCTTTTCTGCATGCATTCGCTATATGACCCTTATCTCCACATTTGAAACACACCAACTCGCCTCTTTCCTTGAATTGTCACTCACCACTCTTACCCCTTTCCTCAAACTTTGGTTTCTTTTGATCGGTAGCATCGTTTCCATGCGAGTCGTGGCCTTCCTTCCTCTTGTTCGTGAATTGGGATCTCTCTTTGTCTCGTTCTTCCAATGTCTTCTCAATCTTTCTTGCCTTTCTCATGGCAACTTCAAGAGTAGTAGCCTCAAAGTTGAGTCGGTAGTTCCAAGGTAAACCTCCCACGTATTGATCCACTTTAGTGGCCTCATCCGGTGCCAATCTTCTAGCAAAGCTCAAGAGTTTACGGAATTTGGTGTTGTACTCCGTGATGGTCATTTTGTCTTTCTTCAAGTCAAGAAATTTCCTTTCAAGGTCACGGATTTCTTCTTTAGTACAAAATCTCTCCTTCATTTTCTCCAAGAACATATCCCAAGTTAGGCTCTCCAACACATGTATTTCCATCACTTCCTTATACTCCAACCACCATTCTGAAAGGTTTTCCGCAACCATGAACTAAATAACCTAAGTTCACATGCAACCTAGAAAATATCTATGTTTTCTTACTTTGAACATGTAACTAATTCCTAAAGGCCAAACAAAAATTAACTAAAAGAATAAATCAGAAAAACTAACCTTTAGTTTTAATCTTGAAGCTAAGCAGCACAAGTGTCCTGCCTCAAATGAGATCACACCCAGGGAGCCGGAGGGTGGACGAAAATTCCAGAGAGAATTATAGAATGAGCAACTAATAATGAGGTCTAGGGGTCCCTATTTATAGGGAACCAAATGGCAAAGCTAAAAACCCTAACCGCAGCCCATTTTCCGGATTATCTGTACGCGTGCCGCGGCCAAATCATTTGCGCGCCGCGCGCCGCAATTCAACTATTGAATTTGTACGACTTTAATCCCTGACCTCCTGATCAATCTAATTAATGCCACAGAAATCAATCCAATTAATTTCTGATTAATTATTAATCAATCAATATAGTTTCTAATTAATATATTATCACTTTAATATATTAACAAACCATATCTTTTATTTCTATTGATTTATTAATCCCATAATAAACCAACCTTTCTCTCTACCGAACTTTCTACCAAACCTCCAGCTATGAGGGCAACCCAAATGGACTTTGCTTCTATTAATTAGGTAAATACAAATTATAAGTCATGGCTTAGACACCTAATCCAACAGTCTCCCACTTGGATAAGTCTATGACTATAATTACCAATTTAACCTCTAATTAATCAGCAAACTGTAGCTTCCTAGAAACTGCTGTCGAACTCTGACCTAGTCAGTTCTGTCCATAGATAAGTGATCAGATGATCCTCCGTCCAACAAGATATTTTTAGACATGAGACATGGATTGAGATCAATCTCTGTCTGACACACTGTTTCCTGATTTCCGATTTTGCTTATGACTTTTAGACTTCTAATTGAACGAATCAATTCAGTCCTGGCTGGCCAGCGCTTCAGTCAACTTCAAAATCATCGAGTGGCCAACAGATATCTGTTTCCCGTCTGGGTCAAGGGACGAACAAGCTTCGACTAATATGTTATATCTTTTACCCGACAAATCACTCACAACAGCACGTTTTATAACACCGAGTTACCGATGCGTTTTCATACTATCAATGAACAACCGCCTTGCAAATTATAACTCATATCTCTCAACTTTAAGACCATAAGATATTATCGTCTCAACATTGCTCGTGATATAATCAATGAAGCAATCCATTGAGCGCGGGTTTATCCAATACTCAAATTTCCATTTCCAAGTACTCATGAACGTTGTAGCAATCTTATTGCTATGTCTAACTCCTTAGACAATCTACAAACCAATTCATGACAGTCTTCCTTCATACTTACTCCCTAAAAGTATGAGTGACTGTGGATATTTGAATAATCCAATTATTCAGGAAGTAAACATGCAAAAGTGAAACATAAAATCTGACTGGCAGCTACTCCTGCAAATTACCAAGTCTCCACGAGGTAATCACCAAGTCGGATTTATCATAACTATTATCGGTTTCTTATTCTCTTTTAAACTTTCAATTCAAGCCTTTTATATCTATGTCTATGACCTTTTCACTCTTTCTATGTATCCAAGTGTCTAACACTTATACACTTTATTGCAGATGATCCTATCGGATACTCTTCCGATGATATCTCAATTTGTCATTTTGTCATTCTCTCTCACAACTCCATTCTGGTGATGTGTACCGTGACTGCCCATGGTTCTCGGGTCTTTAGTCTACATGACTACACCCTAAGATAATTTCGAGGTGTCATGATGTGCCGGTGAACCACACGCGCTCCATCAGAAACCAACGAAATTCTTTAACCATGAAGTCCTACAGCACCACGTTCTGGTGTAAACAATTACCGATTTGAAAACCCTTTCAAATCAATCACCCTAATCATTTCCCAATGATTTCTCACGTCTGTTTAAAAATCCATTCAGTATTCTCAGCCAGGCAATATCCTGAATCCAACTTACAATGCTCTAAGCATTAAGTCATCAGGATATGTTCATAACACTTCTGATTTGTCCAAGAGGCTCGAGGAACCTGATGTAATCTCATTCCAAGCCCTTTTGGAATCCTAAGATTACCAATAATCCTTGTGTCATGATTTCCGGAAACCATTTCCTTTCAGGGACTCTTTCTTATGCATCTTGAATCCCATCAAGATCATATTCTCAACGGCTAAGTCAATACTGTCAGTCTCATCTATCTGATAGATGTCTATGAACTATGTAGGCATGCTGCACCTTCTTTGTTTCTTTCATGTCAATTCATTACACTTTGCAATGACAGGAAACTCCATTCCTAGGGTTCTGCATCTTGAATCTCATCAAGATCATATTGGCAGAATTCTGATCTATCTAATAGATGTTCACAACCACCTGAGTATGTTGTATCTCTTAAAGTCTTTCATAGCAAACCGTTTCTTAACACCAAGTCATTACACTTTGTAATGATAAGAGACGTTTCCTAGAACCAGTATGTAACCCACATACAATGATAGCAGATAACAACGATACTCCCACTGGCTTTGACACCATTATATGACTCTTTCGAACTATTCACAAAATCCAGAACTTATGGCACATTTTGCGAAACCGAAATTCAAACCTTTCCGACATATTAAAGGAAATCTTTCAGGCTATTCACAAAATCCAAACGTTTTGGCCTATTTTGAGAATCCGAATATCCTTTCTTGCGAGATGCCCATGGGACGAATCTCGGGGCCATGTACCTTTTGTAATGGCATGCTCTATGTGAGTCCCTATTAGTGTGCCGGTAAACCACACACGCTCCACTAACGACTCATACTATGCCACGCAGAATCCTCTCAGATTACATCTTCTATTGAGAGTGCTTCTCTCAGAATCAATTGCTTGACTCCAAGTGATGACTCATTCAACCAGATGTTCTGTAAGTACATTTCTATGTTCCCTTCTTTTGATGATTCAATTACTCCCACTGGTTCCTAGACCAGTTGTAAAGATCAATCAAACTGTCACATAGACTGTGTCTCGCGGTAAGGTTCTCTTATTTGGCAGCAACTGGGCTCACCAATGCTTCCAGCAGTCGGATTACTTATCCGTACCATCTTTAGTGTTTTACCACTACCTGGTATATCACCCAAATCATAACTCCTTATGACAGTGACAATAACTATTGGTCAAGCGAAGAGAGGGTATGTCAGGTTTAACAGGAATCTAATTCCTGGTCAAGTCCCAGTGGTGACTAAAGGTTCTTTCACTTGGCTAATCCCTAAACTCATTCAGAATTATTCTTACTCCCACTGTTTCCTTAGAACTTGAGTTCTTTCTAAAAGTACTCTTCTTTCAAAGGATAACCGGAGTGGCCAATGAAACGACATTGCTGATCAGTTTCAGGCTTATCATGAGATTCAGACGAATGCTACATGACCCTGGACTTTCTATGTACTAGTGGGACGATCCTAGCTTTACATTTCAGACAGTGTCAACATAACCTACTTAGTCTAAGATGTGGTCGGAATATGGCTTCTGCGGTCTGACTAGTTGAATATTCAATTCATTGAATTATTAGTCGGAAATGTATCCAGTGTATCTTATACACCGAGGATCAAAACTATTTCGATCAATGCTCCATCATCTTCCCTAAGACACATTATAACCATTAGTGTTCTTGGAAGAGGATAAAATGTGAAACATTTTATCAGTCTATGTTGTTACTCAGGTTTTGTTGATCTTATACTTCCTTTGAAATCCTTGAACACTTCAAGGTTCCAATCAATCGCTTATTCCGATAAACAAAGCCATATTTGTCAAACCATTTGGCAAATATCATGAAGCATAACTAATCGTGTTCTGTTCGAAGATTCGAACAATACACAGTAACTTATGTGTCTGTTTCTCAAAATCTTAATACCTTTACAGTTCCATGTAAATTTATGACTTTGTTAATATTGTTCAAGACATGCAATCATCACCTGACTCCAAGTCAACTGATTCCAAAATCCTATCCATTGGATCTTTGGGCGATTCCTTTCTTGCCACAATTAATTTTATTAAGCACTCAATTCATCATGTGACTCTAAGTCAAATGATTCCAAAGTCCTGTCCAACTGGACCTTTGGTTGAAGTGATTCTCATAAAATTCACTTTAACAATCATAAAGAACACAATTTACAAATCCAATCCCATTGGATGTATCAACATTCAAGTTATTACCATTTACGTCATCAACACATTCACACAACATTTCGAGGACAATTAAAACAAACATGTTTCAAAAAAAAAATATTTCATTAAACCAGAATTATCCTCAGAACAATGTACTATGTGAATCCATGTCGTATGTATCTATAAACTAATAACAAGAACAAATATCTAGCTTAACTCAAAAACCGCACGAGCTCCAGATCCAATCCGAATATGCTCCTTTGCGACACCATCCCGCATCCTCCAGAGTTCGTGCATACAGAGCAAATGTGTGAAACACATCCTGTATCAAGGAAATGAGGATCAGGTGTTCTGAATTCTAAGATATTTATGAGTTTACCAAACGGTTTGGCTTTGGAGCATTTTTCCAATCTTTCCGTGACTGTGTCCCTACCTTGTGGATTCCCAGTTTGAAACATCGAACAATCGGTCCAGACGATCTGGATCATTTCTTGATGCACCTTAATACTGGACTCAATCCTAAAGCAGCTGAATTAATGGAACTATGCTTCTCCATGAACGATTCATACAGAGTCGACATTGAATGCACTTCCACGATTGTCTTATCCGGTTACCCTTTCTGTTCATCTGGATGAACAGATCTGCGAGTTGAGCTAATGCTTAACTCCCGATCCCAAAGGGAAACCAGTTTATACTGTTCGCCTATGTATCCCTCAATCTCGGGAACACGCAAACTGGTGCTACTTCCTTCTAGCTTGCAACTTCAAGCTCTTTGAAGATCCTAGTTCGTTCCCTTTATTCAACCAGTTCACGGAACCTTTCCTGAACTAGCTGTGCTAACTTATCAGACCCCAGGAATTCTAAATCCCTGCGGAACTCGGGGTTAATGATCAATAGCATAAGGAAACGAACTTCCTTGGACTCAATAGTCAAGGAGTCATGCTCATCACAAGCTGTTGTGTGATGCCATGTTTGGGAGCGGACACTCAGTTTGATATGGTTCGCCAGCAAAACTAAGAACTATTCTCTAATTGCAAAACCATATCATATAGTCAAGGCCAGTCAGCCTTACCATATTTAACAGGTGCTTTCTGAAGCTCTCAGAAATGGGTGAAGGAGGAGAAGGAGGAGAATGACACTTTCTTCAGACATATATAAAATTTGAATTTACTCGTTTAATTCATCCTTTTAAATAATTACCCAATATACATTATATAACAAGGCTAGGATCCAAAATACCCCAACTATGCTATGAAGAGGGATGCCGTAGTCACAACACAGTGGTCATTAAGGTAGATAACTTTTATCAATTTCAGTCTTATGAAATTCCTAGATCTGTGAGATTCATTGAACTGTTCAATGGCATGTTTAATCTCGGATATGCCCCACCGTTTGTGACTGGGATGCCGAGGATCACAAACCGGGTGTGAATAACCATGCAAATTAGCTTGGTACTCTCGGGGTCCATTATCATCTCAAATTGATGTGCCGGTTAACCACACACGCTCCATCAACAATGATAACACCCGAGAAACCCATTGCCACTCTTTATGAACCCCCATTGATGTGCCGGTAACCCACACACGCTCCACCAACGTTTCATAAAGTGCAATGTGCAATTTCATGGGTTAGCATCAAATTCACATTTTTTCTAAAGTAACTAGATTGGGAATTCTTGTACGGGTTCTAGTACTTTGATCATTATACTTTTAATGATTAAGCGGTCCTATCAAAACTGTTCGGCTAACGACCCTCCACTGATCAGGCGAGCGGTGGGTGAGAGTGAACACTCATTAGACCGTCATTTTGTAGGCAGTCTCCTTATACCCACTTTATAGACCAGCTTCGTGAATGAGGCTTACTAATGATTTGACTAACCAATTTATCTTATACATATAGTATTAACCTTTAATAATATATATAAGATGTATTTTAAATCTTTTAAAATATTCCTGGTTTATCTTTTAATTTCCTGAAATTTAACTATTAAACTTCAAATTAAATTAAACCTTTAATTTGATTTAATTTATCTTTTAATTAAACTATTAATTAAATTAATTAAATCTAGATATTTTAAACCTTTTAAAATATTTTAGGATTTATCCTTTAATTTTCGAAATTTAACCATTAAATCAAAATTAAATTAAATCCCTTGAATTATCTTTTAATTAAACAATTAATTAAATTAATTCAAATGTAGATAGGTTTTTCCAAATTAATCAAATCAATTTAAACCTATCTTAAACCCCTAATTATCGAATTCATAACAAACTGGGTTTAAGGTTATCCATTTAATTAAACAATTAAAATTACCAAAAATAGAAAACCTCCTAAAACCCTAACCAGGAAAATCGAAAAAGAAGGGGGGAGGGGCTAGGGTTTCAAAAAACCCTAAACCCCAAAATCGAAATCAGGCCCAAAAGATTTATAAACAATAAACCCTAATTAGGAAAACTATTACAGCCATTCAATAAGAAAACAACCAAATGCTCTGATACCACTGAAAGGTTTTCCGCAACCATGAACTAAATAACCTAAGTTCACATGCAACCTAGAAAAGATCTATGTTTTCTTACTTTGAACATGTAACTAATTCCTAAAGGCCAAACAAAAATTAACTAAAAGAATAAATCAGAAAAACTAACCTTTAGTTTTAATCTTGAAGCTAAGCAGCACAAGTGTCCTGCCTCAAATGAGATCACACCCAGGGAGCCGGAGGGTGGACGAAAATTCCAGAGAGAATTATAGAATGAGCAACTAATAATGAGGTCTAGGGGTCCCTATTTATAGGGAACCAAATGGCAAAGCTAAAAACCCTAGCCGCAGCCCATTTTCCGGATTATCTGTACGCGCGCCGCGGCCATATCATTTGCGCGCCGCGCGCCGCAATTCAACTATTGAATTTGTACGACTTTAATCCCTGACCTCCTGATCAATCTAATTAATGCCACAGAAATCAATCCAATTAATTTATGATTAATTATTAATCAATCAATATAGTTTCTAATTAATATATTATCACTTTAATATATTAACAAACCATATCTTTTATTTCTATTGATTTATTAATCCCATAATAAACCAACCTTTCTCTCTACCGAACTTTCTACCAAACCTCCAGCTATGAGGGCAACCCAAATGGACTTTGCTTCTATTAATTAGGTAAATACAAATTATAAGTCATGGCTTAGACACCTAATCCAACACATTCAAGAGCCGTTTCCTTAAGAGTAGTGATTGCAAAGTTCACACGTTGATCATCACCACATTGGCATGCATAGAAAGCCATTTCAATCTCAATCACCCAATTATGTAGTACAACCGGGTCCAACGTCCCGTTGTAAGTTGGTGGCTTGCAAGAGTTGAAGTCCTTGAAGTTAAACTTCTTCCTTGGTGCAACCATGTCTTGAGATACATTGACGCTAGGAGGCCTATGTTGCATGCTATCATACGAGCTGCTCGTCTCTTGCCTGCCCGAAGCGGTGTTATCCCCAAACAAGTTCTTCACTTCTTCTCTCAAACGTACTTCTTGATCTTCAATTAACTCTTTCATCTTGCCTACCATCTTTTCTTCCTGCTTTGCCATTAAGTCAAGCATCATCTTTTCAATGCTTGCAAGGGAAATGGGTTGAGATTGAGCCTCATCGCCGGCCCCACTCCCTTGAACTTCACCCGACGGAACCATGCTATGAGTGTTCACCATTCTGAGGAAGATGAACATTAATCTTATAATATACAATTATATAGCTAATACATAACCCTCACTCGTGAGCACCTTAAGTTTAAGTCTAAGTACTAATCCTAGTGCCTAGTTCACTTAAACCAATGCTCTGATACCAAATTGTGACACCCCTCGCTAGGGTATTATTATAAAAAAACATTATTTATCACGTTTTGAATATTAGTTTAAGGTTTAACCATCATTTGTGGAAAATAGGTCCCAAAACATCATTTAAAATCTTAACAAACTTATAGCGAGGTAATGTCATAATTCATGTAACATAACATGGTCCAAATGGCCAGACACTACGTGGTCTTCTAAATATCCTCGCCTCGATTCAAGCTCCTAGCCTTAACCTGAGTACACATCAAAACAGTTAGGAAATTGAAAATGCCTAGTGAGTTACCCGAGATTTATGAGAATTTCACAGGTATAATCAAGATCAGTGCCATGTAATAATCAACAGAAGTGAAATTAATCTTACTTGGAAATGTGATTCTTGAAGATGAAGCTATACGTCTGATTCCTTTCTTCCTGTAATGGTGCTTTCTGATTTCTGATAGAGAGATTGACATGATCAAAACATACTTGATCTTGGTGTTATATAGGGGTTTAGAGTGTAACTGAAAGACTCTTCATTCTCCTCTTGATCGTTCATATGTTTGAGCATTAATAGTTCATCAATTAGCACCTTATGGAAAAGAGATTGGAACCACACAAATATAGTCCCTCAAGTTATAGACATTTGTCATATCTATCATACTACAAATATTTAAGTCTAGGAACATGAAATGTCATTTTGGCAAACATTATGGTACATAATATAAAGGTACCTAACATGTAATAATTATTACAAAATAGTCCTAGGCCACAATAATGTGTTATTTTCCAACATTCTCCCACTTGGCCGAGTGACTATTTGTATACATGTTTCATTACTTGGCCAAGATTAGTTCATCATGTTTCCTATTAATACCAAGGCAGAAAAGTACAGCATGACGCATCATTTTTAGATACGGGACCCCCACCAATCATACAATGGTACTTCAGATGAAACTTACGATTAATTTTACGCCAAATGACTTTAGAGTTAAGTGGTAATGCAGTATATTTGTCTATATAGAAAGTAAGTGTGCACAAATTATTAATATAGACAAATTGCATATTATGGAGGAATAGTAATCAAGTACTTGAATAATTTAAAATTTAAAGCTCCAGTAAAGCACTATGCTAGAATTAAGTCTTGCCATAAACCCATTTTGACGTCATGTTTGAAATATTTTGGGTGCTAGACCTTTCGTCATCGGATCCGTTAGCATATTACTAGTGCTGATGTGCTCGATACAAAAAAAACATTATCCTCCGTTGCTCTCAAACAAACAACTATTTTGTATCGAGGTAAAGCCTCATTCCACTTTAAGTATTGCTAGTGTAAAACCTTATAGAGGCAAAGTTATAGCAATAAATTTTATTTTAATGGCCTTGAAATGGAATTTAAGATCCTGAGTCTAGTGATTAAATTTCTCAACAACATTCAATGGCAAGTTGCATTATATATAACAACATATTTTACCATCATAGTTGATGTAGTCGTCAACTTTTACTTATGACTCTTCCATGGTATTGGCCGACTGATAACACAAAGATGTATCCCAATAATGAATTTTTCATTTTGCAAAGTCATAATCCAAAATCATTTTAGTGCTAAGTTATCACATTTTAACAAGATTGCAATTATTAGTCCCTTGTACATATCGCAAAACTTTATTGGCAACTTTCTAATGGTCTAGATCGTGATTTTATTGGTAACGACCCAAGATGCCAGTAGCGTAAGCGATGCTAGGACAAGTACAAACTTGTTCATATCTAAGCATCAAACTACCGAAACATGTAGATCAACTTGATATTGTTCAACCTCTGTTCTAAGGCATTTAAATAAACCAAAACATCTCCCTTAAATATGGGAGCAACTGAGGGGATAAATTGTTGCATGCTATATCGGTTAAGTATGCATTAGGTATATGCATTGTGAGACAATCCCAAAGTCCATTGGGTTATATCTCGGTGAACTTCTATGCCTATGAATAAGAGGCCTCACCAAGATCTTTCATATTGAAATGATGCGAAAATAATCATTTCGATTTATGCAACAAAATTATAATACTACTCACCAACGAAATGCCATCAACGTAAATGACGAGTATCATAAAGTTTCTCCCACTCATCTTGAGGTATAAACTTTTATCTACTTGGTTCTTAATGAAGTCGTTTTCTACATGACTTCATCGAACTTTAAGTACCATTGACACGAAGCTTGTTTCAGCCCATATATTGATATTTTGAGTTTACATACTAGATGTTCTAGACATTTAGGAAGAAATCTATGCGTTAGGTCATATATACATCTTCATGTAAATCTCCATTAAAAAAAGGTATTTTGACGTCCATTTGATGTGGCTCTAAATCAAAATAAGCTACAAGGGAAATTATAATAATAAGGGAATCTTTTCGAGAAACAGGGATAAAGTTTCTTAGTAACCTTCCTTTTATGTATACCTTTAGCGACCAATCGAGTTTTATATTGTTCGATGTTTCCTTTCGGGTCCAATTTCGTCTTGGAGACCCACTTGCATCCTACGGGCTTGTAACCCTTTGGAAATTCAGCAAGTTCCCAAACATCATTTTTATGGAAATAACCTCATCCATCATAGCTACATTTTATATGTTTGATTGGTCATTAGTTATGGCATCACTATATGTGATAGGGTCATTCCCTATGTCAAGACCGACCTTATTTAAGTGAATGATGTTATCATCATAAATGTTTTTGGGCCACCTAGATCGTTAAGATCGTGTTATAGGCTGCTGGGGGTCTTGGGTCTCATTGCCAATCTCTTGAGTGGGTTCATTTTGTGGCATTTTGCTACCCTCTATGTTTCATGAAGCATTTCATTAGGCATATTGCATTGATTTGAATCTCCTAATAAAGTATTGATCGTAATGGGCACTTGATTTTATATGCCTCTTCATTAGCTTCTTGGAGATCAAAATCGCTAAATGAATCACTCCCACTGATTTTGACATCTTCAAGAAATTCAACATGCTTCATTTCTATAATCAGGGTACTATATGACGAAGCATAAAATCGAAAACATTTAGACCTATAAGGATAGCGAGATGAGGAAGTAACTTACAGTTTTCATGTCGAAATTTTATGGTTGAGGATTGTAGAGTTTTGCTTCGGTCGGACAGCCCCACACCTTTTAATGCCTTAAGCTTGGTTCATTTCTATACAAAACTCAAAAGGAGTTTTAGGAACAGACATTGAAAGAACTCTATTCTAGATGTGGCTCGCCCTTTTTAAGCCTTGGTCCATAAGAATTTGGGCAAGTTAGTGTTTACAAGCATGTTTAGCACCATGCTCATTAAAGCTCTTCCTCCTCTTTTTCAGAATGTTATCTTACTAAGGAGTATTAGTCATGGTGTGTTGGTTAATTATCCCATGATCTTTACACAATTCAAAGAAGGATCAGGGTGCTTAGCCAACGTCTGTAAGCCTACCATAATATTCACCGCCCCTGTCCGATCTTACTATTTTTATTTTTACGGTCAAGTTGATTTTCAACTTTGACCCTAAAGGTTTTACGTAATTAAGGAGATTCAGACCTTTCATTCGACAAGTATACATACGTGTAACATGATTAAACAACCATAAAGGTTATATATGATTTATGACCACTTATGTCCGCTAGAAAAGGTCCACAAATGTCGATAAAGATCAACTTTAGTGATCTTGGACTTCTTGTGGATATTTTTTTAGTGATCTTGGACTTCTTGTGGATATTTTCTTATTCCCTATATACACTTAATGCATATATTAAATTTCAAGAATTCAAGTTAAGAAGAAACTTCACTATACTCGAGACGTATCACTTTATTATGTGATATGTGGCCTAAGTGTTAATGCCACAATGTAGATGAAGTCTTCATTTCTCAATTTCATTTCTTAAAATTTTCATTAATCATTACTAGATAATAAAGATTCCATAAAGTGGTTTCGAGTTGTATTATATTGAGATATCCCTCCAAACAACCATAACAAACAATATGGGACGTGAAACTAATAGTTACATCATTGTATGTAAAGGCATAAGTAACATTCACCAACTTAGATACATATAATGAGTTTCACGTTATACTCGATACATAAAGCGTATCATCAAGACACAAAGAATGGCCATTTTCTAAAATTAATGAAGTTGGTCTTATTGCTTCTTTGTTTAAGTCTTCATTATTCCCAACTTTAAATGTTCTTTGATTCAATCCACTTTATAGGTTGTACGAATCCTTATAATGATTTAGCCATGTGTATCATGAAATCAAAGTCAATCCATCATGAGTGGGGATATTTATACTTACGGGCACATAAATCATGAATTATTTATGTTACATTTCTTCGCAAGCCATTTAATGAACATAGGGCAGTTTCGTTGACTATGTCGGGTTTGCGTGTACTTTGACTTGACTTTTGGACTTTACTCAAACTTTATTCCTCTCTAACATGAGTATTGGCGTTCCTCTAAGATCCATGTGTATTAAATGTATGCAAAGAAGTCACTAACATGATTTAATGGGATACAAATGATTAAAGAATATCAGTACACCTATTATTAACACCAAAATAACAGGTCATGTAGACACCTTATTCATTATTAGTTTCGCTTTGGCTAGACCAACAATTGAATATTATGGCATCCTAAAAGTTATAATACGCTGCACAAATATTGCAATCACCTTTGGGCAGAAATACAACACTCATGCATATTATGCTTAAAATTCATTGTATGAATCATTATCCAATTAGCCTTTGGGTTCCTTGAACAACAATTCAAACAATTGCTTAATGCGGTGTTCAATTAACTTTAATATCAAGTTTAAAGCAACCTTTCTTTGGTCCAGTCACTTAAGCATAACATCAAAGTTACCACTTATCTTTTAGGGTTATCAGTTATTTATGATAAAATGACGTTAGTTATACATGCATCATAATTTGGTTACACATATAGATGTCACTTTGATATTTACAAACACGACAATAAAACTTGTAATCCACGCTTTTAGTTTTGAGTTTTGAATACATGATAATGAAACTTGTAATCCGTACTTTAAGTAAGACGAAAAGAAACTCATGATAAGTTATCAATCAAAGTTGACTTCTACCATTTAAATGAGATTGTAATTTGCAAAATTACTTTTAATCAAATTTAAACATGGCGGTGTTTTAGTATTCTTAACCCAAAATACAAACAAATTATATTATCCAATAAACGAACCACCATATTGGTATTGAATTGTTTTGGTGGTGATATTTATGTGTTTAAAAAAAGACACTTGAAACATCATCTGATTAACTTTCAACATTTATAGTGCTCATATATAACTTACAATCAGATATGTCTTAACTGAAACATAAGAGAATTTAAATTTTGCACACGTTCTCAAGCCACTGAATTAACGAAATTCAATTTCAATATTTTTAATTGCAATATAATTTAATAGACAATAATTTCTTTATATATTTATTTATTAGCAATTGGCCCATCACATACAAATTATATATATATTACTGGAGTCTGGAAACAAACGTAAATATTTATCTATTTTTCTGTAATATTTATCCAACATATACAATGTATGTGGTTGAGATTTATAATATACGTGATTTAAATCTCATGTGATATGCCATAGTACATGATATGATATGGGCCACTAGTTAAAATTAAAATAAAAATTGGGCCAAAAAGGAAAATACGAATTGAATCATAATCATAAATGGGCTAGTGAATAAAAGCCAACTAGGTTAAATGAATCTAATTAAACGGATGTGGAAGAAACGTTCATCAGTACTGCATTTAGGATGAAGCCGTCATCCGTCAAAGATTCACAACATTTTTTTTTCTTTTTACATATGTGACGATGATTTTTGCAATAAATAAAACGCAATAGCACATGGGAAGAAGAGATTTTAATTCAATTTTATCATGCGATTTCGAAAAGCCAAAAGAGAATTAGAAGATGTTGCCCACAGCCACTGATCGACGCAGAAATTGAATAGGTTAAAGGTTTTGAATCGAAAACTTTATGATTCTCCAATTATAGTCATGAAAACCCTTAACTGATTCCGGTGTCAATTTTATAAAACGTCGGATTACTTGAAGTATTTCTATGTTGATGGTTTTAAGAAAAATAAACGGGAATCAGTGTTGTGTTCTTGATTTCTAACCATGCTCTGATACCACAATATGAGAATTTCACAGGTATAATCAAGATCAGTGTCATGTAATAATCAACAGAAGTGAAATTAATCTTACTTGGAAATGTGAGTCTTGAAGATGAAGCCATACGTCTGATTCCTTTCTTCCCGTAATAGTGCTTTCTGATTTCTGATGGAGAGATTGACATGATCAAAACATATTTGATCTTGGTGTTATATATGGGTTTAGAGTGTAACTGAAAGACTCTTCATTCTCCCCTTGATCGTTCATATGTTTGAGCATTAATAATTCATCAATTAGCACCTTATGGAAAAGAGATTGGAACCACACAAATATAGTCCCTCAAGTTATAGACATTTGTCATATCCATCATACTACAAATATTTAAGTCTAGGAACATGAAATGTCATTATGGCAAACATTATGGTACCTAATATAAAGGTACCTAACATGTAATAAATATTACAAAATAGTCCTAGGCCACAATAATGTGTTATTTTCCAATAAGATTATCTCATTATGAGTGAAAATGATAACCTTAACACTCGAGATAGCCTCCAAAAATAGTTTAAACACAAGCATATACTTAACATAGCTATGACCTTTACTTTTAATATGATTTGGGTAATTCTTATTGAGGGAATGTGTTAGAACTTCCACTCACCCTCGTCAATCGTATATGTATCAATGCCTCTTCAATATCGTACACCTCATGAATTTTTGTTTCAAGAAAAGCCACAATTATCATACTTAAAGACACTTGGATGGCCTTGTTTGCATCTTCCACCTGTGTTGGATGAGACATGTAACACCCCATTTTGCAAAGCTTTAAATTACTATGGTTTTTCAAAACATTTCAAAATTTCAAGTTGCATGTTACAAAGATACGGTCCAACAAAAAACAATTTTTTATCCTAAAACAAATTTCCAAGTTTGGGTATTACAACTTCAAACCCAACATAAACAATAGTAAAGCATCATAACCTTTAAAAGGCATTGTACTAATACAAAGGTAACTATGTTGTTCGTCAGTCTTCTCAAAATCCATTCTAAGGGATCAACAAAATATCATTCTCTAATGATCAAGCGTTCAAGGTCTTAGCACATGAACCTAGATTACATGGTATTTAAAAATGCAATACATAAGATGAAAATGTCATGTGAGCTACATGGGCTTTTAGACACATATAAGTTTGTAAAACATTTATCAAAATATTTTATCATAATAACTTCATACTAGATGTAATGTATGTTATGGATGATCACATTCAACTACTAAAATCTTCAAAGCTATCCCGTATCATGGGTCTATAAAATACTAAGTCACATGCATGACTCTATACAAACAGAACAAAATAGGAAGAAATTATAGGCACCTTCGACAAGAAGATAAAGATAAGGAGTTTGATTTAGACGAGGAACAATGTGATAATTTCGAAAATTATCGGTTAAAAGGCATAATTTTAAAGGAAAAGGAGCTAAATGAAGACTCACACATTAACACAAATATATTCATATTCACCCAACCATTTCAAATACTTCTTTTTATTATACTTCTATAAAATCAACTACATAAATGGTCACTTTGCGACACTAGAACAAAAAATAACAATTTTATGGAAACAACATCAAACTGATATTGATTCATTATGTTAAGATAAACTAGTTGATATTACAGGAAAGACATAACTTATCAATAATCATGAACATATAAATATAATAATACCTTGAGATTTTTATCTATTTCACCCAAAAAGCCTATAAATTTACAAAATCAAGAACTTATAGATAAACAAATTGTTAAATACCATCTATCACCGGATTTTCCGTATGCATACAATTCATTAAAATTTATTATTCTCTTTTTCAATCCTTCTAGAGCATTTGATTTGTTAATTATAACCAAAAAGTATAAGTACAACAATCAAAACACTTAGTAACTTATTACATAGATAACTCACAACATATGTAAAATCACATATTTATCCACATTTGGTGTCACTCTTAGGCCCCGAAAAACATCTCAGGTCTTTGTGAGTTGAATGTTGGGGAACAAAAACAACAGCAATATACACATCCTCCGGCTTATTCCCTATAGCTATTTCTTCTATTACTAACTTATACAATCTACCATCAGCAATCCTATCATAATTACTAGAATACCCATAAATTATTTCTCCTTTGAAATCTTGGCTAATTTTATGTTGTCGTTTTGCCTTGTCGATAGAAATTTTTTCAACATCTTTGACAATGGGAGCACTAAGGTTTTTGATCAACTTCTATGGACGGCCATCAAATCCGGGAGCACTAAGGTTTTTGATCAACTTCCATGGTTGGCCATCAAATCCTGCTGATGCGGTGGGAGGGATGCTTGAAAGAAAGAAGAGGAAAACAAGCGAAATAATAAAGATTAAAAGGTGTTGGGTTAAAAATACGATAGTCATCTTTGGAAATGTTATTCTTGAAGTTGGTACAATTGGATGGAGTGAAATGGCTTTGGTATTTATAGAAGAAAAAAATACATGTTTAACTATTAATTACTATTTTATATCAAAACAACTACCATGGATAAAAATATATTTAAAAACAGTCGCGGTTGTTGGAAGATATTAAACTCTACTCATTATATTTTGGATTCAATTTCTGTATTGGAGGTTGAGGTACGAAATTTTATACGGGAGGTTCATGGTTAAAATCTTAACACATTTAAAATATTGTTAACGTTTCACGGTTGATGTCAAGTTTAACATTTGTCACTCAAATGGTGTGTTTACCATTTCTTTATTGAAATGTGTACTCGTTATATTTTGAGTTCAACAAATGATATTAATGATTTAGAATATGTTATTTTGTGGGAGATATTACATGAATATTTATATGATCACAAAAATGATGGTGGATATAAAGTCAACTAAGACTCCGTTTGTTTGCCTCTTAGTTGGTACAATTTTGGATCGAGTGAAATGGCTTCGGTATTTATAGACGAATAAAGTGCATGTTTAACTATTAATTACTATTTTATATCAAAACAACTACCATGGATAAAAAGATACTTAAAAACAGCCACTGTTTTTGGAAGATATTGAATCTCTAGTCATTATATTTTGGATTCAATTTTTGTATCGGAGGTTGAGGTTCAATGTAACATCCCATCTTTCATACACCTTATTTGGTGTATTAATTTATAAAAACACTATAAATAAAAATTTTGTTATTTTAAAAACTTTTCTTTTAATCAATAAGACATTGTTTAAAACTTCTCGTCCCAATAAAAACAATTACGTAAAAAGATATTTAGACAACATTGGGGGTTACAAACTCATATCAAAACAACCATAGTAAAGCCTTTAACAACTCAAAGTTATGTCCCGTATTAAACTAACATTTCTACTGAAAATTCGGCATGACCTTTGGGCAATATGGACAATTCCATACTGGCCCGACTAAATAAAACAACTCAAAAACAATACGGGACATAACAAAAATTTTATTGTACAACTACAAGGGAATTCTAAACCATAATAAGACATCTCTCAATTACATGACAAACTATACCGCACTTGGATTAACTTTATCTTCTTGATCATCTTTTATATCTACCATCCATATATAAGCTTCTAAGTTCTTCACTCCTTTAATCCAATGCTAGACATCCTGTTCCTGAGTACATAGCATTTTAAAACAAACATACGTAAGACAAAAGTCTCGTGAGATACATGGGTTTTAGACCCAACAAGTTTAAACCAATTTTAATATCATTAACTATAAGAAAACCAAGAAAACTTTTCTTTCTTTTCATAACCTGCAAAATCCACTTTATTGTCAAAATATCAAATTATAGATCAATACTTCATTATAGAATCTTAGAATCATTGTTTAATCATCAAAAGCATAAAGTCATTACTTATCATCAAAACAAAAGTTCGCTGCTATAACAATAAAACATAACTCATTACTTTATCATAAAAACATTAGGTTTTCCACTTTAGCATAAGCAAACATAAATTGAACCCTTTCTTATCAAAACATAGGCCAATGTAATTCATGATTAATTTCTTATTGTTTGGCTTTATACGGGTTCCCCGTATCCCTTTCCATCCCCGGAATAGAACCAATCTATCCGTGAGGGCGTGCTAGTTTCCTTTCCCTTCATGGAATAGAACAAATCTATCCATAAGGGCGTGCTGAAAACAACTACTTCGCGACGGGAGGTACCATCCCAGTAGTGTCTGCTGACCCCCTTCTTGCGGGTAAGGTCCGTGTCCGGACATCTCTCACATTTCTTACACTTAATTCATATTCCAATTTTTACTATCATCAATTCATTACATGTTGGCCTCGATCATAAACATTCTTCAATCATATAGAAATCATTCCGACCTTTGCATAAAACAACTTTTAAAACTTTAAACTTTAGAATCATTTGCAAACCATTTCAATCGGTAAACATAAATCAATACTTAATCATTCAAGCTTTAAAAATCACTTCAAAAACCATTATTCATGAAACATTTAACATAACTTTTGAAAATCATTTGTCAAACTATTAATCATTAAACAATTTGCATAAAAACAAAACTTGCTGCTATGTACCCAGAAAAGTCCTCATGTACTCACCTCAGTAGCTAGGTATGTCTAGCTACACTAATCCACTAGCTCTAAACTTTTACCGCTTCCAAGTATCCTCTACTGTCTATTAGATTAATAAAAGATTAGAACTATAATTCACAACTATTCATATAATGTGGTCTACTTATTATTGAATCTCTTATAATCATTATATAGTCTCATTCCAATAATTAAACATGCTTAACAAAGACTTAATACCCAAATTCGTCAACTTTACCATTTTTGTCCCACTTTGACCATTTATGGTATTTCTTGGGTTTGACTTATAATTTAAACAACTTTATAGTTTCAACATGTTTTTAATGCAATACTAATTGCTTAGATGTCAAAACATCTCTTGTTTTACTCTTTTATACCATTTTAGCAAATTCCGACCATTAAAGTTTCCATATATAGAATTTCTTGAAAAGCATGTTACTTCTCATTTGCTTGACCCCAATATATTCTCAATATTTCATAAAAATCATTTTAATTCAAATCTACGATCTATTTGTGTCATTTTTGTAAAATATCAAAATTTGTCCCAAAAGGGTTGGAATGCCCAATTCCATTCTAACACTTACTATTAAATGTATTTCAAATAACAAGTCTTAAGCACTACTTGCACAAGGATTTATATAACATTTCTTAATATCCAGCATATTTGTAAAAATCTCCTTTTTATGGTCAAGTTTGACCAATATGAGTAAAATCAACAATCAAAACTCACAATCTTTAAAAATCTCCAAATTCCCACTTTAGACCTTGATATGTTTGTATTTTAAAAGATGCAAACCATATAAATCTAGTGTTAAAACACTTGTATTCGATCAAGCTTCATATTAAACATGACTTATGAAGAAATCAATAATTCCTGACTTTTGTTCATCATATGCTTTTAGCTTTAATCATGTGTATCAAAGTATAAACATGGAAGGAAAAAAATCAGCCCTTTAAATCAAGTAAACCCATATAAGTTCATAAATTCAAGGTAATACTCAATGCACCACGAGCTCAAACTGATTCCTAGTTAAATCAAGCATTCAATCATCCTTCTTGAACCAATTTCTTAATATGCAACTAAGAATATCAAGCAATTTCAACCATAACAATTAGTTTCCTGAAGTTACCTTTTGAATCTGTCCCAAATCAGAAAATTAGAAACATTTAGGGCTGCATTGAGTTGAAAATCGGAGTAGGTAATCTCCCCATCGTCGCCGCCGGCCACCGCTGGCAGCCTCTTGTCGCCTCTGACCCTCGAGATTATCATCGCCGACAACAGCATCGACTGCTGTCTTTCCATCTCCGTCTCTCGTTGCTGAAATCGTGAATCTCAACGACCAAATATCAATCCTCAATCCCTTCTCGTTTTCTCCTGAATTGCTGCCTCTCTCGATCTCTTAGTCGATTACGCACACACACAAATGTGTGTTCTGATTTTCACGATTACCCCCAAATACCCCAAGACTAATTCCCGTTTTTCTCATTTTACGCACACAGGATCACAAACCGGGAACTGGATATAACTTGGGTCAAATATGAGAATTCCGAAATTACCCTTCATTAAAATGACTTAGAAAAATTTCTTGGCATAAACACATATTATTTCTGATTTTTACCCAACCGTAACTCCCTTATACGACATCATATTTTTGTAAACTTTATATCCTTAAAAAGGTGGGAATTAGCTTAACAACTTTCTTCTACTGACTTAAGTTCGAATCATTATAGATTTTTCGATACAGTCCCTCAAACATGGGCTATCGACCATTTTTGTCACTTTTTTGTCATCTTTGACCTGTCATAACTTCTTCGTTATAACTCCAAACAGCCCGAATCTTTTTCCTGTATTCTTATTACATCAAAATATACAAAGGTCTCGTTGATGACTTTTTCCCAATTCCTTATAGATATTTGGATATTAATTTTTGAAGATTTACAAATATTCTTTTCACTTTTAGTCCCAAATTTTCATTTTTGCCCTCGGGTCTTTAAATCAAATTTCCAAATGAAACAATACTTTATTATGACTTAATAAAAGGTCTTAAAACTCAAGTTTCCATATTTTCACATTATTTCACCATTTTGCCCTTCCGCATACATTTAACTCGTTTGAACTTCAAACTTCTAAGTATCAAAGTACTTAGCATAAGTCCTTATTTCATATTTAAAAATTTAGGTTGTCATAATTATCTACCCCTTAAAATGATTCCGTCCTCGGAATCACTCCTTGGGAAGGGAATTAACTTGCAACTACATAGCTCCACTTAAACTTAAACTACTGCTACTATGTCTTCTACAAAACTCTTGCTTCAAATTCTCATTGTCTTGTGCAATCCTTGTTGTAAACATTCCTTTTGATATTATTCAACTTCATTTATCGCATTTCCTTTTCCAAGCTCATAATCACTAAGATATATTCCATTTGAAACCTAGATTACTTCCTTAATCACATTTCATAATAATTTTGACTTTTCAAAGTCAACATGTGTTTCGATTACTCTCTTCTAATTACTTATCACTGAAACATATTTGATTCTTTAAAATTCTTGTGTTTCAATGATCGAGTGTACTTGTATTCACATAACAAAGTTTTGCCTGATTATCCAAAATGACATTTTACTTTAATGGCCATACTTAACTTCCAGTCAGTAGGCTTTATATTTATAAGCCTTTCTTTATTTTATATTCTTTCATCTTGATTAACTTATCTATTAACTAATCCTTCCATCTTAATCAACTTGACTGTATCATTGGCCATTCCATAATAATAATGCACCTGCATACACTTGTTACTAGACATTTTCCATCATTTATCTATTTAGTATTGAGTCTCACTAAGTTCCAAATCTCATTGACCAATTGATCCGGTCACTATGCTTCCACCAATGCCACATTGATATTATTATAAATGATTAGGGATTCATCTATTTCTATTCAATCCACATGTACCATATTCCGATCACTATACAATATCTTCTTGCAACAATTTAACTCGACATTAGAAGTCTAACCCTTGGTACAAATTCCCTACTAAGGACTATACTTCAAATATCATACAATATCCTTTGACAACTCTTGAGCTCTTTGCGAACTACATTCACTATGTCTCAAGACTTATACTTGTGCCATTCTATCAATACAGCCATCATAAGATCAAACATCTAAGTCTTCACATCTACCCCTTAAAAGAAAATGAGCATTTTCTTTTAAGGTCAAGGTCCTTATGTGATTTCTATTAAACAATAACTTATTCCCCTTCATCTCTTTTCACTTCAAATAATCTTAAAACAACCTCAACCACTATTAAAATATGGATTCTCATTCATTTTCAACTACCTCCATTTGTGATTAAATGAGACTACGTGTAGTTCGCCATTAAACATATAGACAATTATCTACTAGTATAAACTTGTAGAACTAACAGTTCATAACCACTTCCTTGCCTCAACATACTACATGAAAAGAAAGGCATACCTTCATTACTTTAACTTGTTATTGCGAAATATTCACATGTGACCCTTTTGCTTCTTGATCTTCAGAATTTAAATATCAAGCTTAAACACACTAAGAAGAATGAGCTTCAGTATACTACGCCTTACTTCGCGATCCTCAACTTCCAATTCTTCTGTACACACTGACACGGGCCGTGTCAGGGGGAACACGAGTCGTGTTTCACCTACAGACCACCTTCTGTTTGCCTGCACAGACAACACGGGCCATGTCAGGGGAACATGGTCCGTGTTTCACCTACAGACCCATTTCATCTTCATGTACATCTTTTAGTCTTTAATCTGCATGGTTTCAGCTCAAGTCCGATTCAATGGAAGGTCAAAACATTATATTTAGAGTATTTCTAAGCCTCCTAAACAACACTTATTACCCTATAAACACTAGAATTAAACCAATCTTCACATGTGTCAATTTCCTTCTTGACCTTTAAAATCCCATGATTATGCTTGAGCACAGTACCAAGAATGAGCTTTAACATACTATGTCATATTTCCTTCGAGTTTGGAAGCCATGATTTCCCATTTCTTAATTTTTTTTCTTTCTTCTTATTCTTATTTTCATTTATGTCTTTGATTCCTTATCTAATACTTAGTTAATTATTCTACTTTCATTTTATAATAACATATTTGATCACAGCTTTTAGTATACATACTTAAATCCCCTGGTTATCCATGGGAGACACATCATGCTACTTCTCAATATTTCTTCTTTACCCTTTCATACAACCATTGGGTTTGTCTCCAATTACAAAACCCAGCTCATTTCCTTTTACCTTTCCCAGTTAAGTGTTTTCATTCTTCTTTCTTATATGAGTTTTATTCATATAAGTAATCATATTTTTTTAATCTTTCTTTACTTCGGTCATTATGTTGACACAACTAAAATCTTTATTTCAAAGTAAGATTTCATAGTCTTACTTCGTTTCCGTTAGACAACGGAATCCTTAATAACTCAAACTTTTGAGGTTTGTACAACTTATTTTTATTTCTTTCATTTCATTTTTCTCCAACTGGTTGATATGTTATCATCATAGTTTATGTTTTATTTCTTACATCATCTTGTTCTGATACACATACTTTACAGTAAATACTTCTAACAAAGTATATTAGCTGTCTTACTTGTTCATTCTGAGTTTTCCCAACTCCATGATACATTCTCATTATTTTATCTTTATTAATTTCAGTCGTACTTTAATGTTTTCAATTATACTTGATTTTATTACATAGGTATATCAATCCTATGTCAATCAATCCTTCCTTCTTCTCTTCCATATTCCCTACAGGAATCCATTACCAGGTTCCCAAGATTCCTTTGTGATTCCACCAAACTCAAATACATATCCTGTGGTTATGATAGTACGGGCCCATATTATTATAACCACCTATACATATTTGTTTTTGGTATCACCACTAGGTCTCTTGGTCCACTGGTTCAGGTTTACTTATAACTCTCCATCACTCTTGACTTATCTTAGACTAATCGGCTTAACCATCCTATAGCTCTGCAACCTATCTTAGGATCTTAGGTTCAATAACCTATCTTACGATACATCCTATCATAACCCTTACTTTCGTGCTTACAGACTTATCTTAAGTCCATATTGTCTCTTCAACCTCACACAGTTTAAGCCTAGGTTCGAGTCTCGACTCCTAATTCCCTTAAACTATGGCTCTGATACCAAATTGTAACACCCCATCTTTCATACACCTTATTTGGTGTATTAATTTATAAAAACACTATAAATAAAAATTTTGTTCTTTAAAAAACTTTTCTTTTAATCAATAAGACATTGTTTAAAACTTCCCGTCCCAATAAAAACAATTACGTAAAAAGATATTTAGACAACATTGGGGGTTACAAACTCATATCAAAACAACCATAGTAAAGCCTTTAACAACTCAAAGTTATGTCCCGTATTAAACTAACATTTCTACCGAAAATTCGGCATGACCTTTGGGCAATATGGACAATTCCATACTGGCCCGACTAAATAAAACAACTCAAAAACAATACGGGACATAACAAAATTTTTATTGTACAACTACAAGGGAATTTTAAACCATAATAAGACATCTCTCAATTACATGACAAACTATACCGCACTTGGATTAACTTTATCTTCTTGATCATCTTTTCTAAATACCATCCATATATAAGCTTCTAAGTTCTTCACTCCTTTAATCCAATGCTAGACATCCTGTTCCTGAGTACATAGCATTTTAAAACAAACATACGTAAGACAAAAGTCTCGTGAGATACATGGGTTTTAGACCCAACAAGTTTAAACCAATTTTAATATCATTAACTATAAGAAAACCAAGAAAACTTTCCTTTCTTTTCATAACCTGCAAAATCCACTTTATTGTCAAAATATCAAATTATAGATCAATACTTCATTATAGAATCTTAGAATCATTGTTTAATCATCAAAAGCATAAAGTCATTACTTATCATCAAAACAAAAGTTCGCTGCTATAACAATAAAACATAACTCATTACTTTATCATAAAAACATTAGGTTTTCCACTTTAGCATAAGCAAACATAAATTGAACCCTTTCTTATCAAAACATAGGCCAATGTAATTCATGATTAATTTCTTATTGTTTGGCTTTATACGGGTTCCCCGTATCCCTTTCCCTCCCCGGAATAGAACCAATCTATCCGTGAGGGCGTGCTAGTTCCCTTTCCCTTCATGGAATAGAACAAATCTATCCATAAGGGCGTGCTGAAGACAACTACTTCGCGACCGGAGGTACCATCCCAGTAGTGTCTGTTGACCCCCCTTCTTGCGGGTAAGGTCCTTGTCCAGACATCTCTCATATTTCTTACACTTAATTCATATTCCAATTTTTACTATCATCAATTCATTACATGTTGGCCTCGATCATAAACCTTCTTCAATCATATAGAAATCATTCCGACCTTTGCATAAAACAACTTTTAAAACTTTAAACTTTAGAATCATTTGCAAACCATTTCAATCGGTAAACATAAATCAATACTTAATCATTCAAGCTTTAAAAATCACTTCAAAAACCATTATTCATGAAACATTTAACATAACTTTTGAAAATCATTTGTCAAACTATTAATCATTAAACAATTTGCATAAAAACAAAACTTGCTGCTATGTACCCAGAAAAGTCCTCATGTACTCACCTCAGTAGCTAGGTATGTCTAGCTACACTAATCCACTAGCTCTAAACTTTTACCGCTTCCAATTATCCTCCACTGTCTATTAGATTAATAAAAGATTAGAACTATAATTCACAACTAGTCATATAATGTGGTCTACTTATTATTGAATCTCTTATAATCATTATATAGTCTCATTCCAATAATTAAACATGCTTAACAAAGACTTAATACCCAAATTCGTCAACTTTACCATTTTTGTCCCACTTTGACCATTTATGGTATTTCTTGTGTTTGACTTACATTTTAAACAACTTTATAGTTTTAACATGTTTTTAATGCAATACTAATTGCTTAGATGTCAAAACATCTCTTGTTTTACTCTTTTATACCATTTTAGCAAATTCCGACCATTAAAGTTTCCATATATAGAATTTCTTGAAAAGCATGTTACTTCTCATTTGCTTGACCCCAATATATTCTCAATATTTCATAAAAATCATTTTAATTCAAATCTACGATCTATTTGTGTCATTTTTGTAAAATATCAAAATTTGTCCCAAAAGGGTTGGAATGCCCAATTCCATTCTAACACTTACTATTAAATGTATTTCAAATAACAAGTCTTAAGCACTACTTGCACAAGGATTTATATAACATTTCTTAATATCCAGCATATTTGTAAAAATCTCCTTTTTATGGTCAAGTTTGACCAATATGAGTAAAATCAACAATCAAAACTCACAATCTTTAAAAATCTCCAAATTCCCACTTTAGACCTTGATATGTTTGTATTTTAAAAGATGCAAACCATATAAATATAGCGTTAAAACACTTGTATTCGATCAAGCTTCATATTAAACATGATTTATGAAGAAATCAATAATTCCTGACTTTTGTTCATCATATGCTTTTAGCTTTAATCATGTGTATCAAAGTATAAACATGGAAGGAAAAAAAATCAGCCCTTTAAATCAAGTAAACCCATATAAGTTCATAAATTCAAGGTAATACTCAATGCACCACGAGCTCAAACTGATTCCTAGTTAAATCAAGCATTCAATCATCCTTCTTGAACCAATTTCTTAATATGCAACTAAGAATATCAAGCAATTTCAACCATAAGAATTAGTTTCCTGAAGTTACCTTTTGAATCTGTCCCAAATCAGAAAATTAGAAACATTTAGGGTTGAATTGAGTTGAAAATCAGAGTAGGTAATCTCCCCATCGCCGCCGCCGGCCACCGCTGGCAGCCTCTTGTCGCCTCTGACCCTCGAGATTATCATCGCCGACAACAGCATCGACTGCTGTCTTTCCATCTCCGTCTCTCGTTGCTGAAATCGTGAATCTCAACGACCAAAAATCAATCCTCAATCCCTTCTCGTTTTCTCCTGAATCGCTGCCTCTATCGATCTCTTAGTCGATTACGCACACACACAAATCTGTGTTCTGATTTTCACGATTACCCCCAAATACCCCAAGACTAATTCCCGTTTTTCTCATTTTACGCACACAGGATCACAAACCGGGAACTGGATATAACTTGGGTCAAATATGAGAATTCCGAAATTACCCTTCATTAAAATGACTTAGAAAAATTTCTTGGCATAAACACATATTATTTCTGATTTTTACCCAACCGTAACTCCCTTATACGACATCATATTTTTGTAAACTTTATATCCTTAAAAAGGTGGGAATTAGCTTAACAACTTTCTTCTATTGACTTAAGTTCGAATCATTATATATTTTTCGATACAGTCCCTCAAACATGGGTTATCGACCATTTTTGTCACTTTTTGTCATCTTTGACCTGTCATAACTTCTTCGTTATAACTCCAAACAGCCCGAATCTTTTTCCTTTATTCTTAGTACATCAAAATATACAAAAGTCTCTTTGATGACTTTTCCCAATTCCTTATAGATATTTGGATATTAATTTTTGAAGATTTACAAATATTCTTTTCACTTTTAGTCCCAAATTTTAATTTTTTCCCTTGGGTCTTTAAATCAAATTTCCAAATGAAACAATACTTCATTATGACTTAATAAAAGGTCTTAAAACTCAAGTTTCCATATTTTCGCATTATTTCACCATTTTGCCCTTCCGCATACATTTAACTCGTTTGAACTTCAAACTTCTAAGTATCAAAGTACTTAGCATAAGTCCTTATTTCATATTTAAAAATTTAGGTTGTCACATTCGAACTTCTATATCAGAGGTCAATGGTTCAAATCTTGACACATTTAAACTTTAAAATATTGTTAATGCTTCACGATTAATTTCAAGTTTGATATTTGCCACTCGAATGGTGCGTTTACCTTTTTTTATTGAAACATATACTCATTATATTTTGAGTTCAACAAATGATATTAATGATTTACAATATGTTAATTTATGGGAGATATTACATGAATATTGATACGATTACAAAAATGATGGTGGATATAAAGTCAACTAAGGCTCTGTTTATTTGCCTCTTAGTTGGTACAATTTTGGATCGAGTGAAATGGCTTCGTTATTTATAGACGAATGAAATGCATGTTTAACTATTAATTACTATTTTGTATAAAAAAAATGACCATGTATAAAAATATACTTAAAAACAGCCACTGTTGTTGGAAGATATTGAATCTCTAGTCATTATATTTTGGATTAAATTTTTGTACCGAAGGTTGAGGTACGAAATTCTATACGAGAGGTCCATGGTTCAAATCTTGACACGTTTAAAATATTGTTAATGCTTCACGGTTAATGTCAAGTTTGACATTTGCCACTCGAATGGTGCGTTTACCTTTTCTTTATTGAAACATGTACTCATTATATTTTGAGTTCAACAAATGATATTAATGATTTACAATATGTTAGTTATGGGAGATATTACATGAATATTGATACGATTACAAAAACGATGGTGGATATAAAGTCAACTAAGGCTCCGTTTGTTTCCCTCTTAGTTGGTACAATTTTGGATCGAGTGAAATGGCTTCGGTATTTATAGACGAATGAAGTGCATGTTTAACTATTAATTACTATTTTATATCAAAACAACTACCATGGATAAAAATATACTTGAAAACAGCCACTATTGTTGGAAGATATTGAATCTCTAGTCATTATATTTTGGATTCAGTTTTTGTACCAGATGTTGAGGTACGGAATTCTATATGAGAGATCAATGGTTCAAATCTTAACACGTTTAAAATATTGTTAATGCTTCACGGTTAATGTCAAATTTGACATTTGCCACTCGAATGGTGCGTTTACCTTTTTTTATTGAAACGTATACTCATTATATTTTGAGTTCAACAAATGATATTAATGATTTACAATATGTTAAGTTATGGGAGATATTACATGAATATTGATACGATTACAAAAATGATGGTGGATATAAAGTCAACTAAGGCTCCGTTGGTTTGCCTCTTAGTTGGTACAATTTTGGATCGAGCGAAATGGCTTCGGTATTTATAGACGAATGAAGTGCATGTTTAACTATTAATTACTATTTTGTATCAAAACAATGACCATGTATAAAAATACACTTAAAAACAGCCAGTGTTGTTCGAAGATATTGAATCTCTAGTCATTAAATTTTGGATTCAATTTTTGTACCGGAGGTTGAGGTACGAAATTATATACGAGAGGTCCATGGTTCAAATCTTGACACGTTTAAAATATTGTTAATGCTTCACGGTTAATGTCAAGTTTGACATTTGCCACTCGAATGGTGCGTTTACCTTCTCATTATTGAAACATGTACTCATTATATTTTGAGTTCAACAAATGATATTAATAATTTACAATATGTTAAGTTATGGGAGATATTACATGAATACTGATACTATTACAAAAATGATGGTGGATATAAAGTCAATTAAGGCTCCGTTTGTTTGCCTCTTAGTTGGTACAGTTTTGGATCGAGTGAAATGGCTTCGGTATTGATAGACGAATGAAGTGCATGTTTAACTATTAATTACTATTTTATATCAAAACAACTACCATTGATAAAAAGATACTTAAAAACAGCCACTGTTGTTGGAAGATATTTAATCTTTAGTCATTATATTTTGGATTCAATTATTATACCGGAGGTTGAGGTACGAAATTCTATATGAGAGGTCCATGGTTCAAATCTTGACATGTTTAAAATATTGTTAATGCTTCACGGTTAATGTCAAGTTTGACATTTGCCACTCGAATGGTGCGTTTACCTTTCCTTTATTGAAACATGTATTCATTATATTTTGAGTTCAACAAATGATATTAATGATTTACAATGTGTTAGTTTATGGGAGATATTACATGAATATTGATACGATTACAAAAATGATGGTGGATATAAACTATAAAGTCAACTAAGGCTTTGTTTGTTTGCCTCTTAGTTGGTACAATTTTGGATCGAGTGAAATGGCTTTGGTATTTATAGACGAATAAAGTGCATGTTTAACTATTAATTACTTTTTTATATCAAAACAACTACCATGGATAAAAAGATACTTAAAATCGTTTAATCCTCCGCCGTCTTCCACCTGCAGCACGATTTTCTTGACATAAATGGATGTGATGATATATCATCTTTTGTCACCAAGATCCGTGTACATCACCCTTGGATTTTCTTGACATAATTTATAGATGTTGCGTAATTCTTGATTTTACATTTACCTTTCCTGTTTAATCGTATGATTTGTTAATTTTGATTTTTGAACCCATTTCTTGTTCTCACGACGTTTGTAAATGTGAAGCCAGATTGCATTGGTGACCTGGTATTATGCATTGGTGACCTAGTGGTTGCTGTGTGTATAGTGACATGGTGTTATGTATTGGTAGACTTTCGAAATGGTGCAATTAAATCGCCAGCTACGGGGCTTGGTAAGATACTCTGAGGGTGAGTAGCTGAAGTTATGGGTGGACGTAGATTAGACGCATGGCGGCCGGTGTCAAGATGTGGATTTGGTACAAAGGAGTCGTCGTGGAGTGTTTATGAATCTTCGAGGTTCTGTGGTGAGGCCTTTTTGGTTCGGGAATTTCGGGCATGTAAGGATTTAAGTGCCCCCGACCTTGTTGAAGTTAGTGGTGAGACCTTTTTGGTTCAGTTAAGTAAGACTGTAAATAACCATGGGATGATTAAACCGCTAGTGCGCGATTAGAGTGAGTAAGGAAAGGATTTCGTGGACGAAATCCCGTTAAGTGGGGGAGAGTTGTAAGACCCTAATCCTGAGAAGTCATGTTTCGGGTTTTAAAGAGTCAAAATGTAAAGCCCGGAACCAGGTATCGAAAGAATAGTATTTAACTGTTCAAAATAAAGACAAAATAAAGGATTTTGGGAAAAAGCATATTAACGGCGCTAACCTTAAGGTTAGCGGTGCTAACATTGTAGAATCGCGGATCAGTCGCGCGACAGTCTGGAAAAGATGCTGATTTTTAGTAGGACTGGAAGTTAGCGACGATAACATGGAAGTTAGCACCTCTAACTGTCTCTGAGCAGGATAAATCCACATTTTCATGGTTCAAAGTCATTTTTAAGTTTATAACTCATTTAGAATCCGTTCTTCTTCGGTTCCAACCCTTAGAAACTCTCTCTAGCCTCCATGTATGTTCTTGCATCATTTCCTTGAAGTTTAAAGGATGTTTAGGAGTGAAGAAGGAGCAAAAGTGCTAGGAATGTTGCTTGGTGAAGGAAATCAGATTTGCTCATGGTTTTGGGACTCTTGTAAGTGTTCTAACCTCCGTATCATTGAGTATTTTGGGTGAAATTGGTGTTATGATGCTTATAAGAACTTCTTGAGATGATGATGGCTCAATTTCTTGGAATGAGGTGGGATTTAGGAACTATGGGATGAATTCTTCTTCCTTTAGCCTCTGAATCCATAAGAAAAACCTTAGCCTAGTCTTATTGTGGTTTTGGATGAAGTTCAAGTTTGTTAATCTTCATTTTGGAACTAGATTTGTCATCATGAGCTTGTTTGCCAAGGATCGGTGGATGGAATCCATGTTTTTATAAGTTAATGGGCTGTTTGTGACAATCCCTGAAAGTTGTAGCTTCTGTCTTAATGGATTAAGCACTTTATGGATTTTTAGCTGAACAGGGGAGTTAGCGCGCTAACTCTACTCTAAGAGTTAGTGGCGCTAACTTCGACTGTTGACTTTGTTGACTTTGACCATTGACCGTTGACTTTTTGACATGTTTGACTTTTGGTAAAAATTGAGGGTTTTGGATGCCGGTCTTATAGTTTTATCCTGTTCGGGATTTAGGAAGTTCTAAGTGGGGTTTATCCTTGTTAGGAAGTGCGTATTGTCGGGATCCAAAGGCACTCCCGTGAGGTGCTGTCTAGCTTAAGGTCGCGAATCATGTAAGTCTTCTCACTATAATATGGGTGATATTACCTGCGTAGATAGTCTTTATTACTTTGTATAATAATGTGATTATTTGTGCTTTACGATATTCCTCGGTGAAAGTCGATGACGATGTTTGCCGGCGAAAGCCGATGACGATGATTGTCGGCGAAAGCCGATGACGATGTTTGCCGGCAAAAGCCGATGACGATGTTTGCCGGCGAAAGCTGATGATGATGATTGCCGGCGAAAGCCGATGACGATGTTTGCCGGCGAAAGCCGATGACGATGATTTCTGACGGATCGGGACAAGCCCGAGAGTCACACGATGATTTCCAACGGATTTAGGCAAGCCCGAGAGTCGTGGACGGATCGAGGCAAGCCCGAGATTCACGCGATGATTTGTTAAACGGTGATTTTATGTGATGGATCGTGTGATATTTTTAGGGAACTCACTAAGCTTTGTGCTTACCCTTTTACCCTATCTATTTTTCAAGTAAATACTTGCTTGAGCTTGGAGCACGGCGCGACTGTACCGCATCTGAGGATTTCAAGGATTAAGTCTTTCGTTGGTTAATGTTTGTAAATGCTTTCGATATATATATATATGTTTTATATATGTTAAAATACTACGCTTTAAATTGGAGGGTTTTTTGTGGTAACTGTTTTACTGTATTTATGTTGTTTTTAAAATGAAAATTTTATCACGAGATTTAGGACGTTACATTAAATTCTCTCGATAAAAACCTCGTTGATAGTGTCCTTTTCCTTAAAATTGCCTACGAAATCTGGACACAACCCGATCAACGATACGGACAATCAAATGGAGTGTTTATTTATCAAATTTAGCAACAATTCTATTCTCTACCTGATGCCCTTTTCTCTTATTTCATCAAATTTCCAAGAACTTGGGACGAATCATGGATTCTTTCTAGGGCCTTCTAAGCTTGTTCGTGTTGAGAAGTCGTAAGAATCAAGAAATATATTGAAGATCAACACCTCATTCAACTTTTCATCGGTTTAAATGATTCTTAACGAGTCAATAGTGGTCAGATCTTAATGATGAAAAGTTGTGCCAAGTGTTTCTATTGCGTATTCAGTGATCATACAACAATGATATATTTATTTTTCCTCCTATTTCAAATGCAAATTTTGAACAAAACCACAAACAATTCCTCTAAGAACCCTTTAACATGCAATTACTGCAAGAAACACAATCACTGCAAGAAACCTAGGCACACTAAATCTTAATGTTATCGTCTTCATGGATTTCTTGCTAATTTAAAATTCACCAAATCTAAAAAGGAAATTTTGAAGTTTACAGTTCAAAAGATTACCATTTTTCCAAGCATATCATAGGAACAACATTAGCATCTCCTACAACTCATTAACAACAACAATCTTAACTCATCTCCACCATTAAGCCAAGCAATTTTGATTGTGATTAGTGGAGCGATGGACGCGGAAGCTAACATGTTCTCATTCAAACATTTTGTTGCAAATGTATATAAGTCCTCATCATTATTGTGTATATATTTCTCATTGATCATCGATTCAAGATGACAAATCATATATGTTCTAATAAGTCTATTTTCTCGTAATGGATATGATACATTATTCTGTTTCATTGGTGATGTCCAAATTCATGACTTCAATGAGTCTTGTACGTTTCTTGCTTAAATTATAATATTGTTTCAATTGCTAAACTTGCTTCTCAATTGAACACCTTCATTCTTTTCATTGATAATGATTGCCTAACCCAAGACCCTTAATGAAGAGTAAGCTTTCTCTTGGCATCCTTGGTAAATGAGTCAATGACTTGTATATTTTTATCATGACAATATCAAAACCAGTTTTTTAATCCAAACCTACATCCACTAAAATGTTATAGCATAAACCATTTGTATATATCCCACTAAATAAACTCAAAACCTTGTTTCTTATTTCCTTTAGTTGTGATGCTCATTATGTATAATTTATTCTCGAGCTAAACAACATCATTTACCATTTCCACAAAATCGATATTGTTTAACTAAATTATGTTGTACAGGCTCTTATAAGTATCTATTTACAATGGTTGTAAGTATTTTATCACAATTGTTGATGATTTTGGTTGTTATATGTGAGTATTTTTATAACACATAAAAGTTATGCTTTTCCATTATTAAAGGTTTTGTCACTCTCATTAACAATCATTTTGGAATTTTAATTATGAAATTGGATCAAGCAATGAATAGATAGCTTACTTTCAATCACTTGGCATCGTTTATCAGAAGTCAACATCGCATACACCTAACTAATACGATATCTTTAAGCATAAACACAAGCATATTCTTAAAATAGCTCATGACCTTTGCTTTTAATATGATGTGGGTAATTCTTATCGGGGGGAACTGTGTTAAACCTTCCACTCACCCTCGTCAACCACATGTGCATCAATGCCTCTTTAATATCATACACCTTATGAATTTTTGTTTTAATAAAAGCCACAATAATCTTACTTAAAGACACTTGGATGCCCTTGTTTGCATCTTCCACCTATGTTGGATGAGAAATGTAACACCCCATTTTTCAAAGCTTTAAATTACTATGGCTTTTCAAAACATTTCATAATTTCAAGTTGCATTTTAAAAAAATACAGTCCAACAAAAAACAATCTTTTGTCCTAAAACAATTTTCCAAGTTTGAGTGTTACAACTTCTAACCCAACATAAACAATAGTAAAGCATTATAACCTTTACAAGGCATTGTACTAATACAAAGGTAACTATGTTGTTTGTCAATCTTCTTAAAATTCATTGTTTTAAGGCATCATCAAAAGTTCCTTCTCTAAGGATCAAGCCTTCAAGGTCTTAGTACATTAACATGGAATACATGGTATTTAAAAAATACACTACATAAGATGAAAATGTCATGTGAGCTACATGGGCTTTTGGACATATTAGTTTATAAAACATTTATCAAAATATGTTATCGTAATACGCTTCATGCTAGATGCAATGTATGTTATGCATGATCACATTCAAATACTAAAATATTCTAAGCTATCTCGTATCATATGTCTATAAAAAACTAAGTCACATGCATGACACATTACAACCAGAATAAAATCTTAAGAACAAATCAACCTATATTGACTTTCATGCTTATAGACGTCTATTATGAAAATAGAGGTACCATCCCTATAGAGTCTTATATTTCTCTTTATTGTACGGACATTAATCAATTACTAAGCTAACACATTCAATATATACATGATCACCACTTTTCTTTTATGCAAGTCAATCACACAAGTTCCATGATATGCTCATGTTTAAACATAAACTTCAAATTTAGAAAACATTCCTAAATTTGGCATCGTATAATAACATCATAAGCTTTAACATTGTCAAGTAATAGACCATTTAGCATGTTTTTCAATCATAAACAATTATGAAATTATATATCAATGACTTTAGAATGCAATCATAAGGATAAACATTTAGCATGATTTAAAACATTCATATATATATATATATATATATATATATATATATATATATATATATATATATATATATATATATATATATATATATATATATATATATATATATATATATATATATATATATATATATATATATATATACTTGAATAGGAAACATTGTATCAGAAGATCATTCTTGTATTTCCTTGTATCCCATGGTGGGAAGAAGCTTCATGTAGTCACCTTGAGAAGTAAGGCCAACTAACTTCACATCTTGCCTTTTGGCTACTCTAGCTTCCAGACATGGTCAATCATTCCAATTTATAGATTTAGAGTTAGAAGCTCATTTCCAACCATTCATGGTATATTTCTTTAAGATTTATACTCTTCACCAAAATTTGGAGTTCTATATAAACTTCCATGGCTACAGTAAGCTTAAATATGTAATAAAGAGTGTCCTAGAGCTTGCATATCAATCTCGGGGCTAACTGGCTTCAAACAATAATAAGTTTTTATGTTATATTTTGGAAATGATACTGCATGGGCCATGAAGATTTAAGTGTCGCCCTCTTATAGGCCGTGTAAGTTCTAAAGTCCCAAAACATCCAAAATTTAGGTTATGGTGTTGAATTTCAACTATTGTATCATCAATATCTGATTTTGGCTTGAGCTTAATTATCTACATGAACTTTAGCATAATTTTAATGATAAACATTTAAACTTATCATCAATTTGATGTTAATTAACCTAAATCACCAAATGATCAAGAACACAAGTTCTTGTCATACAAATAAGCCAAATTCTTAGATAACCAAGTTCAAGTTTTCATTATCCTATCTTATTGCACATATACTAGTTTGTTATTGATATTATATTTCTGGAGTTATGATGAACTTGTATAAATTAACACAAAGAAAGTAGGACAATCAATCAATACCTTATAATGTCAATCTTGATTATGAATCTGCACAATTTTCCTTTTGATTATTCTCTTTAAATTGAATGCACACACACCAATCTCCCATTGAATTACTTACACATACTTTTTTATTTGTCCATATTTCACTAACATGTGTATAAAATGACGGTTACCTTTATCATTTGCATACTTCAAATATCATTGACTTAATAAAATATTAATAAATGGTTTCCAACTAATTATAAGGCATTGTTCCGTATCTTTTATATGTATTTCACCCGTTACACTTTTTCCTATTTTGCACTACGTGTTAATCCACTTTGCCAATTTATCAAGTTTATGTTAAATCACACAACCTTTTAATGAAATTGTCTTCCATAAATATTATAACATGTTAAAAATTAATTCCTACAATAATAAGGCACTTGGACACACTTAAGACATAATAACCTATTTTTTGTCCCACTTTTGAGCATAATGAGCATATACTTTGTTATTTTCTTCATTCATTGCACAAGTATAGTTTCCAACATAACAATTTCATTCTTAACCACACTGTAACTTGTTCAAACATATATTTCACTTAAATGTTTCATATATGTATTGCATAATTCTCAATTTTGTGTCCGTTCTTGTAACATTTAAAGTGATTCAAGCATATTATGATAGTGCACCATATGGTTTCATACAATCTTGTTCTTAATCTCATATCTTTCACTGATTATGATTATGTATGTATTTCAACAAGTTCCTTTGATCATTCCTTTATGTAACATAAGTCATAAACAACACTATACTCAAATGTTTTCTTTTACTTCATTGTCTCTCTTTATACTTTAATAGTTTAACTTGATATTTAAGATGTTACAAATACACACTTCTTAAGAGGATTTTGTCCTCAGAATCAAAAAATAAAAATGATATTGTCTTTACACTATAAATATTCTAGTTTTATATTTAAACTTTATTCATATATGCTTTCTTGAAAGATTATTACTCTCAAGTTTATCATACTTGTCTCATTATCATAAAATGATCACACTAGAACTCTTGAAGTTTACCATTTTTAGCCATGTATATATATGTCTTCTTATTCATCATTTCCTTTTGAAATAGAAAAATCCAATGAAAAGCTTTTCTCCATTCTCATTGTCTTGAATCATAACAATTAACCAGGTATCTTTTAACTTGATTACCTCATTTGCTTGATTACAAAAAATGTTTAATACTCCAAGTGACATGTTATATGCCAATCATATGAAAATCTATATACAAAAGGCCAAATATTTATTTAGGAAAATACAAGAAGTCGCATCATATTATAATACTAGAATTGAAGACTATGATATTCCAAATGTCAATTAATTTGTTACTCTATCTAGAAGTTTTTGTTAGTGCTTTATATAAATTTCCTAGTATATATATGACCTTAAATAATATCACTTTTGAGGTATTTTTCAAGCTTATTATTTTTGGTCAATGTCATAAAATTGTGAGCATTAGTACTCAATTTGCTCACTAAGGCACTCATATTTTAATTGTTATCAATAGACCAATAGACTTCTTGTTCATTTTTCATTAAACCGTTAGAAGTATATCAACCAATTATATCGCTTTTCATCTATCATGGTAATGCGACAAAATCTATCCAAATTATGGCCACATGTCATATTAGTGACATATGAATCTAAATGAACAAATTTTGTCATGATGGATGCAACATAATATTAAATACCTTTGTGCATGTTGAAATAAACTTAAATGGTGCAATGGAACGCAAAAAAAGTTTATTGGTCAATTCAGTGCAATTAAAAACTTGGAAACTAATTTAAGAGTTATTGGTGGTCATTTTGTGACATTAACCATATTATATTTTAAGTTTTAAATGATTAATACTATAAAATTGTTGAAAATTAAAAAGTATACTAAAACTTGGGGGTTTTCGGGTCTAAGATATTTCGCTCAACAATAAACGAAGATATATAAATAAATTAAGTGCTAAAATGTAAAGGAACGATGCGGAAAATATAAATGACTTGAAATATAAAGTTGCGGAATATTAAATAAATTGTAAAGAACAAGTGCGGAAATTAAAAGACAATAATTAAACGATATGATGTAATTCATATTTTTCATTGATAAACGAAAGGTGTTACAGATTAAAAGTTAATCTCAAACACACTTTCTAGTCTAAGATGAATTACATGGAGATCTAGAGTTGTTAAAAGAAAAGGAGATATGATGTTCTTGATGTTCTTGAGGTGGCTAGAGAGAATTCTCCAGCCACTTCTCCAATTCCTTTAGACTACATTGGAGTGATAGTTTTCTCACAATCTCTCCAGAATCTCTCTACGTCTCAACTTTTTCTTCATGACCCAAGGCTCCTATTTATAGGAGGAGAATATCTCTTCCAGATCTCAAGTATAATAAATAATAATAAACTATTACAAGTCTATATCTAGCCTACTTAGTCTAAGTCTTGGACTTTGATCATCAATTGCTCGTAGTCTTTCATTGCTGGACAAATCAGAGATTCGGTGTTTCAGCAAATCCTCTTCATCTCAAGACTTTCTGATCATCAACTTCTTAGTCTAACCGAAAATCACATATTGATATGATTTTGCGGTATTAAGCAGCTTCACTTCGTACCATTTAGATCTTCGGCATATATACAGATCTTCGGTATGAACTTATAATCTTCGGTATCCACAGATCTTCGGCTACCTCCTGAATTTCGGTGCTAGGCTAGATCTTCGGTATCGGCTCAAGATGTTCGGATGGCCACAATGTTCGGTTCCGGTATGCAGCAATCTCGGTATCACTGTGATCTTCGGTTCATCCTCAGTCCATCAAAATCTTCGGTTCCTTATGTGAATTTCGGTACTACGATCTTCAGTATGCTCAATGAGGGCTTGACTTCGGTTCAATCCTTGTGACTTTTGGTACATGGTTACCAAACTTGGATTCTCCAAGTTTGGTCCTTCACTTCTGATCGGAACCTCAACTTCTGTTTGTACCTCAATTATGGATGAAGTTCCTTGCTTCTCAAATCTTCAACACCTTCGGCATTTACACTAACAAAAATATTTTGCATCAACCATTTATAAAACTATAAATGTATGTTTTTTTATGTTTTTACATCTACTCTTATTCATTTAATAATATTTTATCTTATCCACTAATTATATTCATATTTCAAATATAAAATTAATTTTTATTAATTTATCTATTTTATTAATTACTCAATAATATTTCATTTTACGTTTATTTTAAAATATTATTCTATAGAGGTTATATGATACATTCATTCATTTTTTATATAACTTGCTAGATAATTATTTTATTTTCTTTTATATTTAAAAAAACACTCAACATAGTTTCTTTTATCTATTTCAAGTATTCTGAATTGGAATATGCTCATATTCATAAAAATTATGATTTAGATGATGGAGTTTTATGAGACATTTCAAATAATTGAAGAAAAAGTCTTTTTCAAAAAGAAACTTTACATAAAAACTTTTTATTTTGCATATATTTGTGGTTTAACCACTATATTTTATCTTGGTCAATAAAGCCACCATTTTTTATAGAAATTTTTGTTATGACTATTGTGACCCTCTATTGCTAATTTAGTATGTTAAGATGATGATGTGACATGGTTTGATATCAATAGAGTTCCTTTGAGTGCTTGGTGTATCGAGAATTTTCGATTAGTGGCCAAACATGAGCTGAATTTTTAGTCATAGAATTTTGTAACTTAGGGAATAATACTTATACATAGACACCTTCAATAAGAAGATAAAGATATGGAGTTTGATTTAGATGAGGAACAAAGTGATAATTTCGTTGATGAAAATCATTGGTTAAAAAGCATAATTATAAAGGAAAATGAAGACAAACTCATTAACACAAATATATTCACTCAACCATCTCAATAACTTCTTTTTATTAGTCTTTTATAAAAATCAACTGCATAAATGGTCACTTTGTTACACGAGAACAAAAACAGCAATTTGATGGAAACAACATCTAGCTGACATTGATTAGTTATGTTGAGATAATATAGTTGATATTGTAGCAAAGTCGTATAACTTATCAATGATCATGAACATATAAATATAATAAGGGAAAATTTCATATATACTCCAAATAAAGAGGTAAATATCATATGTGTCCTATCTATAATTTAAATATCATATCTTTCCTAAATAAATATTCAAAATATCATATTTTCTGTAAACCTTTTTTTAACTTTTTTAATCATTATTTTTTAATCAAATGACATCTTCATAGCACACGATAGGCGTATCAGAAATCACATCTTCATGTATCAAATTGAAAATCAATGTACACATTCTTCACGGTATCACATCTTCACAGTTTAGATTGAAAATTAATGTACAAATTCTTGATTAACTGAAGGGAGAAATTGTTGGATTAGGTGTCTAAGCCATGACTTTATATTTATATTTATCTTGTTAATTGAAGCAAAGTCCATTTGGGTTGCCCTCATAGCTGGAGGATTGATGTAGAGTTCAGTAGAGAGAAATGTTGATTTATTAATTGTTTAATAAATCAATAGAAAATAAAAAAAATGGTTAATATATTTAAGTGTTAATATATTAATTAGAAACTATAATAATTAATTGAGATTTAATCTAAAATTAATTGAATTTAATTTAGTGATTAAATTAATTAATTATAAGTGCAGGGACTGGTTTGTATTTATTCAATAGTTGAATAACTGGCAAGCAAATGGCCAGGGACCAAAATGGCGTCAACTATGGAGGCTTCTCCATATGGGGCAAAAACCCTAATTAGGGTTTGAGAAGTCTGGTCCAAGTGGTCAACAGGCTTGCCTACTTTGGAGGCTCCTCTAGGGTTTCAGGTGTAACCCTAGAAGGCTATATAAGGAACCTCCTGGCTCCTTGAAAATCACGCCTCCTCTCTCTCTCTGTTACTCTGCTGTATCATCTTCTCCATTTCTTGGGTGTGACTTGCATTTGAGGCAGGATCTGTTTGCTGCTAGCTTCAAGAACAAGAATTAAAAGGTTGGTTAATTCCTTTTGATCTTTAGAAATTATTATTGGCCTTAGGTTTTAGTTTATTATCTTCATAGAAGAAAACATAGATCTTTCTAGGGTTGCATGTGAACAATAAGTTTTATTTGTTCATCGATTGCTAGAAAACCCTTCAGTGGTATCAGAGCTGGCTTGTTTTCTTATGAATTTGATATAAACTGTTTATATGTTCATTGGGTTTTCGAAAATAAACCCTTGGGAGGCCATATTTTCGTCCATGGTGGCTAGGGTTTCAAAAACCCTAGCCTCCCTTGCCTTATCTGCGAATTGCATGCTGCCTAGAATAGTTGGTTGTTATTTTTGGTAACTATATCTTCTGAATAACTTGAACCTTTATTCCTTGCATGATAATTTCGAGATTTAGGGATTAAATTAGGAAAATTAATTTGATTAATTTTGTGATTCCCTTATTTGATTTAATTATTTTAATTAAATTGTTTAATTAAAAGACCAATTAAGTCACTTAAAGATTTAATTTAAATTCTCAAAAAAATCCTAAAAATTTGCAAAAATTAGTAATAAATTAAATCTAAAATATTTTAATAAGATTAAAATATGTCTTATATATTTATGATTAAAAGTTAATATTTATATGTAAGATTAAATGGTTAGTCTTACCGTTAGTAGGCCTCATTCACAAAACTGTCCTATAAAGAGGGTATAAGCCGACTGCCTATAAAATGGTAGTCTAATGGGTATCCACTCTTACCCACTGTTTTCCTGGTCAGTCGAGTGTCGTTAGCCGAACGGGTTTGATAGAACCGCTAAGCCTCTTAAAAGTATAATGCTATAATTGAAAGTACTAGAACTTTGAACAAAATCCCAATCTAGTTACTTTAGGTCAAAAAAAATGTGAATTAGTTGCTAATCCATGAAGTTGCACATTGCACCTTGTGAAACATTGGTGGAGTGTGTGTGGTTAACCGGCACACCAATAGGGATTCACAAAGAGTTGCAATGGGTTTCTCGATCTTACCATTATTGGCGGAGCGTGTGTGGTTAACTGGCACGTCAATTAGAGATGGTAATTGACTTCGAGAGTACCAAGCTAACTTGCATGGTTATTCACACCCGGTTTGTGATCCTCGGCATCCCAGTCACAAACAGTGGGGCACATCTGAGACTAAACATGCCATTGAATAGTTCAATGTGTCTCAACAGATCTAGGAATTTCATAAGATAAAATTGATAATTGTATTATCTACCTTAATGACCATTATGTTGTGATTACGGCATCCCTCTTCACATCATAGTTGGGGTATTTTGGGTCCTAGCCTTAATAAATAATAAATTAGGTAATTATTTAAAAAGATTAAATTAAACTAATAAATTCTGTTTATTGTAGATGTCTGAATCAAGTGTCTATTCTCCTCCCTCACCCATTTCTGAGAGCATCAGAAAGCACCTACCAAATATGGAAAGGCTGACTGGCATTAACTGTAAGGAATGGCTTCGCAATTGGAGAATGGTTCTCGTCATTGCTGGCAAGCTTCATCTCACCGAGTATCCGATCCCGATTCCACCGGAACAAGTCATCATAAAGAGCCTTTATGATAAGCATAAATTGTTACTTGATGAATCCGAAAATATTCATGACCTCATGTTGTTGACCATTGACCCCAAGTTCCGCAAGGATTTTGAATCCTTAGGGCCATATGAGTTAATGCAATCGGTTGAGGAAAAGTTCCAAAACCCGGTTGAAGAGGAACGAGCTAGGATCTTCAAAAGACTTGCAGAGTGGAAGCTAAAAAAAAGGAAGTAGCATCGATTCGCATGTTCTTCAGATTGAAGCGTACATAGGCGAATTGTACAAGCTTGGTTATTCCATGAGTCAGGAAATGAGTGTTAACATTTTACTCGCTTCGCTGACGAGTGAGTACGATCTGTTCATTCAGACGTGTAGAAAGGAAAACCAGAAAAGGACTTTCATGGAAATGCGTCCACTGTTGACTTTATACAAGTCACTCTTGGATAGGCATAGCTCCAATGGTTCAGCTACTTCTGGATTAAGTCTAGTGGGAAGACGCAGCAAGAAACGATCTAGATCGTCTGGATATGTCTTAAGCTGGGAATCCACAGAATCAGATACAGTCGCGAAAAAAAATTGGAAGACGCTCCAAAGTCAAAATCTTTTGAAAGCTCAGGTATATCCAAAAAAACCTCAAAACTCTCGTTCCATAATTCCTTGATGCATAATGTGATAGTCACATTTTGGTTTGTATGCAGGGAATCTGTAGGGTACGGGACTTTGGCGCATAGGAGCACATTTGGATTGGATTTCCGGCTCATGCAGTTTTGAAGTTTAGTTAGATATTGAAATATTGTTATTAGCTTTTAGATGTGTATGACATTGTCTATCATATAGTACATTGTTCAAGGATTTTTGTTTTAATAAAATTGTCGTTTTTTCTTTTAACACCTGTTGTTCGAAATTATCCTTGAAATGTTGTATGATTGTGTTGAATGCATGATTGGTGATAACTTGAATGTTGAATACATCCAAAGTGTTTAGATTTTAGGAATTGTGTCCCTTATGATTGTTAAGATAAATGTTATAAGAATCAATTGAACCAAAGGTCCAGTTGGACAGGACTTTGGAATCACTTAACTTAGAGTCATTTGATGAATTGAGTTCTTAATGTGTCAAGAAATGAATCAACCAAAGATCCAGCTGGACAGGACTTTGGAATCATTTGACTTAGAGTCAGATGATGATTAAGTTCTTTATAAAGCACAAATGGCAAGAAATGAATCACCCAAAGATCCAGAGGATAGGATTTTGGAATCAGATAACTTAGAGTCAACTGAAGATTGCAAGTCTTGACCAAGATTAACAAAGTCATAAAATTTACATAGAGATGTAAAAGACATCAAGATCAGAAGCAACGAACACATCAGTTACTGTGTATTGCTCGAATCTTCAAATAGAACACAATTGTTTGTACTTCGCGATATTTGTCATTCGGAATGACGAATATGGCTACGCTTATCAGAAAAAGCGATTGAATTGAAACCTTGAACAGTTCAAGGACTTCAAAGGAAGTACAAGATCCACAAAACCTGAGTGACAATATAAACTGGGAAAATGTTTCACAGTTCATTCTCTTCCAAGAACATTAAATGTTATAATGTGTCTTAGGGAAGATGATGGAGCGTTGGCCGAAACAATTCGATCCTTGATGTATAAGATACATTGTCAATTAGTTTCCGATAAATTGAATATTAAACCAGTCAGACCATATTCTGACCACATCCTAGACTAAGTAGGTATTGAAGACACTGTCTGAAATGTGAAGCAGGGGTTATCCCACTTGCACATAGAAAGTCCAGGGTCTTGTAGTGTTCGTCCGAACCTCATGACTAGCCTGAACCTGATCAGCAATGTCGTTTTCACTGGCTATTCCGCTGTACCTGTAAAAGAAGAGCTCTTTTAGAAAGAACTCAAGTTCTAAGAAAACAGTGGAAGTTGGGACAGTCCTGAATGAGTTCAGGATTAGCCAAGTGAAAGAACCTTTAGTCTTCACTAGGCTTAGAGCAGAAATCAGATTTCTGTTCTAAAACTGACATAATCTTCTCTTGACCAGTAGTACTGATCACCATCATAAGCAGTTATGATCAGGGTGACATACCGATTAGTGGTAAAACACTATAGTTGGTACGGATTTACAATCGACTACTTTGAAGCATTGGTGAGCCCGGTTGCTGCCAATTGAGAGAACCTTAGGACGAGATACAGTCTATGTGACAGTTTGATTGATTTTACACCTGGTCTAAAAACCAGTGGGAGTAATTGAATCATCAAAGGAAAGCAACATGGACATAAACGTACCTTCAAAACATCTGGTTTAGTGAGGCGATACTCAGAGTCAAGTAATTGACCCCGAGAGAAGCAATCTCAATAGAAGATGAAATCCGAAAGGATTCTTCATGACACATTGTAAGTCGTTAGTGGAGCGCGTGTGGATCACCGGTACACTAATAGGGACTCACAAAGAGTATGCCACTACAAAGGTACATGGACCCGGGGTTAACCCCATGGGTATCTCGTAAGAAGGGATATTCAGATTCTCAAAATATGCCAAAGGATTGAATTTTGAGAAAGGGCTGAAAGATTTCCATTAAGATGTCAGAAAGGTCTGGGTTCTCAAAATGTGCCAAAAGTTATGGATTTTGTGAATAGTCCATAACCGTGTCAAAGCCAGTGGGAGTATCACTGTTATCTACTATCTCCGTATGAGAGGTACACACTGTTTCTAGGAAACGTCTCTTTCCATTACAAAGTGTAATGACTTGGTGTTAAGGGACGGATCGCTATGAAAGACTTAATAGAGATACGACATACTCAGGTGGTTGTAAACGAAACTCTGCCAAGATGATCTTGATGAGATTCAAGATGCATAGCCCCAGGAAAGAAGATAGTGATAGGAAAGGAGTTTCCTATCATTGCAAAGTGTGATGATTTGGCATGAGAGATAGAAAGAAGGTGCAACATACTCACATAATCCATAAACATCTATCAGATAGATGTTATCATCAGTATAGACCTAGCCATAGTAAGCATGATCTTGGTAAGATTCAAGATGCATGAGAAAAAGTCTCCGAAAGGAAAAAGTTATTAAAAGTCATGACACTGGGATTATAACTGATCTCAAGATTCCAAAAGGGTTTGGGATAAGACTAGATCGAATTCCACGAGCTTCTTGGATCGATCAGAAGTGCCATGAACATGTTCTGATGACTTAATGCTTAGAGCATAGTAAGTCAGATTCAGGATATGACCTGGCTGGGAATACTTAATGGATTTTGTACACACGTGATAAATCATTGGGGTGAATGGTAATTTGAAAAGAGTTTCAAATAAGGACTTAATGGTTAAAGAGTTTCGTTGGTATTCCGATGGAGCGCGTGTGGGTCACCGGCACATCGTAACACCTCGAAATAGTCTTAGGGTGAAGTCATGAGGACTAAAGATCCCAAGAACCATGGAAAGTCACAGTAGACTGAATGGAGATGTAAGTGAGAATGACAGTATATTACTGAATTGAGATACCATCGGATGAATGTCTGATTAGATAAAGTGTATCAATGTATGACATTTGGATACATAGAAGGAGTGAAAGGTCATATAGACATAGATACATAACATGAATTAAAATATTAAAAGGAATCTAGAAACCGATAATAGTTTTATGAAGAATCCGACTTGGTGATTACCTCGTGGAGACTTGGTAATAAGCAAGAGTAGCCACCAGTCAGATTTTAAGTTTCAATTTTGCATGTTTCACTTCCCGAATAATTTGATTATTCAAAATTCCATAGCCGCTCATGCTTTTCGGGAGTAAGTATGAACGAAGACTGTCGTGAATTGGTTTGTAGATTGTCTAAGGAGTTAGACATTGCAGTAAGACTGCTACAACGTTCACGAGTACTTAGAAATAGAGATTTGAGTATTGGATAAACCCGCGCTCAATAGATTGCTTCATGGATTACATCACGAGCAATATTAAGACGCTAATATCTTATGATCTTGAAGCAGAGACATATGAGTTGAAATTTATGAGTCGGTCGTACATTGATAATGCGTAAACGCATCAGTAACTCGATGTTATAAAACGCATTGTTGTGTGCAATTTTGATAAGTAAAAGACACAAGCATATGAGTCGAAGCTTATTCGTTCCTAGACCCTGATGGGAAATAGATATATGTAGGCCGCTCGATGATTTTGAAGTTGACTAAAGTGCTGGCCAGCCTGGACTAAATTGATGTGTTCAATTAGAAGTCTGAAAGTCATAAGCAGAATCAGAAATCGGGAAACAGAGTATCGAACAAAGATTGATCTCAATCCATGTCTCGTGTCTGAAAATATATTGTTGGACGAAGGATCATATGATCACTTATCTATGGACAGAACTGACTGGGTCAGAGTTCGGCAGCAGTTTCTAGGAAGCTACAGGTTGTTTATTAATCAGAAGATAAATAAAAGTCATAAACTTATCCAAGTGGAAGACTGTTGGATTAGGTGTCTAAGCCATGACTTTATATTTATATTTATCTTGTTAATTGAAGCAAAGTCCATTTGGGTTGCCCTCATAGCCGGAGGATTGATGTAGAGTTCAGTAGAGAGAAAGGTTGATTTATCAATTGTTTAATAAATCAATAGAAAATAAATAAATGGTTTATTAATATATTTAAGTGTTAATATATTAATTAGAAACTATAATAATTAATTAAGATTTAATCTAGAATTAATTGAATTTAATTTAGTGATTAAATTAATTAATTATAAGTGTAGGGACTGGTTTGTATTTATTCAATAGTTGAATAACTGGCAAGCAAATGGCCAGGGACCAAAATGGCGTCAACTATGGAGGCTTCTCCATATGGGGAGAAAACCCTAATTAGGGTTTGAGAAGTCTGGTCCAAGTGGTCAACAGGCTTGCCCACTTTGGAGGCTCCTCTAGGGTTTCAGGTGTAACCCTAGAAGGCTATATAAGGAACCTCCTGGCTCCTTGAAAATCACGCCTCCTCTCTCTCTCTCTGTTACTCTGCTGTATCATCTTCTCCATTGCTTGGGTGTGACTTGCATTTGAGGCAGAATCTGTTTGCTGCTAGCTTCAAGAACAAGAATTAAAAGGTTGGTTAATTCCTTTTGATCTTTAGAAATTATTATTGGCCTTAGGTTTTAGTTTATTATCTTCATAGAAGAAAACATAGATCTTTTTAGGGTTACATGTGAACCATAAGTTTTATTTGTTCATCGATTGCTAGAAAACCCTTCAGAAATAACGACAGTGGGATTATTCCGCTGAAGGGAGAAAACATCATTTCTTGAAGAACCTGTTATTGATGAAGTCAGATCAAAAATTACCTGGTCTAAATTGTGATTCGGTAAAAGAAAATTTTGCTAAAAAGAGAAACGATGACAATGGGCGTCTTCCGGTTGATTGGGATCAGAACCTCTGATGACTAATGGAGAAAACGACGACAATGGCTATCGAAGGCTGGAGCAAACGACGAGAATGGTGCCCTTTCATGCGTCGACCGGGTTTCTTTGAGCATGATCCTCCAGACGTGGGTATATTGAAGCAATTTGAAGCAAATGATATTATGGTCAATAATGATTTTTTTTTGTAATTAAAATGTTTTATAATCAGAATATTGTTTAAAATATTTATAAAATATTTAAAAATATGATTTTGGGTATATCTGATATTTTGAAGACTTATCTAGGACAATTATGATATTTAAATTTTAGATAGGGTAAATATGATATTTATCTATTTATTAAGAGCATGTATGATATTATCCCATAAGACCCTGAGATTTTATCAATTTTGCCAAAAAAACATACATTTTACAAAAGCAAGAACTTATAGATCAGTATATTGTTAAATACCATCTATCATAGGATTTTTGTATGTATACATTTCCTTCAAATATATTCATCTGCTTTTTTAATCCTTCTAGAGCATCTGATTTATTTATAACCAAAAAGCATAAGTACAACGATCGAAAAACTTAGTAACTTATTCTATAGACAACATATGTAAAATCACATATTTATCCACATTTTATGTCACTCTTAGGCCCCGAAAAACATCTCAGGTCTTTGTGAGTTGAATGTTGGGGAACAAAAACAACAGCAATATACACATCCTCCGACTCTATAGCTATTTTTTCTATTACTAACTTGTACAATGTACCATCAGCAACCTCATCATAATTACCTGAATACCCGTAAATTATTTCTCCTTTGAAATCTTGGCTAATTTTATGTTGTCGTTTTGCCTCGTCGATAGAAAAATTTTCAACGTCTTTGACAATGGGAGCACTAAGGTTTTTGATCAAGTTCCACGGACGGTCATAAAATCCTGCTGAAGCGGTGGGAGGGATGCTCGAAAGAAAGAAGAGGAAAATAAGAGAAATAACATAAAATAAAAGGCGTTGGGTTAGCAAAACAAGAGTCATCTTTGGAACTATTACTCTTGCAGTTGGTACAATTGGATGGAGTGAAATGGTTTCGGTATTTATAGATGAATAAAGTGCATGTTTAATTATTAATTACTATTTTATATCAAAACAACTGCAATAAAAAAATATTAAAAACAGCCACTGTTGTTGGCAAATATTGAATCTCTAGTCATTATATTTTGGATTCAATTTTTGTACGGGAGGTTGAGGTACGAAATTCTATACGAGAGGTTCATCCATGATTCAAATATTGATACGTTTAAAATATTGTTAATGCTTCACGGTTAGTGTCAAGTTTGACATTTGCCACTCGAATGGTGAGTTTACCTTTTCTTTATTGAAATGTGTACTCATTATATTTTGAGTTCAACAAAGGATATTAATGATGTACAGTGGCGGATCCAGTATAGGGCGGGGGGAGGGGGGGGGCTGTGCACCGGCTCAACTTTTGCGGGCCTTTGTAAAAAAAAAAAAAAAAAAAAAAAAAATTCTAGTACGTTGCACCCCCTCGGAAAAAAAATGACACCCACTAATTAACTTAAACTTTGGATATTGATCAATTACCCACAAAAGTGCACCCTTTTTTCTATAAGTGCACATTTACATTCCGGGAAAAATTTTTTTGCACCCCTAGTGATAATTCATGGATCCGCCACTAATAATGTATAATATGTTAATTTATGGAAGATATTACATGAATATTGATACGATTACAAAATGATGGTAGATATAAAGTCAACTATACCGCATTTACTATGTATAGCATCAATACATATTGACTTTAAGTTAGGTAAAAATCAACTTTTGAATTAACATTAAATGAAATATGTGATGATTCGGACATATAAAAAACACATTACCAAGGTTCTCTTTATTTAAGTTAGCTATGCTCTTGGGCCTGTTTGGCGCTGTTAAGGGTGCACATAAACAAACGGTTTTTTTTTTTAAATTCAAAAAAAAAAACCGGAATCGGTTTTTTAATAACCGATTTTCCAATAACCGATTTTTAACTGGGTTTTTATTTTAAATCGAATCGGTTTTTTACCCCGGTTTTTGTTCCAGTTAACCGAACCGAATCAGTTTAAATATGAAAAAAATTCGGTCAAAACCGGTTCTTAAAAAAAACCTGAACCTGTTAAAAACCGGCTTTTGTGCACCTCTACTTCTAATGGGAACAATGCTTTTGGGCTTTGTGGAAATCAATAAATGGACTGAATTTAAATAAGATGATAGTCGACTCGGGAAAAACGGATGATATTTAAGTCTTGTTATTTTCTTGGCTTAAATGTATTCTTTAGATTGGTTAGCGTGGAGACAGTCTCCTGACTCCTATGGAAGCTTGTAACTTGTAATTGTACTAACTTTGCTAGCTTCTGGTACTGGCCAACGCTCGTTTCATTTTATATAAAATCATCCGCCGTTGTAAAAAGAAAAGAAAGGCTATACAATTAGTATTTGTATTACTTCAAAGTAGAAAAAAATTTATAGAGAAGTCGGGAAAACGAGAACTTTCTAAGTCAGTCAGAACTTTTAAAAAACGGGCTCATGCATAAATTGTTGTAACGACCATTTTATTGACGAAACTTGGGTCATGCTGTTAGATACATAAGACAACTCATAGAATTATAAAATTCAATGAATGAGTGTAAATTAGATTGAAGAATTTATTGGGCCGTGATTGTCTCATGAGATGGAAGTATGGAACTCTACTTACGAATTCATGAAGACCACCGTGGAGCTAAGAGCGACGTTTGTCGAATATGAAGTTCAAGGTATTTTTTTTTTTAAATTTTAGTATTTTTATAATTTTTAATTACTTTCATATATTTATTATTAACTTTTGTGTGTTTTTTATATATGTTTTATATGTACGGGATCTAGGTTGACATCTGGAGTGCTCGGATTACGATCTCATACAAGACATAGTGGAGTTTCTTGAAAATTTCGATTCAAAAACGGAGATTATATCGTCATTATCAAAATTGTTGGTCCATGTATTTTTCTCCTTAAGTTTTAGATGTCGATAAGCATCTAAGAGGTTGGTCAACAAAATCGGACTTTTTGTCACACATGTCCGGAAATGCGATCAAAGTATGACAAGTATTTGGATACATTCGACAAACTCAAAAAATTAGATGTACTTTGTGGTGTTGTTGGATCTACGATTTAAATAATCATTTGGGACACATGTCTTTAAGAATATGATCTGGTACACTGTACACCGTAATATAAGAAACCAGATATGACATTTATGGTTTATGAGGTTGAAAAGATGATGGAGCATTTATTTATACATACAAAGACAAGTTTTCAAGAATCATGAATCATCTTAAGAATCTTGAGAAACATGAATAAACAATGGCTTGTGACGATGGTAATGACTTTTGGATGATTTTCTAAAATTTGAAGAAACCAACTCAATATCAATGGATATCAAACTAAAAGGGTATTTGAATGAGCCAAAGTTCCTTACACCGGAGACTTTGAATTCTCAAATTGTGGAAATAAACAACGCACTAAATATGCATATTACTATAGCATTGCCAGAGAGAAATTCTTTCAAAATTGAACTATTATAAAACTAGGGGTGGTCTATTTATACCTTTTTTTTTTTCACTCTTTACCCCCTAATAATTATTTTATCGTTTTCCCAAAATAAACATAATAATTCATTTTTCTTTATAATCATTGAAACATAATTGTATGAAATATTAGAAATTATTAAAAAAAATTATGAGGCTGATGGGAGTACCCATCACTTTGTCCAAAAGTGATGGGCGCCACGTCATCGCCACATAGGATTTTATCCCATCACACTCCATCAGATTATCCCCATCACATTTTCATCACATCATATCATCTTTTTAATTAAAAAAAATTCAAAAATAAATTAGAACATAATTTTTAAATTAAAAACCATTTCATTAAAAATAAAAATTACAAAAAAAAACAAACTTAGAAAATAAAAATTACACTAAAAATAAAAATAAACGTAAACTAGTTGTCGTCATCGGTGTCGGTGTCGTTGTCGTTGTTGTTCCCGGGGCGATATTTAGCGCGTACACTTTCCCGCATCGCCAAAAAAATTTCCAAATCCTCGCCCTCGAAGTCGGATGGTTTTTTTGTCAAGAAGTCGATATCGGCGTTTCGTTGTAACTCCCGTTGCGTTTGGACAATTTGCCGTTGCGTTTTGACAATTTCTTTTTCCACCCGACCCATAATCCCGACCTTTTCGCTTTGTAATTGGACGTATCGGTCGAATTTGTCGCCAAACAATTCCATAACGCTCGACTCGAAACCGGAACCCGAAGCCGCTTTCTTGCCGGCTTTTTTTGCCCGGTCTCGCCCAATCGGTCGACGGATCGGTTGGGGTTCGTCTTCATCGAGATCGACGGGCTCGTCGTTCACGTCAATATAAGTTCGCCCGTCCGATTGTTGTGACGTCCCTTGGTGGACCGACCTCGATCGTTTAGTTCCCGAAGATTGCGAATCTTCGACAAGAAGCCATTTCGGTTGTTTTTTCAACTCGTTCCAAGCTTGTATATACGGGAACGCTTTCCGAGTGGGCGTTGTTGTTTCGTATTGTTTTAACGCCGCGTTGAAAACGTCGAAGTCGTTGGACCCGCTTTTCCGCATATTCGAGAGATTGTTGAAGATGTCGTTAAAAGCGTTGAGCTTTAGTCGCATCTCTCGAAATTTCCCCGAAATTTTATCCATGTTCCTTTTTTTTCGCCCATAAGCTCGTAAAAAGTCGCTTGAACTTTGTTCCAAAAAGTATCAAGCGTTTGCGAGTCCCCAACGATCGGGTCAACGGAAGCGGAAATGTACGCCTTCACCAAGTTTAACTCCTCATCTTTCGTCCAATTCGTTCTTTTTTCGCCCCCCCCCGTTTGTTTTGCCTTCTTCCTTGCGGCTCGGCGGGTTTGGTTGTCCCCTTCCTCTTGTGTCTCTTGAACCATATCGGGAGACACCGGTTGCGGTTGCGGTGGTGGTTGTGACATCGGTGGTTGCGACGACTGGGCTTGGAATCCTTGCGGTTGAAACGGAAACGGGTGTTGAAATTGTTGATATGGGTTGAATGGCGGATATGGTTGTTGAAAAAGTGGTGGTTGTGCGATCGGAGACCCGCCTTGAAGTAAATTCATAAAACCACCGCGGGGCGATTCAAGATTCGGGTATTGACGCGGGGTCGAGTTTAATCCGAACGAATCATACTCGCGGTTTTGGTTTGAAGGTGGGGTGTTTGGGTTTTGTTCCATTGCAAAAGGATTTTAAAATTTTTATGTTTGAGAGGTTAAAAGATGAAGAATGTGTGTGTAAAATGTTAAAAAGATGTGTGTATATATATATGTGTATATGGGTAATTTTTAAAAAAAGTAATTTTTTTTTTTTTAATATTCTAGCCATTGACAACGGCTATATTCCTCTCCATTCCTCTCATTGGCCGTGATTGATCGTGAAACGGACCACGGAAGAACACGATCACGCCCCATCACGGTAGCACGGAGCGGTGTGCACGCCGTGATGGGTGCCACCGTGGCCATCACGGATGGACCGTGATCGGTACTCCTTCCGGTCTGATAAATATTATAAGAAGATTGCATATCATCGGCGCTATATTAAAACAAATTATCTATAGACGTTATTTAAAGAAAAAAAAAGGAAAAAAATGATATATCTAACGAAAGCAAAGGAAAAAAACAAAAAAAAACCCTATCATCTATTCATCTACGCCGTCTCTCTCGTCCCTCTTTCTCTCGTTCAACCTCTCGGTCTCTCATTCTCACAGTACTTCTCTCAGTCTCGATCGATCTCACGGTGGGAGCCTCTCACACCCGACCTCACCGTCGGTCCCTCACCGCCGGTCTCCCGATCTCGCCGGATCTCCGATTTGCTCGCCAATGCCATTTGCCGGTATCTCTCGATCTCTCTCTATCTTTCCTGATTTCACTGGTGGCCATCTCACCATTCCCTCATCTCTCTCTCTTTCTCTTTCTGTGGTCACAGGGTGTTTAATCAGTGGCCGGATGTTGGTTTCTTGTTGCCGGAGGTTGGTTCCCGGTGGTCCGGTGGTTTCTGGTTGCCGGAGGTTGTCTTGAAGTATCACCGTAAAACCATAAAATGTGGAATATGTACCAGTTTACCTTACTGGGTTTTGTTGATGTAATAGTCTTTAATTAGTCTTCAACGTAAGTTTTATATTTCCAAAAATTTGACTGAATTTAATTGCAGTTGATTAAACTACAAGTTTTTTTTATTTGAAACTTCAACAAACTCAAATTATAAGATTTTGACATTGTTTTCTTTTTTTTTCTGTATATGTAGTTTTTCAATTTGAATTTAACTTTAGCAATTTGATTTAATTATTTTTTAAATTGTAGGTCTTTTTTTTTGTTTTGCCTCAGACCTCAAATTAGCTTGGAGTAGTTTGCTTGTATTTCTAAAAAAAGTTTTTTTTAATTGAAGTTTTTTTTTAAAATATAAAAAAAACTAAGATTTCTAATATCTCTCAAAAGATCATTGATACCCTTAGTACTATAGAGGTTTTTTAAAGATAATTTCCTAATTTTAGTAAAAAAGAATAGAAAATTATTCATTCCTTGCCCCATCCTCTAAGAATAACAAATCCATGAGAGTTTGACTGAATCCAACATTGTCCATGTCACAACCAAAAAGTGTAACATAATAAAATCTACATTCTAACTCCCTTGGACTTCTTAATAATCCGTGAAAACGTGCCCGAAGAGTATTCAACCAACTATTATAAAACATAACTAAATCTCAATGATGCATAATACTTGATTCCTGAGTATCGAGTTTGGATCGTATAAGTTCACTCTACTAAATGTCTTTTACCCAATAAGACATGGCACACTTCGTTTGAAGATAATCCAACCAAAATCAACTTCGTGTCACGGCAAGAAAACTAAAAGTCCTCGATTAAATTTGTAAAAGGTTTTAAGAGTTATCTAATGAGCCGAAAATAGTGGTATTAAACTATTAATATATATTTATACCAATAGTTGCACTCAAATGGCGAAAAAAATACAAATTACGGTTTTTAAGCAGTTGTCAACAGTTTTGGATGGTTAACTATTTAGGTATTGGGGCGTTGCCTCTAGACCCCTGCAAGTGGGTGCGGGCCCCTTACCCTCCCTCATTCATCATGCCCAATATCAAACTAGCATTATACAACATGTACTCTACACTACCTTACTTGTATTATATTTTAGTCTAAAACCCTGTTGGGATTAAAATCACCAAAATTTAGTAGGATGTAATGAAATTAATTTTTAAAATGAAAAAGGATAAATGTACATCTCTGCAATAATACTTCACAATTTTCCCAATTTGTGCACCAAAGTACTCTTTTAAACGAAACATGCAACATTGTAAAAAAGAATCCCTTAACGATGAGGCACAGCGTAAAATGTTCATTTATGCAACATCGTTTCACTTTTTACCAACTTACAACAACCCAAGTCACTTCGAATAAGAACTTACATAAACAAATACGAGTTTTTTCTCACATCATCAAGCTTTTGACTTTGCTCGAGATGTCAAGTACTTAAAAGCCACCTTGGAAAAGTTGGTGATGGTAAAAAACATTTGCATAAATGCACGGCTCTTCACAATATTCTCCCGTATTCCCCTTGCTGTTCTACCTACCACCGGTTCGGATTTCACCGGAACTACCACCTGCATTGATGCTATGTAAACATGATGTAAGGGGCTGTTTGATACTTGCTTATCGAGTAAGAGCTAAGCTGACTGGGTCAGACCCAGTTAGAAAGCTGACTGGATAAGAGGTAAATTTTAGGGTTATGAAACGGTCTGACTCGGACCGAGTCAGACATAACCTAACCTCTTATTGGACCAGTAAGAGGCAAATCAAACAGCCCCTTATGGTTTTTTTCTTTTTTACTTAATGTAGAAAGAACGACTTCATACGCTTTCCTTAGTTGTCATTTTTTTCCCATTACGTGTAGAATGGATAAACAATGTAGTGTTGTATGAACTAAGACTGTTTCAGTCTGAATGAGAGTAAATGACCATTTTACCCTTACGTATACATAAACGAGAAACGATTAGAGAATATATTACTAACCTGATGGATTTATGTTTGTCAATCGGCGTAATCTTTCCTCAGCCAAACGAACAGCGCGTGTGGAGCTTTTAACACCTTGTGTTATCTCCTGCCTAAATTAATGCAGAAAGAATGACTTAATAGAGAAAGTCAGAACAGCACTTAATGGGAAAAAAGATACGAAAACAGAGCCTAAAACCATGAATTAGCAGAAAAGGGTGTTGAGAGATTTGCTAACCCTAAATCACTGAGCTCCATTGTTAAGTCACTGATTTCCATTCCTGATAAACGAACAGCAGCCATTGTGTCAGGAAGCTCCTCCCTTGTAACATCAAGCAGTTTTTCAAGAGATTCTGCTGCCCTTTTAAAAGCCTAAATTCAGGAAACCAGTCAAAAACTAATAAAAGTGGTCAACATATTTGACCTCAAATTTTGTTTTCTTCCTTTTCTGTAGGGATTTGTTACACTGGAACGGGACTGGACAAGCTTTCTAGGGCTATTTTTGATGATGAGATGAGAAGGGCATTCACGTCTTTTGCACATACGAAAGAGATCGAGAGCAAGTCCCTGTCCCGCCTTTTTGGGTGGGACAAAAAATTGAACATTTGTCCCATTGACATCAGACATAGTCTAGTCTCAGTCCAATGCACACCGTGCATTGGACTAGGAAAAGGACCGATGTCAATGGAACAAAAATTGAAATTTTTGTCCCACCCAAAAAGGTGGGACAGAGACTTGCTCTCGACCTCTCTCGTATGTGTAAAAGACGTGAATGCCCTCCTCATCTTAATGTAAACAGCAAGGTAAAAGTTCAAGATTCAAAAAACTAACTAGTAGTGTGGGAATCGCGGCGCAGAAAAGCCAAGTAGCTGAGATTGCTGCCTGCAGAATAGGAATTTTAAATAATTAATGATCATCATATATCAATTATGTTAGATATATATCAGTTAGTTAGTTGAAACAGTGGTGATTGGTCCTCTTTTAGTATAAATAGGTCTCTTATGTTATGTATTGAGCACACTTTTCTCTCTGAATTCCTTTACGTTTGACAAAACTGATATTGATTTTGTAAATCAAAATGTAGCTTTTTTTGGGAATTGAGGGGTACACTCTTTTTAGGCATCTACAGTTAACTTAATTCGAATCAAAGATGTAAACCCTAAGCACGATTCCAATTTACAGCCAATGATGTCACGAAGAATTCGCATTGAGGAGAGCAATATCAGATGCTAGAATTATTGAGACGCAAATACACAGTACACACAATCACACGCCTTTTAACTTCGAATTCGTACGTATGAATTTCGTAGTGATTTCAAATGGAAAGTTGAACTTGAGGTAACTAGAAAATTAATGAAGATTTACATTGCAAATAAAAAAGGATAGAAATATTAAGTGATACCGCGCAAGCGATGAAATTGAGGACGAGGATGTGACGCTGGGTGAGGTTCCATTGCGATGGCGACGGAAGCGAAGAAGGCGGAGACCCCACGGAGGAAATGAAGGTAGTGGGAGAAGCAACAGAAGGGTCGAACGACGAATTGGTTGAATTTGTAGAAAGAGAAGCGAGGCACCGATTATGCGGTTGTCGACGGCGGAAGTTAGAAGGATGGAGAGTGACGGCGGTGCCGGGAAACTGTTGGCCGTAATCCTGTTTGATGGCAGGACACGAAATCCGCCGCAGATTTAGTGAACTGATCATCGTCTAAACTCTGGAATCACCGGAACGAGACGATGCTGATTACGACGCACATCAATGGTGTTTATTATTTACTCTTGAGTTTTTTTATTTTGGTCCTTAGTTTAACCACGGCTATATTTTTTTTTTTCAAGTATTGAATAATCGGTGGAATGTTTTTGTGGTTTCAAAAAGTTGTATGTATGGTCTTTGATTTATGTAAAAAGATATTTTTATCCTTTTAATTTTTTTTTCTTATAATTTTTTATTTTTTCTAATATTTAAATAAAAAAGAAAAAAAATACTCATCCCACTACCCTGATCTCTCTCACACTCTCTCCTACGGTTACATGTGTTAGTTTTTCATAACTCAAGAACGCACACACTAAAAAAAACACACACTCATGAAAATACACACACTCCATATTTTTATGGGATTATTCTTCAAAACACAGACACACTCATATGACCAAGGTTGTAATGCTGCGAGTCGAACTTGTTTTCTGTCAATAATGTGTTGTATCAAGGACTTGGCTAGATGATTGTGACGACTATTTCTTGTGGAAACTTGATAAAATATATTTTTTGGTATCAAAAAGATGAAATTACATTGTTTATGTTTTTATAAATATATAATTATGCTGAAAAATAATATATATATATATATATATATATGTGTGTGTGTGTGTGTGTGTATGTGTGTGTGTGTATATATCATTTTTCAACATAATTATATATTTATATGGAAATTGTAAAAATCGAGTTGACCCATGGCCCGGTCACCAAATCGGGTCAATTAAAAACCCAAGTTTTAAAACATTGGTAAATAATCTCTGTGGATACTAAGGTGCTGTTTGTTTTTGAAGAGGTAAAAGGTCTGCAGTCTGCGGACCACATCTGCAGACATTTGTAGAAGAAGAGGTGGACCAATGTCTGTAGTCTGCAAAAAGAAAACTGTTTGTTTTTTAAAGCCTGCAGACTGTACAATTTCAGCAAAAAAAATCGGGATGATTCAAAATCTTAACCAACATATGAACATATTGTTGAGGCGTCAAACTCAACAAATAAATTGAGATAAATATATATAAAGTTTAAGTTCGTGTTCACTGCTCAATTTACTATTAAGATAGTAAAGGATAAGCAGGGTCAGTCCACAGAGACACAAGATAAAAGTAAGTGCCAAACTTCAGTATTAGTACACTGAATATGTTGGGGGGATTTTGTTGTGTTAGAAACTAAAATACCTAACATTCAAAATAGATTAAGTAAGATGCAGTAAAATGAGAATATGGTTCCACAAAACACATATAACATGAGATTATAATTAAAGATTATAAACTATGTAGATTCCATTTAAGTTGATTTCTCAATAGTATTAATAAGCTCTAATACCCTCAGTTCATAAAATTATATAATCAAAATATGCGCTTTGATTACAAATCTATCTTTCTAAGTAAAAATTCAAGTAAGCTCTTGAATTACACTAGAAAAATGCATTAAGATTCAATTGAACAAATCAACAATACTCAATACATCTCAAATGATCAGATGCGTGAGAGTATGTAATTCAAGTTACACTAGAATCAATCTTAACATAAAATTGAAGCCAATGTTTGTCATAAATAGCCATTCATAAAACAATTACGGATTCTATAAATGAACATGACAATAATGATTCAAATACCAATTCAATTGGCCAAATCAAACTAGACATAAAAACCATTTAAAACATTCAATGTCAAACTTGAATTACTAAACGGAAAATGCAACATAGTTCTAACCAAATGCTTCACAGTCTCATATCAAGAGTTTCAAGGAACCAGAAAAGATAGAGTCCTAGCCACACATGTTCGGACTAGAACTCTACTAAGCAACAACAGAAAATTAACCAAATGTACTTACAAACAAAGTTATAAAGCAAAATCAAATGTTCCCAATGTGTTCTTGAAGTGTCTCCTCTCTCAAATTTCGTCCTCTATCTGTTAGGAATGAAGTGTGTGTCAAAAACCCCCAAAAACAAGCTTAAAACCGTGCACAAAACTGTCATAAAAACAGTTTTTCAGGATTACACGGCCCGTGTAAAAGTAACACGGGTCGTGTTCTTCAGATAATTTTCGAACTGTGCACTACACGACCCGTGTAAAATGGGACACGGCCCGTGTAACTATCGGTATGGGTTTTTGGCATTTTTGTAGCTTTACACGACCCGTGTTCTTCATTTCTTGATGTTTAAAGCTTCGACATGCTTCCAACTCCAATTCTTCCGCTCCAAAGCTTCTTCCATCATCCAAAGCCGCTCCAAGCCATCCAACATACTTCATGCCTCCACCAAAGCTCCATTTTATCCTGAAAAACACACTAAACTAATGAAGTACCAAGGTTCCCGGAAAATAACTACAAATACATGTAAATTGCTAAAAATATAAATAAATAAAAGGAAAAAGGGCTTAGAAAAGATGCATAAAATGCATCCAACACATATCATAAAATCGGGATCAATCTGTACAATTTCAGCAAAAAAAACTCAATTTTTGCATGATTCAAACCAAATTTAGCATGATTCAAACCAAATTCAGCATGATTCAAACCAACTTAACCATAATCAACAACAATTTCAGCAAAAAAACTCAAAATTTTCAGCTTTTTAACAATGATTCTAAATCAACATACAAATTTAGAAATTCAGCAACTCATCAAACTAGTAAGTCAACAAATTCAGCAACCTATAAAACTATTTCATCAACATTGAACTTTTGAAGACAATCATCAGCATAAATCGGAACCCTAGAATACCAAAATCGGAACCCTAAAATACCAAAATCAGAACCCTAAAAAGAAAAATCAGAACTTGTATCAGCGTAGCAGATGGCGGACGACGGTGTCGATGGTGTGGCTGGCAGCGGCGGTTTTGGTTCACGACGCAAGGAAGAAGAGCCAGAGAAACTGGTTGGAACTTGGAAGGGATGCGTAGAAGGAGGAGCAGCGACGACGGCGTAGAAGGAGGAGCAGCGATGGCGGCGGCGGCGTAGCAGTAGCGCCGGAGCAGCAGGGGCGTAGCAGAAGGGGAGGAAGAAGAGGTCGGGAGTTTACGCGGAAGAAGAAAGAGGAGGATCAGGCGTGATTTTCTTTTTTTAAACAAATACGCATTTTTTTAGCCTAAAGAGGTTAGAAGATCTCAGCAAACTTTGGCCCATATCTGTCCCAAGAAGAGCCCACGCAGACCTCTTTATGTCAGCGGGCTTCTAAAAAACAAACGCTCTGCAAAAGGTTAGGTCTGTGCGCCGTCTGCGTGGTGCAGACAAAAGTGGTCAGGCAGATCTGCAAAGAAAAAAAAAACAGCCCCTAAAAGTTGCACCAGTGGTTCTTGATTCATGTAAGACGATCTTTTTACCTTTTTAATTTCTTTTTTCTTTTTCTTTTTCTTTTAACCTTTTATTTTTTCTAATATTTAAAAAAATCCATTTCACCCCACCCATCCCACTACCCTATCTCTCTCTCTCTCTCTCTCTCTCTCTCCATCTCTTCTACAGTTACATGTGTTTGTTATTCATAACTCAATAACACACATACACTCATGAAAATACACACACTCTGTATATTTCTGGGACTGTTCTTCGAAATATACACTCATATGACCTGAGTTGTAATGTTATGAGTCGATGGTGTTTTCTGTCATGACGGTGTTGTATCAAGGACTGGGCTAGATGATTGTGACGACCGTTTCATCACTAATCAATTATTGAATACGTGTGTTAGAGGTTCATGATTCACGTGACCAAACGGGAATTATTGTGGAAAGCAACTGTTGGGCACAACAAGCGAGATCGATAAACTTCAAAATCTGACAATAATGCATAAGACCACAAAGTCGTAGCAGCAAGAAATATAAGAATAACCAAACAAGAAATATCAACACAGAGAATTAAATGAAGGGTTTTCTAGCAAACAATGAACACAAATAAATCTTATGGTTCACATGCAACCCTAGAAAGATCTATGTTTTCTTCTATGAAGATAATAAACTAAAACCTAAAGGCCAACAATTATTTCTAAAGTTTAAATCAGAAGAACAAACATTTGAATCTTGTTCTTGAAGCTAGCAGCAAAAGTATCATGCCTCAAATGCAAGTCACACCCAAAGTAATGGAGAAGACAGTCCAACAGAGTTTATCTGGTGAAAGTGGCGCAGGTTTTTAGGGTGGCCAGGTGCCTCCTTTTATAGCCTCCAAGGGTTACAGCTGAAACCCTAAGGAGCCTCCAAGTGGGCAAGCCTGCAAACCAATTGGACCAAGCCTTTTTCTAAACCCTAATTAGGGTTTCGCCATTTTGAGGAACCCTCCTCAATTGGCGCCATTTATGGCCCCTGTCCACTGGCCAGCCTTTTATTCAACTATTGAATAATTACAAAACCAGTCCCTGCACTTTTAATTAATTAATTTAATCACTAAATTAAATCCAATTAATTCTAGATTAAATATCAATTAATTATTATAGTTTCTAATTAATATATTAACACTTAAATATATTAATAAACCATTTAATTAATTTTATTGATTTATTACACAATTAATAAATCAACCTTTAACTCTACTGAACTCTATCCTGACCTCCAGCTATGAGGGCAACCCAAATGGACTTTGCTTCAATTAACAAGATAAATATAAATATAAAGTCATGGCTTAGACACCTAATCCAACAGTCTCCCACTTGGATAAGTCTATGACTTTAATTTATCTTCTGATTAATAAACAACCTGCAGCTTCCTAGAAACTGCTGCCGAACTCTGACCCAGTCAGTTCTGTCCATAGATAAGTGATCATATGATCCTTCGTCCAACAAGATATTTCCAGACACGAGACATGGATTGAGATCAATCTCTGTCCGATACTCTGTTTCCCGATTTCCGATTCTGCTTATGACTTTTGGACTTCTAATTGAACACATCAATTTAGTCCAGGCTGGCCAGCACTTTAGTCAACTTCAAAATCATCGAGCGGCCTACAGATATCTGTTTCCCATTAGGGTCAAGGAACGAATAAGCTTTGACTCATATGGTTGTGTCTTTTACTTATCAAATCGTACACAACATGCGTTTTGTAACATCGAGTTACCGATGCGTTTTCGCATTATCAATGCACAACCGACTCGTAAATTTCAACTCATATGTCTCCGCTTCAAGATCATACAATGTTATCGTCTCAATATTGCTCGTGATGTAATCCATGAAGCAATATATTGAGCGCGGGTTTATCTAATACTCAAATCTCTATTTCTAAGTACTCATGAACGTTGTAGCAGTCTTACTGCAATGTCTAACTCCTTAGACAATCTACAAACCAATTCATGACAGTCTTTGTTCATACTTACTCCCGAAAAGTATGAGCGACTGTGGACTTTTGAATAATCAAATTATTTGGGAAGTGAAACATGCAAAATTGAAACTTAAAATCTGACTGGTGGCTACTATTGTCTAATTACCAAGTCTCCACGAGGTAATCACCAAGTCGGATTTTACATAAACTATTATCGGTTTCTAGATTCCTTTTAAACTATTTAATTCGTGTTATGTATCTATGTCTACTTGACCTTTCACTATTTCTATGTATTTAAATGTTATATATTTATACAATTTATCCGATCGGATATCCTTCCGATGATATTTCAATTTTGGTCATACCGTTAATCTCACTAACAACTCCATTCTATGTACTGTGACTTTCCATGGTTCTCGGGATCTTTAGTCCACATGACTGCACCCTAAGACTATTTCGAGGTGTTACGATGTGCCGGTGAGCCACATGCGCTCCATCGGAATGCCAACAAAATTCTTTAACCATTAAGTCCTTATTTGAAAAACTCTTTTCAAATTGTTATCAACATTCACCCCTAATCATTTTCCAATGATGTATGTACAAAATCCATTAAGTATTCCCAGCCAGGTCATATCCTGAATCTGACTCGGTATGCTCTAAGCATTAAGTCATCAAGACATGTTCATGACACTTCTGATCGATCCAAGAAACTTGTTGGATTCGATCCAGTCCTATTCCAAACCCTTTTGGAATCTTAGGATTACTCATAATCCTTGTGTCACGTCCTTTAATAACTATATCCTTTCGGAGACTTTTTCTCATGCATCTTGAATCTTATCAAGATCATGCTTATTATGGCTAGGTCAATACTGATGACAACATCTATCTGATATATGTCAATGGATTATGTGAGTATGCTGCACCTTCTTTGTATTACACTTTGCAATGATAGGAAACTCTTTTCCTGAGCTATGCATCTTGAGTCTCATTAAGATCATCTTGGCAGAGTTTCGATCTATCTCATAGACGTTTATAACCACCCGAGCATGTCGTATCTTTATTAAGTCTTTCATAGCGATCCGTCTCTTAACACCAAGTCATTACACTTTGTAATGAAAAGAGACGTTTCCTAGAAACAGTATGTAACACACATATTGAGATAGATAACAGCAATACTCCCACTGGCTTTGACACGGTTATGGACTAATCACAAAATCCAGAGCTTTTGGTATATTTTGAGAATCCAAACCTTTCTGACATCTTAATGGATATCTTTCAGCTCATTCTCAAAATCCAATCCTTTGGCATATTTCGAGAATCTGAATATCCTTTCTTGCGAGATGCCCGTTGGGAAATCCCGGGCCCATGTACCTTTATACTGGCATATTCTTTGTGAGTTCCTATTAGTGTGCCGGTGATCCACACGCGCTCCACTAACGACTTACAATATGCAGTATCCTTTCGGATTTCATCTTCTATTGAGAGTGCTTCTCTCGAAGTCAATTACTTGACTCTGAGTATCGTCTCACTCAACCAGATGTTCTGAAGGTACATTTCTGTCCATGTTGGTTTCTTTTGATGATTACTCCCACTGGTTCTAAGACCAGTTGTAAAATCAATCAAACTGTCACAGGGACTGTATCTCGTCCTAAAGTTCTCTTAATTGGCAGCAACCGGGCTCACCAATGCTTCCAAGTAGTCGGATTGAAAATTCGTACCAACTATAGTGTTTTACCACTAATCGGTATGTCACCCTGATCATAACTACTTATGACGGTGATTAATACTACTGGTCAAGAGAAGGTAATGTCAGAATTTTTAAAAAACACAAAATCTGATTTCTGTTCTAAGCCTAGTGATGACTAAAGGTTGTTTCACTTGGCTAATCCTGAACTTATTCAGGACTGTCCCAAACTCCCACTGTCTCCTCAGAATATGAGTTCTTTCTAAAAGAGCTCTTTCTTTTCCAGGTACAGCGGGATAGCCAGTGAAATGACATTTCTGATTAGGTTCAGGCCAGTCATGAGGTTCGGACGAACACTACAAGACCCTGGACCTTTAATGTACAAGTGGGACAATCCCAGCTTTACATTTCAGACAGTGTCTGCAAAACCTACTTAGTCGAAGATGTGGTTGGAATATGATCTGACTGGTTTAGTATTTAATGTATCGGAAACTGATTGACAATGTATCTCATACATTGAGGATCGAACTGTTTCGACCAATGCTCCATCATCTTCCCTAAGACACATTATGTGACAATTGTAAATTTTGGTCAACAAAAGTCAACTGTAGTCAAACGAAGCATATGTTAATTTATATGTTGAAAAGTTGTTTTCCATAACTTTTGCGTTGAATTATTAATATTATAGTATTACGTATGCTAAATCAAAACAATTATCGGTTAAAAATCGAAAATACGGACAGCAGACTACTGTAGCGTAGAAATTCGATAATCGTACAATTATTATTTTGAAAATAATAATATTCATAAAACAATCTACATGTAAATACGAAAGTTTCGATATATAGAACGTCGAAAACGGAGTTCGTATGTGAAAGTTATAACGATTCAACCGCTGTGTACGGATAAATGTACATAGGGTTTGGAACCAAAATACAAAATGAGGTGCCTTAAACATCAAATATGAAATAACGATTCATATGATAAGTAACGTAATAACATCTAGTATTTGATTTCAAAGCTAAATGCATTTTCCGGTAAAATGCCGAAAATCGCGAAAACGAAAGAATACCGCGCTTAAACGCGTATTCCGGCACCCAACGAGTTATCATTCAATCAAAATAAATGTTTGGCAATGTTTTTATACAAAATAATTATTTAGAACTTCGTTTCGTCAAAAACGCACAAAATTTCACTAAAACGACTTACTATTTTATAAAAATCACTTATTTTTATAAAGTATGTTGCTATTTTATAAAAACCACACCACCCCACCCCCCCACCCCTACCCCCCATCGGCTGCACCCCATCTCCCCATGCAAATCCAAGGCCATTATGCAAGATCTAGGCATGATAAGGTCTAGGAATTTAAAAATGCAAAAGAAACCTAACCTAAAACTAATAATAAACAAATAAAGATATGATCATCTTCACTTGGAACCAAGATCACCAACTTCATTCCTCACTCTCTCTTTTCTTCTCCCTTTCTCTTGCTCTCGGCCAAACTCACCATCACCACCACCATCTTCAAGCCTCATTTTTCAAGCTTCTTTCATTAGATCAAGTGGTAAGTTTCATCCCTCTTTTGATTCTAAACAACATAACACAAGTTTTACACCTTTTACACACACTAACATCCATCTATATCCATTGGATATTAGATTTGTTCAAAGGTCTTTAAGCTCCAAACTCCATCATCTTCAAAGATCTTGCAAGTATCCTTGGTAAGTTATGATCATTTAGTGGTTTAAGTTCTAAATACCTTCATATACTCTTTTATACACACATACTCACGGAAATCCATTGGATAATAGCTTTGTCCAAGGGTCCTCCGGGTCTTAGAACCACAATCTTCAACCTTCTTCCAAGAAATCCTAAGATCCACACCCAAGGTGAGTTCATACCCCTCATTTTCATCTTTTCAAACCTTTTTGGGGGAGAATACAAGTTCTTTAACTATATATGTTGTTTATTCAAGTTTATATATGTTTAAATGATATATATGTTGATTTACACAAGTTTATAAGTTAGTATTTGGATAAAAATACCTTTGATATGAAATATGGATAGATCTTTGTATGATGTTCATAATGATACATTATATGCTTGTATAAAAGTTACTAGACTATAATATAAGTGTGTAAAAATGTTAGATCTTGAACAAAAATGTTATAAATATGATTTTGGCATGAAATATGAGTAGATCCATGTATTATGAACACTTTGACATACTAAGTTGTGTAAAAGTTACTAAACTACAAATAAAGTGTACAAAGGTGCTAGATCTTGAATAAAAACGTTATAAAAACGAAAACTAGTAAAAACTACGTTTTTATAAATAAAGACACTATTTTCTAGCAAAAATGGTTATAATCAAGTTATTATATTATTTTTGTGTGAAATATCTCAAAAGATAATATTTATAATCTTTGAACAAGTTATTTCGCTATTATTCACAAAGATAAGGTTATTACGACGCAACTACTAAAAATAGACTATTATTGGAATAGTTTATGAACAAAAGGTTACTATGACATTCAAACATGATAAAAATAATTATATAAAAATATATAATTATTATACTATACTATATTATCATGGGAAAAATGATAATGGATGTTTACAAGAGTTTTTATATGCAAATCGTACGTAAACAAGTTGATTGAAATACATACATTTTTGTGAGATGAATCTTCAAAGTACTTTTATAAGTACCTACTATAAGTCCTGAACATTTTTATATAACCAGAGTCTCGGTAAGAGAGCGTGATATTTGAGTATAGATCTATACGGGATTGACAACCCCGCACCTGAGCTGCTAGCTACAGCTTGACCGGCAGGTCTGAGGTGTCCAAATGTCTAACAGTTCCGACGCCTGAAGAACGTCGCAGCAGGCCAACTAGTCACAGTATGGTTATATGGTATCTCACATGGGAAAATAATCAACTTAACATTTTTATAAATTGTTTACGTGGAAATACACATTTCAATGAAAGTACACTACGGTTTACATATTACATTTTAGTCTTTGGGATTTAAGACTTGGAACATTTTATAAGAAAATATTGGATTTTCTTGGTTTTCAACACTATTGCTTACAAACAAAGGACATTTCTATACAAAAATCTTATGAACTCACCAACTTAATTGTTGACACTTTTTCAACTACTTGTATTCTCAGGAAACTGATAAAGTAAGTTCAGGCGCTACAGGAAGAGACGTTACGACGTCATTTTTGTTTATTTTGGTATCATTACAATTGTATTTGAAACATGAAACAATTAAACTTTGTAACATTTACAATTGATTAATGATGGTGGTGTGCTTGGATTTCACTATTGTGCAACTTTGTTATGATATTGTTCATGAAGTCATCCTCCCTTAAACTATTCCGCCAATACGGTTTGAGGGTGTGACAGATTGGTATCTGAGCATTGTTTATAGTGAACTAAGTATATCAATCCATTTAAAGATATACAACTATAAATACAATGGGACTAAAACTCTCGAAAACATTTTCGTACAAGTATACTTTTAAAAATTATAACGATAATTTTTATAAAAAGTATAAGTACATACATACCTACTAGAACGATACCATAACAAAAACATATAAAAGTGTTAGGATGAGTTGAATACTACGGATAGACCTAAATGCTTCAGTGATTATGTCTTGGATAAATAAAGCCTGATCAACTTTATTGGTTCAAGATATGATTAACGGGTGCTTAGGGATAGTCGTAGCAAACAACAAATCCGAAACACTTCCCAATAACCAAACAACTAAACGTAAAAATCTAAAATACTATGGGAGTATTTTGAGACGCTATAAAACTAAACCTATACATTAAAATACCATAGGGGTATTTTGCGTACATTACTTATTCATACATGTGTATTTAAAACCCCTATAGAAATATCCTTACTCCCCACCCCTCGTACAGACACCATGGCAGGTTTTCACTTACCCGGAGATCCCTATTTCCCCGACGAGGGAGATAATGGGTGGCTCAACGAGGAGCCAGAAGACTTTGAAGAGACCCGGAAGAGGAAATTGAGGAGGATCCAGAGGAGAATATCGAAGTGGATTTCGAAGAGGACGAAGAGATGGAAGAAGAGGACTCGGAGGCAGAGTCCGAAGTTTATGACCCGCGGTTCCCAGTGCGCGAACACAACGCACCACCCCCACCACCAGGCTTCCAGGTATACCGCCATCCAGGAGGCCAACTTTGGATGCGTACTCCTCGGAAGAGGGTACTCCCCATTCATCGTCCCTTACTTATTAGAGAACCATTGCAGGGTCGGACTCCGGAGTGGGCGGAACACATACGTCTTTGGAGCCACGATCAGGGCCTGGTCACCCCATATGGCATGAGTTTTGACATCGGGAATGGGACATCCGCGGACCGAGCGTTACCGGTTATGGTCGGACGCATCAGTCGCCACGATGAGCAGATCCGGGAGACCTCCAGTCAGATTATGGACGTGGGGGCCACCGCCGAGACCACCGCAGCACGCCTCAGGCGTTTAGACGAGGCCCATGATCACACCTCCAGACGAATCGACCCCCTCGAGGAGGACGTACAGGCAGCGTTGGGGATGTGGCGCGAGGCTATCCTTCGAGTATCCGATTCCGAGGAGAGAATTCGCGAGATAGAACGGAGGGCCGAACAGGCCGAGCGCGAAGCTGCTGAGCTCAGGGCACAGGTGGACGCACTGCGCGGAGCTAAGAGTACTGGTTCGTCATGAGTAGTATTGATACTACTCCAGTTTTGATATAGACTAGGACATCTATGAGTACGCGTTATGTGCGGCTCACTATTGTACGCAGGCACGGCTCTACAATCAAGTGACTACACTTTTTGTAAGCCGTTATGCCGTTTATAGCTATCATTTTGTGGGCCTCTGCGAAGGCCAAATTTTCATTTCAAAACTTATGTAACACTCGATCTTATTATGAATATAAAGAATATGTTTGATTTATAAAATGATGTATGTGTGAATGAACAATGTATTTGATACTAAGTCATGATTACAACATGCGAAACAAAAAGGGGAAGGAGGACAATAAAATACAAACACTACATTATAGTGGTGACATAATTATAACGATTCGTTCAAAAACTAACCAACGTCGATCTTTAAATCCTTGTGGCAGAATTATGCCACCCCGACGAAGAAATAACAGACGCACACCCGTTGGAACCCCCGAAACACCCATGATGGATTCGGCGACATTTCAAGCCGCAGTCACGGCAGCCGTGACCGCAGCTATTGCCCACATCCACACCAACGGAGTAAATGGGAACGGTAGTGGAAACGGCGCCAACGATTCCACGAATGGAGAAACATCAAGTCATTCCAGAACATGCACTTACAAGGATTTTTTCAGCTGCAAGCCGTTAACTTTCCATGGCACCGGTGGTGTCCTTACCCTCACTAGGTGGATCGAGAAAACCGAATCGATCTTCGATATCACCGCTTGCCCAGAAGAAATGAAAGTCAAGTTCGCTGCTTGCACTTTCGCTGAGACGGCTATGTCTTGGTGGAAGGGCCACGTCCAGACGCTGACGCTCCCGGTGGCAAATTCTATGAGTTGGGAGGAACTAAAGACGATGTTAATGAAAGAGTACTGCCCTCGAGGTGAAATTCAAAAGTTGGAGCAAGAGCTGTGGAACCTCACGATGAAAGGTTCGGATCTAAACGCTTACACGAACCGATTCAACGATCTGGCAACCCTCTGCCCAGCCATGGTCACACCAGAGTCAGTAAAGGTGGAACGTTACATCTGGGGACTATCCTCCCAGATCCAGGGGAATGTGGAAGCCGCAAGTCCCGCCACTTTTGACAGCGCCAAACAGTTGGCCCAACGATTAGTCGACCACGGGGTGCGCCAGGGAACCATGACCCAAAGGACCGAACAGCCAAAGGAAAGGGATCACAAGAGAAAGCCATGGAACAGGGGTAGAAACCAACCAAACCAAGACGGTGCAAAAAGACAACAGATTGTGGCAGTTCGTGCAGCCACTGTCCCGAACGCCCCAACTACCACCAAGCAATACATTGGGACGCTACCCAAGTGTAACAAGTGCAACTTCCACCATACCGGACCCTGTAGAGAAATGCACTGCTTGAACTGTAACAAGAAGGGCCACACTGCCCGATTCTGCAGGACGCCAACCCCACAAACCCCTCAAGCCACTAATGTCGGGGTGAGTCAAGCCTGTTATGGTTGTGGTGAGACAGGGAATTTTAAGCGTGATTGCCCGAAGGCCAAGAATGTGGGGAGAAATGGAAGAGTCCTAGCTATGGGACGCACGGAAGCGGTGGAGGATCCTACCGTGGTTACCGGTACGTTCCTCGTCAATAATTCATATGCTTGTATACTATTCGATAGCGGTGCGGAGAGGAGTTTCGTAAGCCACGAGTTTAAATATTTGCTAAAACAAAAACCTCAACCACTCAAAGAAACATTTACAGTAGAAATGGCTAATGGCAAAACAGAAAGCACAAACAACATATACGTAGGCTGTACACTTACTCTGGGCGATCACTCCTTTCAAATCGACTTAATGCCTGTTAAAATAGGAAGTTTTGACGTGATCGTTGGTATGGATTGGCTAATTCCCCATCATGCCGACATCATGTGTTACGAACAAGGAATCCGACTTCATCTGCCGAATGACAAGACCATTGTTGTCTACGGTGATAAACCCAGTACCAGCCTCCGAATCGTGTCATGCATCAAAGCCCGAAAATACCTACAGAAAAGATACCACGCCTTCTTAGCCCATGTTGTTGACGAAAAGAAAGAAGTAAAGAACATCAAAGAAATCCCCGAAGTCTGCAACTTTCCCGACGTATTCCCAGAAGACCTTCCAGGAGTACCACCCGCACGACAAGTCGAGTTCAGAATCGATTTGATCCCAGGAGCCACTCCAGTAGCAAAAGCACCATATCGGTTAGCCCCGGCAGAAATGCAAGAATTATCCAGCCAACTAAACGAACTGCTAAGTAAAGGGTTCATCAGGCCGAGCTTCTCACCTTGGGGAGCGCCGGTCTTGTTCGTGAAGAAGAAGGATGGATCATTCCGTATGTGCATTGACTATCGGGAGTTGAACAAGCTCACTATCAAAAACCGATACCCGTTACCCCGAATTGACGACCTGTTCGATCAACTCCAAGGAGCGAATTACTTCTCAAAAATCGATCTGAGGTCGGGATATCACCAACTCAAGGTTCAAGAAGAAGATGTTCCTAAAACGGCATTCAGAACTCGCTACGGCCATTATGAATTCGTTGTGATGCCCTTCGGATTGACCAATGCGCCCGCAGTGTTCATGGATCTGATAAACCGAGTATGCCGACCTTACCTGGATAAATTCATGATAGTATTCATCGACGACATACTTATTTATTCACGAAGCAAGGAGGAACATAGCCAACACTTACGACAAGTTTTGGAGACGTTAAGAACAGAGAAGTTGTATGCGAAATTTTCGAAATGCGAATTCTGGCTTCGAAAAGTGGACTTTCTAGGCCACGTAATCAGCAAGGAAGGGATACACGTGGATCCCTCCAAAATCAAAGTCATCGAAAGCTGGAAAGCGCCAAGAACTCCGACAGAAATCCGTCAGTTTTTGGGCCTTGCTGGCTATTACCGAAGATTCATACAGAATTTCTCCAAAATTGCAAAGCCACTTACCACCCTGACACAGAAGGGTGTGACGTTCAAGTGGGGAGATAACCAAGACGCCGCCTTCCAGACCCTAAAGAAAGCTTTATGCAGCGCTCCTATTCTGTCCCTTCCAGAAGGAACAGAAGACTTTGTGGTCTATTGCGACGCATCGAACCAGGGTCTGGGTTGTGTACTCATGCAGAGAGGAAAGGTCATTGCTTACGCTTCGAGGCAGCTTAAAACTCACGAGGTCAACTACACTACACATGACCTCGAGTTGGGAGCAGTAGTGTTCGCATTGAAGATCTGGAGACACTACCTGTACGGCACAGAATGTACAGTATACACCGACCATAAGAGTCTCCAGCATATCCTCAACCAAAAAGAACTCAATATGAGGCAACGACGTTGGATGGAGCTACTAAGTGACTACGAATGCGAAATTCGTTATCACCCAGGGAAGGCCAACGTAGTAGCTGATGCCCTCAGTCGAAAAGAATACTCGGGCCGCCGAGTGAAATCATTAACAATGACGATCCATTCCCAGTTACCCACTCAGATTAAAGAGGCGTAGCTAGAAGCCTTAAAACCGGAAAACGTCGCAAATGAAGCCTTGCGAGGGATGGATAAAAACCTTGAAGTTAAGGATGACGGAGCTCGCTACCTCATGAACCGAATCTGGACACCGAAATTCGGCGGATACAGAGACATTATCATGAATGAAGCTCACAAGACTAGATACTCCGTTCATCCCGGGTCCGACAAAATGTACCTGGACCTCAAGAAACTGTATTGGTGGCCAAACATGAAGGCAGAAATTGCTACTTACGTGGGCAAGTGCCTGACTTGCGCCAAAGTTAAAGTAGAATACCAAAAGCCCTCGGGTTTGCTAGTTCAACCACCAATATCCGAGTGGAAGTGGGAGCGGATAACAATGGACTTCATAACCAAATTACCAAAGACAACCGGTGGGTTAGATACTATATGGGTAATCGTCGATAGGCTAACCAAATCCGCTCACTTCCTGCCAATCAAGGAGAGTGATAGGACGGATAAGCTAGCAAGACTTTACGTCAAAGAAATTGTAAAATTGCATGGTGTGCCGAGATCAATCATCTCGGATAGAGATAGCCGGTTCACTTCAAACTTTTGGCAATCATTACAAAAGGCTATGGGAACCAGGCTTGACATGAGCACAGCTTACCATCCGCAGACGGATGGCCAAAGTGAGAGAACCATCCAAACGCTGGAAGATATGTTGAGAGCCTGTGTGATAGACTTCGGTAGGGCGTGGGACACCCACTTACCGCTCATTGAATTTTCATACAACAACAGCTACCACACTAGCATCAAAGCTGCTCCATTTGAAGCTCTATATGGACGCAAGTGCAGATCCCCTTTGTGCTGGGCCGAAGTGGGTGATACTCAACTAGCCAGAGGCCAAACACCTAACAGCGCTCTCACCGGTCCGGAAATCATACGAGAGACAACTGAGAAAATCGTTCAGATCCGTGAACGATTGAAAGCATCACGTGACCGACAAAAGAGCTACGCAGACAAGCGACGCAAGCCTTTGGAATTCCAGGTTGGTGACCGAGTGTTGTTGAAGGTCTCGCCATGGAAGGGAATGATACGCTTTGGAAAGCGTGGGAAGCTGAACCCCAGATACATTGGGCCCTTCGAGATCCTTGCTAGGATCGGCCCAGTAGCCTACAGACTTCGATTACCTCAGGAGCTCAGAAATGTCCATCCCACCTTTCACGTGTCCAACTTAAAGAAATGCCTGTCCGATGAAACTCTTGTCATTCCGCTCGACGAGATCGAGGTGAACGAGAACCTTCTTTTTGTGGAAGAACCCGTAGACATCATGGACAGAGAAATCAAGAGGACGAAACAGAGCCGCATACCGATAGTCAAGGTCCGTTGGAGTGCCAAGCGAGGACCAGAATTCACGTGGGAACGTGAAGACCAGATGAAGCAAAAGTATCCACATCTCTTCCCAAACCCTTGAGAATCCACTCAAGAGTTAAATTTCGGGACGAAATTCTCTCTAACGGGTAGATGATGTGACAATTGTAAATTTTGGTCAACAAAAGTCAACTGTAGTCAAACGAAGCATATGTTAATCTATATGTTGAAAAGTTGTTTTCCATAACTTTTGCGTTGAATTATTAATATTATAGTATTACGTATGCTAAATCAAAACAATTATCGGTTAAAAATCGAAAATACGGACAGCAGACTACTGTAGCGTAGAAATTCGATAATCGTACAATTATTATTTTGAAAATAATAATATTCATAAAACAATCTACATGTAAATACGAAAGTTTCGATATATAGAACGTCGAAAACGGAGTTCGTATGTGAAAGTTATAACGATTCAACCGCTGTGTACGGATAAATGTACACATGGTTTGGAACCAAAATACAAAATGAGGTGCCTTAAACATCAAATATGAAATAACGATTCATATGATAAGTAACGCAATAACATCTAGTATTTGATTTCAAAGCTAAATGCATTTTCCGGTAAAATGCCGAAAATCGCGAAAACGAAAGAATACCGCGCTTAAACGCGTATTCCGGCACCCAACGAGTTATAATTCAATCAAAATAAATGTTTGGCAATGTTTTTATACAAAATAATTATTTAGAACTTCGTTTCGTCAAAAACGCACAAAATTTCACTAAAACGACTTACTATTTTATAAAAATCACTTATTTTTATAAAGTATGTTGCTATTTTATAAAAACCACACCACCCCACCCCCCCTACCCCCCATCGGCTGCACCCCATCTCCCCATGCAAATCCAAGGCCATTATGCAAGATCTAGGCATGATAAGGTCTAGGAATTTAAAAATGCAAAAGAAACCTAACCTAAAACTAATAATAAACAAATAAAGATATGATCATCTTCACTTGGAACCAAGATCACCAACTTCATTCCTCACTCTCTCTTTTCTTCTCCCTTTCTCTTGCTCTCGGCCAAACTCACCATCACCACCACCATCTTCAAGCCTCATTTTTCAAGCTTCTTTCATTAGATCAAGTGGTAAGTTTCATCCCTCTTTTGATTCTAAACAACATAACACAAGTTTTACACCTTTTACACACACTAACATCCATCTATATCCATTGGATATTAGATTTGTTCAAAGGTCTTTAAGCTCCAAACTCCATCATCTTCAAAGATCTTGCAAGTATCCTTGGTAAGTTATGATCATTTAGTGGTTTAAGTTCTAAATACCTTCATATACTCTTTTATACACACATACTCACGGAAATCCATTGGATAATAGCTTTGTCCAAGGGTCCTCCGGGTCTTAGAACCACAATCTTCAACCTTCTTCCAAGAAATCCTAAGATCCACACCCAAGGTGAGTTCATACCCCTCATTTTCATCTTTTCAAACCTTTTTGGGGGAGAATACAAGTTCTTTAACTATATATGTTGTTTATTCAAGTTTATATATGTTTAAATGATATATATGTTGATTTACACAAGTTTATAAGTTAGTATTTGGATAAAAATACCTTTGATATGAAATATGGATAGATCTTTGTATGATGTTCATAATGATACATTATATGCTTGTATAAAAGTTACTAGACTATAATATAAGTGTGTAAAAATGTTAGATCTTGAACAAAAATGTTATAAATATGATTTTGGCATGAAATATGAGTAGATCCATGTATTATGAACACTTTGACATACTAAGTTGTGTAAAAGTTACTAAACTACAAATAAAGTGTACAAAGGTGCTAGATCTTGAATAAAAACGTTATAAAAACGAAAACTAGTAAAAACTACGTTTTTATAAATAAAGACACTATTTTCTAGCAAAAATGGTTATAATCAAGTTATTATATTATTTTTGTGTGAAATATCTCAAAAGATAATATTTATAATCTTTGAACAAGTTATTTCGCTATTATTCACAAAGATAAGGTTATTACGACGCAACTACTAAAAATAGACTATTATTGGAATAGTTTATGAACAAAAGGTTACTATGACATTCAAACATGATAAAAATAATTATATAAAAATATATAATTATTATACTATACTATATTATCATGGGAAAAATGATAATGGATGTTTACAAGAGTTTTTATATGCAAATCGTACGTAAACAAGTTGATTGAAATACATACATTTTTGTGAGATGAATCTTCAAAGTACTTTTATAAGTACCTACTATAAGTCCTGAACATTTTTATATAACCAGAGTCTCGGTAAGAGAGCGTGATATTTGAGTATAGATCTATACGGGATTGACAACCCCGCACCTGAGCTGCTAGCTACAGCTTGACCGGCAGGTCTGAGGTGTCCAAATGTCTAACAGTTCCGACGCCTGAAGAACGTCGCAGCAGGCCAACTAGTCACAGTATGGTTATATGGTATCTCACATGGGAAAATAATCAACTTAACATTTTTATAAATTGTTTACGTGGAAATACACATTTCAATGAAAGTACACTACGGTTTACATATTACATTTTAGTCTTTGGGATTTAAGACTTGGAACATTTTATAAGAAAATATTGGATTTTCTTGGTTTTCAACACTATTGCTTACAAACAAAGGACATTTCTATACAAAAATCTTATGAACTCACCAACTTAATTGTTGACACTTTTTCAACTACTTGTATTCTCAGGAAACTGATAAAGTAAGTTCAGGCGCTACAGGAAGAGACGTTACAACGTCATTTTTGTTTATTTTGGTATCATTACAATTGTATTTGAAACATGAAACAATTAAACTTTGTAACATTTACAATTGATTAATGATGGTGGTGTGCTTGGATTTCACTATTGTGCAACTTTGTTATGATATTGTTCATGAAGTCATCCACCCTTAAACTATTCCGCCAATACGGTTTGAGGGTGTGACACATTATAACTATTAATGTTCTTGGAAGGAAATAAACTGTGAAACATTTTCCCAGTTTATGTTGTCACTCAGGTTCTGTGGGTCTTGTACTTCCTTTGAAGTCCTTGAACTGTTCAAAGATTCAATCCAATCGCTTATTCTGATAAGCAAGGTCATATTCGTCATACCGACTGACAAATATTGTGAAGTACAAACAATTGTGTTCTATTCGGAGATTCGAGCAATACACAGCAACTCATGTGTTTGTTGCTTCTAATCTCAATCTCTTTTACATTTCTATGTAATCTTATGACTTTGTTAATTCTGTTCAAGACTTGCAATCTTCAGTTGACTCTAAGTCAACTGATTCCAAAATCCTATCCTTTGGATCTTTGGGTGATTCATTTCTTGCCACGTGTGTTTTATAAAGAACTTAATCATCATCTGACTCTAAGTCAAATGATTACAAAGTCATGTCCAACTGGATCTTTGGTTGATTCATTTCTTAACACATTAAGAACTCAATTCATCATGTGACTCTAAGTCAAATGATTCCAAAGTCCTGTCCAACTGGACTTTTGGTTGAATTGATTCTTATAATATTCATCTTAACAATCATAAGGGACACAATTCCTAAGATCCAAACACTTTGGATGTATTCAATATTCAGGTTATCATCAATCATGCATTCAACAGAATCATACAATATTTCAAGGATAATTTCAAACAACAGATGTTAAAAGAAATTAAACGACAATTTTATTAAAAAACAAAATCCTTGAACAATGTACTGTATGATAGACAATGTCATACGCATCTGAGAAGCTAATAACAATATTTCAATATCTAACTAAACTTCAAAACTGCATGAGCCGGAAATCCAATCCAAATGTGCTCCTATGCGCCAATGTCCCATACTCTACTGATTCCCTGCATACAAACCAAAATGTGACTATCACATTATGCATCAAGGAATTATGGAACATGAGTTTTGAGGTTTTTAGATATACCTGAGCTTTCAAAAGATTTTGACTTTAGAGCGTCTTTCAATCTTTCCGCGACTATATCCGATTATGTGGATTCCCAGCTTAAGACATATCTAGACGATCTGGATCGTTTCTTGCTGTGTCTTTCCACTGGACTTAATCCAGAAGTAGCTGAACCATTGGAGCTATGCCTGTCCAATAGTGACTCGTATAAAGTCAACAGTGGACGCATTTCCATTAAGGTCTTTTTCTGGCCTTCCTTTCTATACGTCTGAATGAACAGATTGTACTTACCAGTCAGTGAAGCGAGTAGAGTGTTAACACTCGACTCCTGACTCATGGAATAACCAAGTTTGTACAATTCGCCTATGTACACTTCAATCAGAAGAACATGTGAATCGATGCTACTTCCTTCTTTTAACTTACACTCTGCAAGTCTTTTGAAGATCCTAGCCCGTTCCTCTTCGACCGGTTTTCGGAACATTTCCTTAACTGATTGCATTAACTCATATGGCCCCAAGGATTCAAAATCCTTGCGGAACTCGGGGTCAATGGTCAATAGCATGAGGTCACGAATCTTTTCAGATTCATCAACTAATAAGTCATGCTTATCATAAAGGCTCTTTATGATGACTTGTTTCGGTGGAACCGGGATCGGATACTCGGTGAGATATAGCTTGCCAGCAATGCCGAGAGCCAGTCTCCAATTGCGAAGCCATTCCTTACAGTTAAGGTCAGTCAGCCTTTCCATATTTAGCAGGTGCTTTCTGATGCTCTCAGAAATGGGTGAAGGAGGAGAGGGAGGAGAATAGACACTTGTTTCAGACATCTACAATAAATAGAATTTTATTAGTTTAATTAATCCTTTTAAATAATTACCCAATATATTATTTATTAAGGCTAGGACCCAAAATACCCCAACTATGGTGTGAAGAGGGATGCCGTAATCACAACATAATGGTCATTAAGGTAGATAATACACTTATCAATTTCATCTTATGAAATTCCTAGATCTGTTGAGACACATTGAACTGTTCAATGGCATGTTTAGTCTCGGATGTACCCCACTGTTTGTCACTGGGACGCCAAGGATCACAAACGGGGTGTGAATAACCATGCAAATATGCTCGGTACTCTCGAAGTCGATTGTCATCTCTAATTAACGTATCGGTTAACCACACACGCTCCGTTAATAATGACAAAATCGAGAAACCCATTGCGACTCTTTGCGGACCCCAGTTGGTGTGCCGGTAAACCACACACGCTCCACCAACGTTCCACAAAGTGCAATGTGCTATTCCATGGATTAGCACCAATTCACATTTTTAACCTAAAGTAACTAGATTGGGTTTTGTTCAAAGTTCTAGTACTTTCAATTATAGCATTATACTTTTAAGAGGCTTAGCGGTTCTATCAAACCCGTTCGGCTAACGACACTTGACTGACCAGGAGAGCGGTGGGTAAGAGTGGATACCCATTAGACTAACATTTTATAGTCAGTCGCCTTATACCCTCTTTATAGGACAGTTTTGTGAATGAGGTCTACTTGCGGTAAGACTAACCAATTTTCTTATATATAAATAATTAACTTTTAATCATAAATATATAAGATATATTTTAATCTTATTAAAATATTTTAGAATTAATTTAATTATAATTTTCGCAAATTTTAAACTATTTTTCGAAAATTTAATTAATTCTTTAAGCTGATTTAATTGATCTTTTAATTAAACAATTAATTAAACTAATTAAATCAAATATAGGCATCACAAAATTAATCAAATTAATTACCTATATTTATCCCTACATTTCGAGATTTACCATATATGGATAAAGGATTCTAGTTATTTAATTAATCAACAATTACCATAAATAACAATCCTAATCAAGGCAAGTAAATCAAGCAAATAAAGGGGATCCAAGGGGTGGCGGCTAGGGTTAGGAAACCCTAGCCTAGATTTCGACCAAAGCCTCATCCAATAGGTGTTTTTCGCACAAAACCTCAAAGCAAACATAGATTAAGCAGTTTATATCAAACACAAGAAAACAGCCTAAGCTCTGATACCACTGAAGGGTTTTCTAGCAAACAATGAACACAAATAAATCTTATGGTTCACATGCAACCCTAGAAAGATCTATGTTTTCTTCTATGAAGATAATAAACTAAAACCTAAAGGCCAACAATTATTCCTAAAGTTTAAATCAAAAGAACCAACCTTTGAATCTTGTTCTTGAAGCTAGCAGCAAAAGTATCCTGTCTCAAATGCAAGTCACACCCAAAGCAATGGAGAAGACAGTCTAGCAGAGTTTATCTGGTAAAAGTGGCGCAGGTTTTTAGGGTGGCCAGGTGCCTCCTTTTATAGCCTCCAAGGGTTACAGCTGAAACCCTAAGGAGCCTCCAAATGGGCAAGCCTACAAACCAATTGGACCAAGCCTTTTTCTAAACCCTAATTAGGGTTTCGCCATTTTGAGGAACCCTCCTCAATTGGCGCCATTTATGGCCCCTGTCCACTGGCCAACCATTTATTCAACTATTGAATAATTACAAAACCAGTCCCTGCACTTTTAATTAATTAATTTAATCACTAAATTATATCCAATTAATTCTAGATTAAATCTCAATTAATTATTATAGTTTCTAATTAATATATTAACACTTAAATATATTAATAAACCATTTAATTAATTCTATTGATTTATTACACAATTAATAAATCAACCTTTAACTCTACTGAACTCTATCCTGACCTCCAGCTATGAGGGCAACCCAAATGGACATTGCTTCAATTAACAAGATAAATATAAATATAAAGTCATGGCTTAGACACCTAATCCAACATTAAAGTGGTTCAGTTGATCGTTAGATCAAGCTACGTCCATTTTGAAACTAGAGAGATTTTATTTCTTAATGTTATATAAATATACAAGTATAATTGTACTCTATTCTATATTATATATATATATATATATATATATATATATATATATATATATATATATATATATATATATATATATGGTAAAAGGAGATCTTCTAAGATAATGGCAAATCTCTAGCTTCTTGTTTTCTACAATAGGCCAGCTAATGTCACAAGGCATGGAACATGCTGGCTTGACTAACTCTCTGACAGCAGCAAACATGTGAACTTGTGTCAAGGGGACACTTCGTTTCCGAAGTAACTTCACCCTTTTATCAACAAATCGACTCTCTACATCCAACCCATGTGGAGAGTCTACTGCAAAGAGTGGAACAGATCTAGGCTGCTTCCTCAGTCCTGCTGACTTCGGTTCAGACCAAACTTCTAACCTCCTAAAGTAGACTGAGAAAATAAGCATTGCCCTGACTTTTCGTACCTACTTTACATTTGTCGATCTCGCATCAGTTCGAGGCGAATAACATTCCTCGGACGAGAAAACTGATATGTTCAAAGCGCAATCTCCTAACCGCATTGACTGTCTCGCCTCGATTTCTGGTTGCTCCAGACTACTAATCTTCTTCGGTAGCAATGTCTTCCTTAGTTTGGATTAGACTCCACATACTTAACGATCTACCACTTAGAGACTAATCAAAACTTGATTTTTCTGTCACCCAAGTTGTAACCAATAAGTCTCTCTCTCCCTAGTTCCTCATTTTTGCCTACTTATGTGAAAGACCAATTAAAGTCATACACAACTTCAATTTATCAAACGGCCCACCTTAGTGAATATATATGCAGGATTCTTTGCAACAAGAATTTTCTTCAATATAAAGGTGCCTTCAGATATCTTCTCACGAATGAAGTGGTGTACCTCATCTTGATGTGTTTCATCCTGGCTGTGAACCACAAGATTCTTCGCCAAATAGATCGCACTTGACTATCACAATGCAACACACAATCCTTTTGGTCATGTCCTAACTCGGATAAGAAGTTCTTCAACCACAATAGCTCGTTGCTAGCTTCTGCCAATGCCATATACTATGCTTTGGTGGTTGAAAGATATATATTCTTCCGTAGCGACAATATGAGTACCTGGTCACGACGCGATGCATCACATTGAATTATTGGTTAAACTTGGATGGATTGGGGTTTAGATTAAGGAGATCGACTTTAGGTGATTTAGATCAATGAATCATGTTTAATGTTGGTTTAGGATGATCATATTGATCGAGTACCAATGATTCGTGTGTGTATTACTACCACATTACGAGACAGGTGAGTCTCCTTACTATACTATGTGATGTTGCATGTGTAGGTAGATTGAGACCCGTAATGTAGGTTTGTGTATTTAGACTGATGCAGTCTTGCTTGTTGATTGCTAGTTGTAGGATTTGTTCTTATAACTGTTAGATGTTGGTGGAACAGAGATTACCAAACGTTGATGAATGTTTTTATGAAATTTAAATGGTTGTTTCTTTATTACCCTGGTTTTAAAAATGAATATTTTAGTCTAAAATTTAGGACGTTACAATAATCAATAACTTTCGTGAAAAAACTTGGAAAATGACTTAGAAGGATAACATATATTTAAAATTATACAAAAAAACACTATTCGACTTTGTTTAGTACAAAAACACCATTAAACTATAACAGTTGTACATATGTAACAAGTAAAGTTATCACTTTGTTCCATGAACACCTTTCCATCATGGACTATAATGGGTTAAGGAAAATAATTTAGAATGGTACTAAAGTTTCAAAACTATACAAAAAACACCAATCAACTTTGTTTAGTGCATAAATACCATCAAAGGATGTCATTTGTACACGTATAACCGCTGAAGTTATCAATTTGTTCAGACTTGTACTAGCAGACACATATTAGATCCTTATCGTACAAACTTGTCGAAAACGATACTAGAGACTTTGGTTTGCACCCACGATTAGGTTATATTATTGAGGAAACCGATTGCGGACAATATCAAATATATCTTAAAAGATGATGACATGACCATATGTAACAACTTCCAACATATTTCGTGCTTTTGTAACAAAACATTCACTATGTACCGACTTCCAAGTTGTTTTATTCTCAATTTATACCAGATATTTTATAAGTGAATCAAAATAAGGAGGGACGATGAAATGAGAAAAAAACCTATATAGATTTTAGAGTAGATACTTGCAAGGATTTTAGAGTTGATATTTGCTTTTGTATTGATCATATGGTTATTTTTTACAAGTACATTTATAATCGTGTTGTTAATTAAAATTTTAAGTGTTTTTATATTTGTAGTTCTTATTTGATTATTTTTGTTGTCATGTCAATAACTTTAATCATTAGCAAAAAAATACATGTAAAACTTTTAGTGTTATTATATTGGACAAATTGCACAAAAGCCACTAACTTTACACAACATATTGATTTTGACACTGTGTTTATTATTTTGGCAATTAAGTAACTAATTTTTTCAATTTGTTGCAGTTTTGACCATTTGACGGGTCAAACCGGCTGCCAGCTGATGTAACATGACGAGTGTTAGTCTTTAGTGATGTGACGTTGACATAACCATAATTTATTTGAAAAATAAGATTTAAAACAATAATTATAAGGGATAGTGTATTTTATTTAGTTTTTTAAGGATACAAATACAATATTTTGAAAGTAAAATGATATACGATAATTGTATATACTATATTCTGACAGTTATAGAAAAAAAATCAAAGCAAGCCTCTAAAAGTTGATTTGAAAGTAAAATGATATACAATGATTGTATATGTTATCTACTAATAATTATGTTAAAAGTGTAAAAAATATATTTAATAGAAGTGGTGATTATGGTTTATATATGTGTGAATTTGTTAATTGAGTCATTATTTATGTTAATAGTCAAATATGTAAAAATAAAAGTTTTTTTAGCTAAAATAAAAATATCATCATGCAACATCAGTACCACGTCAACAAATACCGACCCATCACTATACCACGTCAGTTGACAACTGAGATTATCGGTTAAATGGTAAGAATTGCAACAATTGAAAAACTAATGACTTAATTGCAAAAAAAAAAAAAATACAGTATGAAAATCAAATTTTTATGTAAACATAGTGACTTTTTTACAATTTGCCCTATTAAATTTGTAGTTAACAAAAGTATGAAAATTTGAAAACCATTTAGAATTCAAAACCTATGCACTTTCATTTTATGTATTGGTTTCAAACAACATACGTACTTTTATTTTAGTTTCAAACAACCATTAGACATTCATTTTAAATAATCCATGCATTTTCAATTTAATTTCAAACAACCTCTAACCTTTCAAGTTTCAAATTGCCGATTAACTTTCGATTTTTTTTGGATCGATTCCTTGGACTTATAATTTTCGATTTTGTTTTTCTTTTGTTTCGGGTTTCAGAACCAATCTGCAATAGAAATTTATTTTTTGAACAAATTGATAACTTCGATGTGTACAAATGTATAGTTTGATAATATTTTTTGTATTAAATAAAAATAAGACACATTAAACCACACAAACGTTTCTTTCATAAACGTTTCTTTGAAAGTGGACCAAATCAAAAATAAAACCCTTTGAATCCCATTTCATTTGAAAAAATGATTGGTTTCATTCAAGTCACGAAGTATACAATGAAAAAGTTGTTTGCTCATTCGAAACCTTCACCGAAACTGGTGTATGTATATATTTATAGCGTGAATAAATGAAATATTTTTTTTTCTAAATGTAATAGCTATATAGCCATTGGAGCTTCTCATCACACGAGTTCAAGCCTCCTCGCGGGATCGTTTTTGCAAGGTCACGACATGGAGGGAGGAGGACGGGCACCACCTCACGGTCCCCTCACACTCTATACCGCACGACCTTAGCCTGATGATAATCCATAACCAAGGTTTAAGGTTCAAATCGTAAATATTACTTTTGTTGTCATAAACACGTTATTTTCGTTCGCATGTTATGAGACTCTTTTCACTCAATAACTTACCTAATTAGACGATAAGCACGATTTATGCTTTCTACTTGAACATTAACTCCAACATTAAGAGTTTTGTTAAAACGGTAATAATTTAAGGATATTTTGAAACTTATTTTTGTTAGAAAGTATTTTAGACGATGTAGGTTTTCTTGAAATTATACCTAAAATTGGCGGATTAAAAAAATCAATTATTTAGGGTTCAAAAACAAACGCCAAAATACGTTTTCAAAAGATTTCAATCCCCCCATAAAATTTTACTCCCCGCGCCCCTCTTTTCTCCCCCAAATCAAATCCAATTTCTAGAAACCCCATTAAAATCTTGAGAGAGAATCCAATCTGTGCCTCCATCTTTGTCCAAATTGCACTGCTTTCCCCTTTTAGCGTGCGATTGACGCCCAGTTTCCCAAACCCAGAATCCATATGAAGAAGGGAACTAAGCGAAAGGCTGCGGCGGCGAGCCGTAAGGATGACGCAGCTCCTACTTCTACAGAACCCGCCGCCACCGCCACCGCCACAACCACCACCGAAGAACCGAAGCAGCAACATAAGAAGGAACCCACCAAAGTTGGTCGACCAATAAAACGTTCAAAAGTTTCGAAGCCTGAACCAGAACCCGAGTTCTTCGATGACCAGCGTGAATTGGTAAGATAAACTGTCTTGCTGATTTGGATTTTAATGGAAAGTATTTCACAGTAGGTACTGCTGATTCGTGCATATATAAACACAATTGCAAATTAATCAATTAACAAATCAACATGCAAGATCTATGTGTAATTGTTCTTACAATCTACCAAGCTCATAAGGTACTAATAATACGCGTGTATTTTCGTTTTAGAGTGTGAACTATTGTGATTTGTTTGCAAAAGGGCTGTCGGTGGAGACTACAGATTGAGTTTTTGAAGTCAAATTTCAGACATTTGAAAGCCAAAATCGATTCCGACATTGTTCTTTCAAAGGGTTAATTTAGTCGTCAAAAGTCGATTTCCTAAAAACACATTCATTTCAAGATCTAATATGTTTTGGGACTTGAATCATAACTATGTCACAACATGATGTTCGCATATATCTTCACATGAATCATGGCTAGGTTTTAGCTTCCATTTTAATGGTTTAATGTGTTCTTACTTATTGTTTTTGCAGGAAGACTTATGGAAGCAGGTCTTTCCTGTTGGTACAGAGGTATGTGTCACCATTTATGTTAATTTAAATATTTAATCAGTTTCTTTACATTGTTTTTGTTACTTATTGGATTTTACATTTTTTGACAGTGGGACCAGCTTGACTTACTTTCTGAATACAAATGGAATTTCTCAAATCTTGAAGTGAGTTACATTTTACTTCATGTTATCCATGTTTCTCAAAGTCTTATCACATTGAGAAAATAAATACATGAATTTGTTATAAAACAAATCTAAACAAACTTTAAATGTTTTTTCAAATCATACAGGATGCATTTGAAGAAGGTGGTGTATTACATGGAAAGAAAGTCTACCTCTTCAGTTGTACAGAGCGTAAGTAGTAAAAATAACTCAGATTTTTAAAATTTATAAACCTCATTGTTTCATACATAAAAGATTAAAATCTAAAACTTTGACTCAATTTTGTAATTTTTTTTTCTTTTGCAGCACAATTGCTATTTTTTGGTGGTCAATCTAAAGTAACCTGCATACCTGTAGTGGTAGCTGTAAGTGGAACAAATTTTAATTTTTTTTCATTTTTCTTTTTTACATAGTTTTATTTATTTTATTTACCTTTTTTAATATTGAACAGGTTGTATCACCTTTTCCACCTTCTGATAAAATTGGAATTAACTCTGTACAAAGGGAGTCTGAAGAAATTCTTGACATGAAACAAATGAAAATGGATTGGGTTCCATATATTCCATTAGGAAAACGGTAATTACTATTTTATATAAATAACCATATTTAATAGTTTCCAAAAAATGTTCTTTTTTATTAATAGTTACATAATTCATTGATATAAATCTCATTCTTGCAGTGGTTCTTCAGTTGAAAGACTTAAATCTCAAATCTTTATTTTAAGCTGTGTTCAAAGACGGTATTCTCCCTTATTTAAAAAAAAAAATTATTTTTATTTTTCTCTTGTCTTTATATTTATAGACAAAGTTACTAACTATCTGATTTTTAACCAGGGTTGCTTTAAAACATTTGAAAGAGGAACATGTCAAGAAATTTGAATACTGCTTACCATGTAAGTACAATTTTTTTATTATTACTAATATTGTTTTGTTTTGTTAATTTTTCATTTCTTACCTACAAGTTATTTTTCATTCTAACATTGAATGAGATGAAAAATTGCAGTATGTAATATTTAATGACCAATTAAAAAAAATTCATAGTGTTAATTAAATAGTAAATACAATGTTATTTATTAAAAAGCATTATATTTAGTTATTTACTGTTTTTGTTTTTTTCAGACTTTTATCATCCCTTTAAGGAAGATGAAACAGAACAAAGTACTATTGTGGATATCATGTATCCAATAGAACCAAAGCCTGTAAGTTGTCATTTTTTATGATTTTTTATTAATGTGTTTTATAAATGGTTTAAATGCAAGATATATTAATGTACTTTCATTTATTTGTTTGTTTATGCATTTCTTTAATAGTTCAATTGTACCTTGAAAAATCAACCCCAAAAGCTATTTTCATGGCTTTAGTTGGATAAACTTTTCAAAGTACAATACTGTAATAGAAAAATAATGGAAGTAGGATACAATTTTTGACTCGGGTTATCACTAATTTGCTTTATTTAATTTTATTTGAATTTCTATAGGTTGTTTGTGAGTTTGATTGGGAGTTAGATGAACTTGAGGTGAGCAATAATCCTTTCTTTTATTTTTTTAATTTTTATTGCATTCTTATCTTTTTCATATATGTTTGTTAAGAGTCTATAAAAATACGGGTTTTGTCAAATCAATATCTTTTTACATAATTATACAACTGCTAATTATAATTTGTAAACTTGGTTTTGATGTCTTCAAGGTTTACAAAACTTTGATCTTTTTGCCATTCATGATGTTGTGGTTTGATAATAAACCGCATTTTTTATAATTGTGGGAAAAATAGTTTAAGTGATCTTAAATTTATCAAAAACTCTTGCAAATATTTTGTAGGAATTTGTTGATGACCTCATTAAAGCAGAAGAGTTGTCTGAAGATCAGAAGGATGCCTTTAAGGTAAACTTAGTTGACTAGTCAAACTATAACCATGTTTATTTGTGTAAACCACATGGACCAAAAATGAAAGATCTGGGAACCACAGGGACCAAAAGTGAAAGATTTGGAAACCAAAGGGACCACTAATGCAATATGTTCAAAAGTAGGACGAAAACTGTAATTTGGTGCAAATCATAAGGACTAAAACTGTAATTTACTCTAAAAAATATGAAAGTATGATAGAATTTTCTAAATGCAATTCATTTATTAAAAATAATTGAAAGTACAGTGCTGTAATAGAATGAAATGATAGTAAGATGCTATAAATATATAATACACAAGTATATGAAAGTACATTACTATTTCTTGCATATAGTATTTTTTAGTTAAGTGTTGTCTGGAAAATGCTGTTTAATAAATATTTAAGAATTTAAGGCACACTAGGGAAAATGACTGGAGAAAATATTCATAAACATTGTATCTTGTTAAATTGTATTTATTTGAAGTATTTGGTAAATAATATTTGTTTTTATATAGGAATTTGTTAAAGAAAAGGTTCGAGAAGGAAAGAGAGCTAATCGGGAGGTAACTTTGTGAAAAATTAAATGTTTATAATATATACGATAAATACTTGAGCTTAAATTTTATTTATTATTATTATTATGAAATCTTGTAGGCAAGAGAAATGAGGAAGAAAGCTCGAGAGTCAATGAGTGAAGAGAAAAAGGCTGCATTTGAAAATATTAAATTTTATAAATTTTATCCTGTTGCATCACCCGACACTCCAGATGTTTCAGCTGTCAAGGTTTGTTCTTTTTTATTTTTTATTTTTTTATTTTTACAAAAAAGAATACATTTTTTACATCCCTTTGAAGATTTACCTACAAATTTCCAAGCTAATATGTTTATTACCATTCATTATTTGTTAACCATGTGTGTTTTCTTTATGCAGTCTCCATTCATAAATAGGTATTATGGAAAGGCACATCAAGTACTTTGACCAAAATACCCTTGAGGCCGAGACAAATGCCCTATGTCTTCTAAGCTTCAGAAGACCACCATTAATCCATTACAACCACCCCATTGAAGGAGGCTTTCTTTGTTGAAGGAAGACATTTAAGAGATTTTGTATGTAGGGCAAAAGGGGTTTGTTTATGTATCATGACTTGATATATTTATAGTTGTAGGAATTTTGTCCTTGAGTTCTTGAATTTTATTGAGGCTACTTTGTTTAATCACAACCTCAAAGAACAAGTTGATTATCACCTTTTTCTTATTGAATTAGATGCATTTTATAACACTTATATAAATGATGGAACTTTTGGTCCACTTTTTTTGTAGACATTGGAAAAGACAAAAGATATTTTACATATTCAAAAACAAACACTATCTTAATGTTTGAGATTATGTTATGGGTTGAAGCCATGCACATATAGTCTCATTTGTTTTGTAGGACTTGGCGAAACAAAAAGCATAGTTATAATGGTCCTAATTACAGTTTAGCTGTCATTTTCGAAATCCAAGTGGTTATGACTTATGATTGTTGTCTTTTAATTAAATTTTGTTGAGCATAACTGCTATACGACTGTTGAAGGCCTTTTTGGTCATTTTACCTAATTGGATGGGTTAATAGACCTTGACAAACGTGTCGTATCGTGTCAGATTGATATATTATTGATTTAAAAGATTAACCCTATTGTATCTGTTTGATTTTTGCGACGTGTCAATCCGTTGCTTATAAATATGTTGAAATCTCTTATCCAAACCTATTTGCTTCATGTTGTGTCAATCTGTTGCGTATAAATAGGTTAAAATGTTTTGACCTTAACCTTACCCGTTACTTTACCGGGTTGAAATCTCTTACCCAAACTCATTTATTTCGTGTTAGATTAACATGTCGTGTCAGGTATAAGTGATATTCGGCTTGGGTATGCTATAACCGGGTAGAGGCCTAGCTAGCCCAGAGTTTAAGCACGCATGAAGGTGTGGCACAAAATTGCGCTCGATTTATTATTCATGTAAGAGACGTGGATGACTTTCTCATATCTGAAGGGTTCTAAGCCTCTCCCATTTACATATAAGTAAATGATATATATATATATATATATATATATATATATATATATATATATATATATATATATATATATATATATATATATATATATATATATATATATATATATATATATATATATATTAACGTATCATAGGATACGACTCGACAAAACTCCATCGGCCCAGAGCCACAAGCGCACACTACCAGGGCCGCCCTGCCGGGCGCGCCCTGGCACTCGCTCTTACGAACAACCGCTCTGACGACGCCTTCCCGCAGAGCCGCACAGGCGACAACCTATGGGAAGTCTGACACATGCAGACGACAAAAGGTGCACACGGCACACTACTTGTGCTCCTCCCGTGCCCCTTCTGCACCACGATTGCATACCAGGCGATCGCCCAATCATCCTCCGAACTCGCTGGAGGCCTGGCATCGATGTCCCCAAAAGCAAGTTCAGCCTCAGGTATAAAAGGCCAAGGAGCCTTCAGGTAACGGATACGTTCATTCCGCTATCACTACTCAATTTCTCTATAACTTTACCTTCGATACACCACTGACTTGACCGTCGGAGCGCCCTCCCGAGACCTCCTCCCCGAGCACGACTAACGGTCTTTCCCTTTTTGCTGTGATCTCAGGCTCTCGAGACCACCCGAGTCATTACCCTTCATCATCCATGAGTCTGAAGTCACAACATTTGGCGCCATCCGTTGTGTGACCAACACAACTACCCCATACGCAAGTACATCACCATAAACGGCGAGGAAAGTAGCGGTGCTTCACCCAGTTCGATCAGGCCCATGCATCCACTGGACAACCCTGAAACACCCACTATACCCACCACCGTAACCATATCCACACCATCAACAACAGCACCATTCCTACCCTGGCAACTCCCAACACTCAATACACCGGTGTCCCAAGGAATACACCTCCCACCCCCTATGTACCCATGCCGTTTCCAGCGACGACGCTGCAACCAACCACATCGACACCGGTACTCAGCACCAATCCCTTGTCGACAATCCTCACAAATACAACACAGACGTCGATAACCCCATATACACTACCATACACAGTCTCGCTGCCACCTTTCACACCAATAACTCCACCCTCACAACCTTATCTCACAATACCGTCGGTAAACAACCCACTCATAACTCCGTACGCGATTCCCCCATATTTCCCTTATACCCCATTGCAACACCCCATGCACCAATATGGACCCATGCCTAGAAGTGGCCAGTCCTAGTTCGTGAAAGAACTACTTGATTTCGAAATCCCAAGCACAGCAAAACTACCGACTCTCAAGGTCTAGAATGGTACGACATGCCCCGACAGCCACATAGATACCTACGAGTGGCATATGCAATCACTCAAGATAGATGAGCGGTTTTGGTGCACGTACTTCCCAACCACCCTAGACGGCAACGCTGGAGCATGGTTCAAAAGCCTAGCTCCAAACAGCATCCACAACTTCGAACAACTTAAACAACAGTTCCTCTCCAACTTCATGCAACTGCGAAAGTACAGAGGAGACAACCATACAATAACGGGGTGTAAGCAGAGAGAAGGGGAATCCCTGAAAGACTACTTCCAGCGATTCAACAAAGCTACCCTCGATGTCCCGAGATAGGACGACCGACTTATCACAGGCGCCTTCACATGGGGCCTCCTGCCCGGACCGCTCTCGCGGAAGTTCCTGGGAAGACCACTGCAGTCCAGACATGAAATAAAAGAGAGAGTGGAACGATTCCTACGACAAGAAGAGAGCACAGCCGAAAAACAGGCATACCTACGGGCAGCGACGGAGAAACGCACAGACAGATTCCCTAACCATCGGTACAGCTCTGGAAACCAACGACACATGAACTCACACCACCACCCTTTCCGAAAGTACAATACACACCACAGAGATGGCGTACGCAACCGGCGCAGCGACATATACACCATCCGAGACAGACCTAACCGAAGAAATCAAGGGGACGCAACCAGATACTACAAATACCACCGAAGCAAAACTCATACCACAGCTGACTACACCATGTTACGCAGAGAAATAACTGATAAGCAACTGAAAGGAAACCTAATAGAGATTGCAAGGAATCTTTGAGAAAGGAATGAGAAAGAACCACAGCCCCCCAGACCTCCACAAAATGAATGTCAGGAAAGAGCCCCGGAGAAGGAAATCCTCGCCATCCGGTCGCTCCAGCGAGACAGAAGGGACCGCCCCAAAGACCCAGCAGGTCGACCCAGCCCGAACGTACTACACGTGGAATTCTCGAATGAAGACCCCAAACCGGCCCAATGGCAAGGAGATGACCCCCTAGTGATTGCCGGATATATAGGCGAAACCAAGATACACAGAATCTACGTAGACGGAGGCAGCGCGGCGGATATTCTCTATGAGAACTGCTTCACACAGCTACCGCAGATAATCAAGGACGGCCTCAGGCCTGTAAAAGGGAGATTGGTCAGATATACAGGCCACAACATATGGCCGCTGGGAACCCTCCCAGTCCCTTTCACATTGCGAAGTTTTGACAACAAGGTCAAGAAGACAGTCCTGATCGAATTAATGGTTGTAAGAACGTCTTCCGAACACAACATCTTGCTCAGGGGGCCTGGCCTGCTGAAATTTGGAGCTGTAGCATCGACAGTACACGACACCCTAAAATTTCAAACGCCGGAAGGCTCCGCCACAGTGATCGCCAGCGTATCTAAACCCTTGGAATGCTGCCAAGTACTCTGGCCGTTAGAACTCACGCGGGACCCAAAGCGCCTAAGGCTGGAGGCGGGAGACGCCAATGTAGTCATAAATCCAGAGTACCTGGAGCAACCAATAAAAATAGGGACAACATTGCTAGGAGAAATACGAAACAAGCTAATAACCCTCCTTCAACAATACAAGCAAGTCTTCGCCTGGAAGCCCACAGATATGGTGGGAGTAGAAAGAGAAATCATCGAACACGGCCTCAACATCCAGCTAGGGAACACCCCAGTAAAACATAAAAAGCGGGGGCAGGAAGGGGAGCGTAATGAAGCCATCAACAAGGAAGTAGTAAAGCTGATCCAAGCGGGAATTCTGAGAGAGGCGATATTCCCCACATGGATAACAAACCCTGTAATGGTCAAAAAGGCCGATGACAGCTGGCGTATGTGCATCGACTACAAAGACCTCAACAAAGCCTGTCCCAAAGATAATTATCCATTACCAGAAATCGACCAGAAGATTGAATCCCTTCACGGATTTTGCTGGAAGTGTTTCCTGGACGCTTACAAGGGTTACCACCAGATCTTGATGAAAAAGGAGGATGAGGAGAAGACAACATTTTATACGGATCACGGAACATTCTGCTACCAAAAAATGTCGTTCGGACTGAAAAATGCAGGGTCCACATACCAACGGCTGGTAGATCGAATATTCGCTCCTTAAATTGGTCAGTCGAAGTATACGTAGATGATATGGTGATCAAGAGTAGAAACGGGCCAGACCTACTAGAAGATGTACAAGAAACACTCATCACTTTGGAAAAAACTAAAATGAAGCTGAACCCAGCTAAACGCACCTTCGCCATGGAAGAAGGACAGTTCTTGGGTTACTACATCACCACTAATGAAATCCGGCCCAACCCAAGCAAAGTACAAGACTTGGTGGAGACAACAATTCCGACCATGCTGAAAGACATGCAAGGCCTGAACGGAAAGCTAACGACATTAGGAAGATTCATAGCGAAGTCACCAGAGAAAGCAATACCACTGTTTAACACCCTAAAGGGTGACGTCAACAAAAGCGGTTTTAAATGGACTGCCGCCGCCGACAGGGCATGGCAGCAACTGAAGAAAGTACTAACCACCCTACCAACATTATCTAGTCCAGTCGCCGGAGAAACACTAATTATGTACCTATCGGCCTCCAGAGAGGCTATCTCAGCGGTACTCGTAACAGAACGGGAGAGCAAGCAGTCGCCGGTGTACTTTGTAAGCAGAGCGCTACAAGGACCGGAAGTCAACTACCCGATCTTGGAGAAACTAGTGCTCGCATTAATATACGCCGTAAGACGCCTGCGGCGATACTTCCAAGCTCACAAAATTGAGGTAAGAACGAGCCAGCCGCTCAAGCAAATAATGATGAAGCCAGAGACATCAAGAAGGCTGGCAAAATGGGCAATTGAACTCGGAGAACACGACATCGAGTATCGCCCGCGAGTGAGCATCAAGGGACAGGCACTGGCAGATTTCTTGCTAGAAGTACCAGAGTCGGAAGGCCGACAGTGCAACGCGGTGGCCGCACCAGAAAAGAAAGCATGACTTGAACACCCAGAAAGAAGAAATGACATACGCGTTGAGGTTTGACTTCCAAACCTCCAACAATGAGGCGGAGTACGAAGCACTACTCACCGGCCTGCGCCTAGCAACGGAAAACCACTGTTTTGAAAACCGGACCGGACCGGGCGGTTCAACCGGTTAAACCGGGAACCGATATGGTTAGCGGTTTTTAAGTGCACAAAAACCGTTTGTTAACGAACCGTTAAAAACCGGCTGGTTCACAAAAAACCGGGTTCAACCGGACCGTTTTAACGTTTACAAAACCGGTTCACACATTAAAAAATTCCAAACTTTTTTACTATACCGGATGAAACCAGCAGCAAACCCAATCTCAAGTAGGCAGGTCGCCGTTAGCCTAAATTGACAATGCAACTAGGACTATTTATAGTGAAAAGCGCTCTGATTCTTTCTTTGTTGGGGTCGATGTGGGATCGATTCAAACATACCTCATTTACATCTTTTAGTATGCCATGTTTTTCTTTTTTCTTTCTTGTGGCTTCTGTGCTACACGTATTTTTTTTCTTTCTTTAATACTTTCACATATTTATTTCACCAAATATCACAAAATTTAATCTGTCGTATGCAGCCTAATTTGGGTCATAAAACAATCAACTATTCTTTATTTAAATACTGACAAAAATTACATTATTAGTTAAATTAATTTAGTAAGTTAAACCGATTTGGTTTGGTCAACTAAATCAATTGGTACTAATACTAGTTTGAAATATATTTGATATAAAGATGATTTGTTTTGGATAAAAGCCATATGAATATTACAAAACGATTTGTATTTAATATAAATTTAAATCTAATTATAATGTAATAATGACGTCATCCGGTTTTTTCAAACGGTCCGACCAGTTGAACCATCGAACCGGTAAGAGAACCGGTTCGATGGCCGGTCCGGTTTTTAAAACATTGCGGAAAACAGAGTCAAGGACATAAAAGTCCTCAGCGACTCCATGTTGGTAACAAACCAGGTGAACGAAGTATACGAAGCGCGAGATCCTAGAATGAAGTGGTTTGTAGAAACTGTGAACATCATGGCTAAACTATTTGATAAGTTCACCATCAAACAAATACCAAGGTCGGAAAATCGCCGGGCAGACGCGTTGAGCAAGTTAGCGTCGACGTCTTTTGACCACCTGACAGAAAAAGTACTTGTGGAGGTACTCAAGGAGCGGAGCATAGACGAAACCCAAGTAAAGGAAATAACAAGCGAAGGAACAGCGTGGATGACCCCGATCATCGACTACATCCGACACGGGATCTTGCCAGAAGACAAATGGGAAGCCAGGAAAATCAGAATCAAATCCCCCCAATACTCCATCATGGATGGAAGGCTGTACAAGAAGGGATATCTTATCCCGTGGCTGAAATGCTTCACCAGCTGGGAAGGACAAGAGATGCTGCAGGAAACACACTACGGGGACGCCGGCGCGCATGAAGGAGCAAAGGCCCTAACAGGAAAGATATTGCGAATGGGCATATACTGGCTAGAAATCCACCAAGACGCTACCAAACTCACTAAGAAATGTGTTGCATGCCAGACATTCGTACCAGCACAGAACTTACCCTCCGCCCCATTAACAAACATAGCAGGCCCATGACCATTCCACCAATAGGGGATAGACATAGTAGGGCCTTTCCCGGGGGCGCCTGGAAAAGTGAAGTTCCTAATCGTGGGTGTGGACTACTTCACAAAATGGATCGAGGCTGATCCTGTGGCCAACATCTCCAGAAGTTCGATCATTAAGTTCATGTGGAAGTCCATACTTACCTGATTCGGCACACCAAGAACCTTGGTTAGCGACAACGGGCTCCAGTTCGCTGAGAATCCCTTCAAAGGATGTTGCACCGATAGGCAAATCCATCAACGATTCACCACTATAGCGCACCCACAGGCCAACGGCCAAACAGAAGTCTCAAACAAGACAATAGTGAATGGGATCAAAAAGCGACTTGGCAAGGCAAAGGGAAATTAGGTGGAAGAGTTGCCCAGCTCCTGTGGTCTTACAGAACCACCCCTAGAACCGGCACTCAAGAGACACCTTTCAGCCTGACCTATGGAACCGAAGCAGTCCTGCCTCCAGAATTGATGGTGACGTCCCTGCGAATTGCTAACTTTTCCCAAGAGTAAACCGATGCAGACCTACGACAAAACCTAGACTTGCTGGAAGAAAAAAGGGAAGCCTCCCTCCTACGACAAGCAATCCTAAAAAATAAGACTGAAAAATACTACAACCAACGAGTAAGAGGAAGAGCTCTCAAGGTGAACGACTGGGTCCTAAGGAAAAATGAAGTGAGCCACGCAAAACCGCAAGGAAAACTAGGACCCACGTGGGAAGGACCATACAAAGTAGTAGAAGCACATCGTAACGGCTCGTATGTCCTAGAAACAATGGAAGGGAGAGCAATCCCAAGGACATGGAACATACAAAACCTGAGAAAATTCCATCTCTAAGAAAACCAGCAAGGCAAATGGTAGCAACACTGGCTATTTTTTTCTTTTTTCGCAACAACATGTAACAAACCGTGTTCTTAATGAAATACTAAGACTTTGGCGGGATTGATCACCCCACCGAAAGTCCTTCTTTTGCAAAACAATCTTACAATGCTATCTTTTTAAATCCCTGCATGTATGCATCAAATGGCCTGGCGCCCCAAGTGGCCCAGCAGCCCTTAACAGGACTTCGTGTGCCTTCAAATGGCCTGGCGACCCCAGTGGCCCAGCAGCCCTTCACAGGACTTCGTGTGCCTTCAAATGGTCTGGCGCCCCAAGTGGCCCAACAGCCCTTAACAGGACTTCGTGTGCCTTCAAATGGCCTGGTGCCCCCAGTGTCCCAACAGCCCTTAACAGGACTTCGTCTGCCTTTAACAGGACTTCGTGTGCCTTCAAATGGCCTGACGCCCCCAGTGGTCCTGTAGCCCTTAACAGGACTTCGCGTGCCTTCAGATAGCCTGGCGCCCCCAGTGGCCCAACAACCCTTAACAAAACTTCGCGTACCTTCAATAGACTCCGATACCTTCAAACAACTCAACATTCCAACATATCCCCGTACTTTGAGGATTACCCATCACCCCCAAACAAAGGCCTCAACAAAAACTAAGGCCTTAAACCAAGTGATAAACAGGCACACATTCAAAACCCCAAAAGCGATGACGATGGCTTTACAGACAAAAAAAGAATCAGACAAAAGAAACAACAAAAAACGGAAGTACAACCAATCAAGGATGGAAACGAATGAAAACTAAAAGTAAGCTTGACCATTGCAAACACCAAAAGAAGGGCAAACATCGCCCAATCCAACCATAGTACGGTGGCTAAACCACCACAAACAAGCAAAAAAAAAGCATCCAGCAACAAAGAAAAATATTGTCTAAGAGTTACAACCATATCGAATATGTTTTAAAAGACAACCACCAACAAACAAACAGACTACTGTTCCTCCTCCTCTGGCTTCAACATCTCCTTCAAGTATTCAATACCAACCTGTCCGCATAGTCCATAGAAACGAAATCCTCGATGGCACGATCCATCTCAGCTTCGTAACCGGACAAGGAACTCCCACCTGCAACATCTGAAAGATCAAGGGAAGGATTTGCACGAAGGCGGCGACGCATGGCCTCCTCACTTGCAGCGTAACAAGCTCGCTTTATCTGGCCGACACCATGAATAAATTCCGGACAAAGCATCACCTTTTCGATAACCCGCACAATCTCCTCCTGCAACACCCACGCCAACTCCTTCCTAACCTCTACAAGATCCGCATCCCTGACCTCCACAGTATTGTCCCTCTCGCTAACATCACAAACTAAATTCTCATTCTGGATCGCCAAACCCTCGTTCAACTGTTGAACCTTCTCCAACTCTGCCTCACAGGCGGCCAGCCTCTCCTCCACTATCATTTTCTCCGAAACGGCTGCCCGAACTTTTTGGTCGTGCTCCCCAGCAGCCCTTTCCAACACATCAACCTGCCTCTTCAACTCCCTTTCTGATGCTCGGAGAGCGTCCAAGTCATGTTCAACTGACACAAATCTTTGCACACGACGAGCCCCGGTGGCAAACATATAAGCACTCTGGGCAGACGCAAACTGTAGGGCAGAGATAAGGGCATCGTCAGAATACCTCTCCATGTCATCCTCAGTGGCAGGGGGAAACACATGTACATCATCATCGGGAATTTGAATAACCCCCTCTTTATCACCGAAAACACCAGCATCCCTCAAACCAGACAACAACCACGCCGACTGAGGCACCGGACCGGAACTAGATCAGTCGATGGGTTAGTCTGACCCACAACACCTTTGCCAATCTTACGTTTCCCCATCTTCACTACACCCTCCAAAATACCCTCCTTGCTATCGTTCACAGACTCTCCGGACACAGTTGGACCCTGAAAAGATGACGTTCCTACACTAGCATCCACCAAAGGAGACCCCTCAGCTCCACCTCCTTCCTCGTCCTCACCAGCACTAACAGCCTCATCAACAAGGATATTAGAAAAACCATTAAATGAAAAAGGATCCGACACTTTATCCACAAGATCCACTTCTCGATACTCCAACTGCCCCTCCCACTTCTCAGCCAAAACGTCCTGAAAGCAAACAGGACGGACAACACCTGGGAACGACAAACCAACAAAATATGTGATGAAAAAAGAGGAGGGAGGAGAAAGAGGGAACAACAAAAGGAAAATGACACAAACAAAAAAAATACCTTTCACCACAGAATAAAATTCCGACATCTTTCCCCTAGCCCTCCAAGAGGGACTCAAACCACCGCCAGCAAGAATGTGCTCGGGGAAGTCATCCGGAACCACATGAAAACCATTCAAAGTATCCATAATCTCTCGGTTATGAGGAAACAGCGCCGGAGCACGATCACGCACCCCACCGCGGCGAACAAGCATTTTCCCCACTCAATTCTCGTTCACCCACAACCACTTTTCCGTCCAATTTTTAGGAGACATTCTCCCCCCAACCAAGACATGAATAGAGCAACCTCACGAGTAAAACGTATAGCCCTAGCTGGCTTGGGAAAAACGAAAATAGTGCTTGAAAACGTAGTGGTCAGGCGCAATCCCTAACGAACGACAGAGCAACTCAAAGGACACTACCTTGTTCACGGCATTAGACGAGAGTTGAGTGATACCTACATTGTTCCGTCGTAAAACCTCATCCATGAAATTACTAGTAGGAAGACAATAACCGGCATCAAATATCTTCACAAATATCCCCGTTTTTCCCAGAGGAGGGTGATAAAAACCGGCTCCCTCACTAAGGAATAACACCCCGTCGTCAGAAGAAAAGCCATATCGCTCAACGAGTTGAGCCCACTGCTCGTCTATGGGAACGATACCAACATCCAAAGCCATGAGAAAACAAAGCGTAAAAAAAATGGCGGAAGAAAAAGTGGAGAGAAGAGAGGGAAGGCAATATCATAGAAGAGATAGAAAGGATAACGGCGAAGAAGGAGAAAAGTTTTTGAAATAAGGAAACCAAATAAATCGCCAAAGATATCGAAAAGACAGGCGGGAAAACTGAAAACTACTATAATGATGAAAGGCGACACGGGTCTTATCCCAACCTGCCGAAACCCTGATCGCGTAAACCCCAGCCCTACACGTGTCCTGCCTATAAGTCTAGAACATTACGGCTCCGCTGGGCCCGCGTAGTAACTACTAGACTGGGGGGTCTTGATAACGTATCATAGGATACGACTTGGCAAAACTCCATCGGCCCAGAGCCACAAGCGCTGCCCCACGATGCTGGACCTACTCGCACACTACCAGAGCCACCCTGTGGCGCTGGCACTCGCTCTTGCGAACAACCGCTCCAACGACGCCTTCTCGCAGAGCCGCATAGGCGACAACTTGCGGGAACTGTTGGATTAGGTGTCTAAACCATGACTTATAAATTGTATTTATCTTATTAATTGAAGAAAAGTCCATTTGGGTTGCCCTCATAGCTGGACGTTTGGCAGAAAGTTCAGTAGAGAGAAATGTTGATTTATTAAATGTTTAATAAATCAATAGAAATAAAATAAATAGTTTATTAATATATTAGAGTGATAATATATTAATTAGAAACTATATTAATTAATTAGAAATTAATATAGAATTAATTGGATTTAATTTAGTGATTAATTTAATTAATTAAAAGTGCAGGGACTGGTTTTGTAATTACATAATAGTTGAGTGATGAACTGGCCATGTGGCCAGGTGGTGGGCGAGAATATAGAGAGCCTCCATAGTTCTCGAAAAACCCTAATTAGGGTTAAGGAGACTTGGTCCAAGGGTAACAGACTTGTCCATTAAGGAGGCTCCTCTAGGGTTTTGACTGTACCACCTGGAAACTATAAATAGGGGACCTGGGGAACCTTAAAACCTGTGCCATTTTGTCTCTCTGCCTCTTTGGAATTCTGTCTTCTCCTCCTTGCTTGGGTGTGACTACATTTGAGGCAGGATAATTTTGCTGCTAGCTTCAAGAAGAAAATCAAAGGTTGGTTTTCCTTATATTTTATTCTTTAGAAATTAAATGTTGGCCTTAGAATTTTGTTATATGTTCATTGATAGAAAAACATAGATCCTCATCTTAGGTTGCATGTGAACTTAGGATTTCTAGTTCATAGATTGCTAAAAACCTTTCAGTGGTATCAGAGCATTGCTTGTTTTTCTTGTGAATTGCTACAACTGCTTGTTTTGTTCAAAGGGTTTTCGAAAATAAACCCTTGTGGAGGCCATAATCGACTTGGTGGCTAGGGTTTTGAAAACCCTAGCCTTCTTCCCCCTTCTGCGAAAATTCCCTTGCTAGGGTTTCTTAGGTTTGTTATTTTTGGTAATTCTGATTAATTAAATAACTGGAAACCTTAAACCCTTTGCATGCTATTTTCGGAAATTAGGGGATTGAGATAGGTAAATTAATTTGATTAATTTTGTGATACCTATCTTGATTTAATTAATTTAATTAATTGTTAATTAAAAGATGTAACGCCAAGACATTTTTTATGTAAATATAATAAAAAGGGGTAAATTGGTCATTTTACCTTAGAAGGGTAATTTGGTCTTTTGGACAGAAAAGTATTTAGTTTGAAATAATATTTTGAGTTTTGGACTTAAAATGTTATAAAAACTGGTTTTTGTCATGAAATGTGTTTAATTGTGGCAAAAGTTTAATATATGCAACTTCAAGGACTAAATTGCAAATTCTGGAGGTATAAAAGGAGAGACTTGTGCAGATTTTTGAGCTTACGGGAAAAAATTTTGCTGCACAAATTCTGCAAAGTTTGAAGAGTTCTTGAAGGATTTAGCTTGAAAATCGGATTATAGCCTTGGAATTGAAGAATTTGAAGCTTTGGAAGTAAGTATCTCAAGTTCTAGCTTATATGTTCTTGATGAGTTTTATAGAAACTGAAATTTGTAATTTCAGTTATGATTATGTGGTTTATAATGGTTTAATACTTCCAATAAGTCATGCTAAAAGGACTTAATTCAAGATTATGGAAGTAGATTGCTATTTTGTTGAATTTGAAGATTTGGGGTTTTTGGAACTAAGAACCCTAATTCTTCCTTTTGATTGATTGAGTTGTTTTTAATGGTTGAAAACCTTGTATTAATGTAAGGTTTTAGCCTAGAAATGAACCCCAATCGATTAAGAACAACATTAAGGACTTAAAATGTCAAAACTGCGTGCTACAGTGCACAAATCGTGACTGATCAGGAGACTGCCCAGGTGCTAGGCGCAGTGCGCCCAGGTTCCTGGCGGGGTGCGCCCAGGCGCAGTGCGCCCCATCCCTGGCGCAGTGCGCCCACCAGACAGGGGGTTCAAAACGCTAACTTTTGTTTGGCTTGTCCGATTTACCTCAAACTTGAACCATAAGTCCCTAATGGTTTGAAAAGTCTGGGAAAATATTAAATTGAGTTTTCGACTCCTCGGGGGCACTGTAGATCAATACGAATGCCTCGGTGAATAGTAAAACTCATGAAAAGATGGTAAATGGAAAGTTTATCATCTAGGGATGGTTTATAATTGCATAATATTGGACTCTTATGTATTAGAGTCAACTGAAATGATTATTAACCTATTATCATTTGGTATATAAATGAATATATAGGTATGGGACAAAATGGTTGTGGTGCACGCAAAGGCAAGAAACAACCATGATTTAAATGCAGCTAGTATCCAGGTGAGTAATCTCACTTATATCATATATGATATGTGTTGATTGACCTATTACAGGTTGAAACTGTTTTGGGGGACGGAATTGATGGTTCAAAGATACATTTGAAAAGACAATACCAGATAAGCTGTGAGTCTGAGAAAGACAAGAACGGAGCTGTGAGTCAATAAATAGATAAACAGGGATATGACAATACCAGATAAGCCGTGAGTCTGCGATAGACAAGAACGGAGCTGTGAGTCAGTAATGCGACAATACCAGATAAGCCGTGAGTCTGCGATAGACAAGAACGGAGCTGTGAGTCCACTTTAATAAGGCAATACCGGATAAGCCGTGAGTCATTGCGATGACAAGAACGGAGCCGTGAGTCTAGGCAATAGCGGGTAAACCCGTGAGCCATAATTGATTGTGAAATAAGCTGTTAATAGATGGTGCGGCCACTTGTGGCTATGATACTGGATGTTATATCCAACTGGTGCGGCCTATATGGCTATGATATTATTATATGGAAATGGTGCGGCCTTATGGCTATGATTCCGGGTTGTTGAACTCAAACTGGTGCGGCCTTCGGGCTATGATTTATATGCTGAAATTGCTTTGGTGCGGCTTGTATAGCCATGACAGATGATGCAACTTATATAGTCATGAGATATGGTATAGTCAAATATGACTAAGAAAGATGGGACAGAAATGGTATAGAATGGGTTTGATTGGTATGCAAATAACGGATTAGATATGATTAAATGTGCAATTAACTGATGTGATTTGAAAATCACACGATATCACGTTTCAGCCGGTAAGGCTATGCAGTAGGATGTGAAATCCTAAGATATATATGATCAGCCGGTAAGGCTAGTAGTCTGGGTCCGATATCCTGACAGATATATACATTTGGCCGGAAAAGGCTATAAAATGGAATTTGATAATGAAAGATGAAATAATAAATATATGTATCATATATAAAGAATTATATATGGATGTATTTATTGTACACGTTATTTGCAGATATGATTTCTCACTGAGCTTTATAGCTCACGTTAATTGTTAATGTCCCTGCAGGTTAGCATTATTCGGATAAGAGAAAAGATAGAGTCCGTGACTAGAGAAGTGGGACTCTTAGATGCTGTTAGTAGCAGCCCGGCTTCAAAGGAGATTATGGTATTTTATACTCTCCTTGATACACTTGTACCCGTTTTTAATAAAATATACCCTTTTGTACTGGTTTTATGTATTGAAACCTTTGTTTTAAATGAAAAATTTTCAGGGGTGTTTTGTTTTAAAAGCTGGGTGTTACAAGTTGGTATCAGAGCCGTGGTTTAAGTGAACTAGGTGTCTATAGAGTAGATTCCTGGACTTAAACCCTGAGATAGTAGATATGATGCATAGTTAGGTGTATATAGTCCTTATTATACATATATAACCTAGCTGTTGCTAACTTCTGACGTATAAGAAGTATGAACAGTAAATCTTCTTGGGAGACATTTAGGGCACGAAGCTCTAAGAAATCGACCCACTCTTTCTCAAAGCTCCATCGAATGAGGGCCAAAAAGGGACGAATAGCAGAAAATCCACATGATGAGCAATATTAGCTGATGTGGTCAGAAAAAGAAATCGGTTGTTCACCCTGATTGATATTCAAGGTGAAAGAACAGTAGTTGATACTACAAGAAAAGCAGAAATAATATTAGTGGACTTCTCAGAAGAAGTTAAAACGAATTAGGTCTAACCTTAAAGGGTAGGGACCAGAACGAAAAGATGATGTGGTATAAGAAGTGCAGGAAAAGCACTCAGAACATTTTAGAGTTGAGACTCTACCGTTGACATGCTGAAATTGCAGGAAATGGGAGCATATTGCTCGAGTTGTTGTATGGAACGGAAGTGTTTCCAGTGTGGAAATATAGATCACTTTTTTATGAAATACTCACATGCTAAATGTGGAGTAACGAGTGATGAACCCAGGAAAGAACGGGGAGGAAAGGAAGAAGAAACGAATGGTCGAAAAGGACCAGTGGTACCATGAGCATTCCATCAGATTGTGGAAGGAGCTCGTGAGGAGACTGATATGATCTCCGATATAATTGTTTTGAATATAACCCCGTATATGTTATATTTGGTCTATGAAGCTGTGCTTGGGATCGGTGACTTTGATGTCATGTCTGAATATTTCATCAACGATTATGGATAAAATGTTGAAAGTAGCTATAGCAGTTAGCAAATATGTTCAAGATATTGAACACCTAGAAAGGTAGTTTGCTTAGGATTTACGGGACCACTTTTCCCTATAAATCTGAAGCCGATGACTACCAATGAATCCGAAGAAATTGTGCATATGAATTGGTTAGCAATGAATTATGCTAACATGAATAGTAGAAATAAGAACATTATGGTTCTAAAATCAGAAATGAAATGGATGAAAATCCATGGTAAATGACCGTTGTTGAGAATACCGGTTATTTTCTTTGCTTAAACTCGGAAAAGAGTTAGTAAAAGAATGATGTTGTAGTTGGCATACGTGGTATTGGCCAAGTTAAATAAACCAGTGATAGTAGTGTACTACTTTAAATAAATTCTCGGATGTTTCTTTTGAAAAGAACTTCCAAGATTTCTGCCAGATTGGCGAGAAGAGTTTATGATTAAATTGATTTTGGGGAGCCGTTTTTGGTATACGGGCTCTGTACTAATTTGCATCTGTAGAGATGACAGAGTTGGAAAACAACTAGAAGAAAACTTGGTATTGGGGTCTCTTATGGCTGAATGTGTCATTGTATGAGCCCTATCTTGTTTGAAAAGAAGAAAGACAAGTTGATGCATATGTGCATTGACTAATGAGAATCTGATATTCTCGAAACCAGATCGAAAATGAGGTACATTTGTACCAGATATTGGAGTTACTTCACTGAGTAAAGTGATATGTAAAATTCTCCAAGTATGGAAAAATTTGGCTAAAAGAAGCTTTATATTCTTTGGGCATGTTAATAATGCCAGAGATGATAAAGTAGATCCAGTGGAAATGATACTGTGATAAAATGGGAACCGCCTTGGAATTTGACTGAAATTAGTAGTTTCCTTGGATTGGCGGGTTATTATGGGAGAGTTGTAGAAAACTGCTCCTAGACCATTGTTATATTGACTAAAGTTGACTAATAAAAGTGAAAAGTTTGAGTGGTAGAAAGACCACAGGTATCTTGTAAAGGTTTGGAATAAACCTTGTGTGAAACTTTGACGTTAGCATTGATGCTAAGCGGAGAAGATAAATTGGATTATAGAAATGTATCCAAATTTGACTGTAGATGCATGATGTTGCAGTAGCATCTATGATTTTGGTATTGAAGCTTTGGAAACACTATCTATATGGTGTAAAGCTTATTGTTTATACGGATCATAAGAGTTTGAAATACTTAATTGATCAAAAAGAAGCTAAATATGAAATAATAAAGATAGATGGGTTACTTAACGATTTCTGTTATGAAATCTTGTACCATCTCGAAAAGGGCAGATGTGGCTATAGATGCCTTGAATTAAATAGAGTAACCTTTGAAGGTTACATCCACATGTATGAATGTGGCGAATTGATTACCTGAGCTGATTCGGGTAGCACCGAAAGATGTGTGCAAGTCTGAAAATGTGAAAAATGAATAAATGATTGAATATTAGCAGAAGTTAGTTGGAATATCACAGTGATTTAAAACCCTTGGTGGTTGTGAATGTGAATTCCAAAGCAAAGTGAAACATGAAAATTATCTTGAAAAGATACATTTTGTACTGGATATGCAGTATACCCGGAGCAATACCAGACTGGATAGGGCGATAAAACCTATGTATTGGTGGCCGGGACTGAAGAAAGATATTGAAAGACACATGAAAAGTATTTGACTTGTACGCAAAGTAAAGTCAAACCGTTAGAAACATGCGAAGAAATTTACCCGTTGTTGGCCCCAGAAAAGAAATGGGACAACATTGTTATAGACTGTGCAATAAAGTCTCTGCACGTACCCTATATTGATGAACAAAGTGACCTAATGATGCAGACTTTAGAAGATGTGCTTGAAAATTGCACAGAAGACCCTAGTAGAAGATGAGAAAATTTTCTATCTCTGATAGAATTTGCAAGAAATAGCCGCTTACATGCTAATAGTTTGATGGCTCATATGAAGTATGGTATGGAATACCGTGATATCCTTCGATTTTTGGAATGAAGATGTGGTAAAGCCGTTGGCTGGATCCTAGATTCTTGCACAAACTGAAGAAAAGACTTGATGGGTACGAACGAATTTGAAGAATGATTAAGAATTTGCAAAAATGGTATGTGGATCACTGAACATAAGCTTTTAAAATTCCAAGTAGAGGAATATTGTAGTACGAAAAGTAATCCTTTGGAAGGGTTAAAAATCTGTATGGGACGACAAGAAAGAAATTATGTATTGATAATTTCCAACAAATCCCTTATGATTAAATGAAGATTGATACGTAGTTAAGGTACCCGGGACAACCGGAGGAATGATATGCGAATTGTGATATAACCACGAGATAAGAAGACTAGTATGGTTAAATGCTTATGCCATACCATAGAGATTCCGACATAATGTGGAAGACCGAAAGCGAATCGAGGGAGACATACCCTCAACTCCTTGTATGATTTCGGGGACGAAATCTTTTGAAGGAGGGGAGAATTTGTAACGCCAAGACATTTTTTTATGTAAATATAATAAAAAGGGGTAAATTGGTCATTTTACCTTAGAAGGGTAATTTGGTCTTTTGGACAGAAAAGTATTTAGTTTAATTGTGGCAAAAGTTTAATATATGCAACTTCAAGGACTAAATTGCAAATTCTGGATGTATAAAAGGAGAGACTTGTGTAGATTTTTGAGCTTACGGGAGAAAATTTTGCTGCACAAATTCTGCAAAGTTTGAAGAGTTCTTGAAGGATTTAGCTTGAAAATCGGATTATAGCCTTGGAATTGAAGAATTTGAAGCTTTGGAAGTAAGTATCTCAAGTTCTAGCTTATATGTTCTTGATGAGTTTTATAGAAACTGAAATTTGTAATTTCAGTTATGATTATGTGGTTTATAATGGTTTAATACTTCCAATAAGTCATGCTAAAAGGTCTTAATTCAAGATTATGGAAGTAGATTGCTATTTTGTTGAATTTGAAGATTTGGGGTTTTTGGAACTAAGAACCCTAATTCTTCCTTTTGATTGATTGAGTTGTTTTTAATGGTTGAAAACCTTGTATTAATGTAAGGTTTTAGCCTAGAAATGAACCCCAATCGATTAAGAACAGCATTAAGGACTTAAAATGTCAAAACTGCGTGCTACAGTGCACAAATCGCGACTGATCAGGAGACTGCCCAGGCGCTAGGTGCAGTGCGCCCAGGTTCCTGGCGGGGTGCGCCCAGGCGCAGTGCGCCCCATCCCTGGCGCAGTGCGCCCACCAGACAGGGGGTTCAAAACGCTAACTTTTGTTTGGCTTGTCCGATTTACCTCAAACTTGAACCATAAGTCCTTAATGGTTTGAAAAGTCTGGGAAAAATATTAAATTGAGTTTTCGACTCCTCGGGGGCACTGTAGATCAATACGAATGCCTTGGTGAATAGTAAAACTCATGAAAAGATGGTAAATGGAAAGTTTATCATCTAGGGATGGTTTATAGTTGCATAATATTGGACTCTTATGTATTAGAGTCAACTGAAATGATTATTAACCTATTATCATTTGGTATATAAATGAATATATAGGTATGGGACAAAATGGTTGTGGTGCACGCAAAGGCAAGAAACAACCGGGATTTAAATGCAGCTAGTATCCAGGTGAGTAATCTCACTTATATCATATATGATATGTGTTGATTGACCTATTACAGGTTGAAACTGTTTTGGGGGACGGAATTGATGGTTCAAAGATACATTTGAAAAGACAATACTAGATAAGCCGTGAGTCTAAGAAAGACAAGAACGGAGCTGTGAGTCAATAAATAGATAAACAGGGATATGACAATACCAGATAAGCCGTGAGTCTACGATAGACAAGAACGGAGCTTTGAGTCAGTAATGCGACAATACCAGATAAGCCGTGAGTCTGCGATAGACAAGAACGGAGCTGTGAGTCCACTTTAATAAGGCAATACCGGATAAGCCGTGAGTCATTGCGATGACAAGAACGGAGCCGTGAGTCTAGGCAATAGCGGGTAAACCCGTGAGCCATAATTGATTGTGAAATAAGCTGTTAATAGATGGTGCGGCCACTTGTGGCTATGATACTGGATGTTATATCCAACTGGTGCGGCCTATATGGCTATGATATTATTATATGGAAATGGTGCGGCCTTATGGCTATGATTCCGGGTTGTTGAACTCAAACTGGTGCGGCCTTCGGGCTATGATTTATATGCTGAAATTGCTTTGGTGCGGCTTGTATAGCCATGACAGATGATGCGACTTATATAGTCATGAGATATGGTATAGTCAAATATGACTAAGAAAGATGGGACAGAAATGGTATAGAATGGGTTTGATTGGTATGCAAATAACTGATTAGATATGATTAAGTGTGCAATTAACTGATGTGATTTGAAAATCACACGATATCACGTTTCAGCCAGTAAGGCTATGCAGTAGGATGTGAAATCCTAAGATATATATGATCAGCCGGTAAGGCTAGTAGTCTGGGTCCGATATCCAGACAGATATACATATTTGGCCGGAAAAGGCTATAAAATGGAATTTGATAATGAAAGATGAAATAATAAATATATGTATCATATATAAAGAATTATATATGGATGTATTTATTGTATACGTTATTTGCAGATATGATTTCTCACTAAGCTTTATAGCTCACGTTAATTGTTAATGTCCCTGCAGGTTAGCATTATTCGGATAAGAGAAAAGCTAGAGTCCGTGACTAGAGAAGTGGGACTCTTAGATGCTGTTAGTAGCAGCCCGACTTCAAAGGAGATTATGGTATTTTATACTCTCCTTGATACACTTGTACCCATTTTTAATAAAATATACCCCTTTTGTACTGGTTTTATGTATTGAAACATTTGTTTTAAATGAAAAATTTTCAGGGGTGTTTTGTTTTAAAAGCTGGGTGTTACAAGTGATAAATTAAATCACCTAAAGATTTAAATTTAAATTTTCGAAATTAATTGTTAATTTGCGAAAATATTAAAAGATTAAATCTAAAATATTTTAAAAACTTTAAAACACATCTTATATATTTTATGATTAATAGTTAATATTTTATATATAAGATAAAATTGGTTAGTCTTACCGTTAGTAGGCCTCATTCACAAAACTGTCCTATAAAGAGGGTATAAGGCGACTACCTATAAAATGGTAGTCTAATGGGTGTCCACTCTCACTCACCGCTCTCCTGGTCAGTCGAGTGTCGTTAGCCGAACGGGTTTGATAGTACCACTTAATTCTCATTAAAAGTATAATGCTATTATTGAAAGTACTAGAACATTTCATAAAATCCCAATCTAGTTACTTTAGGAAAAATGTGAATTGATGCTAATCCATGAAGTTGCACATTGCACTTTATGAAACATTGGTGGAGCGTGTGTGGTTTACTGGCACACCAATAGGGGTTCATAAAGAGTTGCAATGTGTTTCTCGATCTTACCATTATTGATGGAGCGTGTGTGGTTAACCGGCACGTCAATTAGAGATGGTAATCTACTTCGAGAGTACCAAGCTAGCTTGCATGGTTATTTACACCCGGTTTGTGATCCTCGGTATCCCAGTCACAAACAGTGGGGCATATCCGAGATTAAACATGCTATTGAAAAGTTCAATAAATTTCAAAAGAAACTAGGAATTCCATTATAATATGATTATCTTCCGCGGTGGAATTGGCTGAATCGTCATTCGCTTACCTTTATAAAATTTACAATTAGATTACGGCATCCCTCTTCTATATTGTGAATTGTTATAGTTGGGTCCTAGCCTTATTATTATATTGGGTTAATATAAGGATTATATATATGTTTCTAATTAAAACTACCTTCTTTTATAGATGTCTTCCACTAACCAATCTGTTCCCCACTCAAACTCCAGTAACATCACTTCAATCCTGTCATTGTGTTCTAAAGTGACATTGGATGGCACAAACCACAATGACTGGATCAGAATCATTAAAATGGCTTTGAGATTTGAGAACAAGGAGTATGTTCTCGAGACTGAGCTTATTGAAGTTGACCCTGATACTGATACTCCCGAGGAAGTTACCTCATATCAAAAACACTATGATGATGCGACCAAAGTGGCCTGCATCATGATCGCTACCATGAACCCTGAATTGCAAAGAACCTATGAGGACTATTGGCCCTATGAGATGCACAAGGACCTTGCGGAAAAGTTCTGCAAGCGAGAGCGTGTCGAAAGGTGCGAAGTGGTCAAAGCCTTCACGAACGGAAAGCCTAAAGACGTAGAGTCCGTCTGCACTCACGTGCAAAGGATGCAAGGTTACGTGGATAGGCTAAGGAAGTTGGGAATGCGTGTTCATGAGGAGTTGGCTGTTGACATAGTGCGTAACTCCTTACCGAGTTCTTATGACCAGTTTACGCTGGCGTATCATTTGAACAACACTCACACTTCTTTGGCTGAGTTGCATGGCATGCTTCGAACTGCAGAAAATGGGCTGAAGGGTAAAAGTGTACCCTCTGTGAATCATCCTGTCTTGGCAATTGGCAGTGGCAAAGGAAATAAAAGGAAGGGCCCTCCCAAGCAGAATTAGAAGGAAAAGGTTCAAGTCGGGTCATCTAACAATGGCCCGAGAGCTAAGTCTTCGGGCATTCCTCATGTCACGAATCCTAAAGATGCCGACTGCTTTTATTGTAATGAGAAGGGTCACTGGAAAAGGAGTTGCCCAAAGTACTTGCAAGATATTCAAGATGGCAAAGTGAAGCCGTCACAAGCAGGTATTTACACTATATCTAAAAACTCATCATCTTCCTGTTCTTGGGTCCTTGACATCGGATGTGGCTTTCATATTTGTTCTGATTTGCAGGTCCTAAAAGAAAGTAGGGAGGTGGAGCACGATAGATTGAACCTGATCATGGGCAATAGGAGAACGTCACCTGTTACCAAGATCGATGTCTATAGTTTAGTGCTTAGTAATGGTGTTAGTTTAGATTTACAAAATTGTTGCTATTCGCCTAATATGGCTAGAAACATAATTTCTTTTCATGCATTGACCAGACAAGGTTTTTACTATACTTTTGATAAATTGAATGGTTCAATTTATGTTTTTAAAAATGATGTTTTTATTTTTGAAGCCTTGCTTTGTGATGGAGTGTATGAAACTATAATGTGTGTTGACAATTATAAAGATGGGTCATTGGAAAAGGAGTTGCCCAAAGTACTTGCAAGATATTAAAGATGGCAAAGTGAAGCCGTCACAAGCAAGTATTTACACTATATCTAAAAACTCATCATCTTCCTGTTCTTGGGTCCTTGACACCGAATGTGGTTTTCACATTTGTTCTGATTTGCAGGGCCTAAAAGAAAGTAGGGAGGTGGAGCACGGTAGATTGAACCTGATTATGGGCAATAGGCGAACGTCACCTGTTACCAAGATCGGTGTCTATAGTTTAGTGCTTAGTAATGGTGTTAGTTTAGATTTACAAAATTGTTGCTATTCGCCTGATATGGCTAGAAACATAATTTCTTTTCATGCATTGATCAGACAAGGTTTTTACTATACTTTGATAAATTGAATGGTTTAATTTCTGTTTTTAAAAATGATGTTTTTATTTTTGAAGCCTTGCCTTGTGATGGAGTGTATGAAACTGTAATGTGTGTTGAAAATTTTGGTAATAATGTGTTTAATATTGATTCTTCTAGTGGTGTAGAAAAGGCGTGTTTGTGGTACTGTCGCCTTGGGCATATAAATAAGAAACGCATCGCCCAACTCCAAAAGGATGGAGTGTTGGAATCATTCGACCTAAAATCGGATGATATATGCGAATCTTGTTTATTTGGCAAGATGACAAAATCACCATTCAAAGGGTCCTTTGAAAGAGGTGAAGGTCTGTTGGACATCATACACACAGATGTGTGTGGTCCCTTCAGAACAACCACAAAAGATGGCACACGGTTTTATGTGACCTTTACTGACAATTATAGTAGATATGGGTATATCTACTTAATCAAGCACAAGTCAGATACCTTTGAAAAGTTCAAAGATATTAAAAATGAAGTAGAAAATCAATTGGGCAGGAAGATAAAGATGCTTAGATCTGACAGAGGCGGTGAGTATCTTAGTATCGAGTTCATTGACTATCTAAAGGAATGTGGAATAGTTTCACAGTTGTCACCTCTTAGAACACCACAGTTGAACGGTGTTGTTGAGAGGCGAAACCGAACCCTGTTGGACATGGTTCGTTCCATGATTAGTCGAGCTTCGCTTCCAATCCATTTCTGGGGGTATGCCTTAGAGACTGTCGCCCATATCCTCAATCTTGTCCCAACTAATAAGGTTGCCAAAACACCTCATGAAATGTGGACGAGGAAAGTTCCTTCGTTAGCACATATCAAGGTCTGGGGTTGTGAGGCTTTCGTGAGACGAGAGACTCAAGACAAACTCGTAGAAAGAAGTGAGAGGTGTGTATTCATCAGATATCCCAAACAGTCTTTTGGATACTTGTTCTATAGACCAAGCGAGGACGTGGTCTTTGTAGCGAGATGAGGAGTCTTTCGAGAGAGAGAGAGAGAGAGAGAGAGAGAGAGAGAGAGAGAGAGAGAGAGAGAGAGAGAGAGAGAGCTCATATCCATAGAGGACAGTGGGAGTACTGTTGACCTTGAAGAAATTCAGGAGTCATCCGATGATGGAACCTTAGGAGAAACTAACAACCAACAAGAGGAAGAGGTTCCTGTTGGTCCGACAGATGTTTCTTTACCTCTTATACATTCCGGCAGAGTTAGCATGCCACCCGAGTTTTATGGTTTCCATATAACTATGGATGGTGACACGTTTGTCAGTGATAGGACATTGACAAATTTAGATGAGCCGGCTAATTACCAGGAAGCGGTGGCGGGCCCCGAGTCTGCCAAGTGGAAAGAGGCAATGGAAAGCAAGATCAAGTCCATGTATGACAATCAAGTTTGGAATTTGGTTGAAAATGTACCGGGTCGAAAGACAGTCGGGTGCAAGTGGATCTTCAAGAAGAAGACCGACATGGATGGAAAGGTACACACCTTTAAAGATCGGCTGGTTGCGAAGGGATTCACTCAAACCTCGGGGGTTGATTATGATGAAACCTTCTCACCAGTAGCTAATATTAAGTCCATTAGGATTATGCTTTCTATAGCTGCATTTCATGACTATGAAATTTGGCTGATGGATGTCAAAACCGCTTTCCTTAACAGGAAGTTGACTGAGGATGTTTACATGAATCAACCAGCGAGTTTTGTAGACACAAAGCATCCTAATAAGGTGTGTAAGCTTGAGAAATCAATCTACGGATTGAAACAAGCTTCTCGCAGCTGGAATCTTTGTTTCCATGAGAAAGTCAAAGAGTTTGGTTTCTCTAGGAGTGAAGATGAGTCCTGTGTATATGTCAAGGCTAATGGGAGTATAGTCACTTTTCTGGTGCTGTATGTTGATGACATACTGCTCATGGGAAACGACATTCCAACCTTGCAAGATGTTAAGTCTTGGCTTGGAAAGTGTTTTGCCATGAAAGACCTAGGAGAAGCTGCCTATATTCTGGGGATAAGAATAGTGAGAGATAGAAAGAAAAGACTAATAGGACTTAGTCAGTGTACATACTTGGAAAAGGTACTAAAGAGGTTTAGTATGGAAAATTCCAAGAAGGGAGAGCTACCTACCCAAAGTAATGCAAAATTGAGTAAGACTCAAAGTCCGAGTACCGATGAGGAAATAGCTGAGATGAGTCGGGTACCTTATGCTTTGGCAGTAGTGTCAATCATGTACGCTATGACATGTACTCGCCCTGACGTATCCTTTGCTTTGAGCATGGTTAGTCGGTACCAGGGAAACCCTGGTAGAGCGCATTGGACAGCTGTAAAGAACATACTCAAGTATCTACGAAGGAAAAAGAACATGGTGTTAGTCCTTGGTGGCAGTGATACTTTGAAAGTGAGTGGATACACAGACGCCAGTTTCCAAATAGATAGAGACAATGGTCGGTCTCAGTCGGGCTGGGTGTTCCTTTTGAATGGGGGAGCGGTCACTTGGAAAAGTTCCAAGCAAGAAACGGCGGCTGATTCGACGTGCGAATCAGAGTACATAGCTGCGAGTGAAGCGTCTAAGGAAGCGGCTTGGCTGAAGAACTTTATCGGTGACCTTGGAGTAGTCCCGAGCATTTAGGAGCCAATGGAACTGTTCAGCGATAATGAAGGAGCGGTCGCTTTGACAAAGGAACCGCGAGATCATGGAAAGTCCAGACATATCGACAGAAAGTACCATTACATTCAGCATAGAGTAGAAGAAGGTCACCTCCATGTAAAGAGGGTATCATCTGAAGACAATCCTGCAGATCCCTTGACAAAGGCTCTGAGTATGATCAAGCACAATCAGCATGCTAGGAGCATTGAACTGAGAGATGATATTAGTTTTAGTAATTAGATAGTTTTGAAACTTGTAACAATATAAATGTAATTGACTGTGGCGATTTTATAATAGAGATTTATAAATGAGTATTGTTTACTGCTTTTGTCAATTGTTTATTATTGTGTTTCATTTTGCATGTTTACTTCCTGAGTAATTTGATTATTCAAATGTCCATAGTCGCTCATACTTTTAGGGAGTAAGTATAAACGAAGACTGTCATGAACTGGTTTGTAGATTGTCTAAGGAGTTAGACATTGCAATGCGATTGCTACAACGTTCATGAGTACTGAGAAATAGAGATTTGAGTATTGGATAAACCCGCACTCAATAGATTGCTTCATGGATTATATCATAAGCAATGTTGAGACGATAACATCTTATGATCTTAAAGTAGAGACATATGAGTTGTAATTTGCAAGGCGGTTGCTCATTGATAATACGAAAACGCGTCGCCGCATCGGTAACTCGACGTTATAAAACGTATTGTTGTGAGTGATTTTGTCTTGTAAAAGATATAAGCATATGAGTCGAAACTTATTAGCCCCTTGACCCCGATGGGAAACAGATATCTATAGGCCTCTCGATGATTTTGAAGTTGACTGAAAGTGTTGGCCAACCGGGACTAAATTGATATGATCAATTAGCAGTCTTAAAGTCATAAGCAGAATTGGAAATCGAGAAACAGAGTATCCGACCAAGATTGATCTTAATCCATGTCTTGAGTCTGAAAGTATTTTGTTGGACGGAGGATCACATGATCACTTATCTATGGACAGAACTGACTGGGTCAGAGTTCGGCAGCAGTTTCTAGGAAGCTGAGATTTGTTGATTAATCAGAAGATAAATGGATAATTAAAGTCATAGTCTTATCCAAGTGGGAGACTGTTGGATTAGGTGTCTAAGCCATGACTTATAAATTGTATTTATCTTATTAATTGAAGTAAAGTCCATTTGGGTTGCCCTCATAGTTGGAGGTTTGGCAGAAAGTTCAGTAGAGAGCAAGGTTGATTTATTAAATGTTTAATAAATCAATAGAAATAAAATAAATAGTTTATTAATATATTAGAGTGATAATATATTAATTAGAAACTATATTAATTAATTAGAAATTAATCTAGAATTAATTGGATTTAATTTAGTGATTCATTTAATTAATTAAAAGTGCAGGGACTGGTTTTGTAATTACTCAATAGTTGAGTGATGAACTGGCCATGTGGCCAGGTGGTGGGCGAGAATATGGAGAGCCTCCATAGTTCTCGAAAAACCCTAATTAGGATTAAGGGGACTTGGTCCAAATGGGTAACAGGCTTGTACATTAAGGAGACTCCTCTATGGTTTTGACTGTACCACCTGGAAACTATAAATAGGGGACATGGGGAACCCTAAAACATGCGCCATTTTGTCTCTCTGCCTCTCTGGAATTCTGTCTTCTCCTCCTTGCTTGGGTGTGACTACATTTGAGGCAGGATAATTTTGCTGCTAGCTTCAAGAAGAAAATCTAAGGTTGGGTTTCCTTATATTTTATTCTTTAGAAATTAAATGTTGGCCTTAAAATTTTGTTATATGTTCATTGATAGAAAAACATAGATCCTCATCTTAGGTTGCATGTGAACTTAGGATTTCTAGTTCATAGATTGCTAAAAACCTTTCAAGTCTGACACATGCAGACGACAAAAGGTGCACACGGCGCACTACCTGTGCTCCTCCCGAACTCATCCTCCGAACTCACTGGAGGCCTGACATCGATGTCCCCAAAAGTGAGTTCAGCCTCAGGTATAAAAGGCCAAGGAGCCTTCAGGTAACGGATACGTTCATTCCGCTATCACTACTTACTTTCTCTACAACTTTACCTCCGATACACCACTGACTTGACCGTCGGAGTGCCCTTCCGGGACCTCCTCCCGGAGCGCGACTAACGGTCTTTCCCTTTTTGCTGTGATCTCAGGCTCTCGAGACCACCGGAGTCATTATCCTTCATCATCCTTGAGTCTGAAGTCACAACACACACACACACACACACACACACATATATATATATATATATATATATATATATATATATATATATATATATATATATATATATATATATATATATATATATATATATATATATATATATATATATATATATATATATATATATATATATATATATATATATATATATATATATATATATATATATAGGGATGTCATCGGGTCCAGGACCGGACCGACCCGAGTTTGGAACCGACCCGTTTTGAGGTGAGATGTGGAACCGAGAACCGGACCATATAGAGTACCGCCGGTTCCGGGTTTTTCCTCGGTTCCGGTTCCGGTTATCCGGTTCCGGACCGGGTAGAACCGAAAAGTCATTATAGCGAAAATATATGAATCAGATTGGACTTGGTCTCTGTTAATCACAAACAGGTAAGACTTGGTCTCTGTTTTCACGGATGAATTCTCAGAAACCACACACAATACATGAAATCGGATTTGACATTATATGAATCTGATTAGAAAAAAAAACCCAGTCTTAAATCGGGTTGGGCAATATATGTAATCAAATTTTAATCAAACAGGTAAGATTTGGTACAAGTTAATCAGAAATCAACTCGTTCATATACACCCATTCATGATTACAGATTAATGTATATATGATTACAGATCAACTCGTTCATATACACCCATTCACGTCCAATTCTTAGAAACCAATTATCGATCAACTCGTTCATATACACCCAGAAAACTGAAGAAGCAAGGACAAGATACTTACGATAGGTTCTAATTAGAGAGTAAACCCAATTCTCCTGCACCATTGTTGTTCGTCTGTGTAAAAGCTGAAGGTCGTGAAGGGTGATCGAGATTTGACTTGGGAACGAAGGGTGAATGTGTGTTGATCGGTTCATATGTGTGCGAGATTTCCTTCCGTAATCGGTATCAGATTCCATTATGATCTTTCATCTCACCGGGGCGGGTCCAGGAATTTCCATGAACCGGTTGGAACCGAACCGGTAGAACCGATTACTCGATTGAGTCTCTTTTCAGAATCGGGAACCGAACCATTATTGTCTAGATGGGGCCGGGTCGGTCCGGGTCTAGGTACGGGTCTCGGGTCAGTTCGGTTCTTGGGTCCCAATTAACATTATATATATATATATATATATATATATATATATATATATATATATATATATATATATATATATATATATATATATATATATATATATATATATATATATATATATATATATATATATATATATATATATATATATATATACACCCCCGTGAATTTGATCGGCTTGTTTGTATGTGTTAGGAAAAGATGTTTCACACTTCACATGCAACCAACAAATCTTGTACGTTTCATTTGGAGCCCCACACTTGAGATTCAGCACCCTTGATCAAATAATTACAAAATTATGAATCTTCCTCCATTTGTTTTTTTTTTCGTTTGCCGAAACTATAAACAAATATTCAATCATCTTGTCTTCTAATCTAGCTAAAATCCATTTAGCCTAAAACAACAATACCTGTAATATAAACAAATAATTAAGGGTTAATCTAGTCAGACCTCTTATTAAATCTTAAAGGACCCCTAATTATTACCTATAAATCTTTCTATATATAAATATTATAATCACATAATAATTAGATAATTATTATGTCTTTTAAATAATAAATGATTTAAATAAAAATATATTGAAAACCTGTAAGCCCAATTTAATAGCCGACCACCACCGCCGGACTCCTCTGACAACAACTGCCGGACTCCTCCGACCGCCACCGCTGACAACCACGACTCCTCCGACTGCCCCGACGCTTCTTACCACCAACAGCTCTCGTTTTCGTCGTTTCCTCGCCGCCTCCGACGACGATTCTGTTTCCGAAAAACGTTTTCGACAAACATCTGTCGATCGGTGGTAAGACGCCGGTGTATTGTGGCTTTTTGTCACCGGATCGATGGTTAAACGACCGGCTACGCTCTCTCTCCCTCTGGTTCTTACGATATCTCTCTCTCTCTGTTCGGTTTCTCTCCCCTTCTGTAACACTATCTCCTTCTATCTCTCTCTCGAACAATCTCTCCTTCTGTCTCTATCTTTTTCTCACCGATATGGTGGTTAACAGTCCAGCGGTGGTGGGTCGTGGGTCTCTGCTCGGTTTCTCTCCCCCTCTGTAACAGTATCTCCTTCTATCTCTCTCAAACTATCTCTCCTTCTGTTTCTATCTTTTTATCACCGATACGGTGGTTAACAGTCCGGCGGTGGTGGTGGGTAATGGCGGTGTTAGTAGAAGCATGTGGTGGTTAACTGTAAACGGGATTAATATGACTAATTTGATGTTAACAAAAATTTACAGATAAAAAAAGATTCACTTTTTTTTTATTTAAAATAATTTCACAGATTTATAATAATATTTTGTTTAAAAAAAATTACATTTATCTATTATATAGGTTACAGCTTTTATTACACTGAATATGATGCAGTGACAGGTTTTTTAATTTTTTACCAGAAAAAATCATGATTGAGGGGTCAAATTAGAAAAAAGAGGTCTTGATAGTAGCACCCATAATTAATCTTTGGGCGGATCATCAAAGTTTTTCGGTGGTTAAAAAAGGTTTGGATGTTGTTGTCTTGCTATGAGCGTGTCTATATATATATATATATATATATATATATATATATATATATATATATATATATATATATATATATATATATATATATATATATATATAAAGAATAGTTTAAATGAGAACCATTAAAATATTGAGAACCGTGAGAACCACTAATTCACAGTTTAATAAAAAATTTACGTTATAATATTCACAGTTTAATAACTAGAAATTTTATTATATTGTGAATATTGTAGAACGTATTAAAAAATAAGGAAATTTTTTAAGTTTGATGTATTTTCACATAATAAACAAGTGTGAAAAAACAAAAAAAACGAAAAAAAAACATAATTCTTAATGTGTGAATATCGGTTCTCACGGTTCTTAACCTTTTAGTAGTTCTCATTTGAACCTATTCCTATATATATATATATATATATATATATATATATATATATATATATATATATATGTATGTATGTATGTATGTATGTATGTATGTATGTATGTATGTATGTATGTATGTATATATATATATATATATATATATATATATATATATATATATATATATATATATATATATATATATATATATATATATATATATATATATATATATATATATATATATATATATTCTCTTTGGTCTTTAAGGGGTGAGCACGATTCCGGAATCCGACCGAACTGGTACCGGTACCGAAAGTACCGAAATTGAAATGACATAAAAGTAATAGTATTGAATACCGAACCGAATTATATGGTACAATACCGATTTAGTTCAAGAAATAGTTTAGATTGAACATAGATGTGAAAAAACTACCGGAATCATATTGAACCGGTACCGGAAGCGAAAGTACCGACACTGAAACTGCTCAAAAGTAATAACTGAATACCGAACCAAAATATAATGTACGGTACTAGTTCAGTACCGATTTGATTAATGTATCATCGGTATTTTTGCCCACCTCCATTTTTACAACGCTATTATTTCCCCAAGTCCAAAGCCTAAGTAGGATCATCTCTTTGGTATGATTGTATCCAATTCATTTACTTGGATCTCGAGTAGGTGTTTTGTATAAAAGGTTGATTAGAAAGATTGGCTTAAAAATACTTATATGTTTTCTATCCTTTAGAATTTTCGAACTCATTGATAGTTATTCAATAAATTCCAGCAATTTAAAAAATTGCCAGCTCCATATAAGTTTAGCAGACAAAGTCTAATTTATTGGAAAGAAAGGTTATATCAATAGATATATGTTGGGTTATTGTCACTGTAGGACAACAAAGTTTGGTAATTTTTCCGGATTGGTCACTGAAGTTTTTTTTTTGCGCAATAGGTCACTAAAGTTTGGTAATTTTTCCGGATTGGTCACTGAAGTTTTTTTTTTGCGCAATAGGTCACTAAAGTTAAGTTTTACGTCCTAAATAGGTCATCGACGTTAAAACTAACTGGTTTTCACGTTAGTGTAGGGACCTATTTAACACGTAAATTAAACTTTAGTGACCTATTGCGCAAATAAAAAACTTCAGTGACCAATTCAGGAATAAAAAAGTTCAGTGACCTATCATAACCACAAATACAATAGTCGGTCTCAATCTCGCACTCTCCGTCTCGAATCTCTCTTCTCTGTTCCGCTTTCTCTCGCCATCTCTATATCTCTTTTTTCTGTTATTGATCGCGAATCACAACCGCTGTCTATGTTGTATTCCTCTATACCACTACTGGGTTCTTCCGGTGTGCTTGTGGGTCCACGGAGAAGGATAATCGGGTTAGACGGTGGTCATTCATCAGCATTTCTTCTAACTCGCCAAAGTAACGGAGGGCTAGGACTCGGTGCCGGACTGTTTTGCCTGTGTCCAACCATGTACATCGTTGTAGCAGGAAATCGACTCTGATGAAACTCTGAGATGACGGACCCATTTAATCTATTTGGGCTATCAAATTCCCCTATGAAACCTCCGCTATCAAATTCCTCTATAAAACCTACGATGCATTTTTTGATAATAACCGCGCCGCAAACCGCAAATGCGATTTTTACTACAAAATAACCAAACAATGTGGTTTTTTAATGCGATGTGGTTTTTTGGTTTTAACAGAACAATGTGGTTTTTAAGGCGATGAAGTTTTTCGGTTTTAACCGAACAGTGCGGTTTTTTAATGCGATGTGTTTTTTTCGGTTTTTCTTGTAGTTTTTCTCGGTTTTAATATAACATACGTGGTGCAGTTTGGTTTATATTGCGATTTGCGGTTCGGTTTATATTGCGATTTGCGGTTCGGTTTTTACAAGCGGCGCGGTTCGATTTTTATAAAACTAAAAATCGCACCCCACCAGAAATTTTCGGTTTTTATAAAAATAAAAATCGCACTGCACCGGCGGCGGCTGTGATTCACGATCAATACCAGAAAAAAGAGATAGAGAGAGGGCAAGAGAGAGCGGAACAGAAAAGAGAGATTCGAGACGGAGAGGGCGAGATTGAGACCGACTATGGTCTTTGTGGTTGCGATAGGTCACTGAAGTTTTTTTTCTGAATTGGTCACTGAAGTTCTTTTTTTGCGCAATAGGTCACTAAAGTTTACTTTATGTGTTAAATAGGTCCCTACACTAACGTGAAAACCAGTTAGTTTTAACGTCGATGACCTATTTAGGACGTAAAACTTAACTTTAGTGACCTATTGCGCAAAAAAAAAAATTCAGTGACCAATACGGATAAATTATCAAACTTTGTTGTGCTACAGTGACAATAACCCATATATGTTTAATCATAAAAACGGCAACTTTTTATTATTATGTATAACCAAATTTATGAAATTTTTTGAAATGATCAGAGAATTTGAATATCTGATATTTTCGAAATCCATTATTTCTTTAACTATTTGCAAATGGAGGGATGTTCAAAAAATTATAATTTTCATAATATATATTTTTTGTACTTCTATAGTTCAATACACTATAATTTTTCACTAGAATTATTTCATTTTATGAAACTGATGTTACTAATCTAACTTCATTTATCGGGCACGTTCAAAGTGATGCAAATGTATAACAGAAATAGATCGGTCTAGAGAAAGCTAATGTCCCTTAACTTTGACTTTGTGGACCCTTACATAAAGCCCCTCTTTGACAATGTGAACTGCTATATCAAGCCCCTTTTCCAAAGAATAGTTAGTTAGTATGTAATAATGATCATTTTATATCTAAGTACCTTTTTTGGTTTTTATAATTTAAGTATATAAATAGAAAAAGAAAACACAAATATTTACCAACTAAATGGTAAACCTAAATAACAAATATTTACAAAAGTACCCGTTTCATAGCCTACAATGTCTATGAGTCATACATATTCTGAAACATCCGTGATCCATATAAAAAAATAAGAGTTATACTAAAAGCTGCAATGACTTCTAGTGGTGTCCCCAATATAAGTACCTTTTTGGTTTTTATAATTTGTATCTATATTTAAAAACGGAAATTTTTGGTATCTGATGTTACGTTTTTTCTTGTCACGCGGATCGTTGGATCCGTTTTACTGTTTGTCGGATCCTTGTGGATCCACATTTTACATATGTCTTCGTTTCCTCAAACCGCTTCATTCCACCGATTGAGTTCTCGAATTCTCCACCGCTTCGACCCTAATCGAAGTCAACAGTTCCAATCGATCGTCTTTCCAATCGAATTCAGCTTGAATCCCGTAACAGGAAAGGGTATTACGCAGCGGAGGTCAGTTCCTTCTCCTCTATCAAGCCTCTCACGCCACCATCACCCCTTCGCTCCTCGATTGCTTCCTTTCTTCACTTCAGTTGTTATTTTGCCCTAATTCATATGAACGGACTTCAAATGAGGTATCTTCTTATATTTTTTGTATTGTTTCAAGTCTTCATTGAATCACGATGTTGAAAATTTTAATTATTAGGTGACAAAAGTGGTTCCTCCTTTGACCGACGATGTCAAAGATGCATTGGTGAAGAACATTAGAAGAATGACTCCACAACCTTTGAAGATTCAGGCAGATATTGAGATGAAATGCTTTTAGTTTGATGGAGTTCTTCACATCAAGGTTTTTATATTTTAAGTATTTATCTTTCAACAAGTATTGAATTCTTAATAATTGTTATTTTTATAGGATGCTTTGCGGAAGGCTGAAGCTGCTGGGAATCAGGACTGTACTGTTAAAGTTAAGTTGGTTGCTCCTCCATCTTATGTTCTTATCACTCAAACTGTTGACAAGGTAATAAAAAATGTATCACTACTTTTTATATGCTCTTTTCACTTCTTTTTTTATATGTTCACTTCACAATTTCATCAATCTGAATCTTGTGATATTTTTTTTGGTTTATTTGGCTATGATTAGTCATACATTTGATAATTTTTTTGTAGAGTTCTTATTAAAACTGCAAGAAGGTAGAAGCATGTGTTCGTATGGGTGTTCTCCAAATTGACTATTTTAACATGTGAAAGTATATAAAAAAGCTACTATAAGGTGCAAGCATGGGTTCCCATTCATATACATTGAAAATTTCAGTTTATTAGACATTTTATAAACTTTCATATTTTTTAGATTCTCTTGAAGACTAACCAGTTTGAATATAATTAACTTTATTCTATATTGTCTGATCGTAGGACGTTTGCAACATGTAAATCTGATGAAGAAAAGGTTTGTACAATGCATTTACATGACTATTATGGAAAATATAATTGATTTATGCTAAGAGAAGACGCTATTCTCTTAGGTCCTTTTTTAAAGGCCTTAAGGTAAACCAAACATTTCTACACCTTTTAGCTTACATGATCCCACGAATCAAATATTCAAACATATTGACATGAATTTTAACACTAATATTTAGGAAACTGATATATGAAGGCATGTGAATCGACTGCGTAAGCATCCATCAAGCGAAGTAAGAAGACTGGTGAAGCACCTTGTGAGGTTAGTCATTTGGAACAAACAGATACGGAAAGCCTATTATTAAGTCAATACAACTTTTCCACACCATGTTTATGTTGTTTTTCATTCTTACAAAAAATGGAAAGAACCGAAAGTAAGATGCTATAATAGAGAAATAAGATGCTATAATAGAGAAATAAGTGAATTTATTTATAAATTACAATTCTATTTATAAAATGATTATCTCATGTGAATGTTGGTTTTACAGGTTGCTGTTGATGGTATTTGGAAAGCATGTCCTCAAGCTGGTGGACCTGTTCAATTTCCTGGATTTAATGGTAATTTTGTCACCAAGATAAAAAATGTAATTGAAGTTTTTTCGGGTATTTCTATTTAGGGTTGAATAGAATAAATAACAACATACTTTCGTTGATTTGTTTATTGTATCACCCTACTTTCATTTCTTTGTATTACAACATTATAGTTTATAAAATTCTACCAAATTATAACATTTCCATCCAAATACAAATAAACTTTCACTGCTATAACATTACACTTTATAGTTGGATAGAATTTTTAAAAGTATAATGTCCTCATAAGAAAAAAGTCAAAAGTACAATGCTAATACCTTAATAAGAAAAAAATGGAAGTAAAATGTTGTAATAGGAAGAAATGAAAATAGGATGATGTAATACAAAAATAAATAGCAATGTACTTTACTACTTTTTTTTTACCAATATAAGAATGTACTTTATTTTGTTTACCTATAATAGGAACATACTTATATTCTTCACCAATAATAGCAACACTCCTACATTCATTTGCCCATAATAGCAATGTACTTTATTTTTAACCCATATAACTGCAATTTACTTATTTTTTAGTTTTTACGCATAATAGCAGTTCACTTACATTTTGCTACCAATATGGACGTTTTATTTATTTGATACAAATTACTATTTTCTTTAAAAGAAGTAATATATGGCTATTATTAGTAACAACTATAAGTATGTTGGTATTAAGGGTAAAGAGATGCAAGTACGTTGCTATAATGGTAAAAAGCAAAGTACATTGCCTATATTAATGAAAAAGAGCAAAGTACATTGCTACTTCTCAAACTTTGGTTTTTTTGGCATACTATTTGTACAAGGTGAGCTGATTTGTCCATCATACCATGAACTTTATAGTGTGAGCCCTCTTTTGGTGTCCAAAAAGTGCCTTAATTCATGCAATTAAAATGGTGATTGTGTTGATGGAAAATGTCTTTGCTTTCTTGGATTCGATGGCCATGATTGTAGCAAAAGTAAACATCTTTTTTTTTTGCTCTTTTTAAACACAAATATTTGGTTTAATATTGATAAGATTTATAATGAATCTATTATTATTATTTCAGTGATTTGTCCTAGCAATTGTAATAGGAATGGAAAGTGCCTTAAGAATGGTATTTGTCAATGTGCAGATGGATTCACTTGGATTGATTGCTCAACTGGTGAGTCTTCTTTTTATACTTTCTTTTATGGAAAGATTCCTTTTGTACATTGTAACACAAAGAACCGAAAGTAAGATGCTATAATGTAGCAATGAATGGGAATATTGACATTTTGAAGGTGGAATGTGATGAGAATTTACCACCATTACCACTCCCCGAAAGAAACTCAAAGGACTTTGTGTTTGGACCATTTACCCCTGTAATATCATTTCGAGTCAAAAAGTCCAAGCAGGGGCAAAATTGGGAGAATTTGGCGGATATCGGGGGAAACTTTAGGGCTTAAGAAGACGAATCTAACTTTCAAATGGAAGAACCAATATGAAATCTAGAAACTTTGGAGGTGAGCTACGAAAACCTAGAATATTATGGTTCAAAATCGGAGAAAGAAGCGAGCTCATATTCAAGGATGATCAAAAGATCTACACCCCTTTATGTTCATCTCCCTTACCCCTATTTCACTCGACACAGTCGTATATTTTCTAATTCATCACTTTCTTACTTTAAATTTTGAATTAATGATGGCCCCCTGATGTCTCTCTTTTCTGTTACGGGAAATGGTTGGTCGACCTTACCAGGTGACTTTGTGTGCGTTGCTCTTAGTTGTATATTTTATTTAAGTTCTTGATGACTCCACCGACCTCCACATTAAGGTACAACTCACTAAACCTACATAAGTACAATCATCTAAAGCAAGAGAAAGAATAATTTCATGACTTCTCAGTTTTGATGTAATTCGCCTTTCCATGACATGTATTTTCATAATCTTATACAAATTTAACATTGAAGTTTAGTTTCTCTGCAATTTACAACTATTACAGCATCCCATTATTACACAAGGGCACCGTATTTGACCATTCAAATCCAGTAAGTGTTCTTTGACCTAATACTTTATAAATTCAAAATTGACATGGGTTCTTTTTTCTTTCTCATTTCAGATATTAGAAGCTTTTTGATCAAAAAAGGAAGTTAAACAAAGCAGAGCAGGAAGATACAATTACATGTGGTGGCATGAAAAGTTGCTACATAAGGTAACAAAGGAATAGATGTTCAGTAAATTTTTATTTAAGACGACATACTTTCATTTATTTTTTTATAGTAGTATTACATTTTCATTTCTTTCAATCTATTATGACAATGTTCTTTTTATTTCTTTTTATTAAGGCATTGTACTTTGGAAATTCTAACCCATCGACCCGTGCAACGCACGGGTCACCCGCTAGTTTAAGTATATAAATAGAAAAGGAAAACACATATATTTACCAACTAAATGTTAAACCTAAATAACAAATATTTACAAAGGTATCAGTTTCAAAGCCTACAATGTCTATGAGTCATACATATTCTACAATGTCTATGAAGCATACATATTCTGAAGCACCCGTGATCCATATAAAAAAATAAGAGCCATACGCTTAAAAAGCTGCAATGACTTCTATTGGTGTTCCCAATATTTTCAACAGACGACCATAAACTAAAGAAACTTCTAAAAACATACAAACAAATATTCCACGATCTCTCAGTTGCCCATTCTATTGCGGTACCCTTTCAGCCTCATGGAATTGGATCTGCAAGGTCGAATGCTGGATGGTTGGCTTGCTCTAGTAATATTTAGGTGATACAGTGTTGCAAAATGTCAAAATTTGGTTTTTAAATTAATCTAACTCCTAACATTGTCGTATATAGTAATATTCTAGTTATCTAGACACAACTCGCCCAACAACCAATGTGAAGGGGCGAACATCTTATGGTACAAGAGTTTATTTCTCCAAAAAAATATTATATTGTACCAAGTATAATTTATACAATAATTTAGCAACTATTGTACCAAGTATACTTGGTACGAAATTATATACCATCCAACTAATATATATATATATATATATATATATATATATATATATATATATATATATATATATATATATATATATATATATATATATATATATATATATATATATATATATATATATATATATATATATATATATATATATATATATATAAGGAATTGGCTTGTACGATACAACCATTATATTAAAAAGATTGTATTATTACCATGCCAGGACTACTTAATTGGTACAATACTATCGACCAAACATATTGGCAACCAAATATATTAGCTATCAAGTTTCTTGGTTTAGTTGGTAATATGTTAATTGGTCTTCTTTGATACAAATTTGATAGGCTTACCGATATGTATTCAGAACATTGATAGGAAAATATACATGGAAAAGTTAGTAATAAACCTAATTTGTATATGATAAGTTTAATAGATCACAATTTTACTAAATGTACTCACTTGGTCAATGGTCCACCACACTTGCGATATACTCCTACCAGTATGTTCTCGCCAATATTCTAATGTGAGTGGTAGATGGAGCTAGATTGACGTGATCATGCAACGTTTGTTTTTAGGCCTTGGATCTAACAACAAACTTATTCAGATCATAAGGTCTTGTTGGTAAAATAGAAAGATAAATTAGTGTTGACTTAACTAATTTGTTGCGTTATAAAACACTACTAAAATTTAAAGTCTTACAACATTGTCTAGCCCGCCAAACTCAATGCTGCCATACAATTTCTCTCAAAAGGCATTTGCATTGCTTGTAAAATAACTTATAATCCTCTATCAGAGGATCATGCATAGAAGTAAAAGGAATAATCCTATCATGAATGGATGTGTTATGAGTGAAGTTTTTGGGAGTACATGTGCTTTTTTAGCTAGTTGTATGAACAATAATGACAATGCCTTTTTGGGTCGGTTATTCCGAGCAACACAATGTTGAGAAAGAGGTAGCATCATGTAGTGGACTGACTATCCTTAACCTACATGAGAAATATGTCTGTAATGTGTTGAAGTATAGTAAAACCCTCCACAAGTGCATGCATAATTAATATGTGGTATCCTCTTTATGCTTAGATCTTTCATGATATTCACAAGGTTCTCACACTGCACAACAACTTATCAATATTAGAAATTTATAAAAGAACAATATAACGTGTTGTTAAAAACACCCACCTCTTCCGTATATGGGGAAACCTTGTTCCTTGAAGATCTTCCCACCAACCTCTTTATCTTGCTCATTCTAATTCTCCTTATATGTATAAATGTTTGTAGGTTAATATATTGCTATCAAACCATAATGAAAGCTGTCGTCTATATGCCTATATATCCGCTAAAGAACTAATATATGAGAAGTGAACTCCCAAAGCTCTTGAACAAATTAGATATAGTCATCTTAACTACCCCAAAGGTTGTATCGACTTCAATGTCACTTCAAATGATGGAGTTGGTGGTAATGAAGATGATGTTGGTGGTGGTAAAGATAATGATAGTGATACCGAAGATCATGAAAATGCTTAATGATACCCGATTCATTAAGAGGACTCTTCAGGGTTTTTGTCGGATTTCATTGGTATCCATCACACAATACAAGTAGTGTTAGACTGCATTTCAGGGTGGATTCCCTAAGATAAACTTTCATGATCAAGTTAAAAGATATAAACCAAAGTATACAACTATTATTAATATATTAAAAAGTAACGTAGAAATTGATACCTTTAGTTGGTGATATTCAGGTCCTATTTATAACGTGGTTTAGAGTGTTGCGTTGACTATTATTGATATTTTAAATTATATAGGATATTTGTTAGTATAGGATATATTTCAGGGAAGGTGACATCAATGAGCTTAGATAAGAAAACTTACATGGAGAGGTAATATAGTACCATGCCTCCTTTTATTTTGGCGATACAATGGAGTGAGTCCCATATGTTGTTCTGAAGTCATCGTGGCTAGCTGATGTCGAGAATATGCCAACATTGAATGGTATTTTCTGGGTTAGTTTTAGGCTACCCTCGACTATTCTAAAACGAGTTCTTGGTACATCACCAAGCCCCCTGCCTAGGGTTGAATCTGGATTCAATCAACTTTATGCCTAAACTTAGATAATGAAATGTTCTTATCATTCGTTGGTTGATTTGAAGGTTTTGCTCCCGGTAATAAGTTTTTACGCCAATGTCACAGTTGGCATTATTACACCTATCAAGTTGTAATGGACGACGATGTCATAATTTCCTTTTTCCTTGTCCATATTAAACCCTAAAATGGTTTATTGTCTTTTGTTTTATCTTCTTTTTCATTTTTTCACTACCACATCACTTTTCTCTTTTATTTCTTTAATTTTTTCGTTCAGCAATGGCGAAAGACATATGACTAATGAATTATTCTTTTGTCTTCAAACATCAACTTGACATTCTTGCTGAGACATACTTCTTTGATAGCGTTGTTCGCTTGCCATGATTACCCAATCTAGAACTCTAATTACTGACCCAAATGAAGGAAAGATTGATATTTACATTGATTTTTAGTGGGGTTTCCTTTGCTTTTCCAACATTCCCCTTCCTTAGAAAAATTATTTAAACTTGTAAAGTAAGTATTCATTAACTTGTTTTGTATACCTTTCATACATATAGAACAAGGACATCGGCTGTTAGATAGCCAACTAAGACAAAATCTCCTTTGGTGTTTGCTTCCTTAAAAATGACACCATGAGAGAAAGAGTGATAGAGATAGAGAGAGAAAAAAAGAGAAAGAATGTGTGTGTGTGAGTGTGAGTGTCACTCTGAGTGTGTGTGTGTGTGTGTTTGTGTATGTTTGTGTGACGGTGGCTAGGATTAGGCTCAAAGGAGTTGTTTGGGGTTTTGATAGTATGCTGTCTGATGCACTGAATGAGTTCTCAAAAGCCTTTACTTATTATGAAAATTATGAGCTTTTTTCATTTACCTTCACATCTTAATAAATGAAGCCCAAATCCTTTATTTAGTATTATTTATTAACCCTTAACTAATTAATAAGAATGTTTATTAATTAAATAAACAATTGCTTATTTATTTTACCACATTAATAACTTAACTCTTAATACTTGTTTACCAATAGCCAGTAAATAATAATTATTTATTATAATTTTTAATATTTAATAGTTCTCCTTATTCTCTTAATTGTGTGACACTACTTGGTCATATATAAATGACAACACATTTTATTTCTTTGTTTTCTAAACATTAAAATTGATAGACTCCCATTTGGCCAAAAGAACAAAAGAAATTAGAAACTATACAAACATTGATAAACATGTAGCAATACCCTTTGACCTCAATCATATTTGAAGGCCTTGTTAACCATAAAGTATCAATCATTATTAGCGGTCGACAATTCACCTAGTCTAGATGTCCCTTCATTCTGATATCTATAGAGCTATACTTAATGAAAGAAAAGTAACTTGCTCACATATTATTTTCTTGATTTTAGAGTGAATAAAGTCACTTAGATTCATCTGAGTGTTGCCATACACTTTAACTCATTCACTCATCAAGCGGCCTAAACCATATCAAACTCCAAGTGAATGGAGAAACAAATCCTATTCTTGACATATTTATGCTCCTCTGAGTTTCAACTTAGTGTTTGACCTATCTTAATTTATGACGACACATTCATTCGGAGACCATGAAATATATTATTAGATCAAAGGACATAAATTCTTAAATCATCAGTCTAAGATTCATTCACTAACGTATATTAATCAATGAAGTGAAAGCTCTAAAAAGGTCATTTCCAATATTCACTAACAAATAAATACATTTGTTACCTGGTCTCGAATATAGATTCATTTAGTCCTACAATTATCATCACAATCACACATTAGCTATACCTCATGACCGTGCTAGTGACCTTGAAAAGCTATAGATTTTAGAAGGTGATATTGGTTACCTTCATGGCATAAACATGCTAAAATGGGTCATGGAGAAGGATGTTGAAATAAAGTATCCTGATACATTAATTCACCATAGTTTAGCTTCTCCGCTTAATGCCTTGATATCCAAATATCAAATCCTTAAATTGGTGATCTCACATAACTAGCACTAGATTCTAAACCTTACGACTAATGATATCACTTGAGTCAAACCTTTTAGGAATCACTATCCTTATTAGTTCCCATTCTCACCAAAAAGGCCACAGATAGAGAGAGTAGTGTTTTTTTTTAAAAAAAATTGTTCCTATACATACTTAGTATATGTATCTATACATACTTCAACTATACAATTGTCACATTCCTCTTATCAACATCACATGTTTCCTAAAGGAGTGACAATTTTAAGGTATGTATATACATCTTTTATGTGATGGCCGAATTGGTCTTTTCTGAACTATGATTTATTGTGCTTGATATCTAGGAAAACATCACCTAAATAAATCATTGAGAATTTGATTAACAATGCTGAGGGTTTGCATCAGTAGCACACCATGCAACCAATCTCCCCTTTCATGTATCTGTTTCATTCCTGGTTGTGTATGGAACTTTGGAATGCTCACAAAAACTAAGTGCATGAAATATTATTTATGGTAGACTTAGTGGAAGAAAAGTCTATTACTCTACATACCTTTTATCATATGAGATAAATAGCATGTCACATTTCAGTATGATCATATGAATGTGTTTTTGAATATATATGGATGTTCTATATTCTTTGGGGTTAAACAAAAGAATTTTTATGATCTCTATCTCATATTATATTGAGGCTACTTAGGATTTTCCCAATAGCTTTAGTGAAAACGTACACTTCTCTTTACAAGGCAAGATCAACTTTTGTTGATCTTTCCCAGGAAAACTACTCACTTGAATTAGTAACAACAAAGCTTAACACTCCAAAACATCCTCATAAAAAGGTGTTTCAAAATAGTAAGAAATGCTATGTCAGAATCACATTTAATAATATAGATGTTAATGATTACTTTTGCTTATTACCATAAGGAAAATTGTCATTTGGTTAACGCTTAGGTAAAAGGAGTTAAAATGGTCAACTCTTGCAAAAGTAGTGTATCTTTCCTTTCAAATTTGTATCCTTATAATGATTTCTGAAACTTATAGAAACCCTTTTTTATTAGAGAGGTTCAACTTAATTGTATCTCTTAGAGTTATCTTACATGTATGTCCGTAAGTATATATCAATTTCCAGAACTGATATAAGATTTATTTATTGAAAAAGACCATAACATTTAAGTTCTTAATAAATCCCAATTCTTGACAGTACTAATCAGGAAATTGAACGTGTTTAAGGCTTTCCACTATACCAGTGATCCTTTAAAATGTTCAGATCTTAGCTCGCTTATTGCTACTGAGTAAGGAGGGTATAATGTTTGAACCATGTATTCATTTATGTTCCTATTAAGGATCCTACTTGCCGTATTTTCAAAGGAAAACATAATAGACACACATCTACGTAGAAGATATCAGAAGTTCATATGCAGTGTACTAAAAACCAGATAAAAGAACAACTTGCAAAATCATCCAATTATATTAGAATGGCCCAGTCCCTCCACTTAGTTAGAATTAGTAAAAAGAAGAATCACCACGACGTAATAATAAAAGGCAAAAAGGGAGGCCATATTTAAAGTGTCTAGTTATGACTTTGCATCCTATGCATTGATTTTAACAAAAGTTTTCAACACTTTACTTCACTTTCTTCTAAGAAGTAAAGTGTTAAGATCTTTCTCAAAGGAACATGTGATTTACAAGAGTTACCATTAAGTAGTTGTTAAGTTTTCTCCAAATGGAACACTTGTCATTTATTCTTATAATGGTTATTTAACTAGGTAATTATGATTCAAGTTTAACCTTTATTCGTTTAATAACTGTGCTTTAGAACATATCTAAGTACACTTGTTTCATTCAATCATAGTTTAAAAGGGACGTGATGATGATGATACTTGAATGAAATAATGGATAAATACTCAAAGTATTAAAAAATATATAAGGTTCATTACCAACCAATAAACATGTTCCAAAAACATAAATAGGAAGTATAAATCATTAATTTTGAATTAAAAGGCAGTAAACTTCTTGATCTCATTAGTAGCTCTCACTTTGATCCAACATTTCTTTTTATTAAAAATTTTTCCTCTCTTGAATGAAACATGAAACCTTAGTATCCAATACTTAAGAAAAATGTGAAAACTATCACAAGTTAGACCTGACATATTGGTTTCACCAGCCTTGCCTTTCTTTAGTCCTGCCATATAGGATAGTTAGTTCCGATTCTAATGTCCTTTCATTTTGTAGTGAAAATACTCATCATCTCTCACATCATTTTATTTTTTCTTTCATTCAGAGGCATTTCATCAAAAAAAATGTTCCCTTACCTTTTTTTACTATATATCTTATTCTTTACTTTCCTTTCTCTAATCATGAGTATTGAAATGGCCTTGGGTATGTTCCTCTTGACAGTTATAAGTATTTGGACAGACTATGTAGAATAAGCATTACTGCTAGTTCGAGTTTTACAAGAGACTCAAGTTGTTCATGTTGGTCAATTTAGCTTTTCATTTTTAGAACATGAGTTTCTATATATTGATATTCCTCTATCTCGCATGCAGGGAGCCATTTAATATTGTTATAAAGTTCCAACTTAGCTTTCTACTAATAAATGTTCTTCAGTTCTCCAAGCATCTCATATGCCTTGTAATTTTCCAAGTCCTTTTAAAGTTCTGGAGTCATACTTGTGAACATGAGGCATGCTACTTTATTTTGCTCATAATTTTTCCTTTGACGATTAACTCGGGAAGTAGTAGATGTAATTTTATATAGGTGGATTATAGGGAGCTTCCTTAATAACATGTAACTGATTTTCATGTTTGAGAATAATTCTCACATTATTATGTCACATATTAGAAGAGATTAATGTTAGGATTTTTTTTACTTTAATATAAATCATCGTTAGTAAATTGATCGACCTTATGTTTGTAATTAAAGTTAATTTAAAAGGGATAAGATCTATATTGGATGACTACTATCATGCTTTATTGATCATAAACAAAATAATATTTACTAATTGTATCATTATGTAACTCTTATATATATTTATAAGACTCAATATAGATCAGAAGATATCTATACAACATGTTAATCCCATCATTAACCCATGTTAGGTCTGACCAGGGCGATTGTTGAATGTCCAATTTAAAACATGTTATATTTCTTTCTTAGGGTTTAGACTTAAGATGCATAATAGAGACTCACAAAATGCCATGAGATGCATGTTCAATAACATAAACATTAACAATTTAAATTTTCATAAACTTATATAAATATCAAATCATATAACACAAATAGCCATTGTTCTTTTGAAACAGATTCACAGCATGAACAAATAGTAGACTTACTACCAAAACATTCTTTCATAATCATAGTAGGATTGATGCCAAAACGTTCTTTCATAACATAGTAGGCTTGATGCCAAAACATTCTGTTAGTGCTTGGAACGAGTCGTTGACCAACTCGGAGTTTGCTTGTGTTTGTGTTGGTAGTTCTTAAACTCTTGATGGAATGTTTGAATAGTTGAATGTTTGTTTAATAGGATGTTTTGTTATGTATTGAAAAACAATAGTCTTGATGCCTAAGTGTACGTTCGGAATTTAGTATGAAATTATCAATGAACATGCTTGCTTATGATTGTCTTCCATTTTATCTATTTAATGTATATGTCTGAATTACGGAATACCAAAATCCAGCTGTAGATTTCGGTACCATGAAAAGAAAGTCTGACATGTCAAGATCGGAAGACCAATCTTCAGAATATCAGAAGACCAAATGATTCTGAAACCTATGTTCCGAATCACACTATTCCGGAAAGTCAAGGTACCGAAATCCACTCAGGATTTCGGTACAGCACCTCAAGAGAATTCGGAAGCCTACTGAACCTATTCAGAAGATTACTCAAGACTCGGAAGCCCAAGTTACAAAGCTACATAGATCAGAAATACCAAGACACCGAAATCCACTCAGGATTTCGGTTCAACAACTTTTAGTAACTTCTGAAGACTATTGTACTTAAACATTCTAACATTAAGACTGAAGACTGAAGTTGAAGATAAGAAAAATGGATAAGTGCTTCCAGTTATAGAGAATGATTAGACTAGATCAGGCGTGGGCTTTTAGGAGCATGTCAGTTGTACTGTTAGCATTTTTATATTCTAGATAAGCCACCCTAGTCTGACATTGTATTATTTTAATATTTAGAACCTTACTGTCAGACTGAAGAGAGATGTGTTGTCTGCTCTTCAGTCCTTAGGATATTATCCAGAGGTCTTCCCTTAGTTTATAAAAGGGAGACCAAGTCTTCTTCAGTCCTTATGTGTTTTGAGAGACGATTTGTAACACTTTGATAAATATATATAAATCCTCTCATTCCATCAAAACTCTTGCTGTTCATATCTGTTCTTTCCTTGTTCTTACATTTCGTGCAATTTAATCTTCCTGTATTTACGTTTCAAGTTAATTAACTGTTTGTGCATTCAATTATTGTTGAGCTATTTAATATCTAATCTAAGTATCCATCTTACCTTATCCATTCCGCAATCCACTCAAGTCCTCGGGCTTGTCCCACTTCCGAATTCCTCAGATTTCAAAACTCTATCTCTCATTTTTGCATTTACTTAGATTTTGGCGACAACAATTGGTATCAGAGCCTGAATAACTGTCTATAAGATTCTCAGTGCCTAGTTTGCTCAAAGCCTTGGCTGTAGCAACAACCTCAGAATCCTCTATAGACCTTGCATGCTATTATAGCTCAAGTTTTTATCTTTTCAAGTATCAAACAATTAAAACTTCTTTCTTTTCAAAATACAAATCAATTACTCTCTAAACGTAGCAAACAGCATGGGAAGCTCCAACCGAGCTCCCATACTCATCCTAACTGAGTACAATGGCTGGGCCACTAGAATGCGTAACTAGAGATTTGGCGATCAGTTGAACTAGAGATTTGGCGATCAGTTGAGGAGGGACCCCATGTCCCAATACTTACCCCCAGAGCCGACACTGCTGAAGGCGCTCTGGGTGGTGTACCTCAACCCAGATTAACTCCCATGGATATCGAAAAGTTAGACAATGATCAAATCGCATTTCAGGAAATTTCGTGTGGAATTCCTCCTGAACTCTTTGATCTTATACAGAACTGCACGATGGCCCAACAAATTTGGGTTCTCCTGCAAAATATGTTCTTAGGAACAGAGGAAGCGAATGATCAGAAGCTAGTATCAAGCCTTGCCGAGTATAATCAGTTCACAACCTTTCCCGGAGAATCATTAAAACAAGCATTCACTCGATTTTCTCTAATCATTAATAGACTCCTAGTTCAGGAGAAGAAAGGTCCAATCAAGAAATCAACCTACGATTTCTTGAAGGACTCGGAAGAGAGTGGCTGCATGTCAAAATGATACTCCAGGATTCAAGGAAGTTAAAAACCTAAAACATGTACAGGCTTTTTAACAATCTTGTAGGACAAGAGAATGATGTAAAGGGCAATCAGCAACAACTTGGAGGACCTTTGGCACTAGTAGCAGAGCACAACCTTCCAACGCTGGGCAACACTCCTCAGCAGCTTGTGCAGCAACAACAAGCTGCTCATCCCCCAGCTTACCTTCCAGCTACTAACAACCAGATAAGCCAACTCACGTATCAGCCGAGTTCTGTTCCGTCCTATCACCCTTCGCAACCTCAAATTTCCTACCCTTCATACTATCGAACTCCAACAGTTCAGTATGATGCACCAGCTCCACAACCAACCATCCAATCAACAGCTCCTACCTTAGCACTTCCTGATCCAACTCAACATTCAGAGTCTGCTTATTCCGAATATGATGCAGCAGAAGAAGCTGCGTATCAACAGGAGATTGCCATGATCAGTCAGAAATTTAACCGAATTCTATCCTACACAAGTCCCAAGAAAAAATTTAAATCATCTAATCAGCGTGCAGGTTATCCAGCAAGGAATCAGAATCATTATCGAAGAGGCCAGTACCAACAACATCAGAATCAGAATCAGAACTACCAAAGTACCAAGGAACAGCATCAAGAGAAACCGAAGGCTGCTGCTCCTGCTGCCAGCTCCAACCAGATCCGAACCCCAAAAAAGAAGGAGTCGAATGTAATCAAATGCCACAACTGTGGAGGGATTTGGAATTATGCAGCGGACTGCAGAGCCCTTAGGAACTATCAGAAGGAGAAAGATGAGGAGAAAGTTAAAGCGTTTGTTGCTACGTCCCGAAACATTGAGGTTTGGTCCTCCGGGGAAGATGATGAACATATTGAAAACAAACGCAAAAGAGGAAAAGGTGTTGGCGAGTGTATGTTTGTTCAGAGAACCTCAGTTTAACACCCCATTTTCGTTTTAACGTAAATATTAAACGTCAAACCTTTAGTTACGTCTTTAAAAGAAAATTGGGTAAAGTTAATTAGAAAATGATTCGTAGAATTTGATCTCGGCTAATAATAATAATAATAATAGTAATAATAATAAATCTAGAATTTTATTTAAATGATTTGAGGAGGGGTGAAATATCATTTATAGAAACTTAGTTGTTAAGTCAAATGGTGCATGAGGTGTTTTAAAAATATCTTAGTATTGTTGAGGGACTAGAAGTGCAATTGAGTGAAACTTGCATGTGATTCCAATTGTGGTAGTTGAAACAGCCCACGCACAACACTTGCTTTTGGATTATAGCTTTTGGAATATAGTCCATGGAAAAAGATCAAGAAACGTGATCTTCCTTCTCATCTCCTATTTCTCTCGTTTCTCTAGCTTCGGTTATGAAGGCTATATTTTCTCATGTTTCCTTGGGTTGCTCCTGTCGAGAGCTTGGGAAGGAAGAGATGTTGTGTATGCGTGGCTAATATGAAGGGCGAGGGAAGCAAGAGTGAGAACATACGTGGGAGGAGGTAAGAAACTCTCTTTTTCTTCCTTGTGTCTTTGCCGTAGCCATGACCACCACCACGCTTCTACATGAGTGTGTGTGTGTGTGTAGAAAGTATGCGCGGTGCTCTCATCTGATTTTGATGTTTTGATTGTCCTTGTCATAAGCTTCATCTCAAATTCTTGTGAGTCTTTTGCTAGCCGATTCAATACACACACACTCGTATCTTTGTGTGTACATGTGTATGTTTTTATTGTGTAAGTTTATGGTTTTAGACCCTACCTCTGTATTTTGATGTTATGATGTTCCTTTGGACTTAATTCTGACCTTAGAGGTCTTAATTCTTGTCTTAATGGGGTTAGGAGTTAAAATCCTAAACCTTAATGTTATTTTTGGGATTTTCGTATTTTCACTGTTTTGGACATGTTCTTAGACAATTCGTATAAAATCGTGTATTTGGCCGTTTGGGGTGAATCATACCTTTCTGGAATGGTCTATAGGTGTAGTTTCTTGTTCCAGAAGGACTTGGTCTAATTTGTATTCTAGGTTAGGTGAATATTGCAATATTCACTTATTGGTCTAAGTTCTGTCAGATTTGGTCCCCTGTCTTGAGAAATTCATTGTAAATTGTACAAACATATTTTGGGAGCAAGGCCACTTGACTTAGTTTACTTTTGAAGTCTATTTTGTCCATACCAAGTTTGAGAGTTCAGTTCTTAACTGATTTTGAGCGATTAATATTTCTTTAAGGTGTGTCTCAGTGGGTGTATTGATTGTGTCAGTCAACTTTAGATATTTGTCATTTATTATTGAAACATGCAAATGATCTGAGGTCAGGCCCTGTGACCTTATCCTTGGGTCTAATGTTTGCATGATTTTTTCTGAATTTTATTTTGAAGGATTCCTTAGTTGAATACGGTAAATCTTGTGTTTGGGTCAGAAATCAGCTTTGCTGTCGGTTTCCTCTTTTGTGATAAGTGTCTTACTTTTGGTTTTGGGTTTCATGGTATGGGTCCGGATTTACCTAAAACTAATTGAATCTTATAATAACTCATTTGATGAGTAAAAGTGAAGGGGGGGGGGGGTACATGTTGGAACACGATGCGTGTCGGAAATCGGAAAGTACATAACTATAAGTAGTTATTTATAAAATATGACTTTCGTGCTAAGAAGTGGTATATGGGTTGTAGGTTGGCGGAAGAAGGAGGGTACCTGAGTGCTACATAGCCTGTGTTACCTACTGCTATTTATCAGGTGAGTTTCTCACTACATCGTGTGGACGTTATGTGTGCTTTACCGTACTTTGTGTAATTGTAAAATGTTTGTGGATAGCACCAAGTTGTGTGTATTTTACTAATATTATACCTTCCTTTTATAGTTGTAATTGTTGGGGTATGGTGTGTGGTTAGTACTAGACGTGTCTAGGTCTAGTGTGTAGAAAATACGGGCTCGACGAACTGAGCAATATAGGGTGGCTCGACGAACTGGGCAATATAGGGTGGCTCGACGAACTGGGCAATATAGGGTGGCTCGACGAACTGAGCAATATAGGATGGCTCGACGTACTGAGCAATAGGTTGGCTCGGCGCACTGAGCAATATAAAGATATCCGCAAGATGCACTGAGCAGATACGCATGACTCGACGTACAGAGTATGCGCGGCTCCGAGTGCTGAGTGGTGGAGTTTAATTTAATGAGCAGATACGCATGACTCGACGAACAGATGATGCGCGGCTCGAAATGCTGAGCAGGAGAGTATAACTCAATGTAGTGGGTAGAGTATATTATGTGTTTATTTTTCTGTGTTGTGTGGTAGTATTTTCCTTATCGGAGTAGGGTGTGTGTAACTGATATGCTGTGTAGGTGTTGGAACTCACTAAGCTATGTGCTTAATCTTTCCCTATTAAATTACTATTTCAGATTTGTACAAGTGGAAGCGACGATCAGGCATGACGGGTACACACTGTTGCTGTCTGTTTGAAAATTTTATGCTGTGAATCGATGTAAAATGTTTTTGAACATCTACATAATGTTAAATATTGGATAAATTAATGTTTATTAAATGAAAATGTTTCCTCAAAAACTGGGACGTTACACTCAGGAACTCCAATCCCCGGTTTGGGGGACGTCAAGCTTGTTAATGACGCTGTTGAAGCTACATCCTCCTACATGCCGAAGAATTATGCCTTTATGGTTAACCATCGATCCGACAAAGGAGTGAGCATAATAGAACAGGTACGTCAAATGCTTCACTCTTATCACATTTATTCTACTGACTTAGAACCTGCTCTAGAAAGAATTTCTAACACATACGCAGATGCCTTAGTAGTGTAACAGCGAGTCCTGGAGGAACGAGATGACGGGTATGATGAAGCGTTAAAGTTGAAGAATAGATTAGAGGATAGGAAGCTACTTTGTGATAAACTTACTGCTGATTTGAAAATCGAACAGACTTCTAGAATTTTGTTAGAAAATTCAAATCAGCTTTTGACTTTGCAGAGGGATATATCCCGTAGCGATAATGTAATACTTAACAAATTAATAGAGCAGTTGTACTATGCAACTGAAGTTTTCAAATCTCCTGCGAATACTAACACTTCTGATAATACTTTTAATTAGGGTTGGGATAGAAAGGAGAAAAACAAAAATTATCCCATCCATAACAAACAAAGTCCTTTCTTTAAATACCCATCAAACGAGTATGATGATAAACTCGACGAGGACCTGAACAAAAACTCATCCGAAAATCTCTTAGCTGATTTCGAGATGGTCATCTCTGAATCAAATAAGGGAGCTAAAATTCCCTTTTCATACTTTTCGGAAGTTGACACTGCTGAATGCAGAAAATTGTCGATAACTTCGGTCCCATTCATGCCTAGACACATGACCTCGGTCCCGAATGACTCTCCGTCAACTTCTCAGCAACATTCATTCTTCTCAAACTTACAAAGTAATTGCGTTACTGAAGAATTCAATCCTTGTCTAACTAACTCGGAAAATTCAAAAGAGGAAGTTGTTGACGAAGAAATTGAGATGGAGGAAAGTCCAACAAAAATTATCATCAGAACCAATTTAATAAAATTACAATAAAAAATCTAAATGTTGATAACACGTCTAAAATGACTTCTGAACCATCCGAATCAGGCACCAAATAATATGTCGATGTGTTACAACATAACCTTTCAGAAACTTCAAAATCGGAAACAAATACTTCTCTCGAAAAACTTAAAGTTAATCAGGAAGAGTCAAACTCTTTAAATGATTCTTTATCTGACTCTTCACCTAGAGAAATTTTTCAAAAAGGAAAGAAACAAAATTTAACAAACAACGGGATAAAACCAACCTTAAACCGGAAAGACATCCGATCTCCTCGATCCCACGCAAGAATTGAACAGAAAAATCACTTTTAGAATCAAAGAAACTCTAAATCTTCCTTCAACACTTCAAATCATACTTCGAAACCCATTCTTTAGGCACCACGCAGGTACACCTACAAGGGGTTACTTCCGACTCCAAACACTAAACTTGTTCATTATCGTCAATTTACTAATTGTTAAGATTATTATTCGGAATTTCCCAAAGATGAAAATGTAACACCCGGTTTCTCAATTTATAGGATACACCAATTTCATTAATCAAACATAATACTATTTGTGGTGTAATCCCAAAAAGAGCAACAAGTTTACAAAGTTATATCAAAAGCATAGTTTAAGTATTTACTTATGTACAAACAAGTTTCATACTAGTTTACTCAAAACCGGATTTTTACAAAAGACATAGTCCTACACAAGAAAATAAGTAAGTCCAAGTCCAAAGTCCATATCCCATCCAGCTAACCCTCCGTGATGCGTTTTCCACGATCTGTACTTCCAGAACCTAACACAATTAACATTAACAAACAATATATGAGCTTTGAAAGCTCTGTGAGTAATTTAAAGTTTAACTGGACAGCAATTGTCCAACATTTCTTTCACAACTTCCTCAATAAACATCTTGATCCTTAATATATACTCATAATGAGGTTCATTATTCCAAACACTCATAATTGGTATTCTCAACCAATCTCAAAACAACTCAAATCATATTTCTCCTGTAATAAACATCAATACCAACACATAATTCATCTATTAATAACTACTCACCTGTTGTGGAATCGATGTGTGGAACTGCTGCACCTCGTGTATGTTCCTGCCTTGCCTTAGCTGTGGCATAACAACTCATTTTCATTACTCAAGTTAAGAATAATCTTAATCACACTCAATTTTTATCATAATCAAAGAACTTGTATCATTGAAACAAGTTACAATCAAAAGATAACAACAATATCAAAGTTATAGCTTTCAATTTCATCACTTAAACACATGTAACACTAAGAACTCAATAAAAACACTTCACTAGCTCGACTTTCATAGTTAGAACTCTTTTATACTAACTATTCCACATAATTTAACTCTAACTTTAACAAATTCCAGGTGGCTCATCAGGACCACAAGGAATTACCTCAAATCAAGCAACTCAACCATCAAAACAAGGTCAAAATCGAAGAGAGTTACCTTTCAAGCTCAAAGTATAAATCCCTAGCTTCAATTCGAGGAAGATAGGCTTTAAAATCGACTTAGGAGGCTTAGAAATGGTTTTCTAGGGTTTTGAGAGGTTTTAGACGAAAAGGGTTTTAACCCCAAATGAATCAAAATCGTATTTTTAATACAGATCTGTGCGATTACACGGCCCGTGTAAAAATTACACGACCCGTGTAACTTACGGCATGAAATTGAAATTTGATTTGCAGAACTACACGACCCGTGTAGATATTACACGACCCGTGCTGCACAAATTACACGACCTGTGTCAATGTTACACGACCCGTGCAACTCACGGTATGCAATTGAGTTTTAGTCTAAAATTTTACACGACCCGTGTCAATACTACACGACCCGTGTAACTCACGGTGTGCTCAAAACATTCACGAGGGATGCCTACACGACCCGTGTAACTTTAACACGACCCGTGTAACTCCTTTTTAGCATTTTTCAACTTCAAACTTCTACCAAATGGGATTTTTAACTACCCAACTCATGCAATAATCTAACTAATCTTTAATTGCACCAAGACTAACTCAAAATCTCTAAATTTTAATAACACGGTATTACAAGTACTTACCCCCTTCAAAAGATTCCGTCCTCGGAATCTCCTAAAATAAAAAGGGATATTTCGTTCGCATATCCTCTTCAGCTTCCCAAGTGACATCTGATCCTCTATGATGTCGCCATTGCACTTTCACTAATCCCACTTCTTTGTTTCGCAATTTCTTAACTTTCTTTTCTAGAATTTGCTCTGGCATCTCTTGATATTTTAATTTCTCATCTAGTTGAACTTCAGCTAAGGGTACCCAAGTGGATTGGTCATACAATGTTTTTCTAAGGTGTGACACATGAAAAACATTGTGGATACCCTGTAACTCCTCTGGAAGCTTTAGTTTATACGCAACCGCTCCAATTTTCTCCAAAACTTGAAAGGGTCCAATAAAGCGTGGGCTCAATTTACCTCTTTTTCCAAATCTAATTATTCCCTTCCATGGGGACACTTTCAACATTACCATATCCCCAACATTGAACTCTAACAGCTTTCTTCTTCTATCTGCATATTGCTTTTGGCGGTTTTGGGCTACCCGCATATGCTCACGAATGCTTTGTATCTTCTCTTCAGTTTCAGCTACAATTTCCGGTCCCGCCAATGGTTTCTCTCCATCTCTATCCAGCAAGTTGGTGTTCAGCACGGTGCACCATATAAAGCTTCAAAAGGTGCCATCTGTATACTGGAGTGATAAGTGTTGTTATAGGCAAACTCTACCAAAGGCAGATGATTTTCCCAACTGCCTCCAAAATCAATGATGCAGGCTCGTAGCATATCATCAAGTGTTTGTATCGTTCTTTCCGACTATCCATCCATCTGGGGATGATACGCAGTACTCAATAAGGCTTTTGTACCAAAATGCTTTTGGAAACTCTGCCAGAAATGTGAATTGAACCGATTATCTCTATCAGAAATTATTGAAGTTGGCACTCCATGTCGTTTCACAATTTCTTTTGTATATATCTCAGCTAGCTTTGATACTTGATAATCTTCTCGGATTGGAATAAAATGAGCCGACTTTGTTAACCTGTCAACAATCACCCATATAGAATCATATCCTCGAGGAGTCCGAGGCAACTTGGTGATGAAATCCATAGTGATTTCATCCCATTTCTTCTTTGGTACAGGTAATGGTTGCACTACTCCATAAGGCTTCTGATGATTAGCTTTTACCTGAAGACATGTCAAACAGTTCTCTACAAATCGTCCCACATCTCGTTTCATACCCGGCCACCAGTAGTACGGTTTTAAGGTATGATACATTCGTGTACTACCAGGGTGAACCGAATATCTTGTACAGTGAGCATCCTCTAGCAATAACTGTCTCGCCTCGCCATGTCTCGGAACCCAAACTCGCCCTTGGAAAGTCTTGATTCCTTGTGTATTTTCCACAAGTTTCTCTACATAACCAATCATTCTTTCTTTCTTCAAGTCATTGGCTTCGACTTGGCATCTACGTATCAACTCTGGTAATCGACTCACAATCCCCATTCGAGCTGATACAACTAGAATAGGCGACTCTTTACGGCTTAGTGCATCCGCCACCACATTGGCTTTACCAGGATGGTAAAGTATTTCACAATCATAATCTTTTAGTAGATCTATCCACCGTACTTGCCTCATGTTTAACTCTTTCTGATCAAACAGGTATTTCAGGCTTTTATGATCTGTATATATTTGAAACCGCACTCCATAAAGATAATGTCGCCATATCTTTAACGCAAAGATTACCGCCGCCAACTCTAAATCATGTACTGGGTAAGCTTTTTCATGTGGTTTCAGTTGTCGAGAGGCATATGCTATCACTCGTCCTTTTTGCATCAACACGTATCCAAGACCACTTAAGGAGGCATCGCTGTAAAGAACAAAATCCTCCCTTCTTGCGGTAAAGCCAACACTGGAGCCTTGCATAAGCCATCTCGTAGTTGTTCAAAGGCTGATTGTTGTGCCTCAGTCCAACTAAATTTCTCCGTCTTCTTGGTCAATTTGGTTAAGGGCATAGCTATACGAGAAAAGTTTTCTACAAATCGTCGATAATAGCCTGCTAACCCCAAGAAACTACGAACCTCCATTGGACTCTTTGGCGGCTCCCAACTCATTACGGCTTCGATCTTTGCTGGATCTACCTTTATACCGTCTTCATTTATCACATGGCCAAGAAATTGAATCTCCCGTAACCAAAACTCGCATTTTGAAAATTTTGCATATAATTTCTCGTCTCGAAGAAGATCTAGCATTTGTTGTAAATGAAATCTGTGCTCATCTCGACTCTTTGAATAAATCAGGATGTCGTCGATAAACACAATTACGAATTTATCAAGAAAAGGGCGACAAACCCGATTCTTCAATTCCATAAAAACGGCTGGAGCATTAGTCAAACCGAACGGCATGACTAAGAACTCGTAATGGCCATACCTCGTACGAAAAGTTGTCTTCGGAATATCAGCTTCTTGTACTCTCAATTGATGATAGCCGGATCTCAAATCAATTTTTGAAAAATATGTGGCCCCATGCAGTTGATCAAATAAGTCATCGATCCTCGGCAACGGATAACGATTCTTTATAGTGACTTTGTTGAGCTCCCGATAATCTATACACATTCTCATAGATCCATCTTTCTTTTTCACAAAGAGTATAGGCGCACCCCACGGAGACGAACTCGGACGTATAAATCCAAGTTCCAATAACTCTTGTAACTGCCTCTTTAATTCTTCCATCTCAGATGGTGCTAATCGATAAGGTGGTCGAGCTACCGGCTTCGCCCCCGGTATGACATCGATCACAAATTCAACTTGTCTACTTGGTGGTACGCCTGGAAGATTTTCGGGAAATACATCGGGGTAATCACAAACCACTTCTACTTCTTCTATTTTGGAATGTTTTGACTCAGCACTAATCACATGTGCCATAATCAATTCACCCCCTCTTTCTATATATCTTCTAGCCGTGGCAAGTGACACTATCGGTACTTTTCGGGAACGTCGTTCACCGCGTATTAAAATTCGGGAACCACTCGGTGTCTTTATGGAAAGTGTTTTCTCATGACAATCCATTTGACCTCTATTATCATCCATCCAATCCATTCCGACTATCACATCAAACTCATGATTAGTGATCGGCTTCAGATCTATAGGGTACGCAATCCCATAGATTTCAAGCCGACACTGTTTATAATGACTCTTTACAAAAACACATCTCCCATCTGCTACATCTACTATTATTTTCTCATATAATTCAACTAATGGATTATCTACTTTAGAAGCAAAAGACTCTGATATGAAAGACACAGATGCACCCGAATCAAAAAGTACTCGTGCTTGAAAAGAGTTCAAGCTAAAGATACCTGTGATAACATCGGTCCGATCTCTAGCCTCGTCAACAGTCAATTGAAAAGCTCGCGTTTTCACATGACCACCACACCTATCTCTTCGATCATCTCGATCTCGACCTCCTCCTTGACCAGTCTTTTGAAAATCTCTTTGTGGCTCAGATTTCATCTTTGGGCAATTTGGACGAATATGCCCGCTCTCCCCACAATTGAAACAAACGGGGCGACTCTCGGTACACTGGCGAGCCATATGTCCCGTCTTTCCACACTGGATTCAAACTGATGGAGGGTTTCGGGAATCACATTCCCCCATGTGTTTTCGCCTACATTTCTTACACCATCTCTCCTCATTTTTCTTGGGTTCACCACGGAATTGAGAACCCGTGGTAATAGACTTCTGAGTAACATCTCCAGCTTTACCTTCCCACTTTCTCTTGAATCCTCCAACTTCTCTTTCAGTTATTCTCTCTTCTTCTTGTATTTGCAACTCCCTTTCTCTTGATCTTGCTGCCTCTGCAACTTGTTGAAAGGTAGTATATCTAGAACTCGGTAAAAACTCTCGAATCTGGGTTTTTAAACCCCATAGATAACGATCCATCTTACGCTCCTCCGTATCTACTTGATCTTGTGCAAATCTCGCCTTCTCATTGAAATCCAGTGTGTATTGCTGCACCGTTCTCGACCCTTGCTGTAATTTCAAAAATTCTTCTTCTATTCCTTTCATAGCATTATTGGAACAATAGTACTCGGTGAACTTCAATTTGAACTGTTCCCAATTCAAGGTATATGCTAAGCTTTCTCCTATCTCCATGCACATATTCTCCCACCAAAATTGTGCATCCTCCTTTAATAAATTCGTTGCAAACTCGACTTTATCCGCCTCATCACATTTACTTGTGCGGAACATCTTTTCAACGTGTGTCAACCAATTCTTGGCTGCTATGGGATCATCTCTCCCATAGAAATCGTATGGCTTGCACTTCTGGAAAACATCATAAGTACACCTCCTTGTCTTCTCAGGTATTCTAGCTCTACCCGTCTCAACAAAGACCTCTTCACGACCTTCTCTCTGTTCAGGTTGAACCGGGATTGATCCCGAAGTACCTCCAGTTGTAACCTCCGCTTGAGGCTTCAAATAAGTGGGTAATAACTCTTTAAGTGCTTTGGCTACCTCAGCAGCAATCATAGCTTGCATATTACTCTTTGTCTTGGGAGGTCGATCTCCCTTGGGTTGATGCTCTTTACCCGTATCTCGTGATCCCGATTTATCTCTTGATGGATCACCTCGCTCTTTTTCTTTTCCAGCACTCATTTTAACTGAAAAAGAACATCAACTCATTTAGAAATCACCACCATAATACTCAATATGGTGTGTAATCAACTCAATTGTATAGCACTATAATACTCAATATAGTGTATAATCAACTCAATTGTATAGCACTATAATACTCAATATAGTGTATAATCAACTCAATTGTATATCACTATAATACTCAATATAGTGTATAATCAACTCAATTGTATATCACTATAATACTCAATATAGTGTATAATCAACTCAATTGTATTACACCGCGGAGGATAGCTACTCGGGACTCTTTGGGACTTCTCTATATCTTTGGTTTAAGTCTAAACCCATCTCAAGGTTTAATTCCCTTAAACCACGGCTCTGATACCAACTTGTAACACCCGATTTCTCAATTTATAGGATACACCAATTTAATTAATCCAACATAATACTATTTGTGGTGTAATCCCAAAAAGAGCAACAAGTTTACAAAGTTATATCAAAAGCATAGTTTAAGTATTTACTTATGTACAAACAAGTTTCATACTAGTTTACTCAAAACCGGATTTTTACAAAAGACATAGTCCTACACAAGAAAATAAGTAAGTCCAAGTCCAAAGTCCATATCCCATCCAGCTAACCCTCCGTGATGCGTTTCCCACGATCTGTACTTCCAGAACCTAACACAATTAACATTAACAAACAATATATGAGCTTTGAAAGCTCTGTGAGTAATTTAAAGTTTAACTGGACAGCAATTGTCCAACATTTCTTTCACAACTTCCTCAATAAACATCTTGATCCTTAATATATACTCATAATGAGGTTCATTATTCCAAACACTCATAATTGGTATTCTCAACCAATCTCAAAACAACTCAAATCATACTTCTCCTGTAATAAACATCAATACCAACACATAATTCATCTATTAATAACTACTCACCTGTTGTGGAATCGATGTGTGGAACTCCTGCACCTCGTGTATGTTCCTGCCTTGCCTTAGCTGCAGCATAACTACTCATTTTCATTACTCAAGTTAAGAATAATCTTAATCACACTCAATTTTTATCATAATCAAAGAACTTGTATCATTGAAACAAGTTACAATCAAAAGATAACAACAATATCAAAGTTATAGCTTTCAATTTCATCACTTAAACACATGTAACCCTAAGAACTCAATATAAACACTTCACTAGCTCGACTTTCATAGTTAGAACTCTTTTATACTAACTATTCCACATAATTTAACTCTAACTTTAACAAATTCCAGGTGGCTCATCAGGACCACAAGGAATTACCTCAAATCAAGCAACTCAACCATCAAAACAAGGTCAAAATCGAAGAGAGTTACCTTTCAAGCTCAAAGTATAAATCCCTAGCTTCAATTCGAGGAAGATAGGCTTTAAAATCGACTTAGGAGGCTTAGAAATGGTTTTCTAGGGTTTTGAGAGGTTTTAGACGAAAAGGGTTTTAACCCCAAATGAATCAAAATCGTATTTTTAATACAGATCTGTGCGATTACACGGCCCGTGTAAAAATTACACAGCCCGTGTAACTTACGGCATGAAATTGAAATTTGATTTGCAGAACTACACGACCCGTGTAGATATTACACGACCCGTGCTGCACAAATTACACGACCTGTGTCAATGTTACACGACCCGTGCAACTCACGGTATGCAATTGAGTTTTAGTCTAAAATTTTACACGACCCGTGTCAATACTACACGACCCGTGTAACTCACAGTGTGCTCAAAACATTCACGAGGGATGCCTACACGACCCGTGTAACTTTAACACGACCCGTGTAACTCCTTTTTAGCATTTTTCAACTTTAAACATCTACCAAATGGGATTTTTAACTACCCAACTCATGCAATAATCTAACTAATTTTTAATTGCACCAAGATTAACTCAAAATCTCTAAATTTTAATAACACGGTATTACAGAAAATATTGCGAAAACAACAAAGTCTGTTCTCCCAATCTCTGAAAAGCATGACTCCGAGTCTAACAAACCAAACACTTCAAAATCAACCAATTTTTCTGAAACTTCAAAGAACAAACAGCAAAATCCTTTCAGAACCAAAGATAATAATTTTCAAAAAGGAAAAACTATTTCAAACCTTCAGCAAGCTTCGAAAATTCTGAAGCTTCAACAATCAAATATTTGCTGTCACTGTTGCAACATCTCAAAACCTGCATTCATTACTCCTCCAGTAAATTCAAAACCTAAGTTTTTCAACAACCAAGGCAAAAATTGTTTTCAACCTCTTTCTGAAAAGTTTCCTAAAAAGTCTGTTAAAAAATGGGTCGTGAAAACTCCAAATTCCGAAAAACAACCTTTGGACTCAACTAATCATGCTTCAGAAATTGAAACTTCCGCGAATAAAACAGTCCAGAAAAAGTCTGTATCCCCCAAGTTCACAAAAACCTCTGGCCCCAAACAAGTTTGGGTGCCTAAACTAATTGTGTAAATTTTCAGGCTTTCAGTGCAGAAGAGCAAGACGATGAATGGCTCATTGATAATGCTTGCTCAATGCAAATGACTGGGAGATTGGAGTTTTTGAAGGACTATCGAGAAGTCAACCACGGAGGATACGTAACATTCGGAAACGATGCTAACGAGATAATAAAAGGATACGGGGTTCTGACAAATGGAAACTTCACAATTCAAAAAGTCGCTTACGTTCTCGGACTGAAACACAATTTAGTAAGCATAGGTCAACTCGTTAGCACTGGTCATAGAGTAGAATTTGACGACGAATTTAGCTACATCATGACTAAGACCAGAGACAGATGCTTGGTGAAGTCTCCGAGACATGTAAATATGTTTCCTCTTGACATCTCTTTATTTATTGGAACGCCTCGATTGTGTCTACTCTCGAAGGCACATTCTGAAATTAGCTGGCTATGGCATCAGAAGTTAGCACATCTAAACTTTCGATACATATGAATTGGTTAGTGACTGGAGAGATAGTCAGAGGAATCCCACTTCTGAAATTCGACAACGAAAATCTATGTGCAGCTTGTGCACTAGGTAAACAGAAGAAGAAACCCCACAAGTCAATTTCTGATTCAAGCATCTCTCTCCCTGTGGAATTTCTCCACATTGACCTATGTGGACCATCAACAGTTGCAAGCCTGAATCACAAGAAGTACATCCTGGTGATTGTGGATGATTTCACTCGATTCACCTGGGTATTCTTCCTGAGATTAAAATCCGGAACCTTCTTAGAACTCAAAAACTTCATCACATCTATAGAGCTCAAGGTACAACTACCTGTCAGAAGGATCCGAAGCGATAATGGAACAGAATTCAACAATAGACAGACAGAAGAATTTATGGCATCCAAAGGAATCGAGCATAATTTTTCAGCTCCCTACACTCCGCAGCAAAATGGTGTGGTAGAAAGGAGAAATAGAACTCTTGTTGAAGCAGCTAGAGCCATGCTCAACTTCGCCAACCTTCCACTGTCATTCTGGGCAAAAGCGATTACAACAGCATGTTTTGTATAGAAGCGATCAATTATTAACAAACGACTGCAGATGACTCCTTACGAAATTTTAAACGGGAGAAAACCCAATGTTAATTTTTTTTTCATATTTTTGGTTGTCGGTGCTTCATCAAAAACAATAAAGACGATTTGGGAAATTTTTTCCCCAAAAGCGATAAAGCAATTTATATGGGGTATTCATCTAAATCTGTTGCTTACCGTGTGCTGAACAGGAGAACGAGAGTTATTGAAGAGAGCTTTGACATAGAATTTGATGATCAATATCTCTGGAGAAAACCAGCATATGGCATCTTGTACGTCATGGAAGATGATATTCCAGAAGGTCATCCAACTATTCCAACAATTGAAATTGATTACGATCTCCTCTTCGATCCTTAGTAAATAGCAACACATGCAAAAGTCATTCGCTCTCCTGAAGCCATACAGCAGATCATAACAGCTTCTGGTCTTTCCACATCTACATCATCCGAACCACCAGTGTCAACAAATCAGGTCAGAACTTCAAATTTGAATGCAACAGTTGAGGGGGAGCCTTCGCTCCCTTCTCGTGTCGAACAGGTTTAGGGGGAGCCTTCACTCCCAGCACAAGTCGAGGGGGAGCTCTCGCTCCCAACACATGTTGATGGAATCCCACAATCCGAAGGGGACCATCAACACTCAGGAGATGAAAGAAATAACTCCTCAGAAGATGCTTCCAATGATGCACCCATCTTCACATTTGAAGCTGATGAAGACATCTCTGCTGAAGAATCACACATTCAAGATGTAACTCCTAAGAACTCCGAATTCATTCAAGACATAGCCCCTCCTGAATCAGATCCAATACTGATTCCGATACTCCACAAATGGACTCGGAACCACCATCCGAACCAGATAATCGGAACTCCCTCTTCTGGAGTTCAAACAAGATCCAAGAAGTCAATCCAGGACGAATGTCATTTCGCGGCTTATATCAGCAAATTTGAACCAAAGACTATCTTCGACGCACTGGACGACGATGATTGGATAAAAGCTATGCAGGAAGAGTTAGAAGAATTTAAGAGAAACAAGGTATGGGATCTTGTGCCACGACCAGCAAATCACACTATTATTGGCACAAGATGGGTTTTCCAAAATAAGCTTGATGACATGGGCATAATGGTCAGAAATAAAGCCAGACTAGTTGCAAAAGGATACAGTCAAATCGAAGGACTTGATTATGACGAGACATACGCACAAGTAGCAAGGCTAGAAGCCATCAGAATCTTCTTAGCCTATGCTGCTCATCAAATGGATGTGAAAAGTGCATTTCTGCAAGGTGATCTTCAAGAGGTTGTCTATCTTCAGCAAACTCCTGGCTTTGAATATCTGTCTCGTCCTAACCACGTGTATCGACTGAATAAGGCTGTCTATGGTTTGAAGCAATCACCAAGAGCTTGGTATGAAACTTTGTCAAACTTCTTAGTGAAATCAGGTTACAGAAGAGGTACCATTGATCCTACATTCTTCGTATGATCACATCAGAAACATATAATGATTGTACAGGTTTATGTAGATGATATCATTTTTGGTTCAACTGATCAAACTATGGTTGATGAATTTGCAAAAGTTATGACTGGCAAATTTCACATGAGCATGAACAAGGAAATTAATTTCTTCTTAGGTCTTCAAATCAAACAGACAAACAGAGGAATATTCATTCATCAAGAAAAATACACGAATGAGTTACTGAAGAAATTCTCACTTGAGAATTGCTCCACATCGAAAATTCCCATATCCACCAATCATAAAATTTTTGCAGATCTAGAAGGCGAACCTGTAGATCACAAAATCTATCGTGGAATGATTGGTTCTCTCCTATACTTGACTGCCAGCAGACCTGACATTATGTTTGCCACATGTATTTGTGCAAGATATCAAGCAGCTCCGAAGATCTCACGTCTGACTGATGTGAAACAAATTTTCAGATATCTTAAAGGCACAAAGGCAATGGGTCTATGGTATCCTGTCGGAGACAACTTCAAACTCCAAGCATTTACTGATTCGGATCATGCAGGATGTAAATTAGATAGGAAGAGCACCTCTGGAGGTTGTCAATTCCTAAGCGGAAGGCTTCTAAGCTGGTCATCAAAGAAGCAAAATTGTGTTGCTTTATCTTCAGCAGAGGCAGAGTATGTTGCTGCTTCTACTTGCTGCTCACAGGTTCTCTAGATGAAGACTCAACTTCTGGACTACGGGTTTCGATTTCTTCAAGTTCCCATTTACTGTGATTCAAAGAGTGCAATAGCCATATCTCATAATCCTATTCAGCAGTCCATAACTAAGCACATCGACCTTCGGTACCATTTCATTAAAGATCAAATCTTGCAACGTAATATTGAACTATACTTCATTCCTGCTGAGGAACAAGTAACTGATGTTTTTACTAAAGCATTAGATACTTCAAAATTCCACAATTTTCTGGAAATGCCGGGAATGCTGAATCCTGACTCAGATTTCTTCAGAGAATCATTTTGTTAGGCTTAATTGTTTCAAAGTTCAATATCTTCTTGACTTCGGAACCCCCTTCCATACTTTGTTTCGAAACCTCACTACCTCTGAAAAATAACCACTCTCTTCGGAAACAAAAATCTTCTGAAAACTAAACTTTCTGAACAAACTTCTCTTGAACTCTACAAAATCTTAAATTTCTAAACTTCAAAATTTTCAAACATATATAACTTTTCGGAGCTGATTCTTAAGAAACCTTGTTTCAAAATGCTCCTCTGAATCCTCACTTTCTGAAATATTAATTCTCTGAGGGAGCCTCGTTTAAAATACAATTTCTGAATGTTAAATCTTCGGAGCTCAAAATTCTAAATCTTCAGAAATGTGATATTTTCGGAACCCTTTCTACTGGAACCTCGTTTCAAAACCCCACTTCCGAATTTTAGATTTTCTAAAGAGGTTCATTTTCGGAACATTCGTTTTCAAAACATTTTCTGAACACTCTCTTCTGATAACACACTCTCCGGAATCCCTTCACAGTTTTCTGATTTATTGCATTCCTGACACGCCTAGGTCGTCGTGGGGTCAAAAATAAGAGAAACCTAACACACACTAGCACAGTGGTAGTCAGGGTCAATCTGCAGGAGCTACGTGGTCAGATCAGATGACAGATTACCAACTATAGTGTCACGCTATAGTCGGAGGACTTTAGTTTCCAAACCCTTGCTACTAAAACTCAGAAAACCTAGACTGAGCAATCTCAAACTAAGCATAGACTAAGCTAAGCTTCAAACAAAACCTAGTTAATTTCTGAAATCAGAAGTGCATCTCTAATTCAGAAGTAAACAAAGGCATCAAACACTCCAAACACAAACCAAAACAAGGCATAAACTAAACCAATAACTAAGATCCAACGGGACAGTCACTGGCCAAAGTTCATACCTAAAAAGCTAACCTAATTGGCTACTGAAATCAGCGAAGGAAAACAGTCCAACAAGGTCAAATCAAACATCCAATCACAATTCAAACACAATCCAAGCATTCAAAACCAATAACAAGCATCAAAACACCGAAAAACCAATATTACTTGTAACCAAATGATTATTATAAACTCAAAACAAATTCCAATCATCCAAGACAGTAACAAAGACTGAAAAACAGTAACTAAAATGCTCAAGGTCAGTGGTTGTCACTCCTAAAGACCTTAGCCACTAATGCTAACTATTAAACTAAAAGAAATTAAACATAAAAACCTGAAATGCCAAAAGGTAATTGCTGAAAACGAATTCTTGGAGTCAAAGAGCCTCTACGGTCGATTTTCCACCGGGTCTTTGCTAGGGTTTTCGGCTGTAAATGGCTCTATTTATAGTTGCAATTTTCCGCAGCCGCGCCGCGCAATTAAGAAAACCGCGGCGCGCGTACTTATCTTTTCCCGTTTTTTTGGCATTTGAATTTGTTCCACCGCCTTATATCCGCGTCGCGCCTTCTTGATTCCCGCGGCGTGCGTACGTATTTTCCTGATTTCTCCTTCTTCTGCAAACTTTCTCCAATTTGCACGCTTTTGGTCCCTGTTTTCATTATTTTCTTCCAAACAAGTACTGGCACGAAAAGCGAGAATACCACGATATATATGATATAATTTCACTAAGAATAGGGCTCAACAACGACTAAAATAAGTAATATCACTAGGCGTTGTCAAACACCCCACACTTGTGCCTTGCTTGTCCCCAAGCAAGAGAGTTTTTAATAAATTCTAACTAAGACTCAAACAATTTTTGACTGTGTTCAGTTTCAAAGCTTATTGCCCCAAGAGTTAGAGTGAAATAGTTCGCGAGAACCTAATCAGAATGTTCTTTGGAATTCATGGCTTTCTAGAGAACCCTTGATTACAAATTTTCTGTCCACAATGAAGTGTACTTACTCATTCAGATTCTAAAGGCCATAAGGAATTGTCCATGACTTTCTATGTTGTCCGTGTAGCGAGCTTTCAGAAATACCATCCTAGACCAGACGATCTTAGGTGACAAGGTGCATAAGGCCCACCCATTTTAGACCTACCGACTCGAACAACAAAGGCCACAGATTGACATTTCCTTCCTAAATTCCAATCCTAAAACAATCCAATCGTCTAACTCCTAAAACTCAACTTGTTTGACTAACTAATAGCATGATCACAACTAAATAGTATCTCTTGAAAAATACTAATGCTATCACAATCACAAACCATTCGTTTCAAAATTACAATTTAGTAAAAATTTTGAAAAAGTTGCTAAATTTTTTTTAAAATTGGTCTTTTCTGCAAAAATTTTCAAAAATAAACTATTTCGACCGTCCACACCCCACACTTAAAACCGTACAACGTCCCTGTTGTACATAAAAATATTTTAGAACAAGGGAGAAAGAGTTACCCCTTTGGACGGTAGACTGCTTGGTTGGTACTCAGTATCACAGGTACAAATTCGAACAAAAAGAATTCTTGATTTCGCATTCTGGAGTTGTGGCGCAACAGTAAACATGCCGGTGGTCAAGACAAGTGGAGGGGGCACGGTGACCCCACACTTGTCTGAGACAACTCCTCCCCAATTTGGTATAACATGCATGACTCAACAAAACATTAAAAGCAAGCATAACAAATAAAATATAAACAAACAAAAGATAGAGATGTGGCCTAGAAGATCCAGCCTCATGATCATGGTCTCTGGCTGGGAATGGTTGGGGGCGCTGACCCTGCTGGGTAGCTAGATCCAGAAGTACCTCCCCGATCCACTCAAGCTGGTCCTCCATCCTAGCAACCCTGGCTGCCAGTCGGTGGATGGCCGTTGGGTCCTCCTGCGGCTGAGGCTGTGGAGCTGGCTCTGTTGGTGCCGCTGCCCTCCGGCGTCTCCTTCCAGGCTGGGCATATGCTGGCTGTGGGTCCTGGGGTGCCTCGGTCTCTGCCCTCACGAACTGTCCCAGGCGCTGCCGCTGAATCAACCCCATGCTCTCTAATACTCGCGCCGTAGTGCGAGATGGAGGTAAAGCGGTCAAGGTGGCGACAGTGCGGGCGGTGAGGATCCGGTATGATTGGGCCAGGCGGGTGATGAAGTACCCGCGGGCCAGTGGACTGCTGGCAGAGGCACCCGTCGAGTGGGTGGATAAGGCAACAGCTAGGGCGTAGGGAAGGTGAAGGAACCTGGAGGGGTCGAGGAGAACCCAGAAGAATGTCATGTCCTTCCCGGACACCTTCTCGCCCCCCTACCGCTGCATGATGGAGGTGGAGACGATGCGGTGCATGAGGTGGTGGAGTGGGTCGCGGAGGTGGCTCTCCCGAGAAGTCCCTGCCTCGTAGAAGATGTTGGATAATGGTGCCCAAATCTCCATATTGGCAGCCCGCTCCGACTGCCCCTGGATACATGCGTCCAAGAACTGTGAAAAATGGCGGTGATGAAGATCCGCCTCCGAGTAAATCCCAGTACGCCTCCCAAACTCCCGAAGGCTGCACTCCCTATGCACGCCCCCCAGCCTGAATCGTATCAATCTCGCCCGTGGGTCTATCGCCCTCGGTGTGTACTCAATCGTCGAAAGGAACTCCAGGAGGAGCTCCGTGTACACAACATCCTCATCGGTGGCCATGAGCCTGTCCCATCCCCGGCAAGTAAAAGATGCGTCCCCATGGGTCCAGGTGCGGTGTAGAAATGGCTCTATCTCGCCCCAAAGCCCGGCATCCCCAAGGATGTCCCTGTCAATAATGGTCGCCTCAAGAACCCGGCGACTTGTCAAAGCGTCTCTCCGGGACCGGTACTCAACAGAGGCCGCAGGTGTCACACCCCGATCCTTGGCGGAATCGATCAAGGCGTGATATATTGTTCAAAGTCTCATGACAACTATGTTATAATATGATTAGATTCAATTAAGTACTAAATATGCAAACAAGATCCACAACATACAAATACAAATCCAAATATAACAACATTTATTACATCAAATTTAAATAGTCTTGTGGGTTTCTAAGGTACACCCTACTTTTCATCAACTTCATTCTTCAAATCTGCATCATGGGTAAAAACATGTCAACTACGAGAGTTGGTGAGTAATCTAGTTTTATTAAAGAAAATTGTGAGTTTGAATAATTTGAGATTTGTTTTCTTTTGAAGTTGGCAAGCAACTGTTATTGAGATAACAGTTTATAAATCAAAAATTGATTAACAAATGATAACAACAACAATAAGTCCTCACCCTATATATACATATATATGTATATATATAGGATGGAGCATCTAATCATCATACACACACAACCACGTGCGATCAATCACCTTAGCGTCTCAAGGCGGGGTGGTCAACCCAATAGCGCTATTATTGTCCATAACGTACCTCAAGAATACGGGCATAGTCATGGAGATTAGACTAAAAACGATAATGCACTACCAGTACATGTAGCGTAAACAAACAATAATTATACAAATAATGATTCAAGTATAAATGTCCCAACAATGTCTCAATTGTGATAAAATAATAAAATGAAGTTGAAAACATATTAGAACCACATGATACACCCCAAAAGTATTGAAAATTATAAAATATGGGGTAGATTACTCACATTAGTCCAATAAGGAATGCGCGTGTTGTACGATAGACGGCTCGAGTCAAAATGTCGTAGAACCTAATATAATTAATAGTTTTGGCTTAGGAATCGATAAACGGGAATATAGTATTAATAAAAATAATTAGACACATATTCTTATATTAGATGAATTAACAATAATCCAAATTTTGTTTTGAATATTAATGTATTCATATGTTAAATGAATTTTAAATTGAATTAATTACTTTGCTTACTTAATTTATATCTTCACATTAGGCAAGATTTTAATAATTTCTTATTAAAATAATAACTAGTCAAATTATAAGTATTTACAGATTTTATATATTATAAACAATTATTTATATGAAATAATCATTAAAAATGCATTTTTACATGCTTAGATATTTAAGAAAATGGTTTTAAATACTAAACAGTAATGAAACATTCTGAAATTATCAGAAAATCATTATTTCATAAAATAGTAATTACTGTAAAATTTTCATATTTTTCTTAACTGCTTTAGTATTTATTTAGTATTTTAATAATTAAACCACAACAAAATTCAAGAAAAAATAATAAATGATTCCCAAAAATTCTGGAAAATTAACCATAGTTTTCTAACATTATATTGAGCCTACTGTAAATATGTTAGATATTTTGGACTATGGGAAGTATTTCTTATGTTTTTCATTATTAACTAATCAATAAAATCATAAATAATAGGAAAATATTAAGAGAAATTCATTAGACTTTTTATTTATGATTAACATATTATATATGATATTCTGATAAGGTTTTATAATTTTTGGACATGTGTAGCTGTTTATTATCAATTTAAACCATTAAATAATCATTAAATCAGGAAAAATAAGCAAACATTCTTAAAAAAATCTGTAAAGTTTTTCATGGAGTCTTCAAAATGTTAATAAGGTGCAAAAAATATAAAATCTAGTTTTTAACATACATAACTATATTTTGCCATTTATTTATCTACAACAAAATAAAATACAAAATAAGCATCAAACTGTAATATAAATGCATGAAACTTTATAAATCCACTTTACTCAATATATGGGTTTTTCCAAAATTTTCCCAGAATTTATTGACTGCAAAACGTATTTTATGTGAATTATTGTCCTATTTTACTACAATAATTATAGTAATTCAATAAAAATAAGTTATTTTCTGAAAATTTCCAGAGCTTCTTATTTTATTGATGGGATCCTGAGAAAAATCAGGTTTATGCATAAAATGAGTTTTAGATAGTTTGGTGGATTTAATTTGTTTCATTCATGAATTTGAGACTTTTAACAACATACCTTGATAAATGCTTCAAGAGGGATGAAGATTTGAGTATATTGGAGTGTTCTTGGCTGAAATATGAAGATTTCTAGGAGGAATTTCGAGATTGAGAGTGAGAGAAAGAATAGATATGGTTTGAGTGGTGATGAGAATAATGTGTTGGGAGAAAAATGAAAGGAAAGATGATGGGAGGTGTGAGTGGGAGACAATGGGAATAACTTTGGCTTTTGGTGGTCTTCATAATTTCCCACTAGCACAAGCATCTCTATGTAATACACTAACTAATATAAAAAATTTATAAAATTTAATGTAGAGTTTATAAAAATAGAGTTTTATAAAAAATAGGTTATTATTTGATTATAACAATCTACTTTGATTTGAAGTTTAATTATAGCATTCAAGTTTGATTCTTTTAATTTAATTAGAGCATCATACTTTGATTTGATTTTAATATGGTATCATAATTTAATTTGATTATAGTTATAACGTTATACAATGCTATATTGCTATTAACGTCAATTTATATCGTATTGTATGGGTTTTGATCCTATTAGCGTCAAGTAAGCTCGAGTAGGGTTTATTAAATTTCCAATTGGGTTGGGTTGACCCGAATCCATTTTAGGCGGATGTCACAGTCTCCCTTACTTTTGGAAATTTCGTCCCGAAATTTAAGAAGAGAGTACCTTAAGAGAAAAGCTGTGGGTATTTGGTACACATATGATCCTCACGCTCCCATGTATACTCAGGTCCACGTGCTGACTGCCACCTGACCTTGACCAGGGGAATGCGACTTCTTTTGAGTTGCTTTTCCTTTCGGTCGGCAATTTCCAAGGGTTTCTCGATAAATTGCATTTTCTCTTCGATTTGGATATCCTCGAGAGGAACATGAAGGTTCTCGTCTGCTAAACACTTCTTGAGGTTGGCTATATGAAATACTGGGTGAACTTTATTAAGCTCTATTGGTAGATCCAACTCGTAGGCTACTGGTCCGCTCCTTTTCAGGATTTTGAACGGGCCTACATAGCGTGGTGCCAATTTACCCTTGCGTCCAAATCGAACCACACCTTTCCATGGGGACACTTTTAACATGACCATGTCACCCACGGTAAATTCAAGCGGTTTGCGTCGCTTGTCGGCGTAACTCTTTTGTCGGCTACGAGCTGTGAGAAGGTTATTGCGAATCTGAGTGATTTTGTCGGTTGTTTCCTGGATAAGCTCAGGACCAACGATTGGAGAATCCACTGTAGCGCGAATTACATGGGACTCTCCAATTTCATGCCAGCAAATAGGAGATCGGCATTTACGGCCATATAATGCCTCAAATGGTGGCATCCCGATGCTAGAATAATAACTGTTATTATAGGAGAATTCCACCAACGGTAAATGAGAGTCCCAGTTTCCTCCGAAATCTAAAACACACGCCCTTAACATATCTTCGAGTGTTTGAATTGTCCTCTCAGATTGATCATCGGTCTGAGGATGATAGGCGGTACTGAGATCGAGGCGGGTTCCGATGGCTTCTTGAAGTGATTGCCAGAACCGAGAGAGAAATCTCCCATCACGATCTGAAATGATGCTGAGAGGGATGCCATGCCGACTAACTATCTCGTCGATGTAAATCCGAGCAAGTTGTTCGACCTTGAAATGTTCACGGATGGGAAGGAAGTGAGCAGATTTAGTCAAACGGTCAATGATTACCCAAATGCTGTCATGTCCCTTGGTGGTACGGGGAATTTGGTTACGAAATCCATGGCGATCGCTTCCCATTTCCACTCGGGGATTACCGGTTGGACCAATAGTCCAGAGGGTCGTTGATGTTCTGCTTTGACCCTGGAACATGTAAGACATTTGGCCACGAATAAAGCAATATCCTTTTTCATTCCCGACCACCAATAATTGGTTCTCAGGCCATGATACATCTTGTCAGCACCAGGATGAATGGAATATCGAGTTTTATGGATTTCTTCCATCAGGAAGGTACGAAGATTGTCGCGATCTGGGATCCAGATGCGATCTTGATAATAGAAAATACCATCAGATTTACTTTCCAACTCCCCATCAATTCCCGGGGACATGTTATTTTCGGTAATTGCCGAGTGTTGGGCTCCTCGAATTCGGTCACTGAGATTGGACAAGATAGGAGAACATATTAGATGAAATGCTTTGGCATGTTCTTTTCGACTTAACGCGTCGGCTACCACATTTGCCTTGCCCGGATGATAGCGTATTTCACACTCGTAATCATTTAGGAGTTCAACCCAACGTGTTTGTCGCATGTTGAGTTCCTTTTGATTAAGAATATGTTGCAAGCTCTTGTGGTCAGTGAAAATTACGCATTTAGTGCCGTAAAGGTAATGCCTCCAAATTTTAAGAACGAAAACCACGGCACCGAGCTCCAAATCATGAGTCGTATAATTCCTTTCATGGATTTTGAGTTGTCACGATGCGTAAGCTATAACCTTTCCCCTTTGCATCAAAACACAACCTAGACCGAGATTGGAGGCATCGCAGTATACCACGAAATCTTCAGATCCTTCAGGGAGTGTAAGAATTGGAGCGTCACACAATCTTTGTTTAAGAGTTTGGAAAGCGTCTTCCTGCTTGGGTCCCTAATCAAATGGCGTACCCTTGCAAGTGAGAAAAGTAAGCGGTAAAGCGATCTTTGAGAAATTTGAAATGAAACGCCGGTAATAGCCGGCTAAACCGAGGAATGACCGAATTTCCTTGGGGGTACGTGGGGCTTTCCAATTCTTGACTGCTTCAACTTTTGCGGGATCGACTAAAATACCCTTGTCACTTACAATATGACCGAGGAATTGTACCTCATTTAACCAAAACTCGCATTTCGAAAATTTGGCATAAAGCTGATTTCCTTGCAATGTTTGGAGAGTTAGACGAAGGTGTCTTTCATGGTCTACCTTTGTCTTGGAGTAAATGAGGATGTCATCAATAAAGACGATAACAAAACGGTCGAGATAAAGTTTAAATACCCGATTCATCAAGTCTATGAATGCGGCAGGGGCATCCGTTAGGCCAAAAGGCATAACGGTGAACTCGTAATGACCATAGCGGGTTCGGAAAGCGGTTTTGGGGATGTCTTCGTCCCATACTCGAAGTTGGTGATAACCCGAGCGGAGGTCGATTTTTGAGAAGCATGAAGCTCCTTGAAGCTGATAAAAAAGGTCGTCGATCCGAGGTAACAGATATCGGTTCTTGATGGTCAATTTATTTAACTCCCGATAATCGATACACATACGAAACAAACCATCTTTCTTTTTAATGAAGAGAACCGGGGCTCCCCAGGGTGAAGTACTAGGGCGGATAAATCCCTTATCGGTTAATTCTTGGAGCTGACTTGCCAATTCTTGCATCTCGGTTGGAGCCAACCGATATGGAGACTTGGCTATGGGAGCAGCCTCAGGAACGAGATCGATGCGGAACTCTAGCTCACGTACTGGTGGGAGTCCAGATACGTCATCGGGAAAGATGTCGGGAAAGTCTCGTACAATCGGAATATCTTTGATCTTCTTTTTTCGACCTTTGTTTCCACCACATGGGCTAAGAAAGCCATGTATTCTTTACGTAGATATGATCGAGCTTGAGTACATGACATAAGACTAAGCTTTTTTGAACGAGTCTCGCCATAAATACGAAGACTTTGACCGTCGGCAAGAGGAATACGAATAAACTTCTCGTAACATACTATTTTAGCATGGTTTTGGGATAGTCAATCCATTCCCACGATGATGTCGAAGCTACCAAGTTCCATAGGAACTAAATTGACGGAAAATTTATGACCGCAAAAATCGAAAGTGCAATCTTGGATGACTGGATTGAGTGAAATGTATTTTCCATTGGCGACTTCTACTGTAAAGTTTTCATCAAGAATCGTGCGAGGTGTGTGAAGTATGGGTTCAAATTCCAAAGACACAAAACTTTTATCGGCACCTGAATCAAAAAGTACTGACGCGTAGCAGTCATTTATGAGAAACGTACCATTTACGACCTTGTTATCGGTCTGTGCTTGGGTTGCGGTAATGACAAATGCTCGGCCTTTGGGAGCTGGAACATGCATTGTTGGATTTGCCTGGGCTTGAGTGTTAATGATATTGACAAGCCTAGGACACGCGTTTCTGAAATGGGTGGGGTCACCACAGTTGAAGCATGTTCCAGTTGGATACCGGGTTTGTATTTGCTGATTTGAGGGTAGAGCGAATGGTCGCTGAGTTTTTGGTGCACGGCATGTGTCTGCCAAGTGGCCATAGCGACCACAAGTCGTACAAAGGCGACACGGGCTGGTGGTCATATGGTGATAGTTACAGTGGTTACAGAGGGGGTGAGGTCCAGTATACGGCTTTTTGTTTGGTTGGGCTTGTGGGGTGACTTGGGAGATAGGAGTGGCAGGGGTAATAACAGCATGGTTGTGGTGATGGCTTTTCCGCTTCTTTTTGTCGTGTCGGTGTGAGGACTCGGACTTGACAATTAGGGGAGTCTCAAGGGTCGGCTTTTCAGTAGACATCTTTAAACCCTTGCGTGGGAGGACACCATCGTTCACATTGTCCTCGTTGAGTTGACCTGCTATTTCAATAGCGGATTCCAGGGTAGATGGCCTGCTGCTGGTCACCGAATCACGGATTTGGTGCGGTAACCCTTTGATGTAGCGGCGTATTGCAGTTTTCATAGGTTGAACCATGTGAGGTAGGAGTCTTGAGAGATCATGGAATCTATTTGTGTAGGTCGCGTTGTCGCCTCCCACCTGTTTCAGATTCCAGAATTCCTCCTCGAGAGTTTGCAATTCGCTGTCAGGTCAGAACTTCTCCATCATGCGTTCCTTTAGTGTTGACCAGGTCATTCCCAAGGCAACAGCCTCTCCTTTTACCCGTTTTTCTAGGTTCCACCAGGTGAGAGCATGACCTTGGAGGCACCCTGTGGCGTGACGGACCATCAGGTCCTCAGGACACTCGCTATGGATGAAAGTACTCTCCATTTCTTCGATCCAGGTAAGGAGTGCGGTGGCACCATCGATGCCTTTGAAGTAAGGCGGATTACAGTTACGAAAGTGCTTAAACGAGCAACGAGGAGTGGTTGCTGGAGCTTGCGGCTGAAGAGCTTGAAGTTGGGTTGCAATTGTTGGGATGACGTTTGCTACCTCCTTAGCGATAAGGGCGGCTAGCCTTCGGTTGCTGCGAGCAGCGTATGGGGGTCGTAATGCCATCTATGAGAAACACGCATATGGACTTGTGAGTTTTTTGTAAATTGATTATGGAAATTAAGTTTGTAGACATTGTTGGGTAAAATGATTGTAAAACACTTGTTGGGCCATGGTTAGGAGTGTTGGGCACCTTTTGGGCTTTCCATGGGTACTAAATGTGAAGCATGTAGCAGTTGCGTGGGCCCCCACAATACTAAGTTTTCACATGTTTTTCCCACTTCAAGGCCCATTAGGAAACTTAATAGTCCAATGAGTTGGCCATTTTGGAGTGTATCCTTTCGGATACGTTTGATAAGGTCGGGTATTTTGATGGCTCAAAAGTAATGTGAATAACGCGCTTTGGCCTATAGGTTTGGGAACTCTCGCCTTTGGTCCCCAGGTAAGCAAACTGGTCCCTCGGTTGATTGGGATGTATACGAATGCTTACCTAGTCAGGACTTTCAGGCTACCGGCACCTCCCCCTTCCAGTTACTACGCGTCCATTACTTTGATCCTACCCAACTAGAGTGGATGACTTTTAATTTCCTATGAGCTCTAAGGAATATATCTGTATATAAAATTTTATTTTGAAACCATTTGAGTATGTGTGTGATTTTAAGAGAAAGAGGAGAAAATTCACAAGTGTATGCACACATATAAGTGTCGGGAATAATACGTAAGCACATGAGGGAGCAATTAGCACACAAAGGTATTCCTAGGATTTTCTAAGTGCGAGTTGCATGCAGTTGTGTGTGCATTTTATAAACTAGCATACGAGAGGACCTTAGAGGCTATAGACTAGGTCAAGGCAATTAACCTAATTCCCTATAGTCAAGGGCTCTGATACCAATCTGTCACACCCCGATCCTTGGCGGAATCGATCAAGGCGTGATATATTATTCAAAGTCTCATGACAACTATGTTATAATATGATTAGATTCAATTAAGTACTAAGTATGCAAACAAGATCCACAACATACAAATCCAAATCCAAATATAACAAAATTTATTACATCAAATTTAAATAGTCTTGTGGGTTTCTAGGGTACACTCTACTTTTCATCAACTTCATTCTTCAAATCTGCATCATGGGTAAAAACAGGTCAACTACGAGAGTTGGTGAGTAATCTAGTTTTAATAAAGAAAATTGTGAGTTTGAATAATTTGAGATTTTTTTTCTTTTGAAGTTGGCAAGCAACTGTTATTGAGATAACAGTTTATAAATCAAAAATTGATTAACAAATGATAACAACAACAATAAGTCCTCACCCTATATATACATATATATGTATATATATAGGATGGAGCATCTAATCATCATACACACACAACCACGTGCGATCAATCACCTTAGCGTCCCAAGGCGGGGTGGTCAACCGAATAGCGCTATTATTGTCCATAACATACCTCAAGAATACGGGCATAGTCATGGAGATTAGACTAAAAACGATAATGCACTACCAGTACATGTAGCGTAAACAAACAATAATTATACAAATAATGATTCAAGTATAAATGTCCCAACAATGTCTCAATTGTGATAAAATAATAAAATGAAGTTGAAAACATATTAGAACCACATGATACACCCCAAAAGTATTGAAAATTATAAAATATGGGGTAGATTACTCACATTAGTCCAATAAGGAATGCGCGTGTTGTACGATAGACGGCTCGAGTCAAAATGTCGTAGAACCTAATATAATTAATAGTTTTGGCTTAGGAATCGATAAACGGGAATATAGTATTAATAAAAATAATTAGACACATATTCTTATATTAGATGAATTAACAATAATCCAAATTTTTTTTTGAATATTAATGTATTCATATGTTAAATGAATTTTAAATTGAATTAATTACTTTGCTTAATTAATTTATATCTTCAAATTAGGCAAGATTTTAATAATTTCTTATTAAAATAATAACTAGTCAAATTATAAGTATTTACAGATTTTATATATTATAAACAATTATTTATATGAAATAATCATTAAAAATGCATTTTTACATGCTTAGATATTTAAGAAAATGGTTTTAAATACTAAACAGTAATGAAACATTCTGAAATTATCAGAAAATCATTATTTCATAAAATAGTAATTACTGTAAAATTTTCATATTTTTCTTAACTGCTTTAGTATTTATTTAGTATTTTAATAATTAAACCACAACAAAATTCGGTAAAAATAATAAATGATTCCCAAAAATTCTAGAAAATTAACCATAGTTTTCTAACATTATATTGAGCCTACTGTACATATTTTGGATATTTTGGACTATGGGAAGTAGTTCTTATGTTTTTCATTATTAACTAATCAATAAAATCATAAATAATAGGAAAATATTAAGATAAATTCATTAGACTTTTTATTTATGATTAACATGTTATATATGATATTCTGATAAGGTGTTATAATTTTTGGACACGTGTAGCTGTTTATTATCAATTTAAACCATTAAATAATCATTAAATCAAGAGAAATAAGCAAACATTCTTAAAAAAATATGTAAAGTTTGTCATGGAGTCTTTAAAATGCTAATAAGGTGCGAAAAATATAAAATCTAGTTTTTAACATACATAACTATATTTTTCCATTTATTTATCTACAACAAAATAAAATACAAAATAAGCATCAAACTGTAATATAAATGCATGAAACTTTATAAATCCACTTTAGTCAATATATGGGTTGTTCCAAAAGTTTCTCAGAATTTATTGACTGCAAAAAGTATTTTATGTGAATTATTGTCCTATTTTATTGCAATAATTATAGTAATTCAATAAAAATAAGTTATTTTCTGAAAATTTCCAGAACTTCTTATTTTATTGATGGATCCTGAGAAAAATCAGGTTTATGCATAAAATGAGTTTTAGATAGTTTGGTGGATTTAATTTGTTTCATTCATGAATTTGAGACTTTTAACAACATACCTTGATGAATGCTTCAAGAGGGATGAAGATTTGAGTATATTGGAGTGTTCTTGGCTGAAATATGAAGATTTCTAGGAGGAATTTCGAGATTGAGAGTGAGAGAAAGAATAGATATGGTTTGAGTGGTGATGAGAATAATGTGTTGGGAGAAAAATGAAAGGAAAGATGATGGGAGGTGTGAGTGGGAGACAATGAGAATAACTTTTGGCTTTTGGTGGTCTTCATAATTTCCCACTAGCACAAGCATCTCTATGTAATACACTAACTAATATAAAAATTTTATAAGATTTAATGTAGAGTTTATAAAAATAGAGTTTTATAAAAAAATAGGTTATTATTTGATTATAACAATCTACTTTGATTTGAAGTTTAATTATAGCATTCAAGTTTGATTCTTTTAATTTAATTAGAGCATCATACTTTGATTTGATTTTAATATGGTATCATAATTTAATTTGATTATAGTTATAACGTTATACTATGCTATATTGCTATTAACGTCAATTTATATCGTATTGTATGGGTTTTGATCCTATTAGCGTCAAGTAAGCTCGAGTAGGGTTTATTAAATTTCCAATTGGGTTGGGTTGACCCGAATCCATTTTAGGCGGATGTCACAGCGGGCCCCTCTGGAAACTGAAGGAAAGCATGGTCTAGTCTGAACATCATCTGCAGAAACGAAATTTTTTTGCAAAATAAGTCATTGTCTTCCCCACCGAGCCGCTGCGCGGCTCAAGAGCAAGGGCGCGGCGCGTCGAGCGGCTGTTTCCAAAAATCCAACCCAAATCGAGTTTTAACCTGTTTAAACTCAATCCAAATACACCACAAGGTAGCTTAAGTGCCGACTAACTCATCTAGGGTCTCTATTTGGCGAAATAAACACCCTATGAGTCAGCATTGGCGATTTCTATGTTTTGAACTTTTTGAATAAATCACTCAAATTAACTACCTAATCACTAGTTTAAACGAGTAATAGCTAGTTAGAATGACGTACCGTAGTAGTGGGAAGGAAATGAGCAAGAAAAAACGCGAGAAATTTTTGTTGATCAGAGCTCCGAGTCGTGGTGTGTGTGAATAGTGTCGCGGCTTACCTTAATATAGAAGAAAACCGACCGATCGATTCCCACGGCACGCAAATGCAAAAACCCGTGGCGCACGTGTCACCAAATCAACCCCTGCGCATCGGGTTGGTTTACGATCCCGCGGCGCGCAATTGTGATTACCGCGGCGCGGTCATTAAAAATTCCAAAACTCTTCACACAACCCCACACTTGTCTTGGACCACTGGTACCTGCAATAATGATAAGATTTTTCCTAATTATTTCTAATAAATACAGAACCTAACCGATGACACGATGGGTTGCCTCCCAACAAGCGCTAAGTTTAACGTCTTCAGCCAGACGTAGAACTCCTACTCCTATTCTTACTCTCCTTAAACTTCTGATGACATTTGCTTGAATCCTGGTATGAAATTATGGGCCATCATCGACATTAGAGATGTGAGCTGATTCATCCTATCGCTTACTCCACTAATCCATTGCTGTTGCGATTCCAGAAGCTTGAAGACTTTTGCTTCCCTTTCTCTTGATTCTTTCTCATATTGCTGGTGTCTTGCTTCTAGCATCTCCATCATATCCAGCAACTGCTCCTTATCAATAGTGGCCAATGGATGATCCTTTGTTCCTTTTAAAATCTCTTCCTTTCCTCCATCCCCTGTTCGCGTCCATATTTTTCCTTTGTTCCTAATCCCAGGCTCCATTAACACACTTTTGTCTAGTTGTTTGTCACCGTTCTCTGAAGGCAAGGATACAGGAGTTCCGAACACATTCAGCCTTCTTTTTCGCGTCCTAAAGGAGATGTCCACATCCCCCGTCTTGCAGTCAATTACCGCGCCAGCCGTAGCTAAAAATGGGCGTCCTAAAATGAGCGCAGGCGCGTCATCCAAACTTTCATACTCCATGACTAGGAAATCTACAGGATAGAAGAAATCTCCAACCTTGACTATGACATTAGTCAATTTTCCCCGGGATACCTTTGTTGACTGGTCAGCCAACTGCACTACAACTTTTGCTGGCTCTAGTTCTTCATTCTTGTACTTATCATATAAGTACCCTGGTAGCACATTTACACTTGCTCCCAAGTCCAGCAAAGTATTCCGAATGACCACATCTCCTACAGTAGTAGTGATCAATGGCGATCCAGGATCCTTCTCTTTTTTGGGCAGTGTTTCCAACAGTGCCTCACTGGCCTTGATTGTCAATCTAACCGTGTCTGGTGTGGGAATCTTACTTTTTCCATTTCTATCACACATCTCCTGAAGAATTCTTGTATCCTCAGGAGCATCCTTAAGTTCATCCTATAGAGGTTGGTTTATCAATAACCCTATTGGTTTAGGTGCTTCTTATTTCTTCTTCCCTTTCTTATCTTTCTTTTTCTGCTTGATTCCTGCTACTGTCGACTGCTCTTCTTCCTGGACCTCCTTGTCCACCTCTGGTTGAGTTCCCTCCTCAACAGGAATTTCTTTTTCCTTTATTCCTTCCTCACCTTCTCCTCTATTCTCCTGGACTTTTTCCTGGTCTGCTTCACTTAGTGAATCTAATAAGTCTTCCAAAGTGACTTTTCTCCATTCGGCCTCGACAGTATTTACGTACTCCTTCCCAGCTCGCTGATTATGGGTTGGATTAACCTCCGTAGCACTTGGCAACTTTCCATTGTCCCTTTTTTGCTGATCTTTGGCCATTTGTCCAATTTGCCTTTCCATGTTTACGATATCTTTTGCATTGGCCTGGGACTGCTGCTGAGTAGCACTAAACATTTCATACATTTTTGCCACCAAGTCTTCTTGAGTTCCTGGGGCATTGTTGACAGTAGTGTTGGACCCCCTATTATTATTGCTACCACTCCCACTCGCATTTCCATTATTGCTTGCAGGCTGGTATGACGTAGGCTGATTAGACGATTGACCTTGGTGATTATTTTGCCTCTGGTGGTTGAAATTCTGCTGCTGCCCTTGATTATATGGTCTGTAGGGTCGTCCATTGTTATACTGACCTTGACCCTGGCCATGAACTTGGTTTGCCTCCTAAACTTTTGGTCCTCCTTAACCTCCTTGTGATTGACCCTGAGGTCCATTTTGCAGCGTCGAAATGAGCCTGCCAAACTTCTTATTTAATTCACTTATCTCCTTTTTTACCTCCTTCTTCCAATCAGCATCAGTTCCCACTGCTGCTGCTGTGCCTACAGTCTTTCTCGTAGAAAAATTCGCTTTGGAGCCATTGCTTAACTGCTCCAAGAACTGCCAAGCCTCCTCTAGATCTTGCCACATAAATGTCCCGCTTGACGAGGAATTTATCAAAGCTTGATGTGTTTCACTGACTCCTTCAAAGAACAACTTCACTAACTGCCATTTGGGAATCTCATGATGCGGGCAGGATCTCAATAACTCCTTCAACCGATCAAATGCTTCGTGAAAAGCTTCTCCTGGTTTTTTCTGGAAGTCCTGAATGAGCCTCCTGATCTTCGTTGTGTTGCTTGCCGGATAGAATTCTTGTAGGAACTTGGCCTTCAGCTGGTCCCACGTGGTGATGCTGTTTGATGGTAAAGACGTAAACCAATACTTGGCTTTGTCTTTAAGAGTGAATGGGAATAACCTAAGCCTAAAGATGTTCCTATTAACATTCCTAGGGGTATTAGCATTGGCAATCGCTATAAATTCATATAAATGATTGTACGGGTCATCCTGCTTATACCCCCTAAATTTTGGTAATATTCCTAACAACTGGGGCCTTATTTCTACTTGAGATTCAATATTGTCAGGAATATAAATTGGCGATGAGTCATCATATTCCTGTGGCTGGAAATGTGATGCAACCGATTGCCTTCTCGGTTGTGCAAAATATAAAGGTTGGGCAGGATTACCGTACGGGTGATGACTGTTATATTCCTGTTGACCTTGTGGTGGTTGATACTGCGGTTCTCTTCTCAAAGGTCCTCGACCTCGGTTCCTGGGTTGCTGTGGTGCTGGGGGAACCCATCCTTCATCTTCCTCATCATATCTCTCCTCTTCCTCTGGATACTGGTACTGTTGCTGAAGAGGTGGCTGGTATTGTTGTGGTTGAGTGGGTTGAGGTTTGAAAAATACTGGTTGTGGTTGAGAAAATGGTTGAGAAGTTGGTGTCTGCTGTCTAGAAGCTGGGGTGCCATCACGGGTCGGCTCTCCCCAAGACATTGTAGAGGTGAATGGATTGGTGGATTGTGGTTGTGATACTGGTGGAAATGGTGGAATCGATGGCGGAGTGCATGATGGTATGGGTGCAGGGGCTGAAACTGCGCCACCAGAAGCACTTGTGCTCCCGAATTGAAACTCCGAAACTGGTGGAATAAAAGACATCCCCGTTGCCTCACCTGATGGTTCCTGGGCAACACTTACTGTACTACTACTGACATGACTGAAACTCATTGTATTTAAACGCCTGTGTGCACGGGTTTTGCGCGCAGTTCGCTCAATCTCTGAGTCAAAATGCAAAGGGGATAATTGCTCACCCCTGCGGGTACGCATGCACTAATGCAACACGCCCGCAAAATCAAAAACCAAAAACAAAAACCAAATGAAACTCAAAGAAAATCAAGAAACAAAAGTTCCTACTAATCACCTAATCTAAGCTCACAGCTCCCCGGCAACGGCGCCAAAATTTGACACGCCTAGGTCGTCGTGCGGTCAAAAATAAGAGAAACCTAACACACACACTAGCACAGTGGTAGTCAGGGTCGATCCGTAGGAGCTACGTGGTCAGATCAGATGACAGATTACCAACTATAGTGTCACGCTATAGTCGGAGGACTTTAGTTTCCAAACCCTTGCTACAAAAACTTAGAAAACCTAGACTGAGCAATCTCAAACTAAGCATAGACTAAGATAAGCTTCAAACAAAACCTAGTTACTTTCTGAAATCAGAAGTGCATCTCTAATTCAGAAGTAAACAAAGGCATCAAACACTCCAAACACAAACCAAAACAAGGCATAAACTAAACCAATAACTAAGATCCAACGGGACAGTCACTGGCCAAAGTTCAAACCTAAAAAGCTAACCTAATTGGCTACTGAAATCAGCGAAGGAAAACAGTCCAACAAGGTCAAATCAAACATCCAATCACAATTCAAACACAATCCAAGCATTCAAAACCAATAACAAGCATCAAAACACCGAAAAACCAATATTACTTGTAACCAAATGATTAATATAAACTCAAAACGAATTCCAATCATCCAATACAGTAACAAAGACTGAAAAACAGTAACTAAAATGCTCAAGGTCAGTGGTTGTCACTCCCAAAGACCCTAGCCACTAATGCTAACTATTAAACTAAAAGAAATTAAACATAAAAACCTGAAATGCCAAAAGGTAATTGCTGAAAACGAATTCTTGGAGTCAAAGAGCCTCTACGGTCGATTTTCCACCGGGTCTTTGCTAGGGTTTTCGGCTGTAAATGGCTCTATTTATAGTTTCAATTTTCCCCAGCCGCGCCGCGCAATTAAGAAAACCGCGGCGCGCGTACTTATCTTTTCCCGTTTTCTCGGCATTTGAATTTGTTCCACTGCCTCATATCCGCGTCGCGCCTTCTTGATTCCTGCGGCTCGCGTACGTATTTTCCTGATTTCTCCTTCTTCTCCAAACTTTCTCCAATTTGCACGCTTTTGGTCCCTGTTTTCATTATTTTCTTCCAAACAAGTACGGGCACAAAAAGTGAGAATACCACGATATATATGATATAATTTCACTAAGAATAGGGCTCAACAACGACTAAAATATGTAATATCACTAGGCGTTGTCAATTCCGAACACACTCAATCAGCAATCAAGGTACACATGTTCTGATCCTACACTTTTGAATGCCATATCTTCCGAAAATCATAAAACCAGGCCATTTTAATGAAGGAATGTCCATTAAATGCAATAACAATAAATATCCAATAATTAGATATTAATATTCTGAATAATTTTACTTGCCCCTGTACCCAATGTCAGATGTGTCCGTCCTTGAATGGACCATCTCTTTTCATCATCGCTTGGCATTAAATGCCAAGCGAACACTTTTTCTGACATGTCCCATCAAACGTCTTTTCTATCTTACCCGACAGTTTTCCTCGAAAACAAACATCTTATAACCGTTCCCTCCTATCTCTCTCTTTCCCCACTTCATCTTCTTTAAACCTCTCGTCTCCCTCATTCTCTCTCAAATCCGCCAACCCAAACTCCCTTTTCTTCCTCAAATTTACTTCGTCTTCTCTGGTGCTCCAGCAATCTCTTCGAATTACTCATCTTCTTTATTTCCGTTCATCGACTGTGTTCAGGTAATCTCTTAACCTTCTTATCTTCCTATGATCTGCACAAAGAAATCATCTTTTGTTCTCAAAGTCTCGACAAAAACTCTCCGACCATCTCGATGTTCTTGATATTATGCCATGATTATGCCCCAACCGAATTAATCTATGTTTTCCATACATACATTACTCATATGTAGGCCATCGGATCCATCGCAAATTTTTTTTAAAAACTTATGTGTTCTTGATGTTCTTCGCTGTTCTTCCCAGAAATCTAAAAAGTTAGCATGTTTTGCCTTTCGATCTTACTAGTTCACTATTAAAATGGCTACATCTTCAAAAAGCGGAGGTACTGCTGGTGGTGGTAATGTTACTATAGCCAAATGTAACATTCCAGTCCCAAATGCTCCATCCGCATTCAAAGATTATCTGCAGGTTGTCATTCACATACTCAACAGGCACCCGCTTTCTCGAGCCTTTTTCGATGCAGCCCCCGCCATACCAGTGTCTCTCCTCAAGAAGACCATCTGCACGGCAAAAGAAATAGGAAGACCACATTATGATCACTCTCTCAATGGGTAAACAGGTCAAATTAGATAGAAGCGCTTTTGGAGCAGCTCTACGCCTTCGAGTACGACAAGAAAAATACAACCCACCATCACAATCTGAACTTACGGATATGTTGTATCGTATGGGGTACAAATACATTCTTGAAAATCTTTCATCACTCAAGAAAAGCTATCTTTCACCATTGTGGCAGTGCATAATGCACTAATGTGTCAGAAGCTTAACGGGAAAGACCGGGGGCACAGATCAGATGAGCAGACGGATGCTCGAAATCTTATGGAGCATGTACACTGGCAAGAACGTTGACTATACAGGGATACTTTTTGAAGACTTTATGTCTTATGTCACTGTATCACAGAAAGCTCCCAGGAATTTACAGTCAGTCCAATATTGGGCTATGTGCATAGAGTTTTTGTACAACATCAACAAAGTTCCGATTCCAAGAGAAGAGAACGACAACCCACTTGTACTGGAACCAATAGCTTCCTACACTCCAAAAACCGACTCCCTCTTCGAAGTAATTCAGAGACTTCCACAGGCATTCTACAAGATTGGTGACCCCACCAATGAACTCATCATCAAGCACCTGTCAGACACTGCAAATGGTCTTCCTTACCCTCTTGAACCTCTTCTAAACGAACTTCTCCCTAAAGGCAAAGGAAAGCAAAAGGAATCAGAAGCCCGACCAGCCAAACAGCCCAAGAAGAAGAAACAAAAGAAAATCAGAGATATACACTTTTCTAAATCTATTTCCTGAATACTTCTCTGAACCTATTTTCTGAATACTCTTCTGAATCTATTTTCTGAATACTTTTCTGAATCTATTTTCTGAATACTCTTTTGATCCTATTTTCTGAATACTCTTCTGAATCTATTTTTCTGAATACTCTTCTGAATATCTTTTCTCTGAATAATTTTCTGAACTAGATTTTTGAATGGTTTCCTGAACACACTTTTGAAACCTTTTTTGAACAATTTTCAAAACTTTTTCCTCTCTAACTTACAATGATTTTCTGACTTGCAATTCTTTACCTATTTGAATCTTCTGATTCATATGACTGCTGAATATCATCAAGTTAAAATATATTGTACTCGCCATACAACTTCACTTATTTAATATAAGTCATAACTGAGTGCCCAGTTGAATAATTTATTGTTCATCGTTATTGGCACTTGAGAAATCCAGATACATATTAAGTATTATTTGGTTACATTGGTCTAACTTCCGTGTTTTAACAATTGCGAAACAAAGATCTAAGATTTTTGGAATCCAAAATAAATTTTTGGTCTGGTATATCTATGTAATAACTTAAGTTTGGTTTCCCCCCAGGTATGTGTTATCCTTGGAATCGGTTTCCATTATCTTCAGTTCTAACTGTCTGAATGTCTTTCAGCCTATTGATTAGACCCTTAAAGATTCTAAGTCTGAAAAGATCAAGGAAAAATAGAACTCTCAGGACTTGGAAGATACACAAGACATAGAAAAGTAGTGGAAACACAGAACTCACCAAAGAAATTAAAAGAAAAAGAAAAAAAGAAAGAAAAGGAAACACAAATCCCCCAGTCTTCCGAAAGAATAGTTACCAAACCCCCTCTAGGAATCAATTTCTTTGAATCTTGGAAGTATTCACAAGCCAAAGAGGCACAAGCCACTCACGTGTCTCTACTTTAGAAACGCTTTGAATCTCAGAATATTGAACAGATGCTGATCGATTCATATGGCCCTCCTCTAGACTCCGATCGCCCAGACGTCAAGGATGCTTGAAAGAGCAAGTTAGAACTCATCTCAAGCATCAACCAATTTCTCACAGTGGAACTTTTCAAATTGGTTGATGATCCTCACTATGTTTTTGATACTTTGGAAAAGGATTGGGCGAAAGTGGTCTCCCAGATCGCTCCTCTCACATGGGAACGTTATCAAGCCCTAAAAGTACAAAAAAAGAAACCAACCGTCTCCAAACAACACTCTGCTGAGTCCGGCTCCAGAGTCATTCTCTCAGACTCTGTCTCCAAAGCAATTGATAATACTCTTTTCGGAGATGATCAGGAGGTGGACAAACCAAAGTTGTCTCTTGTACCAAGCTTCAATCTCAGTGACACTAACTCCTCCTCTCATAAGGCAGAAACTGAAGTTCCTCCTCAATCTTCTGCCCCTCCTTCTAAAGATGAGGCTCTACACCAGAAGGTGGATTCTCTAATCACCCTGGTTTCCGATCTCAAAGCCTCGCAGAATTAGGAGGCTCTCATAAAAGAGATTTTGGAACTCAAAACCAGAGTTTCCGAATTTGAAAAGAAGGACATATTTCTACACTTGGATAATGAAGTTGAGAAAAGCTTCAAGTCTCAGAGATGTTGCAAGAAAAGGCAATCAGACTCCAAGGATCTTCTAAAAACGGCGGAGGCCACAATGCGAGCTGCTCATCAATCAGAAACCAATCTTACTAACATCACAGAAGTTGTAAATACCAAAATTCGATTCTTCCTGAAACACATTTCGAAATATCTCCATGGCGTTCTTTCTGAGAACGAATCCCTCAGAAAAACACACTTTCTTCTTCTCAAACTGCTAACACCAACCCTCGGAAAGATTACAGACACCATGGATGGTCCCATTCAGCAGATTAAGGTGGCTACAGCTCTAAACATCGAAACTTGTGAACAGTTCAAAGATGCTACCTCTAAAACCATCAATGAAGAACTTAGTAAAATTGCCAAGGAGGTTACAACAAAGCTTGAGGTAATCCTCAACCGCCTAGCTCTGCCTCCTTCAACTTCTGAAGGAACCCCAGGAGGGGGAAAGGCGGTTCTAGCAAAGAAGGATGGTGATGATGAAGAAGATGATGATGAAGAAGAAGACAATGACAATGATGATGATGAGATGATGGAAGATGCCACAGCAGGTCCAAGTGGCACCAAGGAAACTGAAGATCCTCCGAAGGAAACTCCAAAAATCCCAACCCCTCCTCTCTCTCCTCCAAAAGATGATACTCCACCATCCCCTCCGAAAAGACCTATCTCACCCATCACAGCTCCCATCCATATAGAAGATGACAATCTTCTGTACTCTCCGATAAATGCATCTGACCCTCTGGAACTCCAAGCCAAGAAAAATCAGTATTTTGATGCCAGGGCAGAGAAATTTGCTGAGGAAAAAGCAGAAGCCGAAGCAGCACCAGCCTCAGCATCAGGCGAAACAAGCAAGCCCATTCCTTCATCTATCTCCCGCATTCGAACTCTTTCTGACAATGACTTCCGAACATTCAAATCTTATGCTCCTCCAGAATTTCCTGCATATAACTGGGATATTCCTCTGACCCCAAATGGAGATAAATATCTTTACACCTTGAACTTTTCTGGCATTCCCATTCATAACAAATCCATGGAAATGATGAAAAGAGTTCAGAAATTCTTGGACCGCTTCACTCAACCAAGGACAAACACTTGGTCCACCAAACCAATTACTCAAGTGTCCAGTGTAAAGAAGAGATCATTCGAGAAATCAAACTTCTTTGAATTTGAAATCTCCAGAGAAACAGACAAACTTGTGATCACTGAAGCTGACTTCCGAAGGATGAATCCCTCTGATCTCTACTCCATGGTAATGAAATTAGCTTCAAAAGTTAAAAGAAGTCAAACCACCAGAGAAGCATACGTCACTGTCAGAAGGTTCTTACATACACTCCTGGAAGAGTTTAGTATACAAGACGGAGAATTGTTTAAACAACTAAAGAACCGTCTTGAAGAACATGATACTGACATGTTAGATCTTTCCTTGCCTGATGATAGAGAAATTTGGAAAAGAGGACCAACCCGAGATCTTATCCTTGGAATTGTGTTCAAAGATAAAACAATAAAAGATTCCTTACTCTTCTTCAGGGCAGACCGGATCGGAAGAGCTCCAAGCGCCATGCTACAATGTCTAATCAAATCCATGGAAAAATCAACTCACTCTGATCTGTAAGCAAGTGTAGAGATTCCAATAAGGATAGAATGGATGCTAAACGTGCGAAAATTTTGGTTGTACGCATGGAAGCAGGCAGTAATGGACAGAGTTTGAAGAGAGAAAGATCAAACCCCTCGGTTGGTCACCGAAGGGGGAATTGTTAGTGCTTGGAATGAGTCGTTGACCAACTCGGAGTTTGCTTGTGTTTGTGTTGGTAGTTCTTAAACTCTTGATCGAATGTTTGAATAGTTGAATGTTTGTTTAATAGGATGTTTTGTTATGTATTGAAAAACAATAGTCTTGATGCCTAAGTGTACGTTCGGAATTTAGTATGAAATTATCAATGAACATGCTTGCTTATGATTGTCGTCCATTTTATCTATTTAATGTATATGTCTGAATTACGGAATACCAAAATCCAGCTGTAGATTTCGGTACCATGAAAAGAAAGTCTGACATGTCAAGATCGGAAGACCAATCTTCAGAATATCAGAAGACCAAATGATTCTGAAACCTATGTTCCGAATCACACTATTCCGGAAAGACAAGGTACCGAAATCCACTCAGGATTTCGGTACAGCACCTCAAGAGAACTCGGAAGCCTACCGAACCTATTCAGAAGATTACTCAAGACTCGGAAGCCCAAGTTACAAAGCTACATAGATCAGAAATACCAAGACACCGAAATCCACTCAGGATTTCGGTTCAACAACTTTTAGTAACTTCTGAAGACTATTGTACTTAAACATTCTAACATTAAGACTGAAGACTGAAGTTGAAGATAAGACAAATGGATAAGTGCTTCCAGTTATAGAGAATGATTTGACTAGATCAGGTGTGGGCTTTTAGGAGCATGTCGGTTATACTGTTAGAATTTTTATATTCTAGATAAGCCACCCTAGTCTGACATTGTATTATTTTAATATTTAGAACCTTACTGTCATTCTGAAGAGAGACGTGTTGTCTGCTCTTTGACAATGCCTAGTGATATTACATATTTTAGTCGTTGTTGAGCCCTATTCTTAGTGAAATTATATCATATATATCGTGGTATTCTCACTTTTAGTGCCAGTACTTGTTTGGAAGAAAATAATGAAAACAGGGACCAAAAGCGTGCAAATTGGAGGAAGTTTGAGAAGAAGGCAAAATCAAGAAAATGCGTACGCGCGCCGCGGAAATCATGAAGGCGCGACGCGGATCTAAGGCGGTGGAACAGATTCAAATGCCGATAAAACGGCAAAAGATTAGTACGCGCGCCGCGGAAACCATAAACGCGCGGCGCGGCTACGGGAATTTTGCAACTATAAATAGAGGCTTTTTCAGCCAAAAACCCTAGCAAAGACCTGGTGAAAAATCGACCTCAAGGCTCTTTGACTCCGAGATTAAGCTTCAGCAACTTCATATTTTGTATTTCTATGTTTTAGAATTTATTTTCATTTAGCTAGATAGTTAGAATTCATTAGCTGGTATCTTTGGGAGTGACAACCACTGATACTAGGCTTTAGTTTATGTTTTTGAATTATTTAGATACTGTTTGTACTCGTGGATCTGAGTTTGGTTTATGATAATCATTTGGTTACAAGTAATTGTTGTTTTTCGGTGTTTTATGCTTGATATTGGATTGTGGATGTTTGTTTGATGTTTGGATGTTTGTATGACCTTGTTTGGACTGAATTCCTTTGCTGATTTCAATAGCCAACTAGGTTTAGACTTCGGGTTTGAACTTTAGCCAGTGACTGTTCGGTTGGACCTTAGTTATTGGTTTAGTTTATGCCTTGGTTATGTTTGATTGTTTGCCTTTGTTTGCTTCTGAATTAGAGATGTACTTCTAATTTCAGTAAGTAGCTAGGTTTGTTTGGAAGTTTAGTTTAAGTTTATGCTTGTATGGAATTGTTTCAGTTCATGTTTTCTGGGTTTAGTAGTCAAAAGCTTAGAAACTAGGTCCTCTGACTATAGCGTGACACTATAGTTGGTAATATGTCACCTGACTTGACCACGTAACTCCTGCGGATCGACCCTGACTACCACTGTGCTAGTGTGTGTGTTAGGTTATTTTCTTATTTTTGACCGCAGGACGACCTAGGCGAGTCAAATTTTGGCTTCGTTGCTGGGGAGTTGTGAGCTTGAGAGTAGGTGATCTGTAGGACTTAGTTTCTGATTTTTGATGTTTGATTTCTGTTCTCTGATTTTTGGTATATGTGCATCCTCATAATGGGTGATTACATGTACCCGGATCAGTATTATGAGTATTATGAAAATCCGGCTGACACCTATTACGAGGATGATTGCTACAATGGATCATTCGATGACAATGGATGGCGGACCGAGGAGCCATCTCAACCTGAAAATTCTGCAATTTGGGCCCAATTATTGGAACTCATGGCTGACACCCACCAAATTCAGAAGGATCAGGCTGATGCTCTTGAAAGATTGCAAATTTCATTAGATTAGTTAGAGGAAAGTTGGAAATGTTCACCACCCTCGCCAGAACCTGAGGCGAGTGAGTTTTATACCAATGATACTGTGTGTGAACATGCATCACCTGTATATGTGATGGAAGGGCATACACTTGGGGATAGTCAAGAGACCATTGAGATGGTCGAAACGGTTGTTGAAGAAGAGGTTGTAGGTGACAATGCTACCTCTGACTCAGCAACCTTTGATGTCTTTGATGTTTTTGAAAGTATTAGTAATGTTGATCTGGTGATGAAGCAAATTCACAAGGTAAGTTGTTGGATTAGGTGTCTAAGCCATGACTTATAATTGTATTTATCTTGTTAATTGAAGCAAAGTCCATTTGGGTTGCCCTCATAGCTGGAGGTTAGGATAGAGTTCAGTAGAGTAAAAGGTTGATTTATTAATTGTTTAATAAATCAATAGAATTAATTAAATGGTTTATTAATATATTTAAGTGTTAATATATTAATTAGAAACTATAATAATTAATTAGAAATTATTCTGGAATTAATTGGATTAATTTAATTAATTAAAAGTGCAGGGACTGGTTTGTATTTATTCAATAGTTGGATAAATTACTGGCCAGGGGACTGGGGCCAAAAGTGGCGCCACCATGGAGGGATTCTCCATGGTTGGCGAAACCCTATTAGGGTTTAGAAAAGGCTTGGTCCATTTAGTCAACAGGCTTGCCCATTTGGAGGCTCCTTAGGGTTTCAGCTGTAATCCTTGGAGGCTATAAAAGGAGGCACCTGGGCACCCTAAAACCTGTGCCATTTTTCACTATGATTACTCTCCTGGACTGTCTTCTCCATTGCTTTGGGTGTGACTTGCATTTGAGGCAGTATTATTTTGCTGCTAGCTTCAAGAACAAGATCAAAAGGTTGGTTATTCTTGATTTGATCTTTAGAAATTATTATTGGCCTTAGGGTTTTAGTTAATATCTTCATAGAAGAAAACATAGATCTTTCTAGGGTTGCATGTGAACCATAAGAATTATTTGTTCATTGTTTGCTAGAAAACCCTTCAGTGGTATCAGAGCTATGGCTTGTTTTCTTGTGAATTGATATTAATTGCTTAAACTATTTTTGCCTTGAGTGTTTTTGCGAAAAACACCTCTTGGATGAGGCTTTGGTCGAAATCAAGGCTAGGGTTTCCTAACCCTAGCCGCCACCCCTTGTTCCCCCCTTGATTTGCTTGTCTTGTTTATATGGTTGTTATTTTTGGTAGTTTACTAAATTGAATAACTGGAACTCTAATTACCTTGCATGCAAATTTCGACCAACTAGGGTTATTAGATAGAAAATTAATTTGATTAATTTATGAAATCTATCTTAGATTTAATTATTTTAATTAATTGTTAATTAAAAGATCAATTAAATCGGCTTAAAGATTTAATTTAAATTTTCAAAAAATTCATTAAAATTTGCGAAAATTAGTATTAAATTAAATCTAAAATATTTTAATAAGATTAAAATATATCTTATATATTTATGATTAAAAGTTAATATTTATATATAAGATCAAAATTGGTTAGTCTTACCGTTAGTAGGCCTCATTCACAAAACTGTCCTATAAAGAGGGTATAAGGCGACTGCCTATAAAATGGCAGTCTAATGGGTATCCACTCTTACCCACCGCTCTCCTGGTCAGTCGAGTGTCGTTAGCCGAACGGGTTTGATAGAACCTCTAAGCCTCTTAAAAGTATAATGCTATAATTGAAAGTACTAGAACTTTGAACAAAACCCAATCTAGTTACTTTAGGTTAAAAAATGTGAATTGGTGCTAATCCATGGAATTGCACATTGCACTTTGTGGAACATTGGTGGAGCGTGTGTGGTTTACCGGCACGCCAACTGGGGTCCGCAAAGAGTCGCAATGGGTTTCTTGATTTTGTCATTATTAACGGAGCGTGTGTGGTTAACCGGCACGTTAATTAGAGATGACAATTGACTTCGAGAGTACCGAGCGAATTTGCATGGTTATTCACACCCGGTTTATGATCCTCGGCATCCTAGTCACAAACAGTGGGGCACATCCGAGACAAAACATGCCATTGAATAGTTCAATATGTCTCAACAGATCTAGGAATTTCATAAGATGAAATTGATAAGTGTATTATCTACCTTAATGACCATTATGTTGTGATTACGGCATCCTTCTTCACACCATAGTTGGGGCATTTTGGGTCCTAGCCTTAATAAATAATATATTGGGTAATTATTTAAAAGGATTAATTAAACTAATAAATTCTGCTCATTGTAGATGTCTGAATCAAGTGTCTATTCTCCTCCCTCACCCATTTCTGAGAGCATCAGAAAGCACCTACCAAATATGGAAATGCTGACTGGCCTTAACTGTAAGGAATGGCTTCGCAATTGGAGAATGGTTCTCGTCATTGCTGGCAAGCTTCATCTCACCGAGTATCCGATCCCGGTTCCACCGGAACAAGTCATCATAAAGGGTTTTTATGATAAGCATGACTTCTTAGTTGATGAATCCGAAAAGATTCGTGACCTCGTGCTATTGACTATTGACCCCGAGTTCTGCAAGGATTTTGAATCCTTGGGGCCATATGAGTTAATGCAATCGGTTGAGGAAAAGTTCCAAAAACCGGTTGAAGAGGAACGAGCTAGGATCTTCAAAAGACTTGCAGAGTGCAAGCTAAAAGAAGGAAGTAGCATCGATTCGCATGTTCTTCAAATTGAAGCTTACATAGGCAAATTGTACAAACTTGGTTATTCCATGAGTCAGGAGATGAGTGTTAACATTCTACTCACTTCGCTGACTAGTGAGTACGATCTGCTCATACAGACGTATAGAAAGGAAGACCAGAAAAAGACCTTTATGGAAATGCGTCTACTGTTGACTTTATACGAGTCACTCTTGGATAGGCATAGCTCCAATGGTTCAGCTACTTCTGGATTAAGTCCAGTGAAAAGACACAGCAAGAAACAATCCAGATCGTCTGGACATGTCTTAAACTGGGAATCCACAGGATCGGATACAGTCGCGGAAAGATTGAAAGACACTCCAAGGTCAAAAACTTTTGAAAGCTCAGTATATCTAAAAACCTCAAAACTCCTGTTCCATAATTCCTTGATGCATAATGTGATAGTCACATTTTGGTTTGTATGCAGGGAATTTGTAAGGTACGGGACTCTGGCGCATAGGAGCACATTTGGATTGGATTTCCAGCTCATGCAGTTTTGAAGTTTAGCTAGATATTAAATCATGTTATTAGCTTATTAGATGCATTTGACATTGTCTGTCATATAATACATTGTTCAAGGATTTTATTTTAATAAAATTGTCAATTTTCTTTAACACCTGTTGTTTGAATTATCCTTGAAATGTTGTATGAATGTGTTGAATGCATGATTAGTAATAACTTGAATGTCGATACATCCAAAGTGTTTGGATTCAAGAATTGTGTTCTTTATGATTGTTAAAGTGAATATTATAAGAATCAATTCAACCAAAGGTCCAGTTGGACAAGACTTTGGAATCATTTGACTTAGAGTCGCATGATAAATTGAGTTCTTAATGTGTAAAGAAATGAATCAACCAAAGATCCCGTTGGACAGGACTTTGGAATCATTTGACTTAGAGTCAGATGATGATTAAGTTCTTTATAAAGCACAAGTGGCAAGAATGAATCACCCAAAGATCCAGAGGGTAGGATTTTGGAATTAGTTGACTTAGTGTCAAGTGATGATTACAAGTCTTGAACGGAATTAACCAAGTCATAAGTTTACATAGAAATGTAAAAGACATTGAGATTAGGAGCAACGGACACATCAATTGCTGTGTATTGCTCGAATATTCAAATAGAACACAATTGTTTACACTTCGCAATATTTGTCAATCGTATGACGAATATGGCTTCACTTATCAGAATAAGCGACTGAATTGAAACCTTGAACAGTTCAAGGACTTCAAAGGAAGTGTAAGTTCCATAGAACCTGAGTGACAACATAAACTGAGAAAATGTTTCACAGTTCATCCTCTTCCAAGAACATTAATAGCTATAATGTGTCTTAGAGAAAATGATGGAGCATTGGTCGAAACAGTTCGATCCTCAATGTATGAGATACATTGTCAATAAATTTCCGGTAAATTAAACACTAAACCAGTCAGACCACATAAACCATATTCCGACCGCATCTTACACTAAGTAGGTTTTGCAGACACTGTCTGAAATGTAAAGCTGGGATTGTCCCACTTGTACATTGAAAGTCCAGGGTCATGTAGCGTTCGTCCAAACCTCATGACTAGCCTGAACCTGATCAGCGTTGTCGTTTCACTGGCTATCCCGTTGTACCTGAAAAAGAAAGAGCTCTTTTAAAAAGAACTCATATTCTAAGGAAACAGTGGGAGTTGGGACAGACATGAATGAGTTCAGGATTAGCCAAGTGAAAGAACCTTTCGTCATCACTAGGCTTAGAGCAGAAATCAGATTTCTGTTTCAACACTGACATAATCTTCTCTTGACCAGTAGTACTATAATCTTCTCTTGACCAGTAGTACTGATCACCATCATAAGTAGTTATGATTGGGGTGACATACCGAATAGTGGTGAAACACTATAGTTGGTACGGATTTACAATCTGACTACTTGGAAGCATTGGTGAGCCCGGTTGCTGCCAATTAAGAGAACCTTAGGACGAGATACAGTCTATGTGGCATTTTTATTGATTTTTTCACCTGGTCTAAAAACCAGTGGGAGTACTTGAATCATCAAAAGAAAGCAGCATGGACAGAAATGTACCTGCAGAACATCTGGTTGAGTGAGACGATACTCAGAGTCAAGTAATTGATTCCATGAGAAGCACTCTCAATAGAAGATGAAATCTGAAAGGATACTGCATGGCACATTGTAATTCGTTAGTGGAGCACGTGTGGATCACCGGCACACTAATAGGGACTCATAAATAGTGTTCCAGTACAAAGGTACATGGGCCCGGGATTCCCGACGGGCATCTCGCAAGAAAAGGATATTCAGATTTTCGAAATATGCCAAAGGATCGGATCTTGAGAATGGGCTGAAAGATTTCCATTAAGATGTCAGGAAGTTTGGATTCTCAAAATGTGCCAAAAGTTCTGGATTTTGAGAATAGTCCATAACCGTGTCAAAGCCAGTGGGAGTGTCGTTGTTATCTACATATGTAGGTTACATACAGTTTCTAGGAAACGTCTATTTTCATTACAAAGTGTAAAGACTTGGTGTTAAGAGACGGATCGCTATGAAAGAGTTAATAGAGATACGGCATACTCAGGTGGTTATAAACGTCTATGAGATAGATCAAAACTCTGCCAAGATGATCTTGATAGACTCAAGATGCATAGCTCAGGAAAGGAGTTTCCTATCATTGCAAAGTGTAATGATTTGGCATGAGAGATATAAAGAAGGTGCAGCATACTCACATAATCCATAGACATCTATCAGATAGATGTTATCATCAGTATAGACCTAGCCACAGTAAACATCATCCAAGATGCATTAGAAGTGTCATGAACATGTCCTGATGACTTAATGCTTAGAGCATAGTGAGTCAGATTCAGGATATGACCTGGCTGGGAATACTTAATGGATTCTGTACATACGTGAGAAATCATTGGAAAAATGATTAAGGTGAATGTTAATAGTAATTTGAAAAGAGTTTCAAATAGTAAAAGGACTTAATGGTTAAAGAGTTTCGTTGGCATTCCAATGGAGCGCGTGTGGGTTACCGGCACATTGTAACACCTCGAAATAGTCTTAGGGTGCAGTCATGTGGACTAAAGATCCCGAGAACCATGGAAAGTCACAGTACATAGAATGGAGTTGTTAGTGAGAATAACGGTACGACCAAAATTTAAATATCATCGGAAGGATATCTGATCGGATAAAGTGTATAAATGTATGACATTTGGATACATAGAAAGAGTGAAAGGTCATCCAGACATAGATACATAACATGAATTAAAAGTTTAAAATAGAATCTAGAAACCGATAATAGTTTTATGAAAAATCCGACTTGGTGATTACCTCGTGGAGACATGGTAATTAGGCAAGAGTAGCTACCAGTCAGATTTTAAGTTTCGTTTTTTGCATGTTTCACTTCTCGAATAATTTGATTATTCAAAGGTCCACAGTCGCTCATACTTTTTGGGAGTAAGTATGAACGAAGACTGTCGTGAATTGGTTTGTAGATTGTCTAAGAAGTTAGATGTGACACCCCATTTCTACTGTTTACAAATACTATGGTTTTTCGTATAAATTCATGAATACAAAAATACGGTTTATCAAAAACCGATAATTTAAATGCTTAAAACGGTGGGTGTACAAATCCATATCAAAACTAACCATAGTATGCAAGAAAGGATTTAACCTTGAGTCCAAGACGGGAGCTACCTCGGGCTCCACTCCAGCTAAACTTCATTTAACTATAGCATATCATCTTAACCTGGAATACATGGCAAAACATAAAATACGTAAGACAATAATGTCTCGTGAGTTACATGAGTTTTAGACTCAAACCTTTAACTTTTTTTTTCCAACTTTTTGTAAATTTATAACATAAAACTTCTGTCAAAACTTTATCGTAATAATATACTATAACTCTTTACTTCTCGAAATCATTTCATGACATACTTTACAAAAATAACATCTTTCAAAACTTTATAGTAGTAACATACTATAACTCTTTACTTTTCAAAATCACTTCATAACATACTTTACAAAAATAAATTCTTTCTTATTTTCTTTGACTGGTTTTATAAGCTTGCTGGATTTTTATACTTAGGCTTTAATCACCATAAGTGATACCCCAAGTCTCTATGGCTAGAAAGAACGGATCAATCCTCACCATAGAAGTGCTGAGGCAATCTACTTCGCGATGGGGTTTTTCCCCAGTAGACCCCTTACCTAACCCGGGTAGGTTGGAACATAGTTCCCTTACTAACGCTGCTTGCTACAATTACCAGTCATACAAAACACTTTCTGCTTACTTTAACATTACTTACTTACATAGTGGCTAATTGCCAAACTTCACCATTTCTTGTCTTTATGGCTGAATGTCAAATTCATAACTTTTGTTTCACATAAACCATATGTTTAAATCATGTCTTTGTAACATTTTAGGCTTAATGCCAAATCATATTTTCCAAACATTTTATGGCTATATGCCCGTTAGTACTTGAAAACATATACAGTTTGTAACCAAAACATACTTCTTAAACATCTTGTGGCTTTATGCCTATCCATACTTTCAAACATGTATTTCAAAATATACTTTCACATAATTGGTACATAGACCAACATACTTTCACTTAATATAATTTGTAATTCAAAAACTTAGCTTCAAATATAGCATTATACTTTCACAACAATTTAGAAACAATACTCTTGCATATAATTTCACATAAAGAGATTTTATAAGAAATCTTGAAAATACTTACTTGCGATGTACCCCAGAATGGGTTAAAATACTTCATGTACTCACCTTGACTAGTTAGAGAAGTCTAACTATGGCTACACCCTTCCTTGTCCTTTCCGTTTATTGATCTGTTACTTCTTAAGCACCTAGAACGTTTATTCACATTTTATTAATAACACGTTATACTTTAACATGTAAGGACTACTTTGTTGTGTTCCACTAGACTCGTATCACAATATTTTTGTGATATTCATCCCTTAGCACACCTTTTTACTTATTCTTCTTATCATTTAAATGACATTTTATTGACCATTATACCCTTGGAAAGTCACATACACAATTTAGACTCATTTTTCATGTTTTCATGCTCTATAACACTTATGGGATCAATCGGAGACCAAGGCTACATGTATAGGGAAAAAATAGGCTCTTTACCCCTCATCAGGGAGTTACACGGCCGTGTAACTTTACCCATAATAGTTACACGGTCGTGTAACTCTCCCATGCCCTTCAAACTTCGAATTTTGCACTAAAAGTCATGTATCGGGCTCGTTTTAACTCCAAACTTCACCAAATTTTGACCATAGGTTCTATTGACCATTTATTATGTTAAGAACATGTTTTCACTTCTATTAGGTCTTATTTAGTCCATGACTTAATGATTAAGACCATAGGATGTCACAAGAGCTCTAAGGAAGCTCATATGCATATCAACTCAAATTTTAAAGTCTAGTTTTGTCCATTTTCTGTCCAGATACTTATATGACCAATGGATGATTTAATCTAAGGTTTTTACAACCCAAAAAATACTTTGTTAATTACCAATTCATGATTTCCATTAACCATTTCCATGGGTTTCATTCATGGAATCACCAATTCCATTCCACCCGACAAATTTTAGTTTTTTGTTCAAACTTTCATTTTATTAATTTTTAGGAAGGAAACTGATTTCTCATATCTTTTATGACCCTTTAGACTTACTAAAACATTTGAAATCAGTTTCAAACTCTTAAACCCAATTTCTAGGGTTCTTGAGCTCCAAACTCATTTCCATGGATTCAACCACAATTTATGATTGGAAATTCGTTTCTTGTGTTGATTTGAGCAAGATAAAGTGTATGAATTCTTTATAGTAGCTTCATACACAATTTCAGTTTGGAGATTACCCACCACAACTTGAAACCATTAGCTTAGATCATAGAAATCTTACCTTAGAAGCTTGGAATCACTAATTCCAAGTGTAACTCTTCAATCCCCGCTTCAATCCCTCGCTTATCTTCTTGAAATCGTGCGCTCGATTCTTCCAGAGAATTCCCAGAAGTCCTCTCCTAAATTATGACCATTTATGATATATTTTCTCCTATATATATTTTTCACACTTTGCCAAATGACAAAACAGCCCCTGGACTTCAATTCTTCATACTTTTAACACTAGAACCCAACTTTTATTACACCAAGTTTTATTTCTTACATTTTACCCACAAAATCATATTTTCATTACTTAGAAGTCATTTGGTTGTCAAATGACCATTTTGCCCCTTTTTGACTAAATTTCACTATTCGCACATTACAATACAAACTTCACATAAACCAATTTTTATAACTTTTTATTACTGTTTTACTGCAATTCCCGCAACATTATTTTACAACTGTCAAAATTTTTGGTCCTTACCTTAAACGTTATCTCGAATATAAATTCAAGATTTTTGGGTTGTTACAACTACCTCCCCCTTTTTGGGATTCCGTCCTCGGAATCATCACACAACTATTAATTTAAGGAATCACTTCTCCCTTCTCCTTTTCAAAGGCCCTCGACCTAAGTTTGGTTTTTAGTAAATACTTCCTTTTATCGACCCATACTCATATTCTTTATTCTTTTATCTTTTTATTATTTTCTTCTTTAGTTGTTTATAGTTCTTTAATCAACTTTTAAAGGTTTCTATTTTCAATTCTTTATGAGAAATTTATATAGTCTCTTCCTCATGAACATTTCTTTCAATTTCTTATAAAGCGCTTCATATTTCTGTTTCACTTCCTCAAGGACTCATCCATTCCATATGTTCATTACATCTCTTTTTACCTCATTTCATTCATATATAATTCTTTTAGTAAAGCTTATTTTACAAAGTGATTTTATACTTTCATATTCTTATCAAAAATAACAGCTTACTTTGTAATTCTTCTCATATGTTTACCAAAACTTCGTGAAATTTTATTAATCATATTCTTTACTTATAAAACTTCTTCCCAAATACAATTTGGTAAAACTTTGTATTTATACAAATTTATAAATACACAATATCTTTCTTTTTAGAACAATATTTCGTTCTTTGATGGACATTTCACTTAAGCATAACTTCATTACTTATTCATTCTTACCTTTCTCTTTTCTTATATCTTTGTTCATGCGTTATTACATAGATAGTTTCTTTCTTTATCTCTACTAGTGGCTCCCGGTTTATTACCACTTTTAAGGAATACATTCTCTTCCTTTCGTTTCACTTCACATCCTTACTTTTCTGTCTGTGACAGAATTTGTCGAATCAGCATATCTTTCACGAGAATCTGCGTATCTCGTTCTGAAAGTGTTAAAACGACGTACCACTTTTTATTTTAACCATTTGACATCATTAGCTTTCTTTCTATGTATAATACACAATATTTGACCTTATAAACTTGTACAGTTTTACTATTAAAGTTGATCTATTATTTCAGTCAACTTCCTTCTTTTCTACTCTTGTCATTTATATGACTAATTATATACTTCTTTTCTACTCTTTGTTTACTTCTATATATTCACAATCCATCACTATACTTTCCACTTTCCTGCTTTACTATTTGTCTTATATCATTCTTTACTTGTATTACTTTCACATTCAACATATTAACAACTTAGATACTTCTTTCATCTTCCTTTAGTATTTATGATATTTCACCCTCATTTACTCATTGTACTTAATGGTATCATCTCTATTCCATTTTTCATCTTCTTGTGTACTCCGTGTACCATTCTCATATTATTATTTATGTTTTAGTACTTCTTTGCCAATTATTGTTTCTCACATTCGTGCTTAGTTTAGCACCTGATCTTCTGATTACTCTTTCCTCACGGTATTTAAATTATTTACCATGATTGCTTCGAAATTTGTTTTTCTTCAATTAACTTATGGGACTTCATACATGTTGCATACGATAATTCATATTCTCATACTTACTACACTTTTCATAATATTACTATCTTGTGGTGTATTTATGTTGCACAAACCACATTTGTTAACTTCTTGACATATGCTTGCAAGTTCTTAATTACATAATATACATACATATATGCATATCTAATTCTCTTTTGGTTTAAGAACTCAACTAGATATTTTTAAACATTTTCGTCCCATGACAAATTCGTGACACAACCTTCAAACACCATTTTCACTCATTACTCTTTACTGGTTATAGTTATTGTTAAAAAAATAATTTTCTTACCTTTACATCTTTTACCATCTCTTCCATGTATTATAAACTTCATGCTTTACACATTACATTATTCTTTCATTTAAACTCCACTTCTTTACACTATATATTTCTTTACAACATTATATATTTCATATTTCATATAGAACTTACTTCTTATGTATCTTTAGGTGATACACAACTACCATTTATTTTCTCGTCATCTTTCGTTCTTTTGTATTTCGAGGCAATATGCCCAATACCTTATTTTACTATTTTGCTTCATACCTTATAGTATTCTAATTGGAATACCTATTTCATACCCACCTTTTTACTTTTATACATTATATATATATATATATCTCAAAACTTACTCATTCTTTTATATTTATAAACACGCATAAACATATATACACTTCTTTGTATTTCATGGTTACTAGCCATGTACTAACCATTTCTCACAATCTTTAGATGCTTTTACCCATCATTCCCATTAGGAAGTAGTAACTTCCTATCTGTTTATTATAATTCTTATATTATCTTTAATTTCCTCGTTTTACTACTCATTTGGACATTTACTCTTTTTCTTTACTTCATATTGTTTATGACCCTTAGTCATTTTCCTTTCATGCTTATAACTTTCTTCAGTTAACATATGTCATTATGTTCTTTTATTACTGATATTTCTTCTTATACCTCCTTCATTTGATTATGGAATTTAATTCCTGATAACCAATATTTTACCATCATTTTCTTTAAAATCTTTCATTATATTCTTCCGATCTTTCTCATCATTTATTTCACTTTTAATTTCTTGCTTAACATTTATTCAGGCATTAAGCCTTTAATCCTCAATTCATATTCATTTAATCACATTACAATAATGCGATTTACTTCAAACATCATAGTTTTTAACAATTTTCCCATTTGGGTATCTTACTTTATTATTTTTACTCATGGTAGCAATGTACTTATAACTTAATCAATTATTAAATCTTTGAACATTTTCATACATCTTCTTTATTCAATCTGTAAGTTAGTCTTCCTCTCCCTTTTAGCATTGACATCTTCTATCTTTAGCTCTTCTCATCATCTTGATCCTATCGTTCCACAACAATTTTTCTGCTTCCCTTATGCATTTATTATTCGCACGACTTTCAGATAAGATTCTGACTTGAATGATTATGCACAACGCACACCACTTATTAGTATTAACCTCTTCCTTACTGCTCTTTTACTTTTACAAAATTTATGTACTATTAATACACTCCGCTTATAATGTTTCATTCTTCATATACGAGTCTTACAACTCTTATATAGGTAATCAATACCCATAACTCCTCTTTAAATTACTCTTATTCACACTTCCTCTCGCCTCGACAGACATATACTTTAATGTCTTTCAATCTGTTTAAAAATATTAATTATCACATTATTTCTTTTACTTTACCATACTAAGTGGTATATATCCACTGCATTAACTTTTATTACTTATAATCTTTCTTGTTCTTGTTACATAGGCATATAACTCATATGTTATCCTTACTACTCTCTTCACAAACCCTTACCCACCAGAGTACCATAATTCCTTTATGATTCCACCAGTCTCAATACATATCTTGTGATTATGATAATACGGGCCCATATTACCATAATCACCTATACATATTGATTCTGCTGTTACCACAAGGTTTCATGGGACACTGGTTCCTTTAACATATAATACCATCATAAGTACATGGTGATCACTACTAGAAATCTCACTACTTTATAAACATATCATTTAATAAATTTAGACGGTTACGGAAAATATCATATAATTTTCCTAACGGTAAGATTTTTGCTCACTTTAAACGTTAACTTAACACTTCTTAGTGTTATATAACTACATATTTTAAATAATGCATAATGTCTTAATCATTTAAGACATCACATAGCATACTTTCATAAACTATCATTTCTATAGCATGAGTTTAAGCCTAGAAGTGGAACAAGCCAATCCTAATTCGCTTAAACTATGGCTCTGATACCAACTTGTGACACCCCATTTCTACTGTTTACAAATACTATGATTTTTCGTATAAATTCATGAATACAAAAATACGGTTTATCAAAAACCGATAATTTAAATGCTTAAAATGGTGGGTGTACAAATCCATATCAAAACTAACCATAGTAAGCAAGAAATGATTTAACCTTGAGTCCAAGACGGGAGCTACCTCGGGCTCCACTCCAGCTAAACTTCATTTAACTATAGCATATCATCTTAACCTGGAATACATGGCAAAACATAAAATACGTAAGACAATAATGTCTCGTGAGTTACATGAGTTTTAGACTCAAACCTTTAACTTTTTTTTCCAACTTTTTGTAAATTTATAACATAAAACTTCTGTAAAAACTTTATAGTAATAATATACTATAACTCTTTACTTCTCGAAATCATTTCATGACATACTTTACAAAAATAACATCTTTCAAAACTTTATAGTAGTAACATACTATAACTCTTTACTTTTCAAAATCACTTCATAACATACTTTACAAAAATAAATTCTTTCTTATTTTCTTTGACTGGTTTTATAAGCTTGCTGGATTTTTATACTTAGGGCTTTAATCACCATAAGTGATACCCCAAGTCTCTATGGCTAGAAAGAACGGATCAATCCTCACCATAGAAGTGCTGAGGCAATCTACTTCGTGATGGGGTTTTTCCCCAGTAGACCCCTTACCTAACCCGGGTAGGTTGGAACATAGTTCCCTTACTAACGCTGCTTGCTACAATTACCAGTCATACAAAACACTTTCTGCTTACTTTAACATTACTTACTTACATAATGGCTAATTGACAAACTTCACCATTTCTTGTCTTTATGGCTGAATGCCAAATTCATAACTTTTGTTTCACATAAACCATATGTTTAAATCATGTATTTGTAACATTTTAGGCTTAATGCCAAATCATATTTTCCAAACATTTTATGGCTATATGCCCGTTAGTACTTGAAAACATATACAGTTTGTAACCAAAACATACTTCTTAAACATCTTGTGGCTTTATGCATATCCATACTTTCAAACATGTATTTCAAAATATACTTTCACATAATTCGTACATAGACCAACATACTTTCACTTAATATAATTTGTAATTCAAAAACTTAGCTTTAAATATAGCATTATACTTTCACAACAATTTAGAAACAATACTCTTGCATATAATTTCACATAAAGAGATTTTATAAGAAATCTTGAAAATACTTACTTGCCATGTACCCCAGAATGGGTTAAAATACTTCATGTACTCACCTTGACTAGTTAGAGATGTCTAACTATGGCTACACCTTTCCTTGTCCTTTCCGTTTATTGATCTGTTACTTCTTAAGCACCTAGAACGTTTATTCACATTTTATTAATAGCACGTTATACTTTAACATGTAAGGACTACTTTGTTGTGTTCCACTAGACTCGTATCACAATATTTTTGTGATATTCATCCCTTAGCACACCTTTTTACTTATTCTTCTTATCATTTAAATGACATTTTATTGACCATTATACCCTTGGAAAGTCACATACACAATTTAGACTCATTTTTCATGTTTTCATGCTCTATAACACTTATGGGATCAATCGGAGACCAAGGCTACATGTCTAGGGGCAAAATAGGCTCTTTACCCCTCATCAGGGAGTTACACGGCCGTGTAACTTTACCCATAATAGTTACACGGTCGTGTAACTCTCCCAGGCCCTTCAAACTTTGAATTTTGCACTAAAAGTCATGTATCGGGCTCGTTTTAACTCCAAACTTCACCAAATTTTAACCATAGGTTTTATTGACCCTTTATTATGTTAAGAACATGTTTTCACTTCTATTAGGTCTTATTTAGTCCATGACTTAATGATTAAGACCATAGGATGTCATAAGAGCTCTAAGGAAGCTCATATGCATATCAACTCAAATTTTAAAGTCTAGTTTTGTCCATTTTCTGTCCAGATACTTATACAACCAATGGATGATTTAATCTAAGGTTTTTACAACCCAAAACATACTTTGTTAATTACCAATTCATGATTTCCATTAACCATTTCCATGGGTTTCATTCATGGAATCACCAATTCCATTCCACCCGACAAATTTCAGTTTTTTGTTCAAACTTTCATTTTATTAATTTTTAGAAAGGAAACTGATTTCTCATATCTTTTATGACCCTTTAGACTTACTAAAACATTTGAAATCAGTTTCAAACTCTTAAACCCAATTTCTAGGGTTCTTGAGCTCCAAACCCATTTCCATGGATTCAACCACAATTTATGATTGGAAATTCGTTTCTTGTGTTGATAGAGCAAGATAAAGTGTATGAATTCTTTATAGTAGCTTCATACACAATTTCAGTTTGGAGATTACCCACCACAACTTGAAACCATTAGCTTAGATCATAGAAATCTTACCTTAGAAGCTTGGAATCACTAATTCCAAGTGTAACTCTTCAATCCCCGCTTCAATCCCTCGCTCATCTTCTTGAAATCGTGCTCTCGATTCTTCCAGAGAATTCCCAGAAGTCCTCTCCTAAATTATGACCATTTATGATATATTTTCTCCTATATATATTTTTCACACTTTGCCAAATGACAAAACAGCCCCTGGACTTCAATTCTTCATACTTTTAACACTAGAACCCAACTTTTATTACACCAAGTTTTATTTCTTACATTTTACCCACAAAATCATATTTTCATTACTTAGAAGTCATTTGGTTGTCAAATGACCATTTTGCCCCTTTTTGACTAAATTTCACTATTCGCACATTACAATACAAACTTCACATAAACCAATTTTTATAACTTTTTATTACTGTTTTACTGCAATTCCCGCAACATTATTTTACAACTGTCAAAATTTTTGGTCCTTACCTTAAACGTTATCTCGAATATAAATTCAAGATTTTTGGGTCGTTACAACTACCTCCCCCTTTTTGGGATTCCGTCCTCGGAATCATCACACAACTATTAATTTAAGGAATCACTTCTCCCTTCTCCTTTTCAAAGGCCCTCGACCTAAGTTTGGTTTTTAGTAAATACTTCCTTTTATCGACCCATACTCATATTCTTGATTCTTTTATCTTTTTAATATTTTCTTCTTTAGTTGTTTATAGTTCTTTAATCAACTTTTAAAGGTTTCTATTTTCAATTCTTTATGAGAAATTTATATAGTCTCTTCCTATGAACATTTCTTTCAATTTCTTATAAAGCGCTTCATATTTCTGTTTCACTTCCTCAAGGACTCATCCATTCCATATATTCATTACATCTCTTTTTACCTCATTTCATTCATATATAATTCTTTTAGTAAAGCTTATTTTACAAAGTGATTTTATACTTTCATATTCTTATAAAAAATAACAGCTTACTTTGTAATTCTTCTCATATGTTTACCAAAACTTCGTGAAATTTTATTAATCATATTCTTTACTTATAAAACTTCTTCCCAAATACAATTTGGTAAAACTTTGTATTTATACAAATTTATAAATACACAATATCTTTCTTTTTAGAACAATATTTCGTTCTTTGATGGACATTTCACTTAAGCATAACTTCATTACTTATTCATTCTTACCTTTCTCTTTTCTTATATCTTTGTTCATGCGTTATTACATAGATAGTTTCTTTCTTTATCTCTACTAGTGGCTCCCGGTTTATTACCATTTTTAAGGAATACATTCTCTTCCTTTCGTTTCACTTCACATCCTTACTTTTCTGTCTGTGACAGAATTTGTCGAATCAGCATATCTTTCACGAGAATCTGCGTATCTCGTTCTGAAAGTGTTAAAACGACGTACCACTTTTTATTTTAACCATTTGACATCATTAGCGGAGACGCCGGAGAGCGGCGGCACCAGCAGATCCAGCCACCTTACGCCCAGCCGGGCAGGAGACGCCGGAGAGCGGCGGCACCAGCAGATCCAGCACCGCAGCCACAGCCGGAGGTGACTGAGATAAGGCGACTGGAGGAGCGAGTCGCCAGGATGGAGGAGCAGCTGGAGTGGATCGGGGGAGTACTTTTGGAGTTGGCCACACAGCAGGGACACCGCCTCGGACCATTCCCAGCCCGAGCTCACGATCATGAGGCTGGTTCTTCCAGGCCACCAGGTGGCGATTGATGTATTTTCTTTTCACTTTTTTGGGATATATGTATTGTACCTATGACACACTTCTATCTTTTGATTGTTTATATTTTATTTGTTATGTTTGCATTTAATGTTTTCTGAGTCATGCATGTTATACCAATTGGGAGGAGTTGTCTCAGACAAGTGTGGGGTCACCGTACCCCCTCCACTTGTTTTGATCACCGGCGTGTTCACTGTTGCGCTACAACTCCAGAATGCGAAATCAAGGACCTTTTTGTTTCAATTTGTACCTGTGATACCGAGCACCAACCAAGCGATCTACCGTCCAGAACGGGTAACTCTTTCTCCCTTATTCTAAATAATTTTTGTACAACGGGACGTTGTACGGTTTTAAGTGTGGGGTGTGGACGGTCGAAAGAGTAGTTTTTATTGAAATTTTTGCGGGAAAAGACTAATTTTCAAAATTTTAGCAACTTTTTCAAAATTTTTAATAAATTGTAAATTTGAAACGAATGGTTTGTGATTGTTTATAGCACTAGTATTTTTCGAGAAATACTATTTAGTTGTTACCATGCTATTAGTTTAGTCAAACAAGTCGAGTTTTAGGAGTTAGACGATTAGAGTGTTTTAGGATTGGAATTTAGGAAGATCAAAAGGTTGGTTATTCTTGATTTGATCTTTAGAAATTATTATTGGCCTTAGGGTTTTAGTTAATATCTTCATAGAAGAAAACATAGATCTTTCTAGGGTTGCATGTGAACCATAAGAATTATTTGTTCATTGTTTGCTAGAAAACCCTTCACAAGTGTGGGGTTATTTTGAAGAATTAGGAAATTTTAATGACCGCTCCGCGGTTTGTTCATATGCGCGACGCGGGATCGTAAACCAACCCGATGTGCAGGGGTTGATTTGGTGACACGCGCGCCGTGGTTTGTGCATTTGCGTGACGCGGGAATCGATCGGTCGGTTTTCTTTGATATTAAGGTAAGTCGCGACACTATTCACACACACCACGCCTCAGAGCTCTGATCAATAGAAATTTCTCGTGTTTTTTTTCTTGCTCATTTCATTCCTTCTACTACGGTACGTCATTCTAACTAGCTTTTACTTGTTAAAACTAATGATTAGGTTGTTAATTTGGTTGATTTCTCCAAAAACTTCAAAACTTAGAAATCGCCAATGCTGACTCGTTGGGTGTTTATTTTGCCAAATAAAGACCCTAGATGAGTTAGTCGGCACTTAGGCTACCTTGTAGTGTATTTGGATTGAGTTTAAACAGGTTAAATCGTGAGTTTGATATTGGATTTTGAAACAGCCGCTTGCCGCGCCGCGCCATGGTACTCGGGCCGCGCCGCGGTGCGGTGGAGAAGAAAAGCACTGAATTTGCAAAAAAAATTTCCTTTTGTGCAGATGTCATTCAGATTGGATCATCAGTTTCTCCAGTTTCCAGAGGGGCCAGCCAGCTCCGTGGAGTACAGTTCGAGGAGGGACACACTGTCAGGTCGCCGGGTTCTTGAGGCGACAGTCATTGACCGGGACATCCTCAGGGACGCAGGGCTTTGGGGAGAGATCGAGCCATTCCTCCACCGCACATGGACCCACAGGGATGCCTCGTTCACATGCCGATGCTGGGACATGCTGATGGCCACCGAGGAGGACACAGTCTACACAGAGCTTCTCTTGGAGTTCTTATCCACCGTCCAGTTTGCACCGGGCTTGACAGATCCTCGTTCCAGGTTGATACGGTTCAGATTGGGGGGAGCACAGAGGGAGTGCAGTCTCAGGGAGTTTGGGAGACGCACCGGCATCTACACCGAGGCGGACTAGCAGCACCACCACTTCACGCAGTTCATGGGAGCGTGCATTCAGGGGCAGCCTAAGAAGGTTGCCAATATGGAGGTTTGGGCACCATTGTCCAATGTATTTTACGAGGCGGGGACATCCAGAGAGAGCCATCTTCACGATCCGCTTCACAGACTCATGCACCGCATCGTCTCCACCTCTTTCATGCATAGGGAGGGGGGCGAGAAGGTGTCCGGCGATGACATGACTTATCTCTAGGTTCTCCTCGACCCTTCCAGGTTCCTTCACCTCCTATTCGCCCTAGCCGTCGCCCTGTCCACCCGTGCGACAGGCGCATCTGCCAGCAGTCCTCTGGGTTGGGGGTACTTCATCACCCGCTTGGCCCGTTCATACCGGATTCTTACTGCTCCGGTTGTGGCATCTTTGACCGCGTTACCTCCAGTTCGAACTACATCGCGAGCCCTGGAAAAGATGGGGCTCAATGAGCAGCAGCGCCCGGGCCAGTTTGTGAGGGTGGCGACTGAGGCACCCCAGGACCCCCAGCCACCTTACGCCCAGCCGGGCAGGAGACGCCGGAGAGCGGCGGCACCAGCAGATCCAGCACCGCAGCCACAGCCGGAGGTGACTGAGATAAGGCGACTGGAGGAGCGAGTCGCCAGGATGGAGGAGCAGCTGGAGTGGATCGGGGGAGTACTTTTGGAGTTGGCCACACAGCAGGGACACCGCCTCGGACCATTCCCAGCCCGAGCTCACGATCATGAGGCTGGTTCTTCCAGGCCACCAGGTGGCGATTGATGTATTTTCTTTTCACTTTTTTGGGATATATGTATTGTACCTATGACACACTTCTATCTTTTGATTGTTTATATTTTATTTGTTATGTTTGCATTTAATGTTTTCTGAGTCATGCATGTTATACCAATTGGGAGGAGTTGTCTCAGACAAGTGTGGGGTCACCGTACCCCCTCCACTTGTTTTGATCACCGGCGTGTTCACTGTTGCGCTACAACTCCAGAATGCGAAATCAAGGACCTTTTTGTTTCAATTTGTACCTGTGATACCGAGCACCAACCAAGCGATCTACCGTCCAGAACGGGTAACTCTTTCTCCCTTATTCTAAATAATTTTTGTACAACGGGACGTTGTACGGTTTTAAGTGTGGGGTGTGGACGGTCGAAAGAGTAGTTTTTATTGAAATTTTTGCGGGAAAAGACTAATTTTCAAAATTTTAGCAACTTTTTCAAAATTTTTAATAAATTGTAAATTTGAAACGAATGGTTTGTGATTGTTTATAGCACTAGTATTTTTCGAGAAATACTATTTAGTTGTTACCATGCTATTAGTTTAGTCAAACAAGTCGAGTTTTAGGAGTTAGACGATTAGAGTGTTTTAGGATTGGAATTTAGGAAGATCAAAAGGTTGGTTATTCTTGATTTGATCTTTAGAAATTATTATTGGCCTTAGGGTTTTAGTTAATATCTTCATAGAAGAAAACATAGATCTTTCTAGGGTTGCATGTGAACCATAAGAATTATTTGTTCATTGTTTGCTAGAAAACCCTTCACAAGTGTGGGGTTATTTTGAAGAATTAGGAAATTTTAATGACCGCTCCGCGGTTTGTTCATATGCGCGACGCGGGATCGTAAACCAACCCGATGTGCAGGGGTTGATTTGGTGACACGCGCGCCGCGGTTTGTGCATTTGCGTGACGCGGGAATCGATCGGTCGGTTTTCTTTGATATTAAGGTAAGTCGCGACACTATTCACACACACCACGCCTCAGAGCTCTGATCAATAGAAATTTCTCGTGTTTTTTTTCTTGCTCATTTCATTCCTTCTACTACGGTACGTCATTCTAACTAGCTTTTACTTGTTAAAACTAATGATTAGGTTGTTAATTTGGTTGATTTCTCCAAAAACTTCAAAACTTAGAAATCGCCAATGCTGACTCGTTGGGTGTTTATTTTGCCAAATAAAGACCCTAGATGAGTTAGTCGGCACTTAGGCTACCTTGTAGTGTATTTGGATTGAGTTTAAACAGGTTAAATCGTGAGTTTGATATTGGATTTTGAAACAGCCGCTTGCCGCGCCGCGCCATGGTACTCGGGCCGCGCCGCGGTGCGGTGGAGAAGAAAAGCACTGAATTTGCAAAAAAAATTTCCTTTTGTGCAGATGTCATTCAGATTGGATCATCAGTTTCTCCAGTTTCCAGAGGGGCCAGCCAGCTCCGTGGAGTACAGTTCGAGGAGGGACACACTGTCAGGTCGCCGGGTTCTTGAGGCGACAGTCATTGACCGGGACATCCTCAGGGACGCAGGGCTTTGGGGAGAGATCGAGCCATTCCTCCACCGCACATGGACCCACAGGGATGCCTCGTTCACATGCCGATGCTGGGACATGCTGATGGCCACCGAGGAGGACACAGTCTACACAGAGCTTCTCTTGGAGTTCTTATCCACCGTCCAGTTTGCACCGGGCTTGACAGATCCTCGTTCCAGGTTGATACGGTTCAGATTGGGGGGAGCACAGAGGGAGTGCAGTCTCAGGGAGTTTAGGAGACGCACCGGCATCTACACCGAGGCGGACTAGCAGCACCGCCACTTCACGCAGTTCATGGGAGCGTGCATTCAGGGGCAGCCTAAGAAGGTTGCCAATATGGAGGTTTGGGCACCATTGTCCAATGTATTTTACGAGGCGGGGACATCCAGAGAGAGCCATCTTCACGATCCGCTTCACAGACTCATGCACCGCATCGTCTCCACCTCTTTCATGCATAGGGAGGGGGGCGAGAAGGTGTCCGGCGATGACATGACTTATCTCTAGGTTCTCCTCGACCCTTCCAGGTTCCTTCACCTCCTATTCGCCCTAGCCGTCGCCCTGTCCACCCGTGCGACAGGCGCATCTGCCAGCAGTCCTCTGGGTTGGGGGTACTTCATCACCCGCTTGGCCCGTTCATACCGGATTCTTACTGCTCCGGTTGTGGCATCTTTGACCGCGTTACCTCCAGTTCGCACTACATCGCGAGCCCTGGAAAAGATGGGGCTCAATGAGCAGCAGCGCCCGGGCCAGTTTGTGAGGGTGGCGACTGAGGCACCCCAGGACCCCCAGCCACCTTACGCCCAGCCGGGCAGGAGACGCCGGAGAGCGGCGACACCAGCAGATCCAGCACCACAGCCACAGCCGGAGGTGACTGAGATAAGGCGACTGGAGGAGCGAGTCGCCAGGATGGAGGAGCAGCTGGAGTGGATCGGGGGAGTACTTTTGGAGTTGGCCACACAGCAGGGACACCGCCTCGGACCATTCCCAGCCCGAGCTCACGATCATGAGGCTGGTTCTTCCAGGCCACCAGGTGGCGATTGATGTATTTTCTTTTCACTTTTTTGGGATATATGTATTGTACCTATGACACACTTCTATCTTTTGATTGTTTATATTTTATTTGTTATGTTTGCATTTAATGTTTTCTGAGTCATGCATGTTATACCAAATGGGAGGAGTTGTCTCAGACAAGTGTGGGGTCACCGTACCCCCTCCACTTGTTTTGATCACCGGCGTGTTCACTGTTGCGCTACAACTCCAGAATGCGAAATCAAGGACCTTTTTGTTTCAATTTGTACCTGTGATACCGAGCACCAACCAAGCGATCTACCGTCCAGAACGGGTAACTCTTTCTCCCTTATTCTAAATAATTTTTGTACAACGGGACGTTGTACGGTTTTAAGTGTGGGGTGTGGACGGTCGAAAGAGTAGTTTTTATTGAAATTTTTGCGGGAAAAGACTAATTTTCAAAATTTTAGCAACTTTTTCAAAATTTTTAATAAATTGTAAATTTGAAACGAATGGTTTGTGATTGTTTATAGCACTAGTATTTTTCGAGAAATACTATTTAGTTGTTACCATGCTATTAGTTTAGTCAAACAAGTCGAGTTTTAGGAGTTAGACGATTAGAGTGTTTTAGGATTGGAATTTAGGAAGGAAATGTCAATCTGCGGCCTTTGTTGTTTGAGCCGGTAGGTCCGAAAAGGGTGGCCTCGAAGAGGCACTTATGCACCTTACCACCTAAGATCGTCTAGTTTAGGATGGTATTTTCGAAAGCTCGTTACACGGACAACATCGGAAGTCATGCACAATTCCTTAATGGCCTTTAGAATCTGAATGAGTAAGTACACTTCATTGTGGACAGAAAATTTGTAATCAAGGTTCTCTAGAAAGCCATGAATTCTAAAGAACATTCTGATTAGGTTCTCATAAACTATTTCACTCTAACTCATAGGGCAATAATCTTTGAAACTGAACACAGTAAAAAATTGTTTGAGTCTTAGTTAAAATTTATTAAAAAAAACTCTCTTGCTTGGGGACAAGCAAGGCACAAGTGTGGGGTGTTTGACAACGCCTAGTGATCTTACATATTTTAGTCGTTGTTGAGCCCTATTCTTAGTGAAATTATATCATATATATATCGTGGTATTCTCACTTTTTGTGCCAGTACTTGTTTGGAAGAAAATAATGAAAACAGGGACCAAAAGCGTGCAAATTGGAGGAAGTTTGAGAAGAAGGCAAAATCAAGAAAATGCGTACGCGCGCCGCGGAAATCATGAAGGCGCGACGCGGATCTAAGGCGGTGGAACAGATTCAAATGCCGATAAAACGGGAAAAGATTAGTACACGCGCCGCGGAAACCATAAACGCGCGGCGCGGCTGCGGGAATTTTGCAACTATAAATAGAGGCTTTTTTAGCCGAAAACCCTAGCAATGACCTGGTGAAAAATCGACCTCAAGGCTCTTTGACTCCGAGATTAAGCTTCAGCAACTTCATATTTGGTATTTCTATGTTTTAGAATTTATTTTCATTTAGCTAGATAGTTAGAATTCATTAGCTGGTATCTTTGGGAGTGACAACCACTGATACTAGGCTTTAGTTTATGTTTTTGAATTATTTGGTTACTATTTGTACTCGTGGATCTGAGTTTGGTTTATGATAATCATTTGGTTACAAGTAATTGTTGTTTTTCGGTGTTTTATGCTTGATATTGGATTGTGGATGTTTTTTTGATGTTTGGATGTTTGTATGACCTTGTTTGGACTGAATTCCTTTGCTGATTTCAATAGCCAACTAGGGTTAGACTTCGGGTTTGAACTTTAGCCAGTGACTGTTCGGTTGGACCTTAGTTATTGGTTTAGTTTATGCCTTGGTTATGTTTGATTGTTTGCCTTTGTTTGCTTCTGAATTAGAGATGTACTTCTGATTTCAGTAAGTAATTAGGTTTGTTTAGAAGTTTAGTTTAAGTTTATGTTTGGGTGGAATTGTTTCAGTTCATGTTTTCTGGGTTTAGTAGTCAAAAGCTTAGAAACTAGGTCCTCTGACTATAGCGTGACACTATAGTTGGTAATCTGTCACCTGACTTGAACACGTAACTCCTGCGGATCGACCCTGACTACCACTGTGCTAGTGTGTGTGTTAGGTTATTTTCTTATTATTGATCGCACGACAACCTAGGCGAGTCACTCTTCAGTCCTTAGGATATTATCCAGCGGTCTTCCCTTAGTCTATAAAAGGGAGACCAAGTCTTCTTCAGTCCTTATGTGTTTCGAGAGACGATTTGTAACACTTTGATAAATATATAAAAATCCTCTCATTCCATCAAAACTCTTGCTGTTCATATCTGTTCTTCCCTTGTTCTTACATTTCGTGCAATTTAATCTTCCTGTCTTTACGTTTCAAGTTAATTAAATGTTTGTGCATTCTATTATTGTTGAGCTATTTAAGATCTAATCTAAGTATCCATCTTACCTTAACCATTCCGCAATCCACTAAAGTCTTCGGACTTGTCCCACTTCCGAATTCCTCAGATTTCGGAACTCTATCTCTCATTTCCGCATTTACTTAGATTTTGGCGACAACACATTCTTTCATAACATAGTAGGCTTGATGCCAAAACATTCTTTCATAATCATCATATAAAACTTTATAAACATTTTTACATGTAGCCTATAGTGGGAAAATGTTACATGTACTCACCTTAGTAACTAGGTACGTCTAGCTACACTAGTCCACCTTCTCTAGCCTTTCGTTGCTTCCAAGCGTCCTTCACCTCTATTAATTTAACAGAATGTTAGAAATTATTACATAACTAAACATGCAATGTGTGTCTAATCATTTTTGAACTACTACTAACCATTATCCAATTTCATTCCAATGGCTAAGTAGAATTCTTAAAGCATGATAACCATTTTAGACACGTTGGTACTTTGGTTCTATTTTGACCAAAAATGGTATTTTCAGGTTCTACAAGGTTATTTCAACAACTTTCTAATTTTTACATCTTTTATAAGCTTATCTTAATGGTTACATGTCAAAACATCTTTCATTTTACCCATTTATGTCATTTTTACAAACTTTAATCAATAAAGTTTCTAAAAATAGAAACTGTTGAAAAATGTGCTATTTTACGTTATTTGACACTAATAGGTTCCCAAAACTTCATAATTGTCATTCCGACTAAATTTGATGTTCTTTTGAACACTACTTTTGCACATACATAATGGTGGAATTCACAAATTCTATTATGATTTACCGAAAATTAGTGTTTACATAATATCTTCCAAATAATAACCTGTTTAACATTCTTTCACTAGTACCTTAAAACACATTCATATTAAGTCATTAAGCATAACATAAAGGTGATCCAAGAATCAAGTTTTAAACCATCCTTTACATGTAAATAACCAATATATTCCAAAACCAAACATAGATACATATCCACTATTATGGTCAACTTCAATCTTGATATACTCTTCACATAATACTTGAAGTTGGAATCTAAAGTTTCAACATATACCAATATGATGTAATTTGCTAGGTTTGACTAACAAAAGATCAACATGACCAAAATCAAACAACCAAATTATGTGTTCTTCCTTTAAAACTATTAACAAACATGCATCTAATAATTCAAGCAAAAACCCAAATGTCAAACTTTGATTTCTTGAAGATTCCAATAGAACACCGATAGTTCTTCATACATTCAGCCAATTTGGACAAACATGCATTCAAGCATCCCAATCCATACATCCAGGACTTCACAATTCATGTGTGTTCTTGACTCATAACATGATACAAATAAAAAACCAAGTTCCAATTTCGACATGCATTGAAGATTTTCAAGAATAATAAACTAGGGTTCCAAAATCAAACTTTTACCTTTCACTTTTCTATCCAAAATCTGAAATCATGGATGTTCTTGCCCCTTTTCATGAATTTCCTGATTCAATCCATGTTTAAAACTACAAATCAACACCAATTTTTGACATGCATGTAAGGATTTTCAGTTTGAAATAAACTAGGGTTCCAAAATTAGATTTACCTTCAAGTTTATGTTCACAAATTCGAAATTAGAAGATGTTCTTGACTGATTTAGTGGAAATCGGCCCTGAAGAAATCGTCCTCGGACATTACCGGCTCCGACGGTTACTCTTGCCGACATTGCTGCCTCACACGGCCATTAACAGTTCCGATCAGCGGCAATGCAACAATAGTCGCTGATGTGTCTTGCTCCATCGTTGTCTCTCTCCACTAATTTGATCTCTCTCTATCCCTCTCTCGGTTACGTCGCTCGATCTCATTGGAATCCACGAACACACACACACACGAGATGTGTGTGTTCCTCTATTCTCCCGAGTTCCTTTTCTTTCATTGGATTGAATCTCTGTCTTGATGTCTGTTGGAATCATGGCCACAAGGACCAAATTCAATCTGTTCCTCTCGTTTCTCTTGAGTGGCACACACACTAGTGTGTGTGTATTTGATTTTTACGACTTTCTTGAAACTCCCATCCTTTACCAAGTTTTACAAACCTTATACCTTTAGAAAGGTGGGAAAGAGATTTAAAACTTCTCCTAACTGACTTAACTCTGAATCCATTTATATTTTCTGCTATCTCCCTTAATCATGACCCTTTTTTCCATTTTGAAACCTTCATAACATTTTCGTTATAACTCCAAATAGCCTGAATATTTTTCCTATATTCTTCTTATCTCAAATATTTCAAAAGTCACCTTGATGACTTTTTCCCAATTCCTTTTAGATTTTGAGATATTAATTTTTAAAGATTGTTGAATATTTTCTTCACTTTTTATCCTTAAATTCCAATTTTGCCCTCATATCATTAAGACCAATTTCTAAATGAAGTAATATCTAATATTGACTTAAAAAAAGATCTTAATCCATATAATTCCATATTTTCACATCTCTTGACGTTTTCGTCCATCCATAAAACGTTTAAATGTCAAATTATATTTTATATGTGTAAAAAAATTTGGTTGTCACATAATAGGCAGTCATAAAGAGAATCTTCAGGCATAGTATGAAATATGTCATGAGGCATATGTAGTCAAGAGGGGATTTGATGAATGGCACTTCAAAATGATATATTTTTTGGGGAAGTGAAATGTTGCTAGATATTCACCACTGTCGTTATCAGGTTATAGTGAGTCTTGTGCAAGTGAGATTGTCGGATCCATATGACCAAGAATAATTATGAAGTGCTATTGCCAATGACATATAATCCATTAGTGTCGCACTTTAACAAGAAGACACCATTACAAATTTTTTGAGGAATTGGGTTCAATGATAAAATGTCACAAAACCTTGAAATTGTTATTGATGAAAAATAACATAATTCTTATGCAATGAATTGAATGTGAGTGTATAAATATTTATATTATTTAATGGTTAAATGAATTATGAGATTTTATTTAATATATATATATATATATATATATATATATATATATATATATATATATATATATATATATATATATACATATATATATATATATATATATATATATATATATATATATATATATATATATATATATATATATACACACACACACAACATATGTGTGTGTGTATTTATTTGGAATGTTAGAATAAAATTATATGTACATATATAGGAGGCATATATATATATATATATATATATATATATATATATATATATATATATATATATATATATATATATATATATATATATATATATATATATATATATATAAACCTAAGTTAAATATCCTTTTAAAGGTAAAAGGAACTTTATTATTTATAAAGAGTTGAAAGATAACTTTATAAATAATAAAAGGAGAGATAATGGAAATCTCTTTCCTACTCACATTTTTTGGCCTTCTCTCTCCACTTGGAAAGACCCAATGAATTTCAAATAAGTCTTCACATGCATGTGACTTATTGGTGTGGTTGAATGATGAGGCATGTAGCATGGATTCTTAAGAAAGAAAAGTGGTTTTCTTCTCACTTGAATCAAGGCATGCAAATGCAGAATCCTTTCACTCTCTGATCTCTCAGACTAAAAGTTTAGTTTGTGTTTTTGAGTTAATATATGAAATTTTCTTGATGAACAAAATTGAAGTTTTTGTTTTTCAAGATAAAGAATCATGCATATACAAGGTGAAAGGAACTATGTGGTGGATTACCTCATGAGGGAATCTATTTTGATTCCTTTAAGTTGAGTTCATCATCATCTTCATCAAAGTTCTTAGTTTTGTCAACAAAGGTTGCAATCTTGAACTTTTTTCTTTCATGTTTTCTTTACATGCATACATATTTTAGATCCTTGTTTGGTATGCTTATGTATCTTATTCATCCTAGTTTAAAATGCTTCCGTTGTCTTCTTCAAAATGTTTTAAGAAAATTGTTTCTCATGGATGAACAAAACCCATCACATTTTATTGTATTTTGGTATAGTTCTGCATTAACAAGTATGAAATGATGATCATGTTTGAAACTAATGAGATGTGAAGAGAACATGAGTACAAGATGTTAGGGGGAAACTCAAATATAAATAAAATGAGATAAAGGAATTCAAGATTTGAAACTAACATAAATAACAGAAGATAAGGGAATTCAAGAATTGAAAATTGATTTCCATAATCACTTCTCAATACCTTATCAAAACTATAACAGTTTATTCACGAGGTTACATATGACCCATTTATATATTTTTTTCCAAAAATAAGGAAAAGCTGGGACAGGGGAGATAAGTGCCAAGATTAAGGAAGATATATTGACAATACATTAAATGATGGTATTTAATGCTTGATAACGTATATATATTAATATTTAAGACATTCGAATTACATTTTATAAGACCATCTCCATCGACCACTAAAGAATATACTATTGTACTAAATTCTACTTCAACCAACTACTAAAAGTCATATTATTTTTGTATAAATAAATAGATACATTTACATATGATGCAACATTATTCATTGCACTAAAACTCTTTTCTGGTTATAATATTATTATCTTAATTGATTTTTGAATTTTTATAGTCATTATAATTATAATTTAAAGGGTCATTCTATACATACCCCCTATAGTCTGTTTATACCCCCTAATGTGAAATTTTGTTTTTCGTTGTGTTTTTTTTGTTTTTTTAACTATTTTGTCTTTTTATTGTCTTTTTTTTTTCTTTTCTTTTTACAAATAATATTTGATTTGTTTTATTATTATTATTATTATTATTATTATTATTATTAGAAAAATAATGATGATAAATTTACCTTTTATAATTTTTATGTTTTAATAACAATAAAACAATAATTTTTTATTAATTACGACACAACGAACGATGTTTATAAATTTATAAAATTATATCAAAACGGTTATGTCAAATTCGAACGATTGTATAAAAAAATACAAAATAAATAATAATACTAAAACAAATTTTGTCTTATTAATCAGAGATAGTAAATGGTCCAGTATTATAATTGCATGGTGCGTTATCTGGATAACGAGCATAAACATTTATTCGAGCAGCATATAATGTTTTCCATTCAATGTGATTATAAAAAAATACTGTAACTGGTAAATAAGCATAAGATAACATGATATCTATTAGCGATGAGAATAGCAATGTCGGGCATTTGATAATAATAATAATAATAATAATAATAATAATAATGGAAAAGACGAAAAAAAGTAAAACAAAAGACGAAAAAACAAAATACCTAGTCAAATCAGGAGGGCTATTTGTAATTAATAATAATAAGAGAAAAGACAACAAAAGATGAAAACGGGATAAAACAAAATACTTAGTCAAATCAGGGGGTATAAAATGTAATAGGTGGTATTAATAGCACAACTCTAATTTAAAACATCAAAAATGTTCTTAATGTGTGGAGAAAGTTAAAAAAAAATTAATGTAGGTTTTATATCAAAACAATATGATTTATAATCTTAGAAAGAATTGGATTCTCATATAATATGGATACATATATCATAACAATAAAATCCAAAATATATTAATTTTTTTTGTATAACATGATCTACATATATTACCTAAAATAAACAACAAAACAGAATATATTGCGTAAATCAGAAGAAAAATGTCCATGTCCATGTCCAACCCTAGAAGATAGAGAGAGGTTCACGAGGTTGTTTTCATTCTTCTTTTTTTTCTCCCCTTTTGTCAGGTTAAAAAGGAAAGAGAAATGTTTGTCGTCTTCATCAATGGGTGGTGTTAAGACAGGTCCGTTGCCAGTTATTATACTATTAATTTAATTTCTCTCTCTCCATTGAAACCCTCAAATCTTTCAGAATGCTCACAACAACCCATCATCATCATCACCACCTCCAAATCTCCCCTCTGTTGGTTCCGATTTCGCCTCATCTCTAACCGCACCGCATTCTCAAACATCAAGCAGCAAAAACTTCAATTCAATGGCGGTCGGCGCTACTGAAGAGGTAATTTGAGTTTCTCGCGCCTGCATTTTGGTTTAATCGCCGATTATTCTCATCATTTCTCTTCATCTATTAAATCACGCAACATTTTTCTCGGATTCTCCTGAGTTCCGTTTATATTCGTTCGGATTGACTTCAATTCCGTTTACGAAACGTCTGTTTGATTTTATGTTCCTAATTTTAACTTCGTTCGTTCTACCTCGAGGTTTCCCCCAAAATGTGTGTCATTTGGGGGAAGTTCAGAGTAAGATCTATCTATTCCACTTTGCTTTGATCTGTTTGCACTTATTTCAGTATCGATTCAGTAATGCAATCGATCTATAATGTAATGCGATGAGTTCTATACATGATTTTCATTTTCTAGGGTTTGAAATTAAACCTAACTTTCACATCCTCCTCCAATCGGCCTATCTTCTTTGATCCTGTTGACATTACCTTCTAATAATTGACATTTTTACAGGAGACAATAGCTGGGTCCACATTAATGTCAGCTGGATCCATCTCAAAACCTCTAAATCAACACATACAATAAAAATAATTTACTTTGACTTGTCTAAGTCTTTTGACTTTTCATCAACTAGAAGGACTTTTAGTTGGAGAATTTCACCCTCACATATAATCTCCATGGTTGACTATGATTGTAACTTCACAAGCTTGAAAATTCTGCATGTTATTTCATGTCATTGTATTGAATAACAAAAAAGTGCCTTTTTTTTAGGGATGTGATGCATATAGTGTTGTGGTATTGTCTGAAGAAGGCAACAAAGGACTCGAATGTGAAGTGCCAATAGATGTTTTGAATCCTACAGAAGTGCGGGTCCCGCTAAAGAGCCAGCTGTCACTGGATGCCAGGCTGGCAAATCAAAGCTACATTAACATGATGGTTGAAAATGCAGTTGCATATTCAACATGCACTATAGATGTTGACATTGAAAAAGGGAAATCAGATACTAAAAGCAATGAAGAAACTCTTTGTAATTTGAAGAATGAGGAAGTATTGACTGTGAGTTAGTTGTGGCTAAAACGATAAAAAGGTGAAAGTACAAGGGTTGTTCTGTAACTTTTTTTTTTTTTATTTTTATCTTTGATTGCAGAAATCACTACAGAAACAAATCAGCTTTGACATGGGAGGTAAATACATGCAACTATTGATGAATCACAGCCTAATGTTATCCAAATTCTCTACTCGCGGTAATTAAACATTTAATTTTTTCTTTTTATTTTCCGTTACGTGTCTTTTGTGTTTTATAGAAGTCGTTAATTTTATAATTTATTTGACAGAAAAAACTGTAAATGAGAAGCTTCTAGATGCTCCCAGATCTAGGAAATATAAACGTGCAGCCTCTTTTAATTCAAGAAAAGTTGTTCTTTTGTTCTCGGTTTTGTAAGTTCATTACCCTTTTAATTTTAAAAGTTTCAAATTTAGTAAATGCGTATTATTTGTTAAAATGTGTTATTGATTTTTTTTTCTTTTTTGATTTTATTATTTATACAGGTCGAGTTTGGGAACGATGATACTGATATATCTGACATTGAGAGTTAGACAGATTGGTGATGTCTCGGTTCATTCGGTTTGAATTTACGTTTATGACCCTGCACTTTGTGACTTGGCTTTTTTGGGTTCGTTATTTAGGGAGATGAATTCTTTACTTTTTTAGGAGTTTAATTTTGTTGAAAATGTTTAGTGGCATATTTTGTCTTGATATGTATATAACTTGAGAAAACATTGTTGAAATGTGGTAGTTGATGATCTTGTCTTTTTTGGTATTTTAATTCTTGGTAGACAAAAATTTTGGTGGGCATTTGTGATTGCGAAATTGATTTTTTATAAATTACAATGCTGGTGTTTGTTTTTAAAGATGTAAAATGTCTGTAGTTTTTTTTCATTGTAGAAGAAGATGGAGCAGTCTGCATAAACAATATTGTTTGTTTTTGTAATGTCTTTAGGATAAAATATATTTTTTATTATCTAAATTAAATTAAATTATCATCTGCTAGCAATAAAATGAAACGGATTCATTACCACCACAAGCATTGTCAAACATCACAGTTATCGTTTTCGAAAACCGTCATGTTTCGAAAATCAATAAAAAACATATTCAAATTCAAAACAAAATCAACCAACAAGAAAAAATCAGAAGCAAAACAAATCGAAAAAAGCAAAAAAAAAAAAAAAAAAAAAAAAAAAAAAAAAAAAATCCAAAAGAAAAACAAACAAAAACTGAATCAGAAAAAACAAGAAAAAAAAAAAAACAAATCGAGAGTTAGAAATGCCTTCCAACTTGATAAGTTATTGTTTACATCTTCTGTAAAAAGAGGGCGACAAATATTTTTATATCTTTTGTTTTTCTAAAAAGATAACTTATTGTTTACATCTTCTGTAAAAAGAGGCCAACAAATATTTTTATATCTTTTGTCTTTCTAAAAAACACAATTTTTTTCACATGTATCTGTCGGGCAGACTAAATGGAAAAAAATATATATATTTAAAAGAAAACACCATCACATTCAGAAAGACACAAACATATGTCAAAGTGATACAAGTTGTAATCATTCGTTGTCAATATAACACTACAAGATAGCAATATCACTCTACATGTTCAATGATGAGATGCAAACTCATAACTTCTAGCGGACATTTGGTTTTGTAGAACGTTTTTTTTTTTTCTTTCGGAAAAGAAATTAGAACTTAAAAAAAAAGATATATGAAGGAATCATAATTTGTATAAAAATGCAATATGAAGGATCATAGTCTCTGAGTCTATCTCACGTGTTTGGTTGGTGAAGTGAAATGCAATTCGATTATAAAAGTTAAATGACTTTTAATTTTAATACGCATTTAAATATTTTTGTTAATATTAAAGATATATAATTGAATCTTATCCTTATTAAGTCCGAATTCATTTATAACAAGGGCATTTTGACCTTTATTCATTTGACAATTATCCATTGGATCCATCAAAATCCACAAACAAACCACCTCTGTTTTTATCGAGTTTGATAACCTCCGAGAAACCATTCAGATGTGACCTCTAAATCAGTCAGCGTTCACTGCGTTTGATACAGTCTCTGAAAGACATATTTTTGTTCCATGTAACAAACACATCCAAAAGGGAACAAGAGAACAACACAATCCTTGAAACATGAATGTCTTGCTCTATCGCAATAAAAATAATAATAATAATAATAATAATAAGCTAAAAAGTAGGTATATTGAAGATACACACATCATATCTTCTTACTTGTCATGTCACCTACAAATTAGAAAAAAAAAAAAAAAACTATCAAACAAATTAACTTACCAACAACCAATCCATGACAAAATGCAATCCCCTCTCTCTCTCTCATTCTCATTCTCATTCTCTTCCTCTTTCTATTGGTTAAAAAGCGAATCTAACACGCGCATCCTCCACCTTGTTGGTTTGACTGTGAAGCATTACCGGAAGATTTCAAATTCACATCAACCATGTCTTCTTGTTTTGTCGACGACAACGTCTCCATCCCCGGTAACGCAGCCGCAATCTTCCGGAATAAAGGCTACACACAACACAAATAATTAATATATTATATTTTTCCATATTTACCAATATAGACAATGTCCTTTACTTTTTACCCTTATTTTGTAACATAGAAAAATGCAAGGTAGTTGCTAATGTAGGAATAAATAAAAAGTAAGCGGCTGTTTGATATTGGCTGGTTGAGTAAGAGTTGACTGGTCAGTATGACCAGTCAGTCAGATGTCAGACTCATCTTGAAGCTGACGGGGTAAGAGGTAAATTTTAGGGTTTAGGATCGAGTCAGAGGTAAATTTTGGGGTTATCAAACTGTCTGACTCGGACCGAGTCAGACGTAACATTTTACTGGACCAGAAAGAGGCAAATAAAACAACCCTACTTGGCTAGTTTGGTAAAATGGTGGAATAATTAGGGAAAAATATATGGCACCAAACATAAGAAAAAAATAATATGTTACCATTTGGTATGTACATTTTTGTATATATAAAAAAAAGTTGGTGAGTTTTATAAAGGAAAAGGGATTAAACCTTGATGTTGAATCCAGCTTTTGCACTTGTTTCTATAAATATGACTCCAAATTCACGAGCTTTGCCATCTCCTTCTTCAATTGACACTTGTCTGTATCATAATAGAATGACATAATTGGTTAAGTAAAAAAAAAAAAACATTGCTTAATGTATTAAGACCCTAGCCATTTATCGATTTGCCTTCTTTTTTCCCCTCATGTTAAAATTGATGAATATCGTGAAATTTGTTTTTTGGAATGTACGAGTAAAATGGACATTTGGTCTCATTCAGACAGTTTATTGAATCAAGACAATAATAATAGTAAATAATAAAGATGATTAAATTTAAACCTCACCTTTTGTCAACAAGATCTGTTTTGTTACCAACAAGGACGATAATGACATCAGTGCCCCTCTCAGTACGTACTTCTTCTATCCACTTTGCAGTATTCAAGAATGACTGTCGATCTGGAAGATAACAAATCCCATTTATCAAATTTATATTTTTTTAACATTTTTAATTTAATCGTTACAGAAATACGTTTTTTTTTTTACTTACTAGCAACATCATAGACAATCACTGCAACTGATGAATCTCTTATATAACTTGGAATTAGACTCCTAAATCTCTCCTGCCCAGCAGTATCCCTGAAATATTATGAGAAAAAAATGTCAAAAGTATTTTAATTTCAATGAAGCCATGAACTACTTTCGTATTAATCCAATAAGCTATATATGAATATAAGTGTTTCTTTTTTACTTAATGTAGAAACAATAACTTAATAAAGAAAGTCGGGGAAATACGTTATTATAAATTTCCCATTTTCTATTGTTGTGTTAAAAATAAATGCAAGAAATAGAAATGTATAGCATCCTACTTTCGTTTCTTTTGAAAAAAATGGAAGTACGATGTTTTAATAGAAAGAAAAGAAAGTAGGGTGATATAATACATAAATAAATGAAAGTATGTTGCTATTTCTTGTAATTAACTCTTTATCTTTTCTTTCTGTTTCCCCAAGCATGCCATCTTTTTCCCATTTTATAAAAAAGTTAGTTTTGTGTTATTTTCAATTTTTTTCATCAAAAGTCTGTAGCTTTCAGGACACACAATGTAGTTATTAACTTATTATTATACAGCAAGTAACAAAGATGAAAACCTACCAAAGCTGTAACCGAACTGTTCTATCTTCAAGATACATTGTTTTTGACAAGAAATCAATGCCAATGGTAGCCTGCAGTTTATATAAAAAACTTAATGTAAGTCGGAATTTTTAGTTTATTTAACAGCACCAAATAAGGAGATTGATTATAAGGATAATCCAAAATAGCAAAGGTAAATAATAATACTCAACTGTATGTAAGTACTTAGAATAAATCATATGCATCAAAGTGCATAATATTTTTTCATCATGAAATAGCGTCTCATTATGTATGCAATTGTAAATTTTGTATATCATTAGCCCTTTTACAGATAATCAATGGGTTATTCATATATACAAAAAGATAAATGGTAGAAACTTGAAGGATGTGAAAAAACGTGAGAATTCCACCTGTCAATCACACTAAATCGAAAAACATTTGGCTTAAGCAAGTATCAATAAGATTTCACAAAAGCAATTGGCATAGAAACATCTTCGTTCTTGCATATTAGATGTATGTAATATGTGTGTGCATAAATACATCACAAACATCAATGCTCCGTCAGTGCTTATTTGAAGGTTCAAACACAAAAACCTTTACAGCAACCACATGGACAAAGAATCCCCTCAAAGACCATTGATCATATGAAACATGAAACATGAAACAGCACAACCATGGTCCTTTATTGTTTAATGAAAGGTAACGATTCAAATCTAAAGGCGCTCACTAACTAACTCCAGATTCCCAAAAAGGTTTAGTTTATGTACTTAAGCTAAACGATTCCTATTAACAGTTCAAAAAATCAGGTAACTGATAACCACTATGAACGAGAGTTACGACGAGACTATGATACCAAGGGTACCACAGTTTCCTCCTGCAAGGTCAAAGCCTCGCCCCTGTTGTTAAGCAAGATAACTAGGGAACAATAACGAATTCATGCAAGACCTAGACAAAAACGAGATGGTTTCATGATTCTAACGTCGATCATAACGTCAATTGGTTCAAATACCCCGATCCAATAATCAGTCTTCAATTACACACGAATCGGATATGAATTAACACATAAACGAAGAAAAGCGGCGGAATTATACCTGATAGGTGGTATCGAATTTGTCATACATGAATCTGGTAATGATGCTGGTTTTGCCGACGGATTGATCGCCCAAAAACACCAGTTTGTATTTAGCAAGAGGTGACACCGTCGCCATTATTGAGCTGTTTTCCGGAGGCTCGCTCGACGATCAGATCTGAATCTGTGAAAGGTTTGAGAGAGAGAGAGAGAATAGAGAGAAATTCGGAGGAGAGAGAAAGTGGAGAAATCAAGAAACGACTGGGTTTGATTTTTCAATCGGGTTACATATATACGACAGGGAGAAGAAACCGCCAACTTGACCAAGGCTGTATCACTTTACAGTTTACAGCATTCCCTCTCACTCTTTCTGAAATGTATTTGTTTGGGTTTTTATAAAGAAACGTCTGAATTCAATTATGTACTTGTGATTGGAGAGCATGAACACAAGTCAGATGATTGTGATATTTTTAGCCTTTTTTGGAATTTAATCATCATAAGTGAAGAGAAAACGATTATTAACTAACATACATGTGAAATAATCTATGGGGATTTTAAAAAAATAATTACTTTTTAGTTGAGTATTAAAGAAATAAATCAATATTTTTTAACCGTAAAACATTCACCCACTAAATCATACTCTTAAACTATATCAATATACATTACGAGACTAGAACTCTCAACTCAGTGGCAGAGTCAGGAATTTTGATACGAGGATACAATAGTCAAAATAATATTTACACAAAATTGTCTAATATTTAAAGATGAGGCAAAAGTCAGAACTTAAGGATCATCAAAGAAAGATAACTTGGTCTAAAACTACAACTTTATGCCATCATGGATCATTTCTGTAATTTACTTCATAATTCTTTATAAAACAAAAAATAAAACTGATAATAAAAAATATTCGTTAAAAATGTTTAATGTTAGTCTTTTATCTTAACCATACTGACGAGATATATTTATTAGCATAATTTAATTTATATTTTATTATATTTTTTTTATTAAGATGTAAAACAATTGTATCAAAATAGAGGGCAAAAGAGAAATCTGGAAATTGAAATCACATCTATGCATGAGACCCATTATTGAGAAAAAAGTGGTTAGCCTAACATGGTATAAGTTTTAAAGCTATTTTTGTAATATGATTAAGCATGTTTATATATTAAAATGTAAATATGTAATGCCTTCAAATTTTATCTATAAAAAAACGTAAATATGTAATACCTTAGAATTTCTTTTATGGGGGTGCAAGTGTACCCCCACTGCCCCAAGTAGATATACCACTGCCTCAACCCCTTGGTGAATAAACACATTTCAAACATTTGGATACCGCTAGGCTAATGGCCTTTTCGTCTATCCTGTTTATATGGAATCTGAAATGTGGTTTCCTTCGCGTATACATATATAGATACCATGTTAATTTTATTTGACATATGTGACATCCGCCTAAAATGGATTCGGTTCAACCCAACCCAATTGGAAATTTAATAAACCCTACTCGAGATTTCTTGACGCTAATAGGATCAAAACCCTTACACTACGATATAAATTGACGTTAATAGCAATATATCATAGTATAACGTTATAACTATAATAAAATTAAATTATGATACCATATTAAAATCAAATCAAAGTATGATGCTCTAATTAAATTAAAAGAATCAAACTTGAATGCTATAATTAAACTTCAAATCAAAGTAGATTGTTATAATCAAATAATAACCTATTTTTTTTATAAAACTCTATTTTTATAAACACTACATTAAATTTTATAAAACTCTTAAGATGCTTGTGTTAGTGGGGAATTATGAAGATCACCAAAAGTAAAAGGTTATTCCCATTGTCTCCCACTCACACCTTCCATCATCTTTTCTTTCATTTTTCTCCCAACACATTATTCTCATCACCACTCAAACCATATCTATTCTTCCTCTCACTCTCAATCTCGAAATTCCTCCCAGAAATCTTCATTTTTCAGCCAAGAACACTCCAATATACTCAAATCTCCATCCCTCTTGAAGCATTCATCAAGGTATGTTGTTAAAAGTTCCAAATTCATACATGAAACAAATTAAATCCACCAAAATATCTAAAACTCATTTTATGCATAAACCTGATTTTTATCAGACTCTCATAAATAAAATAAGAAGTTCTGGAAATTTTCAGAAAATAACTTATTTTTATTGAATTACTATAATTATTGCAATAAAATATGGCAATAATTCACATAAAATACTTTTTGCAGTCAATAAATTCTGGAAAATTTTTGGAACAACCCATATATTCAGTAAAGTGGATTTATAAAGTTTCATGCATTTATATTACTGTTTGATGCTTATTTTGTATTTTATTTTGTTGTAGAAAAATAAATTGCAAAATATAGTTAGGTAGGTTAAAATCTAGATTTTATATTTTTCGCACCTAATACAAATTTTAAAACTCCATGACAAAATTTACAGATTTTTGTAAGAAGGTTTGCTTATTTTTCCTGATTTAATGTTTATTTAATGGTTTAAATTGATAATAAATAGCTACACATGTCCAAAAATTATAAAACCTTATCAGAATACCATATATAACATGTTAATCATAAATAAAAAGTCTAATGAATTTCTCTTAATATTTCCCTATTATTTATGATTTTATTGATTAGTTAATAATGAAAAACATAAGAAATACTTCCCATAGTCCAAAATATCCAACATATTTACAGTAGGCTCAATATATTGTTAGAAAACTATGGTTAATTTTCCAGAATTTTTGGGAATCATTTATTATTTTTCCCGAATTTTGTTGTGGTTTAATTATTAAAATACTAAATAAATACTAAAGCAGTTAAGAAAAATATAAAAATTTTACAGTAATTACTATTTTATGAAATAATGATTTTCTGATAATTTCAGAATGTTTCATTACTGTTTAGTATTTAAAACCATTTTCCTAAATATCTAAGCATGTAAAAATGCCTTTTTAATGATTATTTCATATAAATAATTGTTTATAATATATAAAATCTGTAAATACTTATAATTTGACAAGTTATTATTTTAATAAGAAATTATTAAAATCTTGCCTAAAGTGAAAATATAAATTAATTAAGCAAAGTAATTAATTCAATTTAAAATTCATCTAACCTATGAATACATTAATATTCAAAACAAAATTTGATTATTGTTAATTCATCTAATATAAGAATATGTGTGTAATTATTTTTATTAATACTCCATTCCCGTTTAGTAGTTCCTAAACCAAAACTATTAATTATAATAGGTTCCACGTCGTTTTGACCCGAGCCGTCTATCGTACAACACACGTATTCCGTTTGGACTAAAGTGAGTAATCTACCCCATATTTTATAATTTTCAATACTTTTGGGGTGTATCATGTGGTTCTAATATGTTTTCAACTTCATTTTATTATTTTATCACAATTGAGACATTGTTGGGGACATTTATACTTGAATCATTATTTGTATAATTATTGTTTGTTTACGCTACATGTACTTGTAGTGCATTATCATTTTAGTCTAATCTCCATGACTATGCCCGTATTCTTGAGGTACGTTATGGACAATAATAGCGCTATTGGGTTGACCACCCCGCCTTGGGACGCTAAGGTGATTGATCGCACGTGGTTGTGTGTGTATGATGATTAGATGCTCCATCCTATATATACATATATATGTATATATAGGGTGAGGACTTATTGTTGTTGTTATCATTTGTTAATCAATTTTTGATTTATAAACTGTTATCTCAATAACAGTTGCTTGCCAACTTCAAAAGAAAACAAATTTCAAATTATTCAAACTCACAATTTCCTTTAATAAAACTAGATTACTCACCAACTCTCGTAGTTGACCTGTTTTTACCCATGATGCAGATTTGAAGAATGAAGTTGATGAAAAGTAGGGTGTACCTTAGAAACCCACAAGACTATTTAAATTTGTTGTAATAAATGTTATTGTATTTTGATTTGTATTTGTATGTTGTGGATCTTGCTTGCATACTTAGTACTTAATTGAATCTAATCATATTATAACATAGTTGTCATGAGACTTTGAACAATATATCACGCCTTGATCGATTCCGCCAATGATCGGGGTGTGACAGATTGGTATCAGAGCCCTTGACTATAGGGAATTAGGTTAATTGCCTTGACCTAGTCTATAGCCTCTAGGGTCCTCTCGTATGCTAGTTTATAAAATGCACACACAACTGCATGCAATTCGCACTTAGAAAATCCTTGGAATACCTTTGTGTGCTAATTGCTCCCTTATGTGCTTACGTATTATTCCCGACACTTATATGTGCGCATACACTTGTGAATTTTCTCCTCTTTCTCTTAAAATCACACACATACTCAAATGGTTTCAAAATAAAAATTTATATACATATATATTCCTTAGAGCTCATAGGAAATTAAAAGTCATCCACTCTAGTTGGGTAGGATCGAAGTAATGGACGCGTAGTAATTGGAAGGGGGAGGTGCCGGTAGCCCAAAAGTCCTGACTAGGTAAGCATTCGTATACATCCCAATCAACCGAGGGACCAGTTTGCTTACCTGGGGACCAAAGGCGAGAGTTCCCAAACCTATAGGCCAAAGCGCGTTATTCACATTACTTTTGAGCCATCAAAATACCCGACCTTATCAAACGTATCCGAAAGGATACACTCCAAAATGGCCAACTCATTGGACTATTAAGTTCCCTAATGGGCCTAGAAGTGGGAAAAACATGTGAAAACTTAGTATTGTGGGGGCCCACGCAATTGCTACATGCTTCACATTTAGTACCCATGGAAAGCCCAAAAGGTGCCCAACACTCCTAACCATGGCCCAACAAGTGTTTTACAATCATTTTACCCAACAATGTCTACAAACTTAATTTCCATAATCAATTTACAAATAACTCACAAGTCCATATGCGTGTTTCTCATAGATGGCATTACGACCTCCATACGCTGCTCGTAACAACCGAAGGCTAGCCGCCCTTATCGCTAAGAAGGTAGCAAATGTCATCCCAACAATTGCAACCCATCTTCAAACTCTTCAGCCGCAAGCTCCAGCAACCACTCATCATTGCTCGTTTAAGCACTTTCATAGCTGTAATCCGCCTTACTTCAAAGGCATAGATGGTGCCACCGCACTCCTCACATGGATCGAAGAAATGGAGAGTACTTTCATCCACAGCGAGTGCCCTGAGGACCTGATGGTCCGTCACGCTACAGGGTGCCTCCAAGGACATGCTCTCTCATGGTGGAACCTAGAAAAACGGGCAAAAGGAGAGGGTGTTGCCTTGGGAATGACCTGGTCAAAACTAAAGGAACGCATGATAGAGAAGTTCTGCCCGGACAGCGAATTGCAAACTCTCGAGGAGGAATTCTGGAATCTGAAACAGGTGGGAGGAGACAACGCTACCTACACTAATAGATTCTATGATCTTTCAAGACTCCTACCTCACATGGTTCAACCTATGAAAACTGCAATACGCCGCTACATTAAAGGGTTACCGCGCCAGATCCGTGATTCGGTGACCAGCAGCAGGCCATCTACTCTGGAATCCGCTATTGAAATAGCAGGTCAACTCAACGAGGATAATATGAACGATGGTGTCCTCCCACGCAAGGGTTCAAAGATGACAACTGAAAAGCCGACCCCTGAGACTCCCCTAATTGTCAAGTCCGAGTCCTCACACCGACACGACAAAAAGAAGCGGAAAAGCCATCACCACAACCATGCTGTTATTACCCCTGCTGCTCCTATCACCCAAGTCACCCAACCAAACAAAAAGCCGTATACCGGACCTCACCCCCTCTGTAACCATTGTAACTATCACCATATGTCCACCAGCCCGTGTCGCCTTTGTACGACTTGTGGTCGCTATGGCCACTTGGCGGACACATGCCGTGCACCAAAAACTCAGCGACCATTCGCTCTACCCTCAAATCAGCAAACACAAACCCGGTATCCAACTGGAACATGCTTCAACTGTGGTGACCCCACCCATTTCAGAAACACGTGTCCTAGGCTTGTCAATATCATTAACACTCAAGCCCAGGAAAATCCAACAATGCAGGTTCCAGCTCCCAAAGGCCGAGCATTTGTCATTACCGCAACTCAAGCACAGACCGATAACAAGGTCGTAAATGGTACGTTTCTCATAAATGACTGCTACGCGTCAGTACTTTTTGATTCAGGTGCCGATAAAAGTTTCGTGTCTTTGGAATTTGAACTCATACTTCACACACCTCGCACGATACTTGATGAACACTTTACCGTAGAAGTCGCCAATGGAAAATACATTTCACTCAATGCAGTCATCCAAGATTGCACTTTCGATTTTTGCGGTCATAAATTTTCCGTCAATTTAGTTCCTATGGAACTTGGTAGCTTCGACATCATCGTGTGAATGGATTGGCTATCCCAAAACCATGCTGAAATAGTATGTTTCGAGAAGTTCATTCGTATTCCTCTTGCCGACGGTCAAAGTCTTCGTATTTATGGCGAGACTCGTTCGAAAAAGCTTAGTCTTATGTCATGTACTCAAGCTCGATCATATCTACGTAAAGAATACATGGCTTTCTTAGCCCATGTGGTGGAAACAAAGGTCACAGAAAAGAAGATAGAAGATATTCCGATTGTACGAGACTTTCCCGACATCTTTCCCGATGACGTATCTGGACTCCCTCCAGTACGTGAGCTAGAGTTCCGCATCGATCTCGTTCCTGAAGCTGCTCCCATAGCCAAGTCTCCATATCGGTTGGCTCCAACCGAGATGCAACAATTGGCAAGTCAGCTCCAAGAATTAACCGATAAGGGATTTATCCGCCCTAGTACTTCACCCTGGGGAGCCCCGGTTCTCTTCATCAAAAAGAAAGATGGTTCGTTTCGTATGTGTATCGATTATCGGGAGTTAAATAAATTGACCATCAAGAACCGATATCCGTTACCTCGGATCGACGACCTTTTTGATCAGCTTCAAGGAGCTTCATGCTTCTCAAAAATCGACCTTCGCTCGGGTTATCACCAACTTCGAGTACGGGAAGAAGACATCCCTAAAACCGCTTTCCGAACCCGCTATGGTCATTACGAGTTCACTGTTATGCCTTTCGGCCTAACAAATGCCCCTGCCGCATTCATGGACTTGATGAATCGGGTATTTAAACCTTATCTCGACCGTTTTGTTATCGTCTTTATTGATGACATCCTCATTTACTCCAAGACAAAGGCAGAGCATGAAAGACACCTTCGCCTAACTCTCCAAACGTTGCAAGGAAATCGGCTCTATGCCAAGTTTTCGAAATGCGAGTTTTGGTTAAAGGAGGTACAATTCCTCGGTCATATTGTAAGTGACAAGGGTATTTTAGTTGATCCCGCAAAAGTTGAAGCAGTCAAGAATTGGAAAGCCCCACGTACCCCCAAGGAAATTCGGTCATTCCTCGGTTTAGCGGGATATTACCGGCCTTTCATTTCAAATTTCTCAAAGATCGCTTTACCGCTTACTTCGCTCACTTGCAAGGGTACGCCATTTGATTGGGGACCCAAGCAGGAATACGCTTTCCAAACTCTTAAACAAAGATTGTGTGACTCTCCAATTCTTACACTCCCTGAAGGATCCGAAGATTTCGTGGTATACTGCGATGCCTCCAATCTCGGTCTAGGTTGTGTTTTGATGCAAAGGGGAAAGGTTATAGCTTACGCATCGCGACAACTCAAAATCCATGAAAGGAATTATACGACTCATGATTTGGAGCTCGGTGCCGTGGTTTTCGCTTTTAAAATTTGGAGGCATTACCTTTACGGCACTAAATGCGTAATTTTCACCGACCATAAGAGCTTGCAACATATTCTTAATCAAAAGGAACTCAATATGAGGCAAACACGATGGGTCGAACTCCTAAATGATTACGAGTGTGAAATACGCTATCATCCGGGAAAGGCGAACGTCGTAGCCGACGCGTTAAGTCGAAAAGAACATGCCAAAGCATTTCATTTAATATGTTCTCCTATCTTGTCCAATCTCAGCGACCGAATTCGAGGAGCCCAACACTCGGCAATTACCGAAAATGACATGCCCACGGGAATTGATGGGGAGTTGGAATCTAAATCTGATGGTATTTTCTATTATCAAGATCGCATCTGGATCCCAGATCGCGACAATCTTCGTACATTCCTGATGGAATAAATCCATAAAACTCGATATTCCATTCATCCGGGCGCTGACAAGATGTATCATGGCTTGAGAACCAATTATTGGTGGTCGGGAATGAAAAAGGATATTGCTTTATTCGTAGCCAAATGTCTTACATGTTCCAGGGTCAAAGCAGAACATCAACGACCCTCTGGACTATTGGTCCAACCGGAAATCCCCGAGTGGAAATGGGAAGCGATCACCATGGATTTCGTAACCAAACTTCCCCGTACCACAAAGGGACATGACAGCATTTGGGTAATCGTTGACCGTTTGACTAAATCTGCTCACTTCCTTCCCATCCGTGAACATTTCAAGGTCGAACAACTTGCTCGGATTTACATCGACGAGATAGTTAGTCGGCATGGCATCCCTCTCAGCATCATTTCAGATCGTGATGTGAGATTTCTCTCTCGGTTCTGGCAATCACTTCAAGAAGCCATGGGAACCCGCCTCGATCTCAGTACCGCCTATCATCCTCAGACCGATGGTCAATCTGAGAGGACAATTCAAACACTCGAAGATATGTTGAGGGCGTGTGTCTTAGATTTCGGAGGAAACTGGGACTCTCATTTACCGTTGGTGGAATTCTCCTATAATAACAGTTATCATTCTAGCATCGGGATGCCACCATTTGAGGCATTGTATGGCCGTAAATGCCGATCTCCTATTTGCTGGCATGAAATTGGCGAGTCCCACGTAATTCGCGCAACAGTGGATTCTCCAATCGTTGGTCCTGAGCTTATCCAGGAAACAACCGACAAAATCACTCAGATTCGCAATAACCTTCTCACAGCTCGTAGCCGACAAAAGAGTTACGCCGACAAGCGACGCAAACCGCTTGAATTTACCGTGGGTGACATGGTCATGTTAAAAGTGTCTCCATGGAAAGGTGTGGTTCGATTTGGACGCAAGGGTAAATTGGCACCCCGCTACGTAGGGCCGTTTAAGATCCTGAAAAGGATCGGACCAGTAGCCTACGAGTTGGATCTACCAATAGAGCTTAATAAAGTTCACCCAGTATTTCATATAGCCAACCTCAAGAAGTGTTTAGCAGACGAGAACCTTCATGTTCCTCTCGAGGATATCCAAATCGACGAGACAATGCAATTTATCGAGAAACCCTTGGAAATTGCCGACCGAAAGGAAAAGCAACTCAAAAGAAGTCGCATTCCCCTGGTCAAGGTCAGGTGGCAGTCAGCACGTGGACCTGAGTATACATGGGAGCGTGAGGATCAAATGCGTACCAAATACCCGCAACTTTTCTCTTAAGGTACTCTCTTCTTAAACTTCGGGACGAAATTTCCTAAAGTAGGGGAGACTGTGACATCCGCCTAAAATGGATTCGGTTCAACCCAACCCAATTGGAAATTTAATAAACCCTACTCGAGATTTCTTGACGCTAATAGGATCAAAACCCTTACACTACGATATAAATTGACGTTAATAGCAATATATCATAGTATAACGTTATAACTATAATAAAATTAAATTATGATACCATATTAAAATCAAATCAAAGTATGATGCTCTAATTAAATTAAAAGAATCAAACTTGAATGCTATAATTAAACTTCAAATCAAAGTAGATTGTTATAATCAAATAATAACCTATTTTTTTATAAAACTCTATTTTTATAAACACTACATTAAATTTTATAAAACTCTTAAGATGCTTGTGTTAGTGGGGAATTATGAAGACCACCAAAAGTAAAAGGTTATTCCCATTGTCTCCCACTCACACCTTCCATCATCTTTTCTTTCATTTTTCTCCCAACACATTATTCTCATCACCACTCAAACCATATCTATTCTTCCTCTCACTCTCAATCTCGAAATTCCTCCTAGAAATCTTCATTTTTCAGCCAAGAACACTCCAATATACTCAAATCTCCATCCCTCTTGAAGCATTCATCAAGGTATGTTGTTAAAAGTTCCAAATTCATACATGAAACAAATTAAATCCACCAAAATATCTAAAACTCATTTTATGCATAAACCTGATTTTTCTCAGACTCTCATAAATAAAATAAGAAGTTCTGGAAATTTTCAGAAAATAACTTATTTTTATTGAATTACTATAATTATTGCAATAAAATATGGCAATAATTCACATAAAATACTTTTTGCAGTCAATAAATTCTGGAAAATTTTTGGAACAAACCATATATTCAGTAAAGTGGATTTATAAAGTTTCATGCATTTATATTACTGTTTGATGCTTATTTTATATTTTATTTTGTTGTAGAAAAATAAATTGCAAAATATAGTTAGGTAGGTTAAAATCTAGATTTTATATTTTTCGCACCTAATACACATTTTAAAGACTCCATGACAAAATTTACAGATTTTTGTAAGAAGGTTTGCTTATTTTTCCTGATTTAATGTTTATTTAATGGTTTAAATTGATAATAAATAGCTACACATGTCCAAAAATTATAAAACCTTATCCGAATACCATATATAACATGTTAATCATAAATAAAAAGTCTAATGAATTTCTCTTAATATTTCCCTATTATTTATGATTTTATTGATTAGTTAATAATGAAAAACATAAGAAATACTTCCCATAGTCCAAAATATCCAACATATTTACAGTAGGCTCAATGTATTGTTAGAAAACTATGGTTAATTTTCCAGAATTTCTGGGAATCATTTATTATTTTTCCCGAATTTTGTTGTGGTTTAATTATTAAAATACTAAATAAATACTAAAGCAGTTAAGAAAAATATGAAAATTTTACAGTAATTACTATTTTATGAAATAATGATTTTCTGATAATTTCAGAATGTTTCATTACTGTTTAGTATTTAAAACCATTTTCCTAAATATCTAAGCATGTAAAAATGCTTTTTTAATGATTATTTCATATAAATAATTGTTTATAATATATAAAATCTGTAAATACTTATAATTTGACAAGTTATTATTTTAATAAGAAATTATTAAAATCTTGCCTAAAGTGAAAATATAAATTAATTAAGCAAAGTAATTAATTCAATTTAAAATTCATCTAACCTATGAATACATTAATATTCAAAACAAAATTTGATTATTGTTAATTCATCTAATATAAGAATATGTGTGTAATTATTTTTATTAATACTCCATTCCCGTTTAGTAGTTCCTAAACCAAAACTATTAATTATAATAGGTTCCACGTCGTTTTGACCCGAGTCGTCTATCGTACAACACACGTATTCCGTTTGGACTAAAGTGAGTAATCTACCCCATATTTTATAATTTTCAATACTTTTGGGGTGTATCATGTGGTTCTAATATGTTTTCAACTTCATTTTATTATTTTATCACAATTGAGACATTGTTGGGGACATTTATACTTGAATCATTATTTGTATAATTATTGTTTGTTTACGCTACATGTACTTGTAGTGCATTATCATTTTAGTCTAATCTCCATGACTATGCCCGTATTCTTGAGGTACGTTATGGACAATAATAGCGCTATTGGGTTGACCACCCCGCCTTGGGACGCTAAGGTGATTGATCGCACGTGGTTGTGTGTGTATGATGATTAGATGCTCCATCCTATATATACATATATATGTATATATAGGGTGAGGACTTATTGTTGTTGTTATCATTTGTTAATCAATTTTTGATTTATAAACTGTTATCTCAATAACAGTTGCTTGCCAACTTCAAAAGAAAACAAATTTCAAATTATTCAAACTCACAATTTCCTTTAATAAAACTAGATTACTCACCAACTCTCGTAGTTGACCTGTTTTTACCCATGATGCAGATTTGAAGAATAAAGTTGATGAAAAGTAGGGTGTACCTTAGAAACCCACAAGACTATTTAAATTTGTTGTAATAAATGTTATTGTATTTTGATTTGTATTTGTATGTTGTGGATCTTGTTTGCATACTTAGTACTTAATTGAATCTAATCATATTATAACATAGTTGTCATGAGGCTTTGAACAATATATCACGCCTTGATCGATTCCGCCAATGATCGGGGTGTGACAACATATACCTTCATATTTTTTTTTTCAGAAACACTAAAATGATATACTATTATTTTAACATGTAATTTTTAAATTTATTAAAAAATTATTTTTGCAAACAAAATTTAATTGTCAGTCAATATAGTCCACAATTATGTGACGTTGTTTAAAATTAAGTTGAAAATTTATAATTATATATTAACATTGAGACTTAAAACTATAGTTTTAAGCTTTAAAACGGGGAAGACTTTATATTAAGGTTTACCACGGGGTGAGAAAAATAAAAGAAGTCAAGAATCTATGACGATAACACTTTCTTTAAATATGAACATCTCACTCCTATCATTTTCAATTCCATCTATGGGACATGGAAAACAATATGTGAGCTCGGTAATGAAACCGTACCCAACCGGTAGCAAACCTAAAGTATTGAAATTAGAAGTGGCAAATTATAGGAACCGAATACCGGACTGAAGTATATGGTACGATATCGGTTCGATACGGGTACTCGGTTCAGGAAAGTGTGTATAATTTGAACTTAAATGTGAGCTTTGTATCGGAAGGACTGAACCGATAAATACCGAAACTGAAAGTTGCAAATTATAGGAAACAATATCAAACCAAAGTATATCGTATGTCACCGATTCGGTTTTGTAACGACCCAAAAATCTTGAATTTATATTCGAGATAATGCTCAAGGTAAAGACCAAAAATTTTGAAAGTTAATACTAGTAAAAGGATAATTTGGTCATTTTACCATAAAAGGGTAATTTGGTCATTTGACCATGTGAAGGACCAAATATGTAAAAATATTGTTTACTTGTGGTAAAAATATAAGCAAAGAAGGTTTGATGTGATAAAACTTGATTTAAGGTGGTCAAAGTTTAAGGAAGTAAACTAGGGGGACTAAAGCTGTAAATATGGAAGTATAAAAGGAAGAGAGTTCTCCCCACATGTCTAGAAACTTGCATAAGATACGGGAGAGACTCTTGTGTGCGATTTCTGCAGATTGTTTGAAGATTGAAGGTGGACATCGAGTTTTACCTTGAAAGAATTGAAGATTCAAGTAATTAAGGTTAGTAATCAAGGTTCTAATTTCATTTCTTGAGTTGGATGTTCACAGGATGAACTGAAATCTCATTTCAATCATGATTCCAAGTGATTAAATGGTTCTTATGTTCTACACATAATGGTGTGTTAAGAACATACCAAATAATTCAAGAGTTTTGTGAATTTGGGGATTCTTGGTTCAAGAACCCTAATTTTTACATTTTAAGGTTTGGAATGATTTCATGGATTAAAACTTGTTACAAATTGAAGGTTTTAGTCATGGAATGATTCCATATGTATTAAGCCAAGTATTAGGTTCTTAATAAGTCAAAACAGCAAGAGATAGGGTAAAAATCGGACTGCTACAGTGCAAAATCGGATGAAATCGGACTGAAATGAATCTGCCCAGAAAGAGCACGGGTCGTGCTCATTATGCACGACTCGTGCTCCCCCTGCACCTCAAAATATGTTGTTATTTAAAGCAAACACGGGTCGTGCTCTTTTAGGCATGAATTTTGCACGGGTCGTGTGTTTCAAACAGGGGGTTTTGGACTCCGAAACTTGCTAGACATGTCCAAATGATCCCAAACTTTAAGCACATGTCCAAAATGGTTTAAAAGTGGTGGAATAAATTTTTAATGTGGAATACGACCCCTCGAGGGTACTATTGCAGTGTACGTATTGAATACGACTCATCTAAAGTTAAATACTTAAAAGATATACACTCGTTCCGACCTCTAATGGTATAATAAGGACTCTAATATGTTATAGAGTCAATTATAATGTAAATTAATGTATCATATACTACATATAGGTGCAAGTCAAGTAATTGGGAGTTGAAAGAGTATAAATACAAGGAACGAGTAGTCAATCCACTAGCAATATATGAGGTGAGTACATGCGGTATTTTTACCCATTTTGGGGTACATGGCAAGTAAGTATATTTAAGATTTCTTATAAAATCTCTTTATGTGACATCATATGCAAGAGTATTATAATCAACTTGTTTATGAAAGTATATTGCTATTTTTGAAGTTATGTTTTGAACTACAAGTCAAGTTAAATAATAGTATGTTGGTCTATGAACCAATTATGTGAAAGTATATTTTGATTACAAATGATACATGTTTTCAAATATGAATGGCATATAGCCACAAGATGTTTAAGAAGTATGTTTTGGTTACAAACTGTATATATTTTTGAGTATGAATGGCATATAGCCATAAGATGTGGAAAGTACGTTTTGGCATAAAACTTAGTGTGTTAGAAAGATATGTTTTAACCATATGATTATTATAAGATGGAAGCTATACTTGGCATCTAGCCAAAAAGACATAAAATGATGAAGTTTGGCACCTAGCCACAAGTTATGTATATGAGAAATGTTTAAGCAAGTAGCAAGTATTTTGTATGACTGGTAATTGTAACAAGCAGCGTTAATAAGGGAACTATGTTCTAACCTACCCGGGTTAGGTAAGGGATCTACTGGGGGCAAGCCCCATCGCGAAGTAGATTGCCTCAGCACTTCTATGGTGAGGATTGATCCGTTCTTTCTAGCCATAGAGACTTGGGGTATCACTTATGGTGATTAAAGCCTTAAGTATAAAAATCCAGCAAGCTTATAAAACCAGTCAAAGGAAGTAAGAAAGAAGTTATTTTTGTAAAGTATGCTATGAAATGATTTTGGAAAGTAAAAGAGTTATAGTATGTTACTACTATAAGTTTTGAAAGGTATTATTTTGTAAAGCATATTATGAAATGATTTCAAGAAATAAAAAGTTATAGTATGTTATTACTAAAAAGTTTTGACAAAAGTTTTATGTTACAAATTTTATAAAAAGTTGGAAGAAATAAGTTAATGGTTTGAGTCTAAAACTCATGTAACTCACGAGACATTATTGTCTTACGTATTCTATTTTTATGCCATGTATCCCAGGTTAAAATTTCTAAAGTATAATTGGTTGGAGTAAAGCTGGAGTGGAGCCCGAGTTAGCTCCTATCTTGGACTAAAGGTTTAATCCTTTCTTGCTTACTATGGTTAGTTTTGGTATGGATTTGTAACACCCACTATTTTGAAACATGTAAATGATCGGTTTTTGATAAACCGTATTTTTGTATTCATGTATTTATACGAAAAACCATGGAATTTGAAATCAGTGAAAATGGGGTGTCACAAGTTGGTATCAGAGCCATAGTTTAAGCGAATTAGGATTGGCTTGTTCCACTCCTAGGCTTAAACTCATGCTATAAGAAAGTCAGTTTATGAAAGTATACTATATGATGTCTTAAATGATTAAGACATTATGCATTATGAAAAATATGCAGATATATAACACTAATAAATGTTAAATTAACGTTTAAAGTGAGCAAAAAATTTGACAGTCAGGAAAATTATATGAAATTTTCCGTAATCGTCTAAATTTATTAAAGGCTATGTTTATAAAGTAGTAAGATTTCTATTAGTGATCACCATGTATTTATAACGGTATTTTATGTTAAAGGAACCAGTGTCCCGTGAAACTTTGTGGTAACAGCAGAATCAATATGTATAGGTGATTATGGTAATATGGGCCCGTATTATCATAATCACAGGATATGTATTGAGACTGGTGGAATCACAAAGGAATAATGGTATTCTGGTGGGTAAAGTTTTAAAGAGAGTAATAAGTAAAACATAGGAATTATATGCCTATGTAATAACAACCAGTAAGGTTATGAGTATTAAAGGTTAATATAGTGGATATATACCACTTAGTATGGTAAAGTAAAAGAAATAATGTGATAATTAATATTTTAGACAGATTAAAAAACATTAAAGTATGTGCCTATAGAGGCGAGAGGAGATATGACTAAGAGTGGTATGGAGAAGAAACATGGGTATTGATTACCCATACGAGAGTTGTAAGACTCTTACATAAAAAAAGAAAATTACCAGCAGAATGTATTAATAATATATAAATTTCTATAAAAAAAATGTCCAAATATTGGACAAGTGAACAAGTTATAAATTTAGTGGTGAGTCACGTAATGTGACAAGCAGCAAGATAAGTGAAGAGTAAATGAAGATGAAGAATGAAGAACGATCGGTACAGAAGTCCAATAGGTTCGTTGTGCATAGTCGAAAAGAAAGAAATTCAAGTAAAGCAAGGATATTATGCCTTGTTTATTACATCATAAGAATGTGAAAACCATATTAAGGTGGTAAGTCGAATGCTATATTTACATATAGACTTGGAAGTTGTTGGCGTGAATCGACCTGTAAAAGGAGTGGTATTCAAATGAAGACGCATGCATATGATGTACCCGAATAGAAGTAACGTCACGATAAGTAAATGTGGATTGATATCCGCAAAGAATATTACTTAATATAAATCAATGGCAGATTGTAACCATTTGTAGGTTATGCGAGGCATAACAACATGAAAGGTGATTAAGAAGATCCTTGGTTGTCTTCAAGAAACTCTTTCATAACCGAGGTTAGAATTTAGTCAAAGACAAGAGTTAATAAACCTAAAGCTTAAATTAGAGCATGCTTACTTGACAAGTATGAGAAAGCAGTTCGAATTGTAAATTGATAATTTATTTTTTTAAAAGAAGAATATTAAAAGTTGTCCCAGGACAAATAAAATATAAGATAAGTGATATCAGGTCTAGTACCTGATGATGAGAACTTGAAAATAATAATAATAATAATAATAATGAGAAGAAGTTGGTTATTAGGAATTTAAATTCCGTAACCAAATGAAAGAAGTATAAGAAGAAAAACTAAAAGCATGTAAGGAAAATGACTAAAAGTCATAATTAGTATGAAGAAAGGAACAAGAGTAAATGTCTAAATAATTATTAGACGAAGAATTAAAGATAAAAAAACTAAAATAAACAGACAGGAAGTTACTATTTCCGAAAGTGAATGATGGATAAAAGTATCCAAAGATTGTGAGAAAGGTTTAGTACATAGCTAGTAACCATGAAATACAAAGAAGTATATATATGTTTATACGTGCTTATAAATATAAAAAAAGCATGAGAAAGTTTTGAGATATATGTATATATGATGTATAGAAAGTATAAAGGTGTTTATGAAATAAGTATTCTAATTAGGATACTGCAAGGTATGAAGTAAAAGAGTAAAATAAGGTATTGGGCATATTGCCTCAAAATCCAAAAGAATGAAAAATGATGAGAAAATAAATGGCAATTGTGTATCGCCTAGAGATACATAAGAAGGAAGTTTTATAAGAAATATGAAATATATAATGTTGTAAAGAACTATATAGTGTAAAGAAGTGGAGTATAAACGAAAGAACAACGTAATGTGTTAGGCATGTAGCCTTATAACACATAACGGAAATGGTAAAAGATGTAAAGCTAAAAAAAATATATATTTTGTTGGCATTAATTACAAGTAAAGAGTAACGAGTGATAAAGGTGATTGAAGGTTGTGTCAAGAAATTGTCATGGAACGAAAATGACTAAAGTGTTAGTTTGAATTTTTATACCAAAAGAGAATCAAGTATATATAACATACATTAAGAACTTGTACGTATGTATTAAGAAGTTATTTGAGACAATGAGTTATGTCATAATGTCAAGTTGGAATCATGTTATGACTAAAAGTATACAAAGTTGGTAAATAAATTTTTGACAGCTTTGACTTTTATAAGAGTCAAACTGAGAATATGTGTATATAAAAAAAAAATTCGGAGCATGTATGAATTATATTGAAATTGAGATTAGAATAATGAAATACTAGATGGAATGAATTGGAAACACCAAAGAATCCGCATGGTAATGTCGAGAAGCTAAGCAGTAATCAAGAGATAGCATTTATTTATAAAAGTCTAAGGTGGGATAAGAAATTGAAAATTTATATTTGAAATCAAGAAATTAACAGATATGATTGTGAAACCTAATTACACCACAGGATGGTAATATCATGAAAAGTAAAATAAGTATAGAATGATACGGGATATGTAAAGAAAGTAGTACATGTAATGTACAAGAAATGATTAAGAGGAATGTGAAAATGTAAATTCATAATTTGGGTCATTAACAAATAATATGATGTAAAAGTAGAAAGATTCAAGACATGTATGAATAGATACATGTAAAATGAGAGTAGAAAATAATGATATTGATAATTTATTGTACACGTATGAAAGTTAGTAAGGAGAAAAATGGAGTATATGAATTCGTATATGAATGACAAGAGTAGAAAAATTTCACGAGTTTAAAAAGGTTAAATATTGTGTATGGTACATAGAAGGAAAGCTAAAAATGTCTAATTGTTAAAATAAAAAGCAGTGTTCTCAGAATGAGAAATGCAGATTCTCGTGAACAACATGATGGTTCGACAGATTCTGTCCCAAACAGAAAAGTAAGGGTGTGAAGTGAAACGAAAGAAAAAAAAAAGAATGCATTTCTTAAAAAAAATGGTAACCAACTGAAAATTGCTAATAGATGCAAAGAATAATAAAGTGAAGTCTAAAAGATCTAAAGAACACCTATGTAAAGATAAGAAGTTGTAAAACTTCCAAAAAAAAAAGAAAAGAAGAAGTTATGTTCGAGTAATATGACCATTAAGGGACAAAATTTATACAAAGAAAAGATTTTGTGTATCTACGAAATCGTATAAATACGAATTATATATAATTATGTTTAATGGTATTTGGAAAATTTTATAAGTAGAGAATACGAAGAGTATAACCTCACATGTATTAATAAAGATGTGAGAAGAATCATAAAGTAGACTGTTATATTAGATAGAAGTATGAAGTATGAAAGAATGACTAAAAGGCTTAAGTGAGATGCAGAAACAATTCAGATACAGTATAACGAATCCTATATGTTGAGCTGGGAAATGTCCTAATCCTAATAAAAAGTTGAAGGATGCTAAGATGCGAGTAAAATCCAGAAAATAGTAAAAGTCATGATATGTTCCATGTGTAATATTGAAAGAATTGTAAGTAGGAATCACTAAAAGTTGATTAAAGAACTAAAAGCGATTATAGAAGGAAAGATTGAAAGATAAAAGAATGAAGAATACGATTATGTGTTAGGAAAAAAAAAGTATCTACTAGGAACCCAACTTAGTTTGTGAGCCTTGGATAAGGAGGAAGAAACGATCCCTTAACTTAGTAGTTGTGTGATGATTCCGAGGACGGAATCCCAATAAGGGGGAGGTAGTTGTAACGACCCAAAAATCTTGAATTTATATTCGAGATAATGCTCAAGGTAAAGACCAAAAATTTTGAAAGTTAATACTAGTAAAAGGATAATTTGGTCATTTTACCATAAAAGGGTAATTTGGTCATTTGACCATGTGAAGGACCAAATATGTAAAAATATTGTTTACTTGTGGTAAAAATATAAGAAAAGAAGGTTTGATGTGATAAAACTTGATTTAAGGTGGTCAAAGTTCAAGGAAGTAAACTAGGGGGACTAAAGCTGTAAATATGGAAGTATAAAAGGAAGAGAGTTCTCCCCACATGTCTAGAAACTTGCAGAAGATACGGGAGAGACTCTTGTGTGCGATTTCTGCAGATTGTTTGAAGATTGAAGGTGGACATCGAGTTTTACCTTGAAAGAATTGAAGATTCAAGTAATTAAGGTTAGTAATCAAGGTTCTAATTTCATTTCTTGAGTTGGATGTTCACAGGATGAACTGAAATCTCATTTCAATCATGATTCCAAGTGATTAAATGGTTCTTATGTTCTACACATAATGGTGTGTTAAGAACATACCAAATAATTCAAGAGTTTTGTGAATTTGGGGATTCTTGGTTCAAGAACCCTAATTTTTACATTTTAAGGTTTGGAATGATTTCATGGATTAAAACTTGTTACAAATTGAAGGTTTTAGTCATGGAATGATTCCATATGTATTAAGCCAAGTATTAAGCCAAGTATTAGGTTCTTAATAAGTCAAAACAGCAAGAGATAGGGTAAAAATCGGACTGCTACAGTGCAAAATCGGATGAAATCGGACTGAAATGAATCTGCCCAGAAAGAGCACGGGTCATGCTCATTATGCACGACTCGTGCTCCCCCTGCACCTCAAAATATGTTGTTATTTAAAGCAAACACGGGTCGTGCTCTTTTAGGCATGAATTTTGCACGGGTCGTGTGTTTCAAACAGGGGGTTTTGGACTCCGAAACTTGCTAGACATGTCCAAATGATCCCAAACTTTAAGCACATGTCCAAAATGGTTTAAAAGTGGTGGAATAAATTTTTAATGTGGAATACGACCCCTCGAGGGTACTATTGCAGTGTACGTATTGAATACGACTCATCTAAAGTTAAATACTTAAAAGATATACACTCGTTCCGACCTCTAATGGTATAATAAGGACTCTAATATGTTATAGAGTCAATTATAATGTAAATTAATGTATCATATACTACATATAGGTGCAAGTCAAGTAATTGGGAGTTGAAAGAGTATAAATACAAGGAACGAGTAGTCAATCCACTAGCAATATATGAGGTGAGTACATGCGGTATTTTTACCCATTTTGGGGTACATGGCAAGTAAGTATATTTAAGATTTCTTATAAAATCTCTTTATGTGACATCATATGCAAGAGTATTATAATCAACTTGTTTATGAAAGTATATTGCTATTTTTGAAGTTATGTTTTGAACTACAAGTCAAGTTAAATAATAGTATGTTGGTCTATGAACCAATTATGTGAAAGTATATTTTGATTACAAATGATACATGTTTTCAAATATGAATGGCATATAGCCACAAGATGTTTAAGAAGTATGTTTTGGTTACAAACTGTATATATTTTTGAGTATGAATGGCATATAGCCATAAGATGTGGAAAGTACGTTTTGGCATAAAACTTAGTGTGTTAGAAAGATATGTTTTAACCATATGATTATTATAAGATGGAAGCTATACTTGGCATCTAGCCAAAAAGACATAAAATGATGAAGTTTGGCACCTAGCCACAAGTTATGTATATGAGAAATGTTTAAGCAAGTAGCAAGTATTTTGTATGACTGGTAATTGTAACAAGCAGCGTTAATAAGGGAACTATGTTCTAACCTACCCGGGTTAGGTAAGGGATCTACTGGGGGCAAGCCCCATCGCGAAGTAGATTGCCTCAGCACTTCTATGGTGAGGATTGATCCGTTCTTTCTAGCCATAGAGACTTGGGGTATCACTTATGGTGATTAAAGCCTTAAGTATAAAAATCCAGCAAGCTTATAAAACCAGTCAAAGGAAGTAAGAAAGAAGTTATTTTTGTAAAGTATGCTATGAAATGATTTTGGAAAGTAAAAGAGTTATAGTATGTTACTACTATAAGTTTTGAAAGGTATTATTTTGTAAAGCATATTATGAAATGATTTCAAGAAATAAAAAGTTATAGTATGTTATTACTAAAAAGTTTTGACAAAAGTTTTATGTTACAAATTTTATAAAAAGTTGGAAGAAATAAGTTAATGGTTTGAGTCTAAAACTCATGTAACTCACGAGACATTATTGTCTTACGTATTCTATTTTTATGCCATGTATCCCAGGTTAAAATTTCTAAAGTATAATTGGTTGGAGTAAAGCTGGAGTGGAGCCCGAGTTAGCTCCTATCTTGGACTAAAGGTTTAATCCTTTCTTGCTTACTATGGTTAGTTTTGGTATGGATTTGTAACACCCACTATTTTGAAACATGTAAATGATCGGTTTTTGATAAACCGTATTTTTGTATTCATGTATTTATACGAAAAACCATGGAATTTGAAATCAGTGAAAATGGGGTGTCACAAGTTGGTATCAGAGCCATAGTTTAAGCGAATTAGGATTGGCTTGTTCCACTCCTAGGCTTAAACTCATGCTATAAGAAAGTCAGTTTATGAAAGTATACTATATGATGTCTTAAATGATTAAGACATTATGCATTATGAAAAATATGCAGATATATAACACTAATAAGTGTTAAATTAACGTTTAAAGTGAGCAAAAAATTTGACAGTCAGGAAAATTATATGAAATTTTCCGTAATCGTCTAAATTTATTAAAGGCTATGTTTATAAAGTAGTAAGATTTCTATTAGTGATCACCATGTATTTATAACGGTATTTTATGTTAAAGGAACCAGTGTCCTGTGAAACTTTGTGGTAACAGCAGAATCAATATGTATAGGTGATTATGGTAATATGGGCCCGTATTATCATAATCACAGGATATGTATTGAGACTGGTGGAATCACAAAGGAATAATGGTATTCTGGTGGGTAAAGTTTTAAAGAGAGTAATAAGTAAAACATAGGAATTATATGCCTATGTAATAACAACCAGTAAGGTTATGAGTATTAAAGGTTAATATAGTGGATATATACCACTTAGTATGGTAAAGTAAAAGAAATAATGTGATAATTAATATTTTAGACAGATTAAAAAACATTAAAGTATGTGCCTATAGAGGCGAGAGGAGATATGACTAAGAGTGGTATGGAGAAGAAACATGGGTATTGATTACCCATACGAGAGTTGTAAGACTCTTACATAAAAAAAGAAAATTACCAGCATAATGTATTAATAATATATAAATTTCTATAAAAAAAATGTCCAAATATTGGACAAGTGAACAAGTTATAAATTTAGTGGTGAGTCACGTAATGTGACAAGCAGCAAGATAAGTGAAGAGTAAATGAAGATGAAGAATGAAGAACGATCGGTACAGAAGTCCAATAGGTTCGTTGTGCATAGTCGAAAAGAAAGAAATTCAAGTAAAGCAAGGATATTATGCCTTGTTTATTACATCATAAGAATGTGAAAACCATATTGAGGTGGTAAGTCGAATGCTATATTTACATATAGACTTGGAAGTTGTTGGCGTGAATCGGCCTGTAAAAGGAGTGGTATTCAAATGAAGACGCATACATATGATGTACCCGAATAGAAGTAACGTCACGATAAGTAAATGTGGATTGATATCCGCAAAGAATATTACTTAATATAAATCAATGGCAGATTGTAACCATTTGTAGGTTATGCGAGGCATAACAACATGAAAGGTGATTAAGAAGATCCTTGGTTGTCTTCAAGAAACTCTTTCATAACCGAGGTTAGAATTTAGTCAAAGACAAGAGTTAATAAACCTAAAGCTTAAAAGTAGAGCATGCTTACTTGACAAGTATGAGAAAGCAGTTCGAATTGTAAATTGATAATTTATTTTTTTAAAAGAAGAATATTAAAAGTTGTCCCAGGACAAATAAAATATAAGATAAGTGGTATCAGGTCTAGTACCTGATGATGAGAACTTGAAAATAATAATAATAATAATAATAATGAGAAGAAGTTGGTTATTAGGAATTTAAATTCCGTAACCAAATGAAAGAAGTATAAGAAGAAAAACTAAAAGCATGTAAGGAAAATGACTAAAAGTCATAATTAGTATGAAGAAAGGAACAAGAGTAAATGTCTAAATAATTATTAGACGAAGAATTAAAGATAAAAAAAACTAAAATAAACAGACAGGAAGTTACTATTTCCGAAAGTGAATGATGGATAAAAGTATCCAAAGATTGTGAGAAAGGTTTAGTACATAGCTAGTAACCATGAAATACAAAGAAGTATATATATGTTTATACGTGCTTATAAATATAAAAAAAGCATGAGAAAGTTTTGAGATATATGTATATATGATGTATAGAAAGTATAAAGGTGTTTATGAAATAAGTATTCTAATTATGATACTGCAAGGTATGAAGTAAAAGAGTAAAATAAGGTATTGGGCATATTGCCTCAAAATCCAAAAGAATGAAAAATGATGAGAAAATAAATGGCAATTGTGTATCGCCTAGAGATACATAAGAAGGAAGTTTTATAAGAAATATGAAATATATAATGTTGTAAAGAACTATATAGTGTAAAGAAGTGGAGTATAAACGAAAGAACAACGTAATGTGTTAGGCATGTAGCCTTATAACACATAACGGAAATGGTAAAAGATGTAAAGCTAAAAAAAATATATATTTTGTTGGCATTAATTACAAGTAAAGAGTAACGAGTGATAAAGGTGATTGAAGGTTGTGTCAAGAAATTGTCATGGAACGAAAATGACTAAAGTGTTAGTTTGAATTTTTATACCAAAAGAGAATCAAGTATATATAACATACATTAAGAACTTGTACGTATGTATTAAGAAGTTATTTGAGACAATGAGTTATGTCATAATGTCAAGTTGGAATCATGTTATGACTAAAAGTATACAAAGTTGGTAAATAAATTTTTGACAGCTTTGACTTTTATAAGAGTCAAACTGAGAATATGTGTATATAAAAAAAAATTCGGAGCATGTATGAATTATATTGAAATTGAGATTAGAATAATGAAATACTAGATGGAATGAATTGGAAACACCAAAGAATCCGCATGGTAATGTCGAGAAGCTAAGCAGTAATCAAGAGATAGCATTTATTTATAAAAGTCTAAGGTGGGACAAGAAATTGAAAATTTATATTTGAAATCAAGAAATTAACAGATATGATTGTGAAACCTAATTACACCACAGGATGGTAATATCATGAAAAGTAAAATAAGTATAGAATGATACGGGATATGTAAAGAAAGTAGTACATGTAATGTACAAGAAATGATTAAGAGGAATGTGAAAATGTAAATTCATAATTTGGGTCATTAACAAATAATATGATGTAAAAGTAGAAAGATTCAAGACATGTATGAATAGATACATGTAAAATGAGAGTAGAAAATAATGATATTGATAATTTATTGTACACGTATGAAAGTTAGTAAGGAGAAAAATGGAGTATATGAATTCGTATATGAATGACAATAGTAGAAAAATTTCACGAGTTTAAAAAGGTTAAATATTGTGTATGGTACATAGAAGGAAAGCTAAAAATGTCTAATTGTTAAAATAAAAAGTAGTGTTCTCAGAACGAGAAATGCAGATTCTCGTGAACAACATGATGGTTCGACAGATTCTGTCCCAAACAGAAAAGTAAGGGTGTGAAGTGAAACGAAAGAAAAAAAAAGAATGCATTTCTTAAAAAAAAATGGTAACCAACTGAAAATTGCTAATAGATGCAAAGAATAATAAAGTGAAGTCTAAAAGATCTAAAGAACACCTATGTAAAGATAAGAAGTTGTAAAACTTCCAAAAAAAAAGAAAAGAAGAAGTTATGTTCGAGTAATATGACCATTAAGGGACAAAATTTATACAAAGAAAAGATTTTGTGTATCTACGAAATCGTATAAATACGAATTATATATAATTATGTTTAATGGTATTTGGAAAATTTTATAAGTAGAGAATACGAAGAGTATAACCTCACATGTATTAATAAAGATGTGAGAAGAATCATAAAGTAGACTAAAGGTTTAATCCTTTCTTGCTTACTATGGTTAGTTTTGGTATGGATTTGTAACACCCACTATTTTGAAACATGTAAATGATCGGTTTTTGATAAACCGTATTTTTATATTCATGTATTTATACGAAAAACCATGGAATTTGAAATCAGTGAAAATGGGGTGTCACAGGTTTAGTACTATCCGTGCTTTTGCTTACCCCTAGAAAACAAAGTAAAAGATAAGGTATATATAAAGTATAAAAACTAATTCTATTTGATCTCTTATAAAATATCCTAAGGAAAGTAAATGAAGGAAACTTAGACATTTATAAATAAAATACAATATGTTAGTTTTCTTTTCATGTATATATATATATATATATATATATATATATATATATATATATATATATATATATATATATATATATATATATATATATATATATATATATATATATATATATATATATACTAGTTGTAAGACCCGTGTATTATACGAGATGATACAAAAAAATTATTAATTAAGAATATCTAAACATTAATAATTTACATAAAAAATTTGTTTGTGTATCGTGACATCTTGCTTTTGATTTTTACTATTACGACTTTGTATTTTGATTAATATAATTGATTATGAGAATGTCACCGGTACTAAAATCAAACTCACTATTATGATTGGAATAGTTTTTCAAAATATTATGACGTCAATTGTCTCTCTATTGTCTCCAAAATCATTCTACACATTAAAAAATAATATGATGTTAAAAAACAATTAACTTTGAAATTGAATAATAACAATTAATTTTGAAATTAAATGATAATTAAACTGATCATTAAGGAGTTAGAAACGTTTCAAACCAATTAGTTTTTTTAAGAAATCTAAAATTATGATAAAATGACATGTGGCAAATTCAATGAGGAGATGACATGTGTCTTTGAGTTATTTATTTATTAGGATAAGATATATATATATATATATATATATATATATATATATATATATATATATATATATATATATATATATATATATATATATATATATATATATATATATATATATATATATATATATATATATATATATATATATATATATATATATATAGATAAGCGATCCGGTGAGGACACTTCTTAAAGTGAGGATTCGTGAGGACACCTTAAAAAAATTAAAAAAAAATAAAACAAAAATATAAGTAATAAAATGGATCATAGTACTATGTTGGAGAAAAAAAAAATTCGAAAAAAAACTTGTGGATCATTATTTTTTTTTATAATGAAACAATGATCCACAAAATAAAAATTTTTGTGTATTATTACTGTTTCTCCATGATCCAAATTTTTTTTTCCAATTTTTTTTGGATCATGATATAGTACTATTCTTGATTTTATGATTTGTATTTTTTTAAAATTTTTTTTAATATTTTTTAAGGTGTCCTTACGAGTCCTCACCGAAAAAAGAGTCTTCACCGGAACGGGACCCTATATATATATATATATATATATATATATATATATATATATATATATATATATATATATATATATATATATATATATATATATTTGCAAATGCGTTGTGATGACATAATATTGTTTTAACTACAATCTATAACCTTATTAAAAAATTACTTTTATAGAAAAAATATTATGTTAGTATAGTATAGATCATCTGCATGATTAAATGTTATTGCGATCATGTGATTTCAAATATATATGATATTTACTTTTTATCATATATGGAACTCCTTTGATTCTCAATCTTGATGAAAACATGATATTTCAAACTAACTATTAGTAAAAAAATACGTTTTTTTTACCTCAACTTATTTAATCTAAAATAATATATTTCTTTAAGAATAAATTATTGAGATTTTCATATTGCAACGACTTCCTTACGCTTCAACAATATACATATGTCAATAAATTTTCCAAATAATTTTATTTTTGCACATGAGTATATGTCTTAGTTTAATATAATTGGTTAAACTGCATGCTTGATAAGGCGCCTAAAGAGTAAAGACTATGATTTGGACTGTTTAATATTGGTATGATTTAAAATTATGAGGTGTATATCTGTGATTTTTTTTTTTTTTTTTTTTTTTTTAAGAAAAGGCACCACTTGATTACAATGGCAGAAAGTTGTTCCTTCGTTTTATCCGCAGTTTTTCACACACAACTAGAATCCTAAACATATAAGATGACATTAGTTATAAAATCAATATGAAAATTAATATAATTAGAGAGAGGTTGTATATATTCCTACTAAATCTTACTACATATCTTTCTATTCACTAGATCAATACAAATGTCAAAAATAATGGATGAAATTAAAAGAGATGATGAATAGATTCCACATGATATTATTTAGTAGATAGGAAGATGAAGTAGAAAGATTTAGTAGGAACAAATACAATTTTCCATATAATTACTATCTTTTAACGAATTAATGATCATCTTCCTTGAGACTCATCAATTTGTCACATGCGTGGCATGCACCAAAAAAAATGTAAATAGCAATATACCAAAAAAAGTGATGCAAATGTTTATACGCAAGATCCCACTTTTACATCCTTACTCCATAACTTATTAAATTTGTAAACAGATTGGGCTCATTTGAATAAATTCCAACAGCTAAGAACACCAAAACAAACAACAAAAACCGAAGTCTATCTAACCATAAACTTTCATTCACTAAGACATTTCATCAAACACCTGGAATGCATATTCCACCATGAAACCAATGACAACAAAACTCTACCTACCAGATGACAACCGCATACTAGTCCACGGAAACTTAGCCATGGCGGTGCTGTTATCAGCACCGCCACCCCTCCGGCGATCCACCGCTCCCCGCCGCTCCCTCCCGCCATACCCAGTCTCTTTCTTAACCCCGCCTCCATCAAGCCAATGTGTCTTCTTTGTTTCATCACCTTCAACAATGCTCGATTTCGCCTGTTTGTTCATGTTCTTTCTTTCCTCTTCAATCACACGAATCGGGTACAAATCCTGGGATATAGAAAGCGGGTTTCTTAAAGTAACATACGCTTTTTTGTAATCGGGTTTCGCAATTAAAATTCCGCCTCTTTTTTTCTTCTTTCCGACCATGTTTAAGGTTCGAACCTCGTCCACTTCAAATCCGTATAATGATTCCAAAACTCTCTTGATTTCGATCTAAAAATAGAATTATAAAAAACATCATAAACATTAACTGAGTTTACAGAAAATGTAACAAAAGGTAATGTTTGTGGGGTGTTCACCTTTGAAGCAGAAGGGATGGTTTTGAGGGCAATTTCGGTAATTTTGGAGAAAGAAGTGGGCATGAGAAGCTTAATTGGAATATTGGCAAAATTGACTACTCTTCTTCCCAATCTACTACCCATGATTGGATTGAAAGCCCTGAAAATAATGTAAGATAAAAATTCAGTTAATTGTATAATTTCAAAGAAAACAATTCCTCCACTTTTGTATGCTTTTATTTAGTAACACATTTTTGTTACAGGTAACTATTTGGTATTAGATGATTTAGTACCAAATATTTTCGAAATTGAATATCTTACATGGTTTGATTGTAAATTTGTAATCGCCTTTATTAGCTACTAATAAACGGAACCACACATTTTGTTCTTTACTCATAAACTGATAAGAATTATCATTGTGTGTGGAAATGTAGCTATAACGAATTCACAATCACAATTGGTGAATTAGGCTAACAATGTGTTTATAACATCAAAAAATTAGAATTTCAGGGGTCTATAAGATCAAAATACAAAAACAGAACTAGGTTAGAGAACGTAAAAGCAGAGCAAAAGATGAAGAGGACTAGAGGAGAAGAAAGGATAACTTCCTTCTTGTCTATGAATCGAAAGGAAGAACCAAAAACACACAACATAACAGAAATTTGAGCTATATGGTAAAATGGGTAAAGTTTCATGTAACTGAACAAAGTAGAAACCCTAATTTTAAATGGATCGAGAAATTAACCTGAAACGACGGTATTTCTGGATTAGAACAAGCAAATGATCAGTGACCCGAGAGAAACGAGGGTAGCCTGAGAGATGGAAGATGAAAATGATCGACTGGTTCCGACTGCAAGGGAGCGGCGTGATTCGTGAAGCTCGTCGGCTTATTTTCGGGCCTTTACACTGCTCATTTAGACGCCATTTTCGCCGGGCTAAATTATTGTCTAGGCCCAAATGAATCGAGGACCAATTAGGATTTAGCAGTGATAGAGTGTGAATAGTTGTATTGTACTATAGATATTGACAATACATCATCGATCGTGATTGCAAACAATATTGTCAAAATAGATATACAAATAAGTAGATATACTGATTACCAGTATCTATTACTATAGACTACCAACGCAAAAATAGTTCGTGTTTGTCGATTTTAAATAAAAAATTAAAAATACTTAGCCTGGAGTTGGTGTGTTTTTGTTAATGTAGGGGTCAAGGGTTCGACCCCTTGCACATTTGTTTCTTTTTTAAGCTTTTTTTTTTTTTTTTTAACTTCTTATAATTTTCTATTCCATTACACTCATGCTATTTTATGCGGGGCTTAGATAACTATCGCCTCCCCCTTCTACCACCAGCTACTTCTGCTCCACCTCATGCTTCCCTTCTATTTGTAAAGTCTGATTTCCATATATAAATTTAAAAGTTTTAAAGAGTTAAATTATAAGTAATTTAAGAATTTTGGCTTCACGGCGCTACCCTTATGTAATTGCGGCATGAAGAAGGGTTTAAGTTTCGTATGCGGAGCACTTCAGATAGCTACGCGTGTTAAAAAAGTATATGTATCCGAAATTCCGATCCGAAAATCCGAACTTCCGATCCCGAATTATCCGAAAATCGGATATCTGATTTTTCGTATTCGGAATTGGATAATATTTTTCAGATTTTTCAGATATACGATATCCGGAAATAATATTTTTAAATTTCAATTATTTTTCATATTTTTATTAATTATAAATCTAGTGTAAGACCCTAAACCCGAAAATCCCAAGTTCATCATTAAAGAAATCAAGTTTTGGGAATTTTTGTGGTTAGCGCCGCTAAGTGCTTGCTTAGCGTCACTAATGGGATGTCTTAGCGTCGCTAATGTCTAGCTGGTTGGTGGGTTTGCACGACCTCAGTTAGCCACGCTAACCCATGTTTTTGTGCCAAAACCCTAGATTTTGAGCTTGGCCATGCTCCACCTTGTTTCAACATGCTCCCTGCTTAAGGTTCGTTTTTGTTTTCAGTTGAGAACTCAATAAAGTCTCAAGATTAAACTACACCAACACCTACAACTTCATTTTTGTTTCCATCCTCATTCCCCCCATAACGCAAGTTCATCTAGGGTTAATCGGTTGAATTTTTACTAATGCCTACTCCCTAGGGGTGCAAATGAGCTGAGCCGGTTCGTGAGCTACCCGGGACCGGCTCGCTAAAAGCTCAGCTTGAGACCGATTTTAAACGAGCCCGAGCCGAGCTCGAGCTTAATATAAGGCTCGTTTGTTAAACGAGCTCGAGCCGAGCCTGTGTCACCAAGCTCGATTAGGCTCGCGAGCCCTAAATGAGCCTATATATAATATAAATTTTATTTTGTTTTTATATAAATTAAAATTAGAACATATTTAGTCATATGAATTAAGTAAATTTCTATTTTCCTACTTTAGAGTAAACGAGTTTCTTAACGAGCTCGAGTCCAGCTTAAGCTCGTTTATGCTTGTCAGGAAATAAACGAGCCGAGCCCGAGCCCGAGCCCGAGCCGAGGCTACATATTTCTTAACGAGCCCAACAGAGTTTGGGACCATAAAGCTCGTAACGAGCCGAGCCCTGTATATTTCTTAACGAGCCCAATCCGAGCAGGCTCAGGCTCAGGCTCAGGCTCAGGCTCAGGCTCAGGCTCAGGCTCAGGCTCAGGCTCAGGCTCAGGCTCAGGCTCAGGCTCAGGCTCAGGCTCAGGCTCAGGCTCAGGCTCAGGCTCAGGCTCAGGCTCAGGCTCAGGCTCAGGCTCAGGCTCAGGCTCAGGCTCAGGCTCAGGCTCAGGCTCAGGCTCGTTTGCACCCCTACTACTCCCTACTCCCACACCTAAGAAACAACGCTCTAAAACACCTACAATCCCCATCCCCTCTTTGCCGCCGCCGTACAATCAAGCCATTGTTTTTTTAGAGCATCCACAATAGAGGAGTTTTTTCATAAAGCTTTTTAGTGGTTTTTGGTCTCATGTCACTGTCAAATCATAAACCAAAAACCTTATTGTCACAGCATCCCCACTGTTATTGACAATGACCTAGTCCTTGTTCTTAGTGATGATACGTACTTGCATTAATCTTGATCAAGATACTTCTATTTGTGAATTATATTGGTAATGATCTGGTCCTTGTTCTTAGTGATGGTACTTTCATTAATCTTGATCAAGAAATTTCTTTTTTGTGAATTCCTTGACTTCAACCGTAATGTTTTATACAGGTTTTGGGAAGGTTTGGAAAAGCAAGGGAGATTGTATATGAAGCCCTTGAGAACAATCAACTTTCAAACCACTTTTATTTAGAGGCTTCTATACCCCCTGATCTCATGCAAATTTGTTTTTATTGTCTCTTTTCTGATTGTATTTTAACCTGGATCTATTTGCGAGCTTTATAAAACATAACTTATTCAAAATCGTATATAATAAAGGAAAAAAAGAAAGAGGCAAGAAATTGTCTTAATATAACCAAGTTATTGGCTCTACTGCTTTCTCTAATAAAGATGAGTTTTTTTTTCGGGTAATCTTAATAAACGCCTTTTATGTGTGTGAGTGTGTGTTGTATGAGTTGACCTTCACATACACATATCACATTTTTTTTTTTTTTTTTTATGATCTATCCGAAATTGCAAGCTGTGAATTTGTACCTCCGACGAGTTATCTTGATTAGATAATTTGCACTATTGATTTGTTTTGTTTAGAGCCGTTGAAAGCTATTTCTTGTTGGGATAACCGCTTATGTTTGTCAGAACAATATGACTTCTCCATTTTCAATATATAAAAAAACATAAAATCTAATTGAAACAATTTTATAATTAATGAAGCTCTACTTGTTTGGGAATGGCGACACTAATGCTGAGATCTCTTTTGCAGGCAAGGTGCAATCACTATTTGGATCGGTTGCCAAGTTCTTTTGTTCAATTGTTGTGAAGTTATTGAACAATCAATGGTGGGTCATGTAACATAATATAGAAGTCCATATATGTATGCCATTAATATTTTTGCTAGTTTTAATTTCTAGAAAACTTTTGGTTGGTAAAACTTAAGTATATAGATGCCATATCGAACAAGGATTAAGCATTGTCGATTAACCCCAACAAAAATGACATGTTGTGATGTTCCTGGAGATTTTAGAGAATTATGCCTTACACTTGAAAATGTATTCAATATAGCTATATTTTAACCTAATTGGTTCATTTATTTACGCTAATAACTAATTGCCCATTTTTTATTGCAATGTTAGTTTTGTGGTTGGATATGAATATTATTATAAGTTTAATGTATTAACTTTGTTTCTGTTTTATAGACAGAAAAATATGGATTAATCTTTTTTTATACAGTTTAATCAATATTGTGACAGAGTAGTGACGAAAATATCCGTCACTAATAGTGTAGGTAACTAGATCGGTCGGTAAATTGGGTCAAACTTGGTCAAACCGGGTCTGTCGTTAGCCAGTCAGTAATTTGATGGAATATGCTGTCGTTACCTGTCAGAAAATCGGTCACAAACGATTACCCACGAGACTTTTTCCATTGAAAATCCATCATATATCAAGAAATTTTTATATCTATTTAATGTTTTGTTGTAAGAGAGATATTTGTTGGTATTTTTACTATACAATCCGAGAAATACACTGTTTTGCTTAAATGAACCGAAAGTGATCAATACTTTTTGTTTCATAAACTTGATTCATTGTTTATATTCAACTATTCAAACAAGTAAATATGTTATATTATAGTCTTGAAATAAAATATGGCTCCATATCTTTTAGGAATCACCTTATTGTATATCTTATAAACAATATGTTATTCCATTAACAACTAATCATTGCATTATTAAAATGACGTAAACAAAGAGTTGAAAATACATATTTATAGATGATGTTATCCATAAACACATCAACTCCTTTTATTTTTATATAAACTTTTGACGAGGACTTACTAATTGATGATAAAAATCAAATTTAATAACAACGTGACGTGGAATACGATAACAAATCATCTAATCAAAACTTGTAAATTAATAAAGAAATCTCTTTCCTTGTTCTTCAAATTTTGTGCATGCTTTGGGTTTCCTTCAAACCACCTAATCCAACACATGGCTGCTAGAATCTCTCCCATTTCTTCCGCATGCAGAGATCAGTCTCTCATACTTGGATTTGATTCACAAAAGATCACCAGATTTACAACAATTTCTTTCTCTTCAAAACTTTCAAACAGGTATCTTTCTTTCTATTACTACAGATTTTTACTTAATACTGTTGTATTATCTGAAATTTCCAAATTAACTTGATTTAATATAACGATATTGCAACTCATGTATGCTTCTTACGATTACACCACAATACAATAATTTCGTTTTTATTTCTATTTTATAATAGATCTTTGGAGACCAGAAGACGACATAATTACTCAAAAATTTGTTCACAAACGGTCATAAAATGCTACTCTAAGCAAGTGGAACTCGATACGACTCTAGGCCCTAGGGTCAATTCTGTAAATCCTTCAAAAACAGTGGCCTTAATCGACGAAACAGCCGCAATTCTAGAAGCCGGTGTTCCTGTCATTCGTTTAGCTACCGGAGAATCCGATTTTGACACCCCCGCTGTTATCGCTGAGGTACCTTATTTCATGTATAATTTGTTAGTGTATCTCACGTTGGTGTGACACGGCCTTATAAGTGTGTATATATAGTCTCCATACTCTCCATAAGGGTTATTTTGTAGAGGCAATCT